>CM033477.1:87022880-88222880 GCA_019447015.1 Hymenochirus boettgeri
TAATCACACCCTTAACACCTGGCTGTGATATGCTAATTGGGATTTTCCAGGGTACATAATTGCCACAGATTCTTGTACAAGTCATTCTGAATTGAGAAAGCCAGTCGGATGACTAGCGAAACTAGCGTATTCAAGAACTAAACTTCAAGTCCAGTTGATCTAATTGAATACAACAGATATACCATGACCTGGGTGAATGAGAACCTTCATAAGGATAGATCCACTAGGGCGTTCACAACTTATTAAATACATTTAAGCACATTAATAGACCCAGCAAAGATACATTCAGCTAAACTGTAGAGTTCTAAAACATCCAATGTCAGTGATGGATTGAGAATGGATCAGTAAAGTTCATGGATAGTAAAGTTCCAGATTAAAATTCTTCTTAAACAAGGGTAAATGTTCTAAGTGGAGATTTCTCCAAGAAATGGCAAAAATTCCTAAATTCAGACTCTAAGTGGTCTACTAACCAGTGAATAGCATGGCAGAACCTCAAGAATATGTATACAAATACTCCTTCTCCAAGCAATGGCAAAAATTCCTAAATTCAGACTCCAAGTGGTCTACTAACCAGTGAATAGCATGGCAGAACCTCTAGAATATGCATACAAATACTCCTTCTTGAATAACACAAGAAACTCAAAGCTGATAAGTATGGGATTATTGTAAAGACATTAAACAACATTGCATACTTATTATACCAATAAGTATTAGTATTTTACTCGTAAGATAGAGGTATTAGCAGGGCTCTGACAAGGCACTGTGACACCTTGACTAAGGAGATCCTTGATGACTGGTTGATGACTTAGCAGCAAGAGGTAAAGGGTACTGTGGTACAGTATGCGGGGAATTGGCTGTGTTGGGACAACATTAACAATTACTGGTGGAACCTTTATATGTCCCACTTCATTAGGTTCCTTTGACCAAAGGCATTCAGGGACCTCAGTGACCGTCTATCTTCTGGGAACTCTCTCTTCCATTCTTTAAGATATTACATTACATTTTTTCCCTTTAAACCAACTCCCTCCCATCTGTATCAATGTAAATTTCAAGCATTCAATTGCTCGCCCATCAAAATAACTCTCTGGTGGCCAACCAGGTCCCTTAGTATTATAAAGGAAATTCTTTTCTGTAGATACCCTTAAATCATGCCCCACTACACAGTGTGCCGCTCCTTTCCACCATATAAATCACTGGTGGAGTGGGGTGACATGGTTCAATGTATTCTATTACCTTGCAAGGTAAAATCTTAACAATTTTGGTGGTAAATTTAGTCCTGTTAGGACTAATTTTGGCTCCTACACTGGACTATTGCAACCTACTACTACTGGTCTTCCTGCTTCACAACTCTCTCCCCTTCAGTCTATACTGCCACACGTATTGTTTCGCTCTCTAATAAACCGGATCCCAAATCTCCTCTCTACCGGACAACAACCTGGCTCCCGTTAAACAGGGCATTTAAATTCCTTTACTCTTCTGCTCCTCCTTCTATTACCTCTCTAGTGTCCCCATATGTTCCCTTCCCGTACCCTACACTCATTGCAGAACCAGCTCCTGTACAGACCCCCCACTAGTACTGTTTCCTTTCACCTTAAACCTTTCTCTCTTGTGGTTCCCATCCTCTGGAATTTTATTCCCCTCTCTCTATGTCAAGAAACCTTAATAAGAAGGTTTAAATATAGCCTTGTTAATGAATGTGTGTATACTACCTGGGATCCTACTACCGCGTGTGTCCAAGGGGAGAACCGATCCACACAGGAGTCTGGAAACCTCCAAGAAAACATCCAAGTAAATCCAAAAGGACAGACCAGGACTCTATCCCATCATTGGTAAAAAGTAACTTTTATTAGCCGATCATAAAAGCAAGACAGTCTTGGGGGAGAGAGAAACCCTGACGCGTTTCATGGCCAAATATATAATTTATATATTTATGTACTGAGCTATCAATGTATTTATCCCTCTTGCATGACTTTATTGTATTTTGTTACTGTACATTGCTGCGTCCCCATGTGACGCTTTATGTGTTATCTATAATGTACAACCATGGCTATAAATGTATGGCCGCATTAGTACATTTACGCCAAACATTTATTAATTAATTAAAGTTCAATGGTAGAATACCATGTGGTAGTAAACTATATGTCGGCTCAGCATCCGGACCACCATCAAGGAATGGTGAGTCCACCTTACGGAGAGTCTAATTAGAGCATTGGATTAAAGTACATAAGCTATTAAAACATTAGGATTAATCCACTGTATGTGCTGGCAATACATGCTTCTTAACCCCACAGGCTTAGAGGGTGTCACACTAGTGTATAATATTGTATTATACTAGTATTGTATTAGTAAAATAATTCTATTAACTTTATTCTGACTAATTATCTTATCTTCCTTTAACATTAGGCCCATTACATTAAAGGGCACTAGAAGCCCAGAGACCCCCCTCAGTGTCCCAAGGCCATAGTCCCCCCTCTGTCCCAAAAGGCAGAGTCCCTCCCTCTGTCCCAAAAGGCAGAGCCCCCCTCCTAGCCCCCCTCCTATGTCCTAAAAGGCAGCATACCCCCCAATTTCCCAAAAAGCAGAGTGCCCCCTGTGTCCCAAAAGGCAGAGTAACCCCCTCTGCCCCAAAAGACAGAGTCCCCCCTCTGTTCCAAAAGGCAGAGTTCCTCCTTCTCTGTCCCAGATACACCTCATTCTGTCCCAGAGTTCCCCACCTCTGTCCCAGAGTCTCCCCTCTGTGGCAGAGCCCCCCCTGCTCTGTGGCAAAGACCCCCCTCTGTGACAGAGTCCCCCTTCCATTGTGGCAGAGTCACTTCCCTCTGTGACAGAGTCCACCTCTGTGAGAGAGCCCCTACTCTGTGACAGTCATCCCCTCTGTGACAGAGGTCCCCCGCCTCTGTGACAGAGTCCCCCCTCTGTGGCAGAGTCCCCCCTTCTGTGACAGAGTCTCCCCCTGACAGAGTCCCCCCCTCTGTGACATAGTCTCCCCCTCTGCAACAGTTTCCCCCTCTGTGGCAGAGTCCCCCCTACCTTATCTGCTGTCGGTCTCCATGCTGCTGTGTGTGTGTTTCCTGTGTTTCTCCCTGGCTCCTGTGTCTCTGCAGAGACACTCTTACCATCTCCCTCTAGTGGTGAGTCCATAGGAGCTGCAGTGACACACACACGGACTCACAGAACCAGAAGCACCAGTTAGGACTTTTCATATATAGATACCAGCCCTCTTTAAAGGGACAGTTCAGTGGAAATTATCAATATTTGTAATATTTGTTAAATTGTTAGTTTGTGTAATGCCTTCTTAGTTATTCCACATATTCTCTCCCATTTTAAAAAATCTGTTGATTTTATACCCTTTGCTGTTCCTTTCTGTTGACATTAAGGAGCTGACATTTCAGGTTCCAATGGTCCTTCTTCTTCCCAGGATGCACCACATCCTTGGAATGTTCCTAACAGTTATTTCTACTGATTGGCTGTTGGATGGGTCAAAGATGCTCAGATCTCTACTGAGCAACTGAATTAACCCAGGCGCTGGTTCAAGGGCAAGACCATAACTGTCTCTACTAGGGGACCTGCAAACAGGAAGTCAGTATTTTGGTTGCATTTTATTTATACACAGACAAAATGCTGAATTTGCAGATTAAGGTCATTGGGATGAAAAAATACTGCTCTTTTTTCTGAAAAGCATATGTATTTGCACTGAACTTCCCCTTTAAAAGTTAACTAGTCAAAAATGAAATTTGAAAGTTACTTTAACACTCAGAAATGCAAGATAATACCCACACAGACACTGGTAAACTCACCTACTGATCCACCCTTCTATTTCCATGGCAGCCTTATGTAAATGGCAACTAAAGTCAAAAATTAAATCTTGATCAATCATAAAAAAAAATATTTTTACACTTTTAAATGCATAATAATACCCACACAGACACAAAAAAAACCACAGACACATGGAAAAGCACTGTCCAACTCCCAGATTGTCAGGTATACACTAAACTTTCTCCAATATACTGACAAAATGGCACCTGTCAAGCTGCTTTTTATACCCAGGGGATTGGCAAAGATAATAATAGCTGCTATTGGTGAATTTGGAACATGTGACTGGATTGTTTTAAAAATAAATTAATAAATTAAATTTTAAATTGCGAAAAAATGGAAAATTTTAAAAACTTTGAAAGGCTAGCCTTGAATTTTCGAAATTTTTGAAAAGCCACTTAATTTTGAAAATGTTCTAAAGCGGTTTGGAAAAATATGGAAAGCGGGATTCCAGAAAATCCACTAAATATGCAATCCAAAGGTCTCGGAAATCTGCTTCAGAACCGGTTTCAGATTTGTGATCCATCTCTACTGCTTACGAGTTGAATTTGGTAGCTCCCTATATGTCGACATCCTATAATTCAACTAAAACAAAGCAGATGAGAGAGACAATTGGTATCTCTGAGTCTAATATACACCTATATAATATATACACTTTTTGCTCAACTCCATAATCCCCAATATATTTTATCCAAATGGTCCAAGTTTATCCCTGGAATCACCATGGAACACTGGGATGAGATCATAAACTCTCACACAAGCGTCCAAGTTGGCAAATGATAAACTCATCCAGTTTAATGTGATACGCCAGGTATGCTCCTGAATCTATGTCTACGATCCCTCCTGTGACTAACTGATGGACATTGACTGATGATAGATGAGTACTGGGAGTTGTTACTTACCTTAGGATATAGATGTGCTGCATCATATCTATTATGTGTATGTAGGGTGATGTTTGTTTCTGATTTTAAATGCTTTTATTGTGTTTGCACTGTGTACTTTGCATTTCCCCAAATCTAGCTGCTTGTAAATGGATTTTCATACAATTTTTCTAAACTATGAAAGAGTGGCAGGTTCTTTTTCTTCTTTGATAAATATTCCCAGTGGACTTTTGACACCTTGTCTGGCAATGTCCCTTGATATAGGAATTCTAGACTGAGATTACTAACAAACTAACTGAGATCTTACAACAACCAATACCACTAGACCCTGCAATGTGCTTATTTATTACTTACTAATTGAGCCTAAATATAGAAGATAACTGGTCCATACCTCACCTTGTATTTTTGAGGGAAACTATTTTTTGCAAGAAAAAAAAGTATTAAACTGGATGGCCCCCAACTATAGCTACCATCAATCAATGGAAATCTACAGTGACAGCCCAGCACCGCCTTTAATTGAGTTATTTATAAGAGATAAGGCAATTTGGATACATTTTAATAAAATATGGGGTCCATGGTTTGATTATAGTCTCTAGACTATGTGCAATGTAATGATCTACCCCTCACAAATACTATGATGTGCCCTACCCTACATAAGTAAAACATTTTCTTAACTGTATCGCTGAGATGGTATCAGATATTGTAATTATTGTAGTATACCCTTCGTACTATTAGCCCAATTCTTATTAATGACTCTGATGTTCCCGAGTTATTTGTTAAATCATAACTATATAAATGTAATAACAAGGAATATTTACATTTGTAACATGTCCATTTTATTCCTTTGATATGAATGCATTCATAATTTGAACATTGTTACATATTACTATCATATTACTAAATAAATAAGCAATTGATCACTTCATTATTTTTAATAAAATAAAATATTCAATTAGCTAATCTATTAATATTATTTTTATCCCAGGAGGATATTTTTGGGTAAAAATCAGATCTAGTAGCAGCGGGCTGTTCAAGGGCAAACAGACCAGATGTGGGCACCGGGCTATACCGTCAGCTCTAAACAGTGCCCTCTGATGATGTGAGCTGGACAGAAATCCAGGAAAATTACACTTGGCAATGGTGTCTAAATGTCTTGGACTTTCTTCTTATATATCATTTAGGGGTGTAATTATTAAATAGTGGGCCTCTGCATTTGCACCCATTTGGCAATCAGCTGTTTGTATAATTACAGCTGTATAAATGCAATGTCCCTCTCTCCACTTTTGCAACAGTTACAATTACCCTAATACTTTGAATTCCCTTACTATATGGGAAGTTTAAATCATTTATTGTATTTCAGTGTTACATTAGCAGTTCTGTACAGTCCACACCTGTGAATTGGACACAAAAAATAGCACAAAGTAGTAGACTAAACTGCCCGACTATCCCATAAATATTAAGACAGTAGCCAGATACTTATAGCCAGTTTCTGGATTTATATCACTCATATAACTAAACTATATTGCAATTATTTTTGGTCACCATTTTATAAATATTATAATTTATATTATATTAAATATATATTAAAAAGCAGCTCACAAATTAGTGGCTACGACATTTTTTTCAAATTTCTAGATTAAAGTGGTGATCTATTTAGGTATTTCTGAGTGAGTTTAAATTAATTTAGCATAGATAGATTATGAATGAAAACCTAAAAACTTAACTTAATAAGATCATCCTTTAGAGTTAGCAAAAATAAAAGGTCCTCCATGTACAAATTCAAATAATGTACATACAGCAATGTATTTTAGTTATTGATGGTAATTTGAGATGAGATCCGGGTTCGATACAAATCTGGATCCGACACGGAACTCCTCGGTTCTGAAATCCAAAAGATCCGTCCGAATTTATTTTTGGAGTATATGGAGCTATTTTCGATAATTTTCGACAATATCTTTGAATGTTCAAAAATCCTCGAAAATACGATCGGAGACCACTTTCGAGTTTCCGATCGTATTTTCGAAGATCAAATGTTTGAAGCTATTTTCGATTCATAATCAAGTTATGAATTTGGACAAAAAAACAAACAAACACTAGTTCTACATTTAATGCAAATGTGTTTACTCAATAGAGAAGGACAAATTGTGAAGTTATTGTGGACAACATACCTTATATGCTCGAGTATAAGTCGATCCGATAAGTCGATGTACCTATTTTTACCTGAAAAATTTGTGAAAACTGATTGACTCGAGTATAAACTACTACTGCCTTCTGATTCTGTATTGTTTTGTGGCTTAAGTTGCCCTTTAACTGGACAGCAGAATTCCCATACATTAATCCCATACAGTAATAGCCAAATCCAGTACCAGTAACCCCCAATTTCTTGGCACTCCAGGTGTCTGGAAATTACAACTTCCAGCATGCTTTGATTGCGGGGAATTGTAGTTTCTAAACATGTGGAGTGGCACGGTTCAATAAACTTTTAATTAAGCTTACCATCATTTACAATTCTCCTGACCCCCATATAGTAAAAGGGCACTCTGACCCCCATATAGTAAAGGGTACTCTGGCCCCCATATAGTAAAGGGAACTCTGACCCCCATATAGTAAAGGGCACTCTGACCCCCATATAGTAAAGGGCACTCTGACCCCAATAGTTAAGTGTCACCTGAGAGTTAGTAAAGTATAGTATAGTATTTGAGGTTGAATAAAGATATATGTCCATCCAGTCCAACCCATCTAGCAATATCCTCATTTCCTGCCTAACTGTTGATCCAGAGGAGGGCAAAAAACCCCCACCAAATTTATGAAGAGGGAAAAAATTCCTTCCTGACTCCAAGTGGCATTCGGAAATATCCCTGGATCAACTTTATGAATCAATACCAGTAACTTGCAACATTCCTTGTTTGCAGATACTCATCCAGCCTTTTTTTAAACTGAACAATGAACCTGCCATAACAACGTCCACTGGAAGACAGTTCCATAGCTTTACCGTTCTCACAGTGAAAAACCCTTTCTGAACTTGAAGCCTAAACCTTTTTCTTCAAGTCTTAAGGCATGTCCTCGTGTCCTCTGACATGTTCTATTGGTGAACAATGCCCCAGATAGTTTATTGTATGGCCCGTTAATGTATTTATACACAGTAATCATATCCCCACGCAAACACCTTTTTCTCCAGCATACATAATTGTACCTTTTCCAGTCTCTCTTCATATTCAAGCTCCCCCAATCCCCTTATTAATTTAGTTGCCCTTCACTGAAGCCTTTCCATTTCAAAGATCTCCTTTTTGTACACAGGATTCCAAATTGCACATTCCAAATAAGGCCTTACCAATGCTTGGGGGGAGAATAACATTTTCCTCCCTTGAATCCATACCTCTCTTTATACAAGACAATACCATGCTGGCTCTGGCTGTTGCCACCTGGCACTGCTTGCTACCTTTAAGTTTGTTATCCACCAAAACTCCAACTTATTAATAAATAGATTAAATAGAAGCGGCCCCAACACAGTTGTGGTTTCAAGCTGTCACTTGCATTGAACTAGCAGCCATTTTGCCTCAAACTGAGAAGACCCATCAGATTAACAGGATCCAGATGAGCAGTGACAGTGCTGAGTGACTCCAGCAGCCTGACTACAGGAAGCAGGAAGGAGTGGTGTAAGGAGATGGGGTTTGGGTTTTTAGAGAACTGGGCTGATTTTTCTGTTGGCTACAGGCTCTTTAGTAGAGACGGATTGCACCTCAATGGTGATGGTGCAGCTGTTTTGGGGGAGAAGATGGCTAGGGGGTTGGAGGAGATTTTAAACTAGGTATGGGGGAGGAGGGAATGTTTAACTACACAGGGGTAGATAGAGAAGTTAGGGATCTGGGGGCTAGTAACACAACGGAGGGAGGAGAAGGGGGAGCATAGAGGATAAGGAGGCATGTAAGACCATGTATAGAAGTAAATCAATTGATAATCTAAAATGTATGTTTACAAATGCAAGGAGTCTGGCTGGAAAAACCGGCGAACTTGAAATAATAGCATTAAAGGAAAGGTATGATGTAATTGGTATAGCGGAATCATGGCTAAATGATTCACACGACTGGACAGTAAATATTGAAGGTTACTCCTTATTTAGACATGACCGAGTTAATAAGAAAGGAGGAGGAGTATGTATGTATGTTAAACAGGAATTGAAGCCAAATTTAAAAGATGGAATAGATGGGGGAGCAAACGATACGGCAGAAACATTATGGGTGGAACTGTGTACAGGAAGCAAGAAGGTAGGTAAATTAATTGTTGGAGTATGCTATAAGCCGCCAAATGCCGAGGAAGAGGTGGAAATGAATCTCCATATGCAGTTGGCGAAGGCTGCTGGTATGGGGCATGTGGGGTCATGGGGGATTTTAACTACCCTGACATAGATTGGAGTAAGGGAACTGTTCTTAAATTTTCTATATGAGCATTTTCTTTCACAGATGGTAGAAGTTCCTACTAGACAGAATGCGTTGTTGGATCTGGTGATATCTAATAACCCTGAGCTCATTATGGAGATGAAGGTAATGGGAAGCTTAGGGAATAGTTACCATGATATAGTGTCATTTAATATAGGTTGCAAAAAACTAAAGTGCACTGGCTTAACAAAAACTTTTAACTTTAGGAAAGCTAATTTTATGCTTTTAAAGGAATCGCTCCTGCTCATAGACTGGGGGGAACTGTTTCTAGGTAAAGAAACTGAGCAGATGTGGACCAGTTTTAAAGGGATATTAAACTATTACATTTCCAAATCGGTACCTTTAGGTAACAAGTGTAAAAAAATTAGGTCCAGTCCTGCATGGCTTAATGCTCAGGTAAAAAGGGAAATGGAAAAAAAGAAAAGGGCTTTTAAAATTTTGAAAACAGAAGGCACAGAACAGGCTTACAGGGAGTACAAAATCTGTAATAAAGAGTGCAAGAAAGCAATTACACTAGCTAAAATAGAAAACGAAATACGGATTGCCGAACAAAGCAAGTCCAACCCCAAAATGTTTTTTAAGTATATAAATGGTAAAAAGATGAGGACTGAGAATGTGGGACCATTAAATAATGGAGCTGAGGTGGTTGTAGAGGATGCCGAAAAGGCTAATCTGCTAAACCGTTTTTTTTACATCGGTTTTTACTGTTGAGAATCCTTGTCCTTACAGTAGGGATTGTAGCAATATGCAGGGAAGAAATAAAGAGTTTTCACATTGGATAACTGAGGATATGGTACGGAAACAATTAGACAAAGTTCATATCAATAAAGCGCCAGGACCAGATGGATTGCATCCTAGGATTTTAAAAGAGCTTAGTTCTAGCTAGACCACTGTTTCTCATATTTTCAGATTCGCTTTTGTCTGGGGATGTGCCGCTGGATTGGAAAAAAGCCAATGTAATACCAATATTCAAAAAAGGTAGTCGTTCACAGCCTGGTAACTATAGACCTGTAAGCCTAACATCAGTGGTAGGGAAGGTGATGGAAACTTTGTTAAGGGATCATATCCTTGACTTTGTCTCCAGAGATCATCTTATTAGTAGTAGTCAGCATGGATTTATGAGAAATAGATCATGCCAGACAAATTTAATTGGTTTTTATGAAGAAGTGAGTAAGAAGTTGGACTCAGGCAAAGCAGTGGATGTGGTATATTTGGATTTTGCAAAAGCTTTTGATACTGTGCCACATAGGCGACTAATGTATAAACTGAGGACTGTTGGCCTTGAAGAAAACCTTTGTTCATGGATAGAGAACTGGTTATTGGACCGCAAACAAAGAGTGGTGGTTAATGGAGCTACATCTATGTGGGCTTAAGTTCTAAGCAGGGTGCCTCAGGGTTCTGTACTGGGGCCGCTTCTGTTTAATCTGTTTATAAATGACTTAGAAGGGGGCATTGAGAGCAAGGTCTCTGTGTTTGCTGATGACACTAAATTATGCAGAGCTTTGGAAACTTTCAATGATGTGCAAGTGCTGCAAGCAGACCTAGATAGATTATCAAAATGGGCAGCAGAATGGCAGATGAAATTCAATGTAGATAAATGTAAGGTGATGCATTTGGGATATAATAATCCCTGTGCCATCTACACCATAAATAACTCTGTGTTAAGTTCATCTGTAATGGAAAAAGATTTGGGGGTTCTGGTAGATAACAGACTTAGCTGTAGCAAACAATGCCAGGTAGCAACAGCTAGAGCTAGCAAGATATTGTCTTGTATAAAAAGGGGAATAGATTCAAGAGAGAAAAATATTATTCTCCCTCTTTACAAGGCACTGGTAAGGCCTCATTTGGAATATGCGGTGCAGTTTTGGAATCCCATATACAAAAGGGACATCTTGGAAATTGAGGCAGTTCAGAGAAGGGCAACTAAATTAATAAGGGGAATGGAGGGGCTTGAATATGCAGGCAGATTAGACAAGTTAGGGTGTTTACATTGGAGAAGCGGCGGTTGCGTGGGGACATGATAACCTTGTACAAATATATTAATGGCCCATACAATGAGCTCTCTGGTGCATTGTTCACTAATAGGTCATATCAGAGGACACGTGGACATCCTTTAAGGTTGGAAGAAAAGAAGTTTCATCTTCAGGTTAGGAGAGGTTTCTTTACAGTGAAACTATGGAACTGTCTTCCAGCAGATGTGGTAATGGCAAGTTCATTGAATAACTTTAAAAAAGGCCTGGATAAGTTTCTAAAACTAAAACATATTGAGAATTACTGGTATTAATACATATAGATCTGGTTGATCCAGGGATACTTTCCGATTGCCGTTTGGAGTCAGGAAGGAATTTCCCCCCCCCTTTTTAGCTGGGTTTTTTTGCCTTCCTCTGGATCAACTGTTAGGTAGGGTTAAAAAAAAAAAAAGTGAATAGGTTGGACTTGATGGACGTATGTCTTTATTCAACCTTAATTACTATGTTACTATGTTACTATGAGTGTAAAGGCAGATCAGCTCCTGTAACTTTCTAGGTAGATAAAGGATTTTTAACACAGCGCCACCTACTGGTTACTATCCACAATTGCAGCATTTGGATCTAAATCAGGACTTAAGAGGAGGTTAGGTTTTCAGGCTAATTTTAAAGCCTGAAAATCTCGACTGATTTTCGAGTATATATGGTACTCTGAAAAAGTGTCAGGCAGTAACTGCTAAAGCAAGTAAAATCATTTTTTAGTTAAAGAAGGAGCAAAGAGACAAGGGAGGAAAGAATAATTCTGCCTTTGTACAGAGCCTTTCTTACAGCTTAAATTTGACTCGTCTGTGCAGTTTTGGGCACCTGTCCACAGAAAAGATATAAACAAAATGAAAGGGGTATGAAGACAAGCAACTTAACTTAGAGGAACTGAGAAGTTTTGTTATGATGAAAGAATATCTAAAGTTGGGGTTATTTTGGCTTAAAAGTGGGAATTTGTGACCCTACAAATATTTTGAAGGACACTATAGTTAATTAGCAGCGGATCTTTTCTGTCATAGGGATAAAGGGAGAGATCCCAATATTTGTGTTGCATTGTGTAGTACGTTTTGAGTGTGTTGCGGACAATATGTTTTGTCCATGTTCCAGTCTGTGTGTGTGGTGAAAGACATCTGATTTTCTGTGTTTGTCTGCGTGTGTTCACATTTCCGCTCCGTGTGGGTTCCTGTGCATTTTTTTTAAAAAGCCCGCAGTTTTCAACATCCTGTGGTGTCACTTCCTGTCTTTGTGGGTTTGTTGGAGCATTTTGGAGAGAGCAAGTAGCGTTTTGCAGCGTAGTTAGACTAATGCAATACTATTCTTGGCAAAATCTTATTGCAAGTGGATGATTTTATGTTTGAGATTCTGTAGATATTGGCTGATCTTTATAGGTGCTAGAATGGATAACATAAGGATTCCCGGAGATTCTGGGTTCACCCTCTAGGATCTACATCAGCACCCAGAGAAGTTTTCTTCCTACACCGGATGTCTATTCAGAGGTAATTACCTTATATATTTGTCTGTCCTGATGTGATATATTATATTGTGTGCTGATATTTATTAATATTTGTATTTCATTTAAATTTTTTGCATCTTTGATGATTTGTTGGAGCTCACGAAAAAGATGTCCTGGGCTGTGAGATAGGCTGTTAGGGAAGAGGGTTGGGAGCAAGGCTGGTAGGGAAGAGGGTGGGAGGAAGGCTGGTAGGAAAGAGGGTGGTAGGTGGGAGCAAGACTGGTAGGGAAGAGGGTGGGAGGAAGGCTGGTAGGGAAGAGGGTGGTAGGTGGGAGCAAGGATGGTAGGGAAGAGGGTGGTAGCGAAGGATTGTAGTGAAGAATGTTGAGAGGAAGGCTGGTAGGGAAGAAGTTGAGAGGAAGGCTGGTAGGGAAGAGGGTGGGAGCAAGGCTGGTAAGGAAGAGGGTGGGAGCAATGCTTGTAGGGAATAAGGTGGGAACAAAGGATAGTAGTGAAGAAGGTTGAGAGATAGCCTTGTAGGCTGGTAGGGAAGATGGTGGAAGTAAGGCTGGTTGGTTAAAAGGTTGGGAGAAAGGCTGGTAGGGAAGAGTGTGGTAGGTGAGAGCAAGGCTGGTAGGGAAGAGGGTGGTAGCTATGGATTGTAGAGAAAAGAGTTTGGAGGAAGGCTGATAGGGAAGAGGATGGTGATAAGGATTGTAGAGAAGAAGGTTGGGAGAAAGGCTGGTAGGGTAGACAGTGGGAGGAAGGCTGGTTGGTGAATAGGTTGGGAGCAAGGCTGGTAGGAAAGAGGGTGGTAGGAAGGCTAGCATGAAAGAGGGTGGTAGGTGGGATCAAGGCTGGTAGGGGCTAAAGTGGTAGCTAAGTATTGTAGTATAGAAGGTTGAGAATAAGGCTGGTAGGGAGGAGGGTGGGAGGAAGGCTGGTTGTTGAAAGGTTGGGAGCAAGGTTGGTAGGGAAGAGGGTGGTATGTGGGAGCAAGGCTGGTAGGGAAGTGGATGGCAACTAAGGATTGTAGTAAAGAAGACTGGGAAGAAGGCTGGTAGGGAAGAGGGTGGGGGAAAGTTTGGCAGAGAAAATCTTGTGTGCAATGCTGGTAGGGAAGAGGGTGGTAGCTAAGGATTGTAGAGAAGAAGGGTGGGGGGAAGGCTGGTAGGGAAGAGGGTGGGAGGAAGGCTGGTTGTTGAAATGTTTGGGAGCATGGCTAGTAAGGAAGAGGATGGGAGGAAGGCTGAAAGGGAAGAGGGTGGTAGCAAGGCTGGTAGGGAGGCAGATGGGAGGAAGGCTGGTAGGGAAGAGGGTGGTAGGTGGGAGCAAGGCTGGGAGGGAGGATGGTGGGAGGAAGGCTGGTTGTTGAAAAGGTTGGGAGCAAGGATAGTAGAGAAGAGGGTGGGAGAAAGGCTGGTAGGGAAGAGGGTGGGAGGTGGGAGCAAGGCTGGTATGGAAGAGGGTGGGAGGAAAGCTGGTAGGGAAGAGGGTGATAAAGAAAAAGGCTGTTAGAAGGATTTTTTTTAAACATTATCATCTTTTTTGTTTTGTACAGATTTCTGGATACAGGAGAGTCTTTCGAATCTCTTCACCCTTACTTCAGGATGGGCAAGACAACTATCCAGAGGATTGTCGACTACTGTGGCAGAAGTAGCAGCCTTGTTGTTTCACAACAAGGACAAGTGGGAGGAAAATCCCTGTCGCTCATTTGCTGTCTAGGGACTGTCTTTCCAGCTTTAAGTACTTGAAAACATGGGCCACTGTGGGTGGAGAGTCAGTCCCTAGACAGTAAGTGAAAGAGCGACAGGGATTTTCATCTCATTAAAGGCAGATACTGTTACTAAGATAAAGTTTGAGTATTACGTCTCTTACGAAGGTAAAATTTACTGAGATTAAAGGTTAGGACCCAGCAGAATAAAGCAAACCGTGACATGAGTGCTGGGCTTAAAATAATTTGACCAAGTCATTGAACTAATTGCTTTAAATTCACTGGCAGGTTTTTAAAGTCGCAATTCACTGATAACGTTAAATGTAAGCAAATTAATTGGATGTGCACTAGGCTTCTATTGTTTGTATATATAAAAATTGATTTGGTCTCTAGTTGCACTCTGTGTGGATGTATACTATCCCATCTTTTGTATGTATTTGACAAGTGGGAGAAGATCAGTCAGCAGTATTGGCACAAGCTACAGTTTCCCAGCTGTGTAAGCACAATCGATGGGAAGCAAATAAGGATGGGTATGCCTCCCTACAGTGTCAGTCATTACTACAACTACAAGAAGTACTTCTCTATAGTGCTGCTCGCTGTAGTGGATGCCGACTATCGATTCACCTACATACATGTGGGTTCTTACAGTAGCTGTAGTGACTACAGCATGTTCAAGCACAGTCATTTGGGGAAGAGGTTACGTCAGCTGGATCTACCTTCCCCAAAGCCATGGCCTGGTACGGAGCACCCTGCTTACCTGCACGTGTTCATTGCTGATGAAGGGTTCGGCCTCTCTGAACATCTGGTGAGACCTTATGCATAAAGGTCTTTGAATGATGTAAGGAGTAACCACCTACTCAGCAAAGCACAACAAGCAGATGACCCCTGTCAATGCCATCAATGTGGTGAAAGCTACATGGATTGGAGTGGATTCAGTGTAAGGGACGCTATGAGCCATTACTTTATGTTTCCTGAAGGGTCCGTATAATGGCAAGACCATATGTAAAAATTGGTTAATAAATTGTTGTTTTATCTTTTTTGTGTGTGTGTGTGTTGCTATTCCCATCACATCTGTGTTTGATACACACACACATATATATATATATATAAATAATGTGTCATGTGTTTAGGACAATTAAAGTTCAAAGTATAGTATTACATTTTTACAGTATTACAAAAAAAACCCTCAATATATAACTCAATATATTAAAATATACAAGTAGTCAAAAATTAGCTTAAGTGCACTTTACTTTTTAACATAATGAAAAGAGGTTCATGAAAATGACATATTTTAAATTGTGAGAAGAGGATCATACTATGGGGCATATTTATAAAAGAGCGAAGAGTAGCGAAATGTTTTCGCATTCGCTTTTCGCATGGGTTAACAGTTAACGCTATTTATAAAGGTAGCGTTAACGAATGGCGAAACCGTTTCTGCGAGCTATCGCTAAAGCCTTTTCGCCTTACTTCGCAATGGTAATTTTAGCGAAAAGGGAGCGAAAAGGCATAACGCGATTTATAAAAGAGCGAAAGGTGGTTTTTGCGTTAAAAAGAGCGAAAGATTAGCGCGACCCTGAAGGTGGTGAAAAGTCATTGTTTGAGCGAAAAGGCATTCTAATGGGTAATATGTCTTGAAAAAGCGAACGCGCATTAGAAGGGCAATCGTGCATTAGAATGTAATATGCCTTGGAAAAGCGAACGCACATTAGAAAGGCGAACGCACATTAGAAAGGCGAACGCGCATTAGAATGTAATATGCCTTGGAAAAGCGAATTAGAAGGGCAAATGTGCAGTGCAAAAGAAAATTGTATTCCAATTGAGAAATTCTAAGAAGATTGACTAAATAAGACATGGCTGACTTCTTGGAAAATGTGAGGTGGCCATTTTGAACTTGACATCATTTTCTAGTGGGCTTTTCTGGTTTCGAATGGTTTTCGCAATGCAGTCTTCTTAGATGCGTTAAGTTTTCGCTGCAATACTTATCGCCTTTTTCAGCCGCGAAGTGTTTTTTTCGCTTTTTTATAAATAAGGCGAAACGAAGCCCCAAATGGCGATATTTTCACTGCGATGTGCTGCGCTAATTATTTGGCGAAAAAGACAATCCTTTATAAATATGCCCCTATATAAAAACAGGTTCGTGATGAAGACCATTTACACAAGTGCATATATCAAGAAGATGGGCAGGTAATATACACTATATTTAAGCACATAGTGAAAACAGGTTTATGATGAAGAAGAACTGCACACTATGAAAAGAGGTTCATGATTAAGACTGATTATTGATTATTGGTTTTTTTGAAGGGGCAGTTGTGTTGATACCATGCAATGTGCATCCTGCCATATGTATAGGAACCTGGACTACTCATCCCAGGGGACCTATGTCTGTGCCAGGTGCGGGTGGGTTGCCGATTTGAAATCTGAGGTGAAGAGTCTGAGGGGGCAGCTTGCAGCATTGCAGGGATTGGCAAAACTAGGGGGACAGCAGGCACCACCCGCCCTTGATCATCTTGATTATGTAGGCTGTATCCTAGCAACAGGACATTTCAAGTTTGTTTGACTGGCAGAGGAGAGAGGTTGTAAGAGACAGCCCTGGGCTGTTTAGGAGGTGGGCTTTTAGCACTCATCTTTGCTGTGTGATATCCAAGAATGATTTCAGCTGCTGGAAGTATTGACATTGTAACATAGTAATTGAGGTTGAATAAAGACATACGTCCATCAAGTCCAACCTATTCACTTTTTTTTTTAAACTCTTCATTTGATCCAGAGGAAGGCTAAAACCCCAGCTAAAAGGGGGGGGGGGGAATCCTTCCTGATTCCAAATGGCAATTGGAAAGTATCCCTGGATCAACTAGAGTATAGGCAGTATATGTATTAATACCAGTAATTCTCAATATTTTTTCGTTTTAGAAATTTATCCAGACCATTTTTAAAGCTATTCAGTTTCACCGTTCTCACTGTAAAGAAAAGTATGGCAGCACTCATACCTTTGCTGAACTCAATCCACGTGGTGCGTACACACTGGATTTGTCCTGCTGTTTTTGTGCTCTCTAATCTCCGAAGTGTTTTAATGTATTGAATAAAAATGGACTTTTTAACTTCTTCCCCGTGAGTAGCGCTCTTCCACTCTTTTCTTCCACGAGTCCTCTGATATGACCTATTCGTGAACAATGCCCCAGAAAGTTTATTGTATGGCCCAATAATATATTTGTATAAGGTGATCACATCCCCCACGCAAATGTTGCTTCTCCAATGTAAACAGCCCTAACATGTCTAATCTGCCTGCATATTTAAGTCCCTCCATTCCCCTTATTAATTTAGTTGCCCTTCTTTGAACTGCTTCCATTTCCAAGATGTCCTTTTGTATATGGGATTCCAAAACTGCACCGTATATTCCAAATGAGGCCTTACCAGTGCCTTGTAAAGAAGGAGAATAATATGTTTCTCTCTTGAATCTATTTCTCTCTTTATACAAGACAATATCTTGCAAGCTCTAGCCATGGCTGTCTGGCATTGTTTGCTACAGCTAAGCCTGTTATCTACCAGAACCCCCAAATCTTTTTCCATTACAGATTCACTTAACACAGGGTTATTTATGGTGTAGGTAGCACAGAGATTATTAAATCCCAAATGCATCACCATTTATCAACACTGAATCTCATCTGCCATTCTTCTACACATTTTGATAATCTATCTAGGTCTGCACATCATTTGAAGTTTCCAAAGCTCTGCATAGTTTAGTGTCATCAGCAAACACAGAGACCTTGCTCTCAACAGAAGAAGTGGCCCCAGCACAGAACCCTGAGGCACTCCACTTAGAACTTTAGCCCACATAGATTTAGCTCCATTTACCACAACTCTTTGTTTGCGATCAAATAACCAATTCTCTATCCATGAACAAATGTTTTCTTCTAGGCCAACAGTCATCAGTTTATACATTAGTCGCCTATGTGGCACAGTATCAAAAGCTTTCGCGAAATCCAAGTATACCACATCCACTGCTGTGCCTGAATCCAAATTCTTACTTCCTTATAAAAACCAAAACTAAATTTGTCTGGCATGATCTATTTCTCATAAATCCTTCCCTACCACATATGTTAGGCTTACAGGTCTATAGTTACCAGGCTGTGAACAACTACTTTTTTTGAATATTGGAATTACATTGGCTTTTTTCCAATCCTGCGGCACATCCCCAGACCAAAGTCAATCTGAAAAGATGAGAAACCATGGTCTAGATAGAACTGAACTAAGCTCTTTTAAAATCCGGGGATGCAATCCATCTGGTCCTGGGGTTTTATTGATATTTACTTTGTCTAATTGTTTCCGTACCATATCCTCCATCAGCCAATGTGAATACTCCTCATTTCTCCCCTGCATATTATTACAATCCCTGATGTAAGGACTAGGATTCTCTATAGTGAAAACGGATGTAAAAAAACGGTTTAGCAGATTAGCCTTTTTGTCATCCTCTACAACCATCTCAGCCCCATTGTTTAATGGTCCCACATTCACAGTCCTCATATTTTTACCATTTATATTCTTAAAAAACATTTTGGGGTTGGACTTGCTTTGTTCGGCTATCCGTATTTCATTCTCTATTTTAGATAGTTTAATTGCTTTCTTGCACTCTTTATTACAGCTTTTATACTCCCTGTAAGACTGTTCTGTTCTCTCTGATTTCAAAATTTTAAAAGCTTTTTTCTTTTTTTCCATTTCCCTTTTTACCTGAGCATTAAGCCAGGCAGGAGTGGACCTAATTTTTTTACACTTGTCCCCTAAAGGTATAAATTTAGAAATGTAATAGTTTAATATCCCTAAAAAAGTGGTCCACATCTGCACAGTATCTTTACCTAGAATGCTTCCCATTACCTTCATTTCCAAAATGAGCTCAGAGTCAGAGTTATTAGATATCACCAGATCCAACAACGTATTCTGTCTAGTAGGAACTTCTACCATCTGTGAAAGAAAATTCTCATATAGGAAATTTAAGAACTTTATACCTTTTGAGGTGCTGGCAGTTCTCCTACTCCAATCTATGTCAGGGTAGTTAAAATCCCCCATAAACAAAACATGCCCCATACCAGCAGCATTCCCACCTCCTCCCCAGCATTTGGTGGCTTATAACATACCCCAACAATTAATATACCCACCTTCTTGCTTCCTGTACACAGCTCTACTTATATTATTTCTGCCATATTGTTTATACCCCCATCTATTCCATCTTTTAGATTTGGCTTCAATTCCTGTTTAACATACATACTCCCCCTCCTTTCTTATTAACTCTGTCATGTCTAAATAAGGAATATCATTCAATATTTACTGTCCAGTCGTGTGAATCATTTAGCCATGTTTCTGCTATACCCTTCACATCACACCTTTCCTTTAAAGCTATTAGTTCTAGTTCCCCAGTTTTTCCAGACAGATTTCTTGCATTTGTAAACATACATTTTAGATTTCAATTGATTTACTTCCATACTTGGATGTACATGCCTCCTTATCCTCTATGCTGTACCCTCCCCGTCTCCTCCCTCCATTGTGCCATTAGCTCCCTAATCCCTAACTTCTCTATCTACCCCTTTGTAGTTCAACGTACCCTCCCCCCATATCTAGTTTAAAAACTCCTCCAACCCCCTAGCCATCTTCTCCCCCCAAACAGCTGCACCATCATCATTGAGGTGCAATCCGTCTCTATTAAAAAACTTGTAGCCAACAGAAAATTCACCCCAGTTCTCTAAAAACCTAAACCCCATCTGCTTACACCACCCTCTTAGCCACGCATTTATACTCCTTAGCTCCTGTTGCCTCCCTAGCATAGCACATGTTGTAGTAGTATTTCTGAAATAACTTCCCTTGAGGTCCTCACTTTTAACTTGGCCCCTAACTCTCGGAAATCATTTTTAAGGAACTCACCTCCACCTCTAACTTTGCCATTGGCACCAATGTGAACCAAGACCACCAGGTCACTCCCAGCCACACCCAATAATATGTCTACACAATCCACCGCATGCCGAACCCTAGCACCAAATAGGCAACACACTGTTCGGCATGTAAGATCTTGGCGACAGATTACCCTATCTACCCTTCTAGTCCCCTACCACTACCACCTGCCTATCCTTCCTAGCCCCTAGTTCTCCCTCCCTTGTATTGGAGATGGCGGTCCCCTGGGTGCTCAAGGGAAAGGCCTGCTCCATACATGCTACTTCCGAGCCACCATCCTCCACTTTTTCGCCTTAAATGGCAAACTTGTTGGGAAAGAAGCATCCCTATCCTTCCATCCACTGGTGATCCGTACAAATCTATCTTCCATTACCACCCTATCTGACCCATTTCCACCCTCCAGATTACTGGCCCCTGCCAGTACCTGCAATTCCCACAGATTTGTCAAACCATGCAATGCTGCTAGTTTCCCCTTTAGATTCTGGACCTCAGATTCCAAATGGGCAACCCACTCACATCTGACACATACATAGGTCCCTTGGTGCGGCTGCTCCAAGATCCCATACATGCGGCAGGATGCACATTACATGGCCCCAACAAAACTGTCCATACTAAACAGCAATTAACAGCAACAGCAATACACAACTAGAGAAAACAGCAACACACACAAGAGAAACAGCAGTTTTGTTCTTGTTCTAAACGCATTTGTTTCTTAACGCACCCCTTAAAAACAAAAACAGAAAATCCCTTTACAAGTAAATTGCTCTGGAGGAAGAACTTATGTGAGGTTCAAAACCAAGATTTCAACAGTCCTCGGCCAATTTAAACCAATTAGCTACACCCCCATCCAATCAGAGAGAAAAGAAAAAAAAAACTTTCTTTTGTCTCTTACCAGCCCCCACCCTACAGGTAATAATGCAGTTGAACACAAGTATTCATTTTAGAAACCCAGTGCTTTAAGTTTAAAGTTTACTTTAACAATTCATACCACCTTATTCAAGCAGTAAGTAGTAAAAAAACAAACAAACAAAATAAAAAAAACCCAAAAAATAAAAACACAAGTGATTACTTACTTACACAGGCACACTACTATGACATGTAATGGGGTGATGTTATTGTTTTTGATATTGTTGATCATCTAAGTGGTGGGGAAGATACTGGAAAGTTTGATACAAGAACATATTCTAGAGTATGTTTCAAGGACCAACCTTATAGGAAATAATCAGCATGTATTGCTTGGCTTTTATGAGGAAGTGAGTAGAAATTTAGACTCTGGCATAGCAGTAGATGTAGTTGGATTTTGCTAATGATCTTGATACAGACCTACATAGGTGACTAATGTATAAGCTATGGTCTGTTGGGCTGGGGTGGCACATTTGTACATGGAAACAAAGTTGATTGATGGATAGGATGCAGAGAGTAAGAACATGGTCACCCCATATGTAGCAGGGGTCTCCAAGAAATTAAGAAGAATATTCAAAAACACACTGATTTGTATATGGGGAAGACCAAACACCAACTGCATCAACGTATGCCCTAGCACAGAAAAGCCAATTCCTCGGGTCAGGACTCAGCCCTGTACCTGCATCTTAAGGAAAAAGGACATACCTTTGAAGATTGTAATGTTAACATATTGGCAAAGGAACATGACTGGTTCAATAGAGGTGTCAAGGAGGCCATTTATGTGAAGGAACCAAGCCTGAATAAAGGTTGGGGGGTTCGACACCAACTGTCTACCATGTACAATTCTGTTTTGACACCTTACCATGGGCATTTCCTATAACACCTCTTAGCCACAATGCAATCACGCCTTGCATTCTGAAGGTCCATAAGACCTGGCTGTAATATGCTAATTGGGACTTTCCAGGGTACATAATTGCCAACAGATTCTTGTAAAAGTCATTCTGAATTTGAGAAAGCCAGTCGGATAGTATAGTATAGTATAGTATTTGAGGTTGAATAAAGACATACGTCCATCCAGTCCAACCCATCTAGCAATATCCTCATGTCCTGCCTAAATGTTGATCCAGAGGAAGGCAAAAAAAACCCACCAAATTTATGAAGGGGGAAAAAATTCCTTCCTGACTCCAAGTGGCAATCGGAAATTTCCCTGGATCAACTCTACTTTATGTATCAATACCAGTAACTTGCAACATTCCTTGTTTGCAGAAACTCATCCAGCTTTTTTTTGAAACTGACCAATGAACCTGCCATTACAACGTCCACTGGAAGACAGTTCCATAGCCTTACCGTTCTCACAGTGAAAAACCCTTTCGAGCTTGAAGCCAAACCTTTTTTCTTCAAGTCTTAAGGGATGTCCTCGTGTCCTTTGACATGTTCTATTGGTGAACAATGCCCCAGATAGTTTATTGTATGGCCCGTTAATGTATTTATACACAGTAATCATATCCCCACGCAAGCGCCTTTTCTCCAGCGTACATAATTGTAACTTTTCCAGTCTCTCTTCATATTCAAGCTCCCCCAATCCCCTTATTAATTTAGTTGCCCTTCTCTGAACCCTTTCCATTTCAAAGATGTCCTTTTTGTACACAGGATTCCAAAATTGCACTGCATATTCCAAATGAGGCCTTACCAATGCTTTGTAAAGAGGGAGAATTACATTTTCCTCCCTTGAATCCATACCTCGCTTTATACAAGACAATACCATTCTGGCTCTGGCTGTTGCCGCCTGGCACTGCTTGCTACCTTTAAGTTTGTTATCCACCAAAACTCCAAGATCCCTTTCCAACAGGGATTCACTTAACACAGAGCCATTTATAGTATAAGTAGCACAAGTATTTTTAAGTCCAAAATGCATCACCTTACATTTATCAACATTGAATTTCATCTGCCACTTAGCAGCCCAATGTGATAATCTATCTAGATCCCCTTGCAACGATTGCACATCCTTTGAAGTTTTTAATGGTCGACAAAGTTTTGTGTCATCAGCAAACACAGAAACCTTGCTGACAATACCCACTTCCAAATCATTAATAAATAGATTAAACAGAAGCGGCCCCAACACAGAACCCTGTGGCACCCCACTTAGCACTTTAGTCCATAATGATGAAGCCCCATTAACAACTACTCTCTGCATCCTATTCTTTAACCAATTTTCTATCCATGTACAAATGTGACTCCCCAGACCAACAGACCTTAGCTTATTCATTAGTCGCCTATGGGGGACTGTATCAAAAGCCTTTGCAAAATCCAAGTAAACTACATCTACTGCTATACCAGAGTCTAAATTTCTACTTACTTCCTCATAAAAGCCAAGCAAGTTAGTTTGACAAGATCTATTCCTCCTAAATCCATGCTGGTTACTACTTATAATGTCAGTCCTTGAAACATACTCTAGAACATGTTCCCTTATTAAACTTTCCAGGATCTTCCCCACCACTGAAGTTAAACTTACAGGCCTGTAATTGCCCGGCTGTGAACGACTACCCTTTTTGAATATTGGAATAACATCAGCCTTTTTCCAATCCAGAGGCACACCACCGGACATGAGGGAATCAGCAAAAATAAGAAACAATGGCCTAGATAAAACTGAACTTAGCTCCTTAAGTACCCGAGGATGTATTTTATCCGGTCCAGGAGATTTACTAATATTAACCTTATTTAGTTCTTTCTGTACCATATCCTCGGTTAACCAAAGTGAACTTGAATCTTGTATACCTTTATTGCTACTATACTCTATGATATCTGTACTTGGATCTTCTATAGTGTATACAGAGGAAAAAAAATTATTCAAGACATTTGCTTTATCGCCATCCTCCGTAACTAACTTATCCCCATTAATTAATGGTGCCACATTCTCAGTCCTCATCTTCTTACTATTAATATACTTAAAAAAATGTTTAGGCTTAGTGATGCTTTCTTCAGCTATCCTAACTTCATTATTAATTTTAGCTAGTTTGATTGCTCTCTTACACTCCTTGTTACAATTTTTATACTCCCTAAAGGCCCTATCCGTTCCCTCGGCCTTAAAGGTTTTAAATGCCTTTTTCTTCCTTACCATTTGCCTCTCTACATCAGAATTCAGCCACATGGGCGCGGATTTATTTTTTTTACATTTATTTCCCAAGGGTATAAATTTAGATGTGAACTGGCTTAAAATCCCCTTGAACACAGTCCACTTCTGTTCAGTACCTTTACCTGATAATACATTATCCCAGTTGACATTCTGAAGAGCTGCTTTTAACCTGGGAAAATTTGCTTTCCTGAAATTAAATGTCTTTGTTAACCCAGCGCACTTTTCCTTTCGATAACAAAGTCCAAATGCCACTATTTCATGGTCACTATTCCCTAAGCCTCCAGTTACCTTTATATCTATAATGCGCTCCACAATGTTAGATATTACCAGATCCAACAGAGCTCCTTTTCTAGTAGGAACCTCAACCACCTGTGAGAGAAAATTATCCTGCAGCAAATTCAGGAACTCATCGCCTTTTTCTGTGATGGCAGTTCCACCACACCAATCAATGTCCCCCATAATGAGCACACTCCCCAAACTTGCAGCCCTAGCCAACTGCATATGAAGTTGACTCACCTCCTCTCTGCTAGCATTTGGCGGCTTATAGCAGACACCAACAATGACATTACCCCCTTTCCTATTGCCTAATTCCACCCATATTGCCTCCACTTTATCATCCATATCACCAGCTATCTCTTCTTTTAAATTTGGCTTCAATTCTTTTTTAACATATACACATACTCCTCCCCCTTTCCTTTTTTTTCTGTCCTGCCTAAACAAGGCATATCCTTCTATATTTACAGCCCAGTCGTGAGAACTGTTCAACCACGTTTCTGCTATACCTATTACATCATACTTTTCATTCAATGCCATCATTTCCAATTCACCCATTTTGTCAGCCAGGCTTCTCGCATTTGCAAACATACATTTTAGATTATGATCCTGTAATTTATTCGTACACTTTGATACACATTCCTCCCTATCCCCTATGCTAGCCCCACCCCCCTTTCCACCCACCACTGGCCTATCTACACCCTGCTTTCCTCCTGGACAATCTATCCCAGTGAGACTGCTAATACCCTCCCCCCCCAAACCTAGTTTAAAATCTCCTAGCGAAACTTCTTCAAGAACTAAACTTTAAGTCCAGTTGACTAAATACAACAGATATGTAAGGTGATTTTGAACTTAAAAATCCTTCTGCTACTTATACTATAAATAGCTCTGTTTTAAGTGAATCCCTGTTGTAAAAGGATCTTGGGGTTTTGGTGGACAGCAAACTTAAAGGTGGCAAGCAGTGCTAGGCAGCAACAGCTAGAGCTAGCAAGATATTGTCTTGTATAAAGAGAGGTATGGATTCAAGGGAGAAAAATATTATTCTCCCTCTTTACAAACCATCGGTAAGGCCTCATTTGGAATATGCACTGCAATTTTGGAATCCTGTTTACAAAAAGCACATCTTGGAAATGGAGAGGGTTCAGAGAAAGGCAACTAAAATAATAAAGGGAATGGGGGATTTCTCTAAATACACTAGAGAAAAGGCGTTTGCGTGGGGATATGATTATTGTTTATAAATACATTAAAAGGCCATACAATACACTATCTGGGGCATTGTTCATCAAAAGAATACGTCAGAGGATACGCAGACATCCCTTAAGACTTGAAGAAAGGAAGTTTAGTTTCACTGTGGGAACGATAAAACCATGGAACTGTCTTCCATTGGACATTGTGATGGCAAGTTCATTGGACAGTTTTAAAAGAAAGCTGCATGAGTTTCTTAAAACAAGAAATTTTGCAGGTTACTTGTATTGATACTTAAATTAAAGTTGATCCAGGGATATTTCCGATTGCCACTTGAAGTCAGGAAGGATTTTTTTTCCTCTGGGTTTTTTTTTTTTTGCCTTCCTCTGGATCAACAGTTAGGCAGGAAATGTGGGTATTGCTGAGTAGGTTGGACTGGATGGCCGTATGTCTTTATTCATCCTCAATACTATACTATGCAATACTGTACTATACTATACTATACTATACTATACTATACTATTGTATTGTTTTTTAACAATGCAAACTTCTCAACAGGTGTGAAGAAACAATGAGAAGAGTTTGAAGATGAAGAACTTGAACTCTGGTGCCCATTACTTGACCAGGATGCTGAGGAATGCACTGCAAATTTTAAGAAATGATGAGAAGAGTTATATCTGTTGTATTCAATTAGATCAACTGGACTTGAAATGTAGTTCTTCTGGTCCAGTTGATCTAATTGAATACAACAGATATACCATGACCTGGATGAATGAGAACCTTCACAAGCAGATGAGAAGAGTTTGAAGATGAAGAACTTGCACTCTAGTGCCCATTACTTGATGAGGATGCTGAGGAATACACTGCTCAGTTGAAGACATTATGAGAAGAAACACGTGAAAAGAGGTTTATAACTTTAATTGTCACCATCATCATCATCATCATGATATATCAACTGTGATAATAGAGGTGAGCCAACAGTTTGAGAAGAATTATTAGGAGATGAGGAACTTAGCTGCTGTGATAAAGGAGGAGAGACAACAGCATGAGAAGGTACATTAGGTGATGATGACATGTATGAGCTACATGGTGTCAGTTTTGCATACCTGGCACTTGAACCCATGATGATGCTGATGATTGTTAGTCCCATGCAGTCTGATATTGAGGCATAGTGGGGTACTGCATTGTGTTTAGTGGAAGACAATGGGGGTTGGTATTGAAATAATGTGGCTGCTGATGGCTGCAGTCACGTGGATGGGGTGACTGCTGATGACTGTAGTCATGTAGATGGGGTGACTGCTGATGACTATAGTCACGTGGATGGGGTGACTGCTGATGGCTGAAGTCATGTGGATGGGGTGACTGCTGATGGCTGTAGTCACTCAGAAGGGGTGACTGCTGATGGCTGTAGTCATGTGGATGGGGTGACTGCTGATGGCTGTAGTCATGTGGATGTGGGTAGGTGGGGGACAATTTCTGTGGTTGCTCATGCATTGGATGTTCACTTGTCTGTTAGTAAGTGATGAATGCAGGTACCTCTTGTTGAGGAGCCTGTGACAGCTTTTCTTCTTTGTTGACCACCTGCATTATTTCAATGGTGAACGTGCACCATTAATCCTCAGAAACCTTTTCAATTAAGGGCACCAGGCTTGCAGCAAAAGTGCATTCTCTGCTTCTGGAATCATCTCCCCTCTGATTCCTTTCATCAATCATAGACACGACTGAAGGTAAGATGAGTTTCCTGCTACCTCAGTCGCCTAGGTTGTGGATATGGCGTAATGGCCTCCATGAGGTTTGTAATCTTGAAGGTGCAGATACACTAGGTTCCTCACAACTAGTTTCATCTGGGGTACCTTGTGTGCTCACATCTAAATGCTGTTCCTGAGGTTGTGGTTCTCCACTACTGTATTGTTCTGCTGGTGGTGCTTCACCTGGCATATTATCATCTGAACTGTGTGTTATAGGATAACTATCATGTGTATAAAGTTTTTTTTAAAATTTTGTTAAAACTAAAAGTACTTAGTACAGTGATATAGGACTGGTAACTCATACCTCTCAATATTGTTTCTGTGAGGAGCACCAACCCAAAGAAAACAGATTCTGCCAGTCTTTCCCCTGGCCTCAACACTATCTTTGTGTTGAAAACTGTACTGGACTTTCCAGGGTACATAATTGCCAACAGATTCTTGTACAAGTCATTCTGAATTTGAGAAAGCCAGTCGGATGACTAGCAAAACTTCTTCAAGAACTAAACTTTAAGTCCAGTTGACTAAATACAACAGATATGTAAGGTGATGCATTTTGAACTTAAAAAACCTTCTGCTACTTATACTATAAATGGCTCTGTTTTGAGTGAGTCCCTGTTGGAAAAGGATCTTGGGGTTTTGATGGACAACAAACTTAAAGGTGGCAAGCAGTGCTAGGCAGCAACAGCTAGAGCTAGCAAGATATTGTCTTGTATAAAGAGAGGTATGGATTCAAGAGAGAAAAATATTATTCTCCCTCTTTACAAACCATTGGTAAGGCCTCATTTGGAATATGCACTTAGAATTTAGTGTTCAGTAACAAATTCAGCAAGAACCCTCAAATGTACTGAATGCAGCAAAAAAAAGTGACAATCAAATTTTCGAAAATTATTGGAAAATAAAAAGTTTGTAGTTCGGAAAGTTCGAAATACGAGCTCGTCTGAACTCATAAAGTTCAGCTCGAACTCGGGTTCAAGTTTGAATTCTAGTCCATCCCTAGTGAAGACCAAGCTGAAAAACCCTTGAATTTAGTGTTCAGTAACAAACTCAGCGAGAACCCTCAAATGTACCGAATGTACCGAATGCCGCAAAAATGTGAGAATCAAATTTTCAAAAATTATTGGAAAATAAAAAGTTTGTATTTCGGAAAGTTCGAAAGTACGAGCTCGTCTGAACTCAAAGTTCAGCTCAATCTCGGGTTCAAGTTTAAATTCTAGTCCATCCCTAGTGAAGACCTAGCTGAAATGTCACATGCGGTGAGGGAACACCTGAAACGTTGTGTGTGAGAGTGAGCAATATCACAATAAATTCATTATTATTGATATGATATATTTATTTTTGCAATTAGGGACATATTCAACAACCACATTATCAGCAAAAATCAGAGGCTCAGTGGTTAACATTGATGCTTTGCAGTCTTGAGTTCGAATCCACCCTTGGACACATCTGCAAGGAGTTAGTATGTTCTCCCCATGCTTGCGTGTGTTTCCTCCAGGCACTCTGTTTTCTCCCACAAGACATACTGGTCACGTTTGTGCCAATGACAAGGTTAAAGGTGGAGGTGAGGTCCTTAAAAATGGTTTCAGAGAGTTAGGGGCCAAGTTTTCAGAAATACTACCGCAGTCACATGCTACGCTAGGGAGGCAACAGGAGCTTAGCAGTATAAATGCGTGGCTAAGTGTGTGGTGTAAGGAGATGGGTTTTGGGTTTTTAGAGAACTGGGCTGTCTTCTCTGTTGGCTACATGCTCTTTAGTAGAGATGGACGGCACCCGAATGATGATGGCGCTGCTATTTTGAGGGAGAAGATGGCTAGAGGGTTGGAGGGGATTTTAAACTAGGTATGGAGGAGAGGGTACATTGGACCACACGGGTCTGGATAGAGGAGTTAGGGATCAGGGGGCTAATAAGATAATGGAGGGTGGAAATAGGGGAAGGGGGGAGCATAGAGGATAAGGAGTCATGTATGTCCAAGTTTGGAAGTAAATTGAATGATAATATAGCAGAAACATGACTAAATATTTCACATCACTGGACAGTAAATATTGAAGGATACTCCTTATTTAGACATGACAGAGTTAATAAGAAAGGAGAGGGAGTATGTATGTATGTTAAACAAGAAATGAAAAGAAAGTGGTTATAGACGATAAGGCAGAAAGAATATGGGTGGACTTGTGTACAGGAAGCAAGAAGGTGGGTAAATTAATTGTTGGGGTATGTTATAAGCTGCCAAATGCCAGTGAGGTTGTGAAAATGAATCTCCATTAGAGATGGCCGGTTCGCGGACCCGAACCGGGATCCGGCGCGGATTTATCCCGTCCGCGAACGGCGGATTATTCCGGATTTTACAACTTCCGAACCGCGGATTTTTTTTTTTTTTACGAAAATTTTCGAAAATACGAGTATCTCCGCAATTACGAGAATCTGCGATCTTCCGGGACCCGGAAAAACCGAAGATCCTCGTAAATACGCGGATTCTCGTAATTACGAGAATTTTCGTAAAAACGAGAAATTCTTGTAAATTCCAATTTTTGGGGATTATTTTCAAGACGGAGCAAGCCACATGACCCAAATTAGCCAATGGCAGCTAACATGATTACACGTTTTTACGGGAATCCTCGTTTTTCGGAGATCCGCGGGTTTACGGAGGTCCTCGTTTTTACGGAACTCCTCGTATTTTCGAAAAATACCGTTCTCGCTAGCGGACTGTAGTTTTTAGGTATTGTAGGCATTGATACGTGTTTCTAAGGACATTACCCAGGTCCCTGAGTGATTAAGTGTACATTACCAAGGCTATTTAGACCACTTTTAATGCGGATTTTGCCGAACTTTCATTTTAATACATTTTAACATTTTAATCCGCTCGCGGATTTTCGAATTTACGGATTTTTTCGAAAATCCGCGGATCCTCGCGCGGACCGTATTTTTCGAAGTTCGGACATCTCTAATCTCCATAGGCAGTTGGTGAAGGCTGCTGGTATGGGGCATGCTTTGGTTATGGCGGATTTCAATTACCCTGACATAGATTGGAGTAAGGGAACTGCCAGCACCTCAAAAGGATTCAAGTTCTTAAATCTTCTTTATGAGAATTTTCTTTCACAGATCTTTGAAATTCCTACTAGACATGATGCATTGTTGGATCTGGAGATATCTAATAACCCTGAGCTCATTTTGGAGATGAAGGTAATGGGAAGCTTAAGGAATAGTGATCATGATATAGTGTCATTTAATATAGGTTGCAAAAACAAAAGTGCACTGAGTTAACAAAAACTTTTGACATTAGGAAAGTTATGTTGTTAAAGGAATCACTCCTGCTCATAGACTGTGGGAATTAATTAGTTCCTAGGTAAAGATATTGAGCAGAAGTGAACCACTTTTAAAGGGATATTAAACTATTACTACTACTATTAACTAAATGTATACCTTTAGGGAACAAGTGTAAAAAAAATGAGGTCCTCTTCTGCCTGGCTTAATGCCCAGGTAGGGAGGAAAAGGCTGTTTTAGGGAACAGCACAAACTTAAAGTGAGTATAAAGGCTGCAATAAGGAGTGCAAGAAAACAATTAAACTAGCTAAAATAGAAAATAAAATATGGATAGCAGAACAAAGCAAGTTTAACCCCAAAATGTTTTTTAAATATATCAATAGTAAAAAGATGAGGACTGAGAATACAGGACCATTAAATAATGCGGCTGAGGTGGTTATAGAAGATGCCAAAAAGGCTAATGTGCTAAACCAATTTTTTTCCCTCTCTATTCACTATAGAGAATCCTAGTCCTTATAGTAGGGACTGTAATAATTCGAAGGGTATACGTAATTGAGAAAAATTCACTCTGGCTGACAGAGAATATGGTACAGAAACAATCAGACAAAGTAAATATCCAGATGGAATGTTTTTTTTGTTTTGTTTAAGGATGGTCATGCCCTTTAACCTCCATTGCTATGTTACTAGGGTAAGGGGTGGTATCGCAATTTAGTGATACAACACGTTATCGGTAATGTAAGACAGTGTCCGTAAATGTACAGCCAAGATTGTACATTTACGCCGAACTTTCATTAATTAACAAAAGTTCGGTCATAGAATATCATGTGGTAGTAAAATACCGCAATGGTAGTCTATGGGGAGCGTAAATCTACGATTGCGTTATAGTAGATTTACGATCTGTATAGTTAATTTACGATAACAATTGTAATGTTATCGTACTATTGTAATGGCAGGTTCATTGGTCAGTTTCAAAAAAAAGCTGGATGAGTTTCTGCAAACAAGGAATGTAGCAAGTTACTGGTATTGATACATAAAGTAGAGTTGATCCAGGGAAATTTCCGATTGCCACTTAGAGTCAGGAAGGAATTTTTTCCCCCCTTCATAAATTTGGTGGGGTTTTTTGCCTTCCTCTGGATCAACAGTTAGGCAGGAAATGAGGATATTGCTAGATGGGTTGGACTGGATGGACGTATGTCTTTATTCAACCTCAAATACTATACTAATTGTTTATTTCTAAGGAGTGATATGGTCCTAGGTTACATATATAGAACATCAAGGTGCAATCAAATACATATAACCTTGATATAATGGAAGTGTAACTATCAAATACTAGCTGATAAAATATGTACAAAAAAAAGCAAACAATTCATTACATCATTTTGCATGTCCACCAGTCAAACCGACAGGTGGCTATGCGCAAGATGCCTGGTTATATTATGATTGAATTAAAATGGCCCTTAAGCCCACATGTAAAATTGCAAATAGGAAATTGTTTGTTGTATGAAATTCTAAAAAAAAAAACTAGAAAGGGAAAGTTTAAGTATAAACTTTGAATTTGGCTTGAAAGACTGCATTTTGGAAGGGAATTTGTGTGTTTGTGCTGCAGATTTTAAAACTCAATAATGTCAATGAAGAGGACATTGTGTTTTTTACTTACCCTTTAAATATGTCACATGCATTAAAGTAGGTCAGTTGGTGTGTGTGTATTCATATCAGTTTGGGGGATAAATTACTAATTTTTTTGATGATTGGTCAAAATGAGTTTTTTTTACTTTAGTTACCCTTTACGTATGGCTGCCATAGTAATGGATAAGTAGATCAGTAGGTGTGTGTACCCGTGTCGGGTTGAGAGTTAAAAAAAAAACTTTTTTGATGATTGGTCAAAATGAGTTTTTTTTAACTTTAATTACCCTTTAAGTATGGCTGCAACAGTAATTGAGGGGTAGGTCAGTAGCTGTGTATACCTGTATCACGTTGGGGGTTAAAAAAAACAATGTTTTTTGATTATTGATCAAATTAGCTTTTTTGACTTTAGTTACCCTTTAAAGTATGGCTTCCACAGTAGTGGATAAGTAGATCAGTAGGTGTGTGTACCTGGGTCTGGTTGAGGGGTATGTCTTTTTTGTGTTTACAACCATAAACTATTTTTTATTGAGGATAATCTAAATTATTTTTTTTTCTTTAGTTACCCTTTAAGTATGGCTGCCACTGTAATGGATAAGTAGATCAGTAGGTTGTGTGTACCTGGGTCTGGTTGAGGGGGTTTCTTTTTGTTTACACAATAAACTATTTCTTTTTTTATTTTTGAGAATAAATCTAAATTGTAGTTTTTTTTTATTTATGTTACCTTTAGTATGGTGCCACAGTATAGATAAGTAGATGTAGGTGTGTGTACCTGGGTCTGGTTGAGGGGGTAGTCTTTTTTGTGTTTTAAACCATAAAACTATCTTTTATTGAGGATAAATCTAAATTAGTTTTTGACTTTTACCCTTTAAATATGGCTTCCATGGGAATGGAAAGGTAGGTCAGTAGGTGGGTATACCTGGGTTGTGTGGGGGGTTGGGGTATCACCATTTGTATTTATGACCATGAAAAAACTGTTGAAATATCCACATTTAAGGATTGTTACCATTATAGTCTATGGGAAAAAATTTCCGGAAATTTGCCGATAACGTCGTAATGCTTCCATGGATTCCTTTGCTAGAAGATAGCACACCTTTCTTATATGCCCCGCATGTCTGTACCAAATTTCATGTCTCTAGCTCAAAAACTGTGGGAGGAGATACGGTCCAAAAAAAGCAGAAGAATAAAATGGAAGAAGAAAAAGAAGAAGAAATAGAAAGAACAGTAATTTGGCTTTTTCAAGCCAAATTAAATATATAAAAAACCATATAGAAGCATGAACATTATAGATAGAAACAACAGATCTGGAAAAACACTGCAGCTAAGAATGCATGGCAAAGGGATTGGGAGACATTTCATTCATATTATATCTAAAAATGAAAATGATCTATTTGCATTTGTTCTACATTGGTACTGGGCATTACATTACTTATTTTTTACTTCTCAATAACAAATCAGTTAAAAATCTTTGTAATAATATGTTATAACTATATTATCACATGTCTACCAATGTCTATTCTTCTTTAGGTAAACAATAAAGTGTTGGTCATTATTATGTGGCTACAAGTTGGTGCAAAGTTGAACCATAAAACCAGGTGAAATTGTATTACCAATGTCTATGAGAAGTTTGTTCCCACGTTCTTTTGGTGATATGTTCTTCCCTTGTAACTTGTCAACAGTAAAAAAAGAATGAAACTGCTTAAAGTGCATGTCCACCCCCAAAACTATAATCCCCCCCACTAATGGCCCCACCATGTAGTGTAGTAAAATCCTTACATCACATCCCAGCTCCATAAGGTTCTCCTGTAGTCCCCCTCCCAAAGTCCCAAAAACTGCCCAGGAGGATAGCAGAGTCCATAAGGACTCTGCTCCTATCTGGCTCCAGGAGAAGTTTGGCATGCGTACTGCAGCCCTTCTCCCCCTCCTCCCTCCCCTCCCGTTTGTATCCCTCCCCCTACCATAAAACCCCTTGCCCATATAATAGAATATGTTCCCCCAGCCCCAACCGCAAAAAAATAATTTTAAAAAAGTCACCAGAACTCTCTTACCTTCCCTCTCTCCCGGCATCTGAGAAGCCAGCAGCCGCGTCCGTGATTGGCTGCCTCTAGCCAATCACGGACGCGGCTGCCGGTCCTGCCCCTGCTTGCAGTGTCTTGCAAGCAGAAGGCCGTGGGGCGTCGGGAGGAGAGAGGGAAAGTAAGTAAACATCTGGTCACTTTCCTAAATTAATTTTATAGCGGTTGGGGCTGGGGGACTGTATTCTTATATTGCTAAAAGTTTATATTAAGGGTGGTCATGCCCTTTAATTGAATAAATAAATTACTGGTAAAATGAATTAAAGTAAATATAAGGAAGTTATTTTTTAAATGCTAATAACTATAATAAAAGCATTTAAATTGCATACAAAGGTGGGAAATTTCATGGGGAACATATACCAATTACCAAAAAAAATGGTTTGAACTTACTGTGTAGGCAGAGAAGTTTGGAAACTAAAAAAACAAAGACATTTTCATAATGAGGAGAACTCCAAGATGGCTCGTGGCTAGCACTGATGCCTTGAGTTCAAGTTTGTATGTTCTCCCCATACTTGGGTTTCCACCAGGCACTCCGGTTTGCCCCTCAATCATAGAGACATACTGATAGGTTCTATGTGACAAATAAATGTGCTTAGATTGTAAGCTCTTATACATGTAATTGTAGCAAGCTACAGAAGATGTTGGTGCTATATAAATCCACAATAATAATTGCTAGGGACACAAGATTAAGCTAAATTATAGCATAAAATATATGTAATATATAAGGGATTCAGAGGTTAATATTGTAAAAGAAATCAAACATGCAATTGCACAATACATGTTTTGGCATATAAAAAAAAGTTTAAGCAAATTTAGAAAGTATAGTATAGTATTTGAGTTTAAATAAAGACACGTGTCCATCCAATCCAACCTTCACGGCCTAACGGTTGATCCAGAGGAAGGCAAAAAAAACCCACCAGAATTATGAAGGGGGGGAAAGCGACAATTGGAAAATCCCTGGATCAATTCTACTTTATGTATCAATACCAGTAACCTGCAACATTTCTTGTTTTCCAAAACTCTAGCTTTTTTTCCTAAAACTATCCAATGAACCTGCCATCACAACGTCCAATGGAAAACAGTTCCATAGTTTTACCATTCTAACAGTAAAAAATCCTTTCCAAAGACTGAACTTCTTTTCTTCTTTTCTTCCTGGGCTGGATAGGAGGCGGGCTTTTAGCACTCATCTTTGTTGTGTGATATCTAAGTACGGTTGTAAATGTAAGTAAGCAATTTCATCTCCTGGAAGTGTGGACATGTAATGAGGGTGATGTTATTTTTTTTTAAATTGTTGTCCTTTAATACTCAGGAGTGAATTTTTAAAGTAACATATTTTAGAGTAGTTCATTGATTTGCTTGTATGATTCACTGGACTAATATGTATTGCATCACTAAACTTACAGTTATATTTTGCAGTTATTTCATGGCTGTTAAGCTAGGTACACACAGTACTGATAAAGCCCCGATACCATCATATCCAGCAATATTGAGGATTTATTGGCACTGATTGTGGGCGCTTTTCCAAGCGGCCGCCGAACATTCGGGTCGGCCGAACGCTTGTTCAAGAAAGTCTGTAAATTTCCCTAAGCCGCAGTAGATTCCCTATAGGGGGAATCTTCCGCGGCCGGGGAAACAGTGTCCTGAGTGTTCTCCCTGTGCTGTTTATATGATGTGTATAGGGAGAACGCTCAGGACAAGCTAGGTGCTTGTAGTTTTTGTTTAAAAAAACAGTTAATTGGGTTGGCCGATCGCTCGCTTGGGAAAGTCCGTAAATTTCCCTCGGCCACAGTAGACTCCCTATAGAGGGAGTCTACCGCGGCCGAGGAAAACACACAGTCCCGATTATTCTACCTATGCTGTGCTGTGTGTACCTAGTTTTACATTTTACATGGTTAGGTGCTTGTAGTTTTTTTTTTAACAAAAGAGTTAATTGGCTAGGGGCAAATTGACATATCCTGGAAACAAGCTTTAGATTTTAAAAAAATCAATCCATCAATCAGCGTTAATAGAAAGAAAATCCCAAGTATTTCCATTCCTAAACATCTGTAGAACAGTCGTGCTTAATGTTTAGTGGCTTTATCTAAAGATAATATTACATGTTTAATTATTGTTTAGATTTAAAGATGGGGACCCTAATTGGACATTTTATTTTCACTTTTTTAAAAAGACTTTCTTTAGAAATATTTGCATTGCATTACAAACATCTGTTATCTGTCTACAATCAGAGCTAATGGAAAAATTATGTTAGCATGACATTGTTTGCAGTTGTTTGTGTGAGAAAACAGTCTGTGCATGTTTAACTGAACATTTGTTATGTAAAAAGCCAAATATGCTGGTAAGTCAGAAGGTTTTCCATTCGGTTAACATACAAATAAACATTTTCTATACATTTGCACATTGTTAAGTAATTTTCTCCAGCAGCAGAAGGCATAGAAATAGGAAGTATGAGAGTAAAAGTAAAGTAATCTAAAGTGATCTAAACATTTTCCAACACCTTTTTTAAGATAAGAATTTTGAATAAAGGTAGGAACCTGGAGTATTATTTTGCAAACAACAGAGGTAATCCTGCACACACCTATGTGGATATAGGTAAGAGTTCGTGCTGAGTGCAATGGCAGACCCTGGTTGCAGGTCGTGAATCAGCAAAGGAATAAACACCATGCACATCAGTCTTAAATGTCTGTGTATTATTTATTGTTGCATACACAGAGTACACCAAAGTGTAACGTTTCGGTACGTGAGCCTGCTACCTCTCAGATTGTTCTTCAGACAATCTGAAGAAGGTACAGCTCACGTACCGAAACGTTACACTTTGGTGTACTCTGTGTATGCAACAATAAATAATACACAGACATTTAAGACTGATGTGCATGGTGTTTATTCCTTTGGAGTATTATTTTAGTATGTATTGCAAAAACCTAGAATTGCAAGGGACACGTGTATCCATGTACATTATGCTAACTAACAGGGTTATTCAATAAAAGTTCTTATCGTTTAAAATAGTGCTAATTTTGCCCCAACCAATCAGGTGTTAGCTTTCAAACGTTAAATAAGATCTGATTGGTTGGGGCAAAATTAGCACCATTTTAAACGATAAGAACTTGTATTGAATCTCCCTGTAAGGCTGGGTACACACGGAGGGACTTTTTGTCCTGACCGAGCACTCGAGTGAGTGCTCGGCCGGGACAAATGTCTGTTAGTACGAACGATCAATGCCGGTCGCGGCCGCCCACCCCACACCAGCCAATATTTTCGGCCGTGAATCGGTTGGTCGGCCGAAAATATTGGTTGGTGTGTACCTAGCCTAAATGTTTCTCTAGGTTTTCCAGACCCTCTTATAATTTGCATGCTAGTCTCAAAATAATAATAATAAACTTTAACAGATAATAAAATAGTAAGAGTGCATTAAGATAATTAAGAAAAAAATTTAAAAATAGTCAAATTTGTAAAACAGGGTCAAATTAAAAATTAAAATGTAGCTAATACACACAACTGATTTATTTTATAGACCAGTAAGACCAGCAAAATCCAAGTACCATATATACTCGAGTATAATTCATTCCGAGTATAAGTCGAGGTACCTATTTTTACTTGAAAAATTTGTAAAAACTGATTGACTCAAGTATAAGCCGAGGGTAGAAATTAGTTGCCCTTTAAATGGACAGCAGAATTCCCATACATGAATCCCATACAGTAATAGCCAAATCCAGTACCAGTAACCTCCAATTCCTTGGCACTCCAGATGTTTGGAAACTACAACTCCCAGCATGCTTTGTTTTAATTAAGCTTACCATCATTTACAATTCTCCTAAAACACCATATAGTAAAGGGCCCTCTGACCCCCATATAGTAAAGGACTCTCTGATCCCAATAGTTAAAAATGTCACCTGAGAGTTGTAGTTTCAAGCTGTCATTTGCACTGTACTAGCAGCTGTTTTTTGCCCCAAACTGAGGAGACCCATCAGATTTACAGCATCCAGATGAGCATCGACAGTGCTGAGTGAGTCCAGCAGCCAGACTACAGGAAGCAGGAACGATTGTAAAGGCAAGAACAGCTCCTATAACTTTCTATGCAGGTTAACACAGCGCCACCTACTGGTTACTATCCGCAATTGCAGAATTTGGGCTAAATTAGGACTTGACCCGAGTATAAGTCGAGGTTAGGTTTTCAGGCTAACTTTAAAGCCTGAAAAATTCGACTTATACTCGAGTATATACGGTATACTACATCTACTGCTATGCCAGAGTCTAAATTCCTACTCACTTCATCATAAAACCAAGCAAGTTAGTTTGACAAGATTTATTCTTCCTAAATCAATGCTGGTTACTACTTATAAGGTCAGTCCTTGAAACATACTCTAGAATATGTTCCTGTATCAAACTTTCCAGTATCTTCCCCACCGATAAAGTTACATTTACAGGCCTGTTATTACCCAGCTGTGAACTACTACCCTTTTAGGATATTGGAATTACATCAGCTTTTTTCCAATGCAAATGCAGACTTTCAGACATAAGGAAATCTGCAAAAATAAGAAACAATGGTCTAGATAAAACTGAACTGAACCGAGGATGTATTTTATCCGGTCCAGGAGATTTATTAATATTAACCTTATTTAGCTGTTTCTGCACCATATCCTCGGTTGCATCTTTTATACCATTATTGCTACTATACTCTTTGCTATCTGTACTTGGCTCTTCTATAGTTTAAACAGAGGAAAATATTTTTTAAGACATTTGTTTTATCACCATCCTCCGTAACTAACTTATCCCTAATTATAAATGGTGCCACATTTTCAGTCCTCATCTTCTTATTTTAATATGAATGTTAAGCTCTGCCCCTCTGAGATTTCCTCTGCTTTCTCCTGCTTGAGCCTCAAACAGTAATGCTTGTGAGTTCCGTGCACACGCACGTGCACTCACAGGCATTACTGTTTGAGGCTCAAGCAGGAGAGTGCACGGAACTCACAGGCATTACTCTTTGAGGCTCAAGCAGGAGAAAGCAGAGGAAATCTCAGAGGGGCAGAGCTTAACATTCAGCAAACCAGTAACAAGATGTCAGCAACTTTCAAGGCACAAAGCTAGGCTCTGGAGGGGCATAGGTAAAAAAAAAATATGGCAACGGTATTTTTAAAGCTGCAGCTTTAAATGAACATAACTTGAATTTACAGTGCACTTATCCTTTAACCACAAACAAAACAAAAGTGGGATAGCCCAGAGGTGCTGGGCTAAATTTTGGTCTTAAATAGGTTGCAAATGTAAAAAAAAGTTTGCAGCAGCTGAGTTGGGTTGAGTCGCTGCAACCTCATTCAATATTGGATTTATGCAAAATATTTGCAAAAATATAACACTAGCCCTGTTGTTAAAGAAAGATTTACACTCTGTGAGTGATGCTGATGAATCGGTAAATAAGCCAACCTTCCATAGGTTGGCCTACTCTATTGTGGGCAGGTTTGAAGTAGACATTTTACCTGGAATCTATAAATGTTGTGGAGAATATAGATTCCCTATAAAAAAAAATATATAAAAATATGGTAGATAAGAACACTAAATGAAAATGTTCAACTGTAAACTACTGCTTCAAAAATATCCCTTGCATAATCAAATTTTCTTGCAACCAATCCTGCCTTTTCTATATAGTAATTGAGGTTGAATAAAGACATACCTCCATCAAGTCCAACCTTTTCACCTTTCTTTTAACCATAACCCCAGCTAAAAGGGGGGGGGGGATTCCTTCCTGACTCCAAATGACAATTGGAAAGTATCACTAGATCAACCAGAACTGCTGTATATGTATTAATAACAGTAATTCACAATATTTTTTAGTATGTATTTTTAGTATTTTTTTATGTTAAATTCCGGCTATACACTTGGCTGACATTTAACCAATTTAACATTCGAACCTACCTAAACGCTACCCTGTTCTCGGCCACATAATGTATCGCAATCTGATAGTCGCAAAGTAATAGGGATAGAATTTTAGAAAGCTACAGGAACATTGCAGGTTCTAATAAGTCTAATAAAGGTATGTGCGGCATAAGATATGGTTATATGGTGGTGTTAAAATAATCCTGTAGCACTTGCACAGTTACAATTATCCATGGGTTTCAGACATTGCACCATAAATGTCTCATTTCTGATTTGAGGATAACTAGCCTTTTAACCCATAAAACTGTTTACAACTGTAAATACTTCCCCATGCCATGGTAACTTAAGTTATTTTATTGCATTTAATGAAACTGTTAAGAGTAAAAGAAGTATTTACTGGTTTGTATTTTCACACTGCACTTCCATTGTACCAAAACAAATTCTGTTACACAAGAGTGTATGTTTATTTATTTATTTGTTTTTCTGTTCTTTAAAACAAGCCCTGCAGATGGGTGTCCTTAGAGATTGTCAGCAATGTACAATGGAATGTAGCTGGACTTAGCTAAGCATTGTACTTTGTGATACGGTTAATCTGTTTTAAATCTGCTAAAGGAATTCCCCACTAGAAAACTAGAAGGAATTAGAGGAGTGGCTGTGGAAGAAATATTGCAGGTGAAGGGAAGTAGCCTTCGCCATAAATTGTTTGTGGATAAGAAGCTGCCAAAATTAGTAGTCTATGGAAGGATTAGGAGAAAAAAGAGGGAGAGACAGATGGCTCAGGAAATGTTTTACAGGTCTGCAGATGGCATTAAGGAATGTGTCTGTTTACAGAGAGTTAACATTCTGAAGTCACCATCTAGTAGTAAGAAGTTTACAAGCAATAAAAATATATTGCAAATTGTCTTGAATGTCTGCTTGATAATGATGCCTATAAAAATGAGAAATACTGAAAACATATATCCTTTAGAGGGCAGAGTTCATTCAGAAAGTTATTATTGTTAATTACAGAACATAAGTTAAACGTAGGGCTGTCAAAATGATTTGCTAAAATTTAAACTGAGTCCTGAAAATCTGCCATGTGTTATGGGCGGGAGGAGGGGTGGGCTTGTGGGTGGAGGGTTGAAAGAAATTACCCCAATTTTCATTATCCCGTCACAAGGTTTACAATAAAAATTCAAGAGACATCAGCAAAAAGAACTGGAGGGTGTTGGGGAAAAAATGGTGAAGGTACCACAAGGATTTCAGGCTACTAAACATAAAATAAAATACCTTTATGTTTATCAGAGATAGTAAAGTTGAAATAAGGTATATTTTATATTTAGAAGACACGTTATAGTAATGGTATATTTTATGTTTTGTAGCGAGAGTATCGTTAAGGTAGGGGGCTGTCAAAATAGAACCCTAATTAAATTGAATAATGACCACCATTCTAAACCACATAATAGATTAAATTATTGTGAATTTATTACAATTACATGGATACATTCACACCAGGCCCTGCCCCGAAGAGCTTACAATCTAAGCACATTTATTTGACATATACAACCTATCTGTACAGTATGTCTTTATGATTGTGGGGGAAACTGAAGTACCCAGAAAAAACCCACACAAGCATCGGTAAAACAAGGGTGGATCCAAGGGTGCAAATATTTCAGGACTTCAGCGATTTAGCACTTTATACAAGCAAACAAACACACTTCAGCAACTATGTGGTTAAACACTATTTGAAAAATATTGATTTGCACCAATTATGCTCTATTTATTTGTATTCTTAACAGAAAGAATGTAATGACAGAAATATATAGTTTTCTGTGTGTCAAAACATTTGATTTTTAAACTGCAGAACATAAGGGGGAAAAAAATATATATCATAAACATATTGCTGGTTTTAAAAAGACAGAGCTCATTAAAATACAATACATAAGCTGCCACATAAAGCATGTAAGAAATGACCCCATGTCAAGAAATTTGTGCAACACATTCATATTTGTTCTGAGCAAGTAGCTAAATGATTGATTTATATAGGGCTGCTGTGAGGAAGAGGTGTTTAAGGAGTTTGTACAGCAAGACTTTCTGTTTTTGAGGTGTATAATTCAATTTGGGTGGTGAACTGCCCTTAAAGAAGTGCTAAACTCCTTACTACACCATCAATTGTATACTGTTAAAGATCAAATGCAAACTAGAAAGGAAAGTATAAACTTTGAATTTGGCTTGAAAGGCTTCATTTTGGAAGCTGATTTGTGTCTTTGTGTTGCAGCTTTTAAAACTCAATAATTTTGCTATGGCAATGAAAGAGGACCTACATTTCATAATCCATTCTGATTAAACACAATATTTTTATTATTGTGTTTATGGTTGCCATAGAAACAAAAAGGTGGGGTGAGTGTTGGAGTGTATCAGTAGTAGTAGTGTGTACCTGTAAAAGATGTCCCTTTAGTATATGGGATTCCAAAACTGCACCGCTTATTCCAAATGAGGCCTTACCAGTGCCTTGTAAAGAGGGAGAATAATATTTCGACTCCAGGCGTTGCTGCCTGGCATTGTTTGCTACAGCTGTTAAGTAGATTATTATACTGTTATCTAACAAAAACCCCAAATCTCTTTCCATTAGTGATTCACTTAGTACAGAGTTATTTATTGTGTAAGTGGCACAAAAGTAGTTTTTGGACCAGTTACACTTTAATGTCTACATTTGGTATTGTACCCATTATAGTTATATACTGTAGATATTATAATTATAGTTATATGGATAATGGGATATTGGCTGGGAGATTTTTAGCACTGTCCATTTTAAACACCTCCAGGCCTGGGGTAATATTATTTTTACATATCAAGAAATAACAGAGCTAAATATCTGATTTTACTAAAACTTTGTAACAATGTAAAAATACTGAAACAGAATTGCATTTATTTTTGATTTGTGTTTGGCCTTAGTTTGTCAGGAACAACATATTAAGCCTCCTGTGGGAGGGTTTTGTTTAAAACGAACTCCTAATAATACAGACTTGTTGTAGGCAAAATAAAGTGTTAAACTTTGTATGATAAATACTATGGCAACAACAAAAGGTCCCAGCAAAAGGTTCAAAATAAAAGCAACATACAGTGCAAAATTATTCTGGGTTCAAAATAGTGCAAGTGTTTATTATTAAAGCAGTATTAGTGACTGTTAAGCATGATACACCTGCATTTGGCTTGCTTGGTAAAATAAATGTAAAAATGACATTGTTTGGAGGCAGATCTGGTGAAACATGAAGCTGTAAAGGATTAACTTCATCTTGCACATTATCTCCTTTTGCATGTTCAGTCTTGTTTCATATTTAGCCCTTCTTCACTCTCTGATTATAATATACCTTCTCTGACCTTTACCTTTATGTTTCAAAGTGTTGACAACTGTGACCTCTGGCTTCTTTCACATCAATCATACACTCTTGAGTTTTAACCCTTTTAGTGCCAACAGTTTGTTTTCCAATTCAAGTGACTGAAGAATTTTCAGGATTTTCCACTCATTTTTCTCTTGTTTTTGTGAATCTCCATGAAGTAAAAAACTTACATAACTTTTTTCCAATGCACAAACTGTTTTGCAAACTGCAATTTCTAGAGATTTGGTTTTGGTGAAATGTTTATTTTTTCAAAATTGTATTGGTTTTATTATATAGAAAATTTATGTTTACACATACTAAAAATTATTGTTATTGTTATCAAACTAAAAGGTTTAATTCTCCTGAGTACAATGATACTAGGCACGTAGGTTACCCACTTTTCCTGTTTAAAAATAAAACGGCATTCTGTACATTTACGACATTCTGTACATGTATGCAAACTGAAATACACCAGCCTGTCTGTTGGCTATCTTAAAAATAAAGTAAAAATACCTTTACAAAAGAGATATACCCCATATTTGTAGGTACACAGTCACATATGCACAGCACAGTGACTGATAGGTTGTATGTGGGAAATAAATTGCGTATATTGTGAGCTCTTTAGGACTAGAGATTGACTAGAAATTTGAGTTTGAATCAGATTTTATGAGTTCGAAAGATCTTGGACTTTTTCGATTTAGGACTTAGAGGACTTTTGAATTTTCAAGTATTTTATTGAATTTGTGGAAACAATCTAGCCACATGTCCCAAATTCACCAATGACAGCTATTTTTAGCAGTGCCAACCCCCTGGATGCCTAATGAAGTGTTACCCGTTTGCCTGCTTTCTGCTATATGATGCAAATTGCTAAAATAAAGATTAAAGGGAAGTTCAGTGAAAATACATATACTTTTAAGAAAAAAGAGCAGTACTTTCCTACCCTAATGATCTTAACCTGCCCATTCAGCATTTTGTCTAGGTATAAATAAATGCTTCAGAAATGCTGACTTCCTGTTTGCAGAACTCCTAATAGAGACCATTATGGTCTTGCCCTCGACCCAGCACCTGGTTTGATTCAGTTGCTCAGTAGAGATCTCAGCATGTTTGAACCATCCAACAGCCAGTCAGTAGAAATTAAGGTGACCGTACAAATTAACGGTAATGAGTAAATCCCAACCGCAATGCTAACAATGACCGTAGTTGGCATTATGGTCAGTAGGGATGGGCGTTTTGCGGATCCGAACCCGGATCCGCAGCGAATTTATCCTGTTCGCGAACGACGGATTTTTCCGGATTTTCCGCCTTCCAAACTTCCGAAACACGGATTTCTCGTAGTTTCGAAAATACGGGAAATCTTGGAATTTCAGAATACGCGGTTTCTCGTAATTTCGAAAATTTTTGAAAATACAAGGATTTCTCTTATTTCCGTACATACGTATTTTCGAAATTACGAGGATTACTTGTATTTTCGAAAATACCGGAAATACTAGAAATCTCGTAATTTCAAGGATATTTTTCCTTTTAACGGGTCCGCTCGCGGATTTTCGAATTTTTTTTAAAATTCGCGGATCCTCAAGCGGACCGGATTTTGCGAAGTTCAGACATCTCTAATGGTCAGTAGGGAACAACTTAAAAATTTACATCGGTTGTTATCATTCTTTACTTTATGTAAAAGGAGGAGATACTATGCATGGCCATGGGACGTTGTGATACCAACACCATAGACCAACTACTGTTAGGAACATTCCAAGGTAGTATGCATTCTGTAAAGAAGAAAGATTGTTACAGAACCTAAAATGTCAGCTCACTAATATCAACAACAAGGGGGTATATATTCAACCGATTTTTTAAAATGAAAGAATATCTAGAATAACTAGGAATGCATAAAATACACTAAGAATTTTAACAAATAATGATATTTTTCACTGAATTTTCCCTTTAAAGTCTTTTGTTGAGATATGCAACAAAGTTGGCACTCCATGCTGGGCATGATTCCTCTTGTGTAATAACAAGCACCCATTAAAAAAGATTCAGCAATACATTCTAGAAACATCCGACTTTCTAGAAATATACATTTTTCGAAAAGTATCACATTTTCAGGATAATTATCAAATGCTGAATGCGGAAGCTCAAAAAAAGCATGTGTGTGAAGGAAGTAACTTTATTTCAAGTTCTGGATATTTATACGTGTTCCCCAGAGCCATGTACAGTTAGGGCTAGGCCACACTAGCGCGTTTGCGCCCATGATTTTCGCTAAAATGGAAATCGCGGGAAAGCAAAATTCACGCGAATTTCCGATGCGCATGCGATTGCGCGTCCGTTCGTGTTTCGGTAACGTATGCGTTCACCATTTTTGGAGCGTCAACGCAGCGTTTCCATAACACGAAAAGGCGAAAACGGGAACGCAAACGCGAACGCACAAGAAAAGCGCACACAATTGCGTGCGATTACGCTCGCGATTCTTGTGCGTTGCAGTGTGGCCTCAGCCTAAGTTACCATTGCTTTTTAACCATGTTTTGTTCAAACTTTTAAAAACGTTTTTTATCCATTGACTTTAATGGAAATTAATTTCGGAAGTTCAGCCATCTCTATTCAGTTCATGGCCTGATGTGAATTTATAATTGTAATTTTTAAGAATTGATAAAGTTTAATATGCAATATTCTTGCACTTACAATAATTTTCTAAATGGAAATTTATGTAATAAAAGAAAAATGTGGGGGAAAGTAATTAACTTCTTCATTGTGTCTCTGGCTTACTCTGCTGTCCTGTACTTTCCATCTAATGGGCTTCCAAGTGGTTATTGTGGGCATGCAGAATACTCCATGGTGCTTAAAGGGCATAGTAACATAGTAACATAGTAACATAGTAATTAAGGTTGAATAAAGACATTCGTCCATCAAGTCCAACCTATTCACTTTTTTTTTTTTTTTTAAACCTACCTAACAGTTGATCCAGAGGAAGGCAAAAAACCCCAGCTAAAAATGGGGGGAAAAATCCTTCCTGACTCCAAACGACAATCGGAAAGTATCCCTGGATCAACCAGATCTATATGCATTAATACCAGTAATTCTCAATATTTTTTAGTTTTAGAAACTTATCCAGGCCTTTTTTAAAGTTATTCAATGAACTTGCCATTACCACCTCTGCTGGAAGACAGTTCCACAGTTTCACCGTTCTCACTGTAAAGAAACCTCTCCTAACTTGAAGATGAAACTTCTTTTCTTCCAACCTTAAAGGATGTCCACGAGTCCTCTGATATGACCTATTAGTGAACAATGCACCAGAGAGTTCACTGTATGGGCCATTAATATATTTGTATAAGGTTATCATGTCCCCACGCAACCGCCGCTTCTCCAATGTAAACAGCCCTAACTTGTCTAATCTGCCTGCATATTCAAGCCCCTCCATTCCCCTTATTAATTTAGTTGCCCTTCTCTGAACTGCCTCAATTTCCAAGATGTCCCTTTTGTATATGGGATTCCAAAACTGCACCGCATATTCCAAATGTGGCCTTACCAGTGCCTTGTAAAGAGGGAGAATAATATTTTTCTCTCTTGAAAACTCTACTTACCTCCCCTCTTTCCTCCGCCGCGCTCCGGCCCTCTGTTGCGAGAACAGAGCAGAGGGGCAGGACCGGCAGCCGCGTCTGTGATTGGCTGAGCGGCAGCCAATCACGGACGCGGCTGCCGGCAGCTCACTTCGCCGGAGGAAAGAGGAGAGGTACGTAAGTTTGGGGAGCTTTCTAAAGATACAAATATAGCGGTTGGGGCTGGGAGCCCTTGGGGAATCTTATATATTAAACATTTTACGCTAGGGGGAGGGATGGGAGAGGGAGGGAGAGGGAGGGGGAGGGAGGGGGAGAAGGGCTGCAATACGCATGCCAAACTTCTCTGGAGGCCAGGTAGGAGGCAGAGTCCTATTGGACTTGCTAGCCTCCTGGTGGGGCAGTTTTTGGGACTTTTGGGGGGGGACTACAGGAGAACCCTATGGAGCTGGTGTGAGGTAAGGATTAGACTACACTACATGGTGGGGCCAGTAGTTGGGGGGGATTATAGTTTGGGGGTGATAACCTTATACAAATATATAATGGCCCTACAGTGAACTCTCTGGTGCATTGTGTCACTAATAGGTCATATCAGAGGACTCGTGGACATCCTTTAAGGTTGGAAGAAAAGAAGTTTCATCTTCAAGTTAGGAGAGGTTTCTTTACAGTGAGAACGGTGATGATGTGTGAAACTGTGGAACTGTCTTCCAGCAGAGGTGGTAATGGCAAGTTCAGTGAATAACTTTAAAAAAGGCCTGGATAAGTTTCTAAAACTAAAAAATATGAGAATTACTGGTATTAATGCATAAGATCTGGTTGATCCAGGGATACTTCGATTGCGTTTGGAGTCAGGAAGGATTTTTCCCCCCTTTTTAGCTGGGGTTTTTTGCCTTCCTCTGGATCAACTGTTAGGTAGGGTTAAAAAAAAAAAAAAAAAAGTGAATATAGGTTGGACTTGATGGACGAATGTCTTTATTCAACCTTAATTACTATGTTACTATGTTACTATGTTACTATGCCCTTTAGCACCATGGAGTATTCTGCATGCCCACAATAACCACTTGGAAGCCCATTAGATGGAAAGTACAGGACAGCAGAGTAAGCCAGAGACACAATGAAGAAGTTAATTACTTTCCCCACATTTTTCTTTATTACATAAATTTCATTTAGAAAATTATTGTAAGTGCAAGAATATTGCATATAAACTTTATCAATTCTAAAAATTACAATTATAAATTCACATCAGGCCATGAACTGAATAGAGATGGCTGAACTTCCGAAATTAATTTCCATTAAAGTCAATGGATAAAAAACGTTTTTAAAAGTTTGAACAAAACATGGTTAAAAAGCAATGGTAACTTAGGCTGAGGCCACACTGCAACGCACAAGAATCGCGAGCGTAATCGCACGCAATTGTGTGCGCTTTTCTTGTGCGTTCGCGTTTGCGTTCCCGTTTTCGCCTTTTCGTGTTATGGAAACGCTGCGTTGACGCTCCAAAAATGGTGAACGCATACGTTACCGAAACACGAACGGACGCGCAATCGCATGCGCATCGGAAATTCGCGTGAATTTTGCTTTCCGCGATTTCCATTTTAGCGAAAATCATGGGGCAAACGCGCTAGTGTGGGCCCCAACTGTACATGGCTCTGGGGAACACGTATAAATATCCAGAACTTGAAATAAAGTTACTCCTTCACACACATGCTTTTTTTGAGTTCCGCATTCAGCATTTGATAATTATCTGAAAATGTGATACTTTTCGAAAAATGTATATTTCTAGAAAGTCGGATGTTTCTAGAATGTATTGCTGAATCTTTTTTAATGGGTGCTTGTTATTACACAAGAGGAACATGCCCAGCATGGAGTGCCAACTTTGTTTCATATCTCAACAAAAGACTTTAAAGGGAAAATTCAGTGAAAAATATCATTATTTGTTAAAATTCTTAGGTATTTTATGCATTCCTAGTATTCTAGATTCTTTTCATTTTAAAAAATCGGTTGAATATATACCCCTTGTTGTTGATATTAGTGAGCTGACATTTTAGGTTCTGTAACAATCTTTCTTCTTTAACAGATGCATACTACCTTGGAATGTTCCTAACAGTAGTTGGTCTATGGTGTTGGTATCACAACGTCCATGGCCATGCATAGTATCTCCTCCTTTTACATAAAGTAAAGAATGATAACAACCGATGTAAATTTTTAAGTTGTTCCCTACTGACCATTAGAGATGTCTGAACTTCGCAAAATCCGGTCGCTCGAGGATCCGCGAATTTTAAAAAAAATTCGAAAATCCGCGAGCGGACCCGTTAAAAGGAAAAATATCCTTGAAATTACGAGATTTCTAGTATTTCCGAAAATGTTTGAAAATACAGAAAATCTCGTAATTTCGAAAATACGTATTTTCGAAAATACAAGTAATCCTCGTAATTTCGAAAATACGTATGTACGGAAATAAGAGAAATCCTTGTATTTTCAAAAATTTTCGAAATTACGAGAAACCGCGTATTCTGAAATTCCAAGATTTCCCGTATTTTCGAAAATACGAGAAATCCGTGTTTCGGAAGTTTGGAAGGCGGAAAATCCGGAAAAATCCGTCGTTCGCGAACAGGATAAATTCGGCGGATCCGGGTTCGGATCCGCAAAACGCCCATCCTACTGACCATAATGCCAAATACGGTCATGTTAGCATTGCGGTTGGGATTTACTCATTACCGTTAATTTGTACGGTCACCTTAATTTACTGACTGGCTGTTGGATGGTTCAAACATGCTGAGATTCTACTGAGCAACTGAATCAAACCAGGTGCTGGGTCGAGGGCAAGACCATAATGGTCTCTATTAGGAGTTCTGACAACAGGAAGTCAGCATTTCTGAAGCATTTATTTATACCTAGACAAAATGCTGAATGGGCAGGTTAAGATCATTAGGGTAGGAAAGTACTGCTCTTTTTTCTTAAAAGTAATGTATTTTCAATGAACTTCCCTTTAATCTTATTTTAGCAATTTGCATCATATAGCAGAAAGCAGGCAAAGGGTAACACTTCATTAGGCATCCAGGGGGTTGGCACTGCTAAAAATAGCTGTCATTGGTGAATTTGGGACATGTGGCTAGATTGTTTCCACAAATTCAATAAAATACTTGAAAATTCAAAAGTCCTCTAAGTCCTAAATCGAAAAAGTCCAAGATCTTTCGAACTCCTAAATCTGATTCAAACTCAAATTTCTAGTCAATCTCTAGTCCTAAAGAGCTCACAATATACGCAATTTATTTCCCACATACAACCTATCAGTCACTGTGTGTGTGCATATGTGACTGTGTACCTACAAATATGGGGTATATCTCTTTTGTAAAGGTATTTTTACTTTATTTTTAAGATAGCCAACAGACAGGCTGGTGTATTTCAGTTTGCATACATGTACAGAATGTCGTAAATGTACAGAATGCCGTTTTATTTTAAACAGGAAAAGTGGGTAACCTACGTGCCTAGTATCATTGTACTCAGGAGAATTAAACCTTTAGTTTGATAACAATAACAATAATTTTGTAGTGTAAACATAAATTTCTATATAATAAAACCAATACAATTTGAAAAAATAAAACATCACCAAAAACAAATCTCTAGAAATTGCAGTTTGCAAAAAAGTTTGTGCATTGGAGAAAAAGTTATGTAAGTTTTTTACTTCATGGAGATTCACAAAAACAAGAGAAAAATGAGTGGAAAATCCTGAAAATTCTTCAGTCACTTGAATTGGAAACAAAAACTGTTGGCACTAAAAGGGTTAAAACTCAAGAGTGTATGATTGATGTGAAAGAAGCCAGAGGTCACAGTTGTCACACTTTGAAACATAAAGGTAAAGGTCAGAGAAGGTATATTATAATCAGAGAGTGAAAAGAAGGCTAAATATGAAACAAGACTGAACAATGCAAAAGGAGATAATGTGCAAGATGAAGTTAATCCTTTACAGCTTCATGTTTCACCAGATCTTCCAAACAATGTCATTTTTACATTTATTTTACCAAGCAAGCCAAATGCAGGTGTATCATGCTTAACAGTCACTAATGCTTTAATAATAAACACTTGCACTATTTTGAAACCAGAATAAATTTGCACTGTATGTTGCTTTTATTTGAAACTTTGTGGGACCTTTTGTTGTGCCATAGTTTATCATACAAAGTTAACACTTTATTTTGCCTACAACAAGTCTGTATTATTAGGAGTTCGTTTTAAACAAAACCCTCCACAGGAGGCTTAATATGTTGTTCCTGACAAACTAAGGCCAAAAACAAATCAAAAATAAATGCATTCTTTTCAGTATTTTTACATTGTTACAAAGTTTTAGTAAAATCAGATATTTAGCTCTGTTATTTCTTGATATGTAAAAAAATATTACCCCAGGCCTGGAGGTGTTAAATGGACAGTGCTAAAAATCTCCCAGCCAATATCCCATTATCCATATAACTATAATTATAATATCTACAGTATAAACTATAATGGGTACAATACCAAATGTAGACATTAAAGTGTAACTGGTCCAAAAACTACTTTTGTGCCACTTACACAATAATAACTCTGTACTAAGTGAATCACTAATGGAAAGAGATTTGGGGTTTTTGTTAGATAACAGTTAAATAATCTACTAACAGCTGTAGCAAACAATGCACGGCGCAACGCCTGAGTCGAAATATATTCTCCCTCTTTACAAGGCACTGGTAAGGCCTCATTTGGATAAGCGGTGCAGTTTTGGAATCCCATATACTAAAGGGACATCTTTTACAGGTACACACTACTACTACTGATACCTCCAACCTCACCCCACCTTTTGTTTGGGGGGCTTTCTAAAGATACAAATATAGCGGTTGGGGCTGGGAGCCCTTGGGGAATCTTACATCAATTTTTTTTATTTTGGGTGGACATACCCTTTAATCTCACTACGAAGGTATTAGTTTAAAAAAAAAGTTAGCTTTTAAGACAAGACCACTATTAACTTTAATTAAAAAAGTGGAGCAGGCTCCTGCAAGGATAATTGGCAAGTCCAAAAAAGTATAGCATGTGATATTCTGTATATTAGCAACAATACAATGATTTTCCTCCCTTCTTTACATTATCTGAAAGATCTAAAGAAAGGAGAAAGCCTCCTGAAAGCTAATATTCTTTTAATGATTGTTAGCATGTTATATATAATATCACATACTATACAGTCTTGAATTATTTAAAGGGCATGTCCACCCTGAAAATGAACTTTTAACATAAGGTAGGCAAACCCCCTGCCTACCCCAAACCGCCAATATATTTCTTTAAAAAAAATGTTAACTTACTTACAGCCCTTACATTCCCACGACATCTCCTCCCAGCTCCCTGTTTGAAGTCACAAACAGGGTCCGGACCAGCAGCCATGTCTGTGATTGGCTGCCAATCACAGATGCAGCTGCTTTCAATGGAGACGCCATGGGAGAGAAGGGGCTGTAAGTATCGATCTAAACTTTTATTTGAAGAAATATTTTGGTGGTTGGGGCTGGGCAGGGGGTACCTACCTTATGTCCAAAGGATTTCATGCAAGGTGCCATGGCTGCAGAGGATGGATCCAGATGGTGGGAGGGATCTGGGGAAAGGGCTCCCCTGTGCATGCCTCAGTCCTTACTGAGGTTAAGGAAGAATCAGGGACCAGATAACTCACTGACAGCTTCCCTTTCCTGGACTTTGAAAAGGCACTGCAGGAGAACCATTTGGAGCAGAGATGTAAACATTGGGGCCAGTATGGTGTTAAATTTTAGTTTTGGGGGTATACATGACCTTTAAGTCTGCAAGCACACTAGAAGTGTACCTAGTTAGACAGATATGTCTCAAACTCTTATAGTAAAGTGGCAAAGCCATTACCCATTTGTAAAAGAAAATAGATTTGGATCAAAGGCAATTCAAAATCTAGAAGATGTAAAAGTAAATTAGAAAATAACAAAATAAATGAAGGTTTAATAGCTACATGAAAATTTTTAAAAAAATGATGTTTTATAAGTATTTGACAAGTAAAAAGCCTTTGAAAATTAGGCTTGCACCGTGTTCTGTATGCAGACCATACTGTATGTGCAAACTGGACCCACCAGGGCATCCTTTGTGTGGTCCCAGAGTGTTTGAGCATGTTAGGACTGGGGTTAAATCCACACCATTTTATCTTGTCATTAGGAATCCTTACACACACGCAATTTCTTAATTTCCTTATTTTTGGTTTTACTTCCTTTAGAGGAATATAGGAGTAATGTCTCAAACTAATGACTCACATAAACTATGCTTGAATAACAAGACATAAACTAATTTTGATTGAAAGAGGAAGAAAACATTAACTGAAATAAATCGAGAGAACTACTGTGCTCCCTTTTATTGGTACTTGGCCTGTAAATGTTTACAAGAAAAAGAAAACAACTGAATAGAAAAAAAAAATTTTATTTTAGAAGATTTTTTTTTAAAACTAATAAAGAAGCAATACATTAGTAACATAGTAACATAGTAATTGAGGCTAAATAAAGACATGCGTCCATCAAGTCCAACTTTTTCACCCTCCTTTTTAACGCTACCTAACGGTTGATCCAGAGGAAGGCTAAAAAAGAGGGACAATTCCTTCCTGACTGACCGGTAATTCTCAATGTTTTTTAGTTTAAGAAACTTATCTAGCCCACTTTTAAAGCTATTCAATGAACTTGCCATTACCACATCTGCTGGAAGACAGTTCTACAGTTTCACCGTTCTCATTGTAAAGAAACCTTTTCTAACCTTAAGATGAAACTTCTTTTCTTCCAATCTTAAAGGGCATGTCCACCCTATTTTCAGAATTTTGCCATAATAGCTATCCTTCCCCCAGCTCCAAACGCTATAAAAGATTTTACTGAAACTCCCCCGATCTTTACTTATCTCTTTCCCGCGGCGTACTGTGAACCCAGTGCACTTTAGTTTTTTTCAACCTATATTAAATGACACTATATCATGGTCACTTTTCTCTAAGCTTCCCATTATCTTCATCTCTAAAATGAGCTCAGGTTTATTAGATATCAGATCCAACAACCCATCCTGTCTAGTAGGAATTTCTGTAAAAGAAAATGCTCATAAAGGAGATGTAAAAACTTGATCCCTTTTGAGGTGCTGGCAGTTCCCTTACTCCAATCTATGTCAGGGTGATTGAAATCCCCCATAACCAGAACATACCCCATTCCAGCAGCCTGCGCTGCATATGGAGATTCATTTCCACATCCTCACTGGCATTTGGTGGCTTATAACATAGCCCAACAATTAATTTACCCACTTTTTTGCTTCCTATACATAGCTCCACTCATATTGTTTCTGCCTTATCGTCTATAACCCCATCTATCTCATCTTTTAAATTTGGCTTCAAATCTTGTTTAACATACATTGATATAAACGATATAACAATAATATGAAACTACAAAAAAAATATAGTGGTAGCTAAAAAAGAACACCTTCATATTACAAAAAGAGGGATATGAAGTTTAATACAGCATTGTCATAAGTAACTGTTACAGAATGACCCATGTTAAAATATTATTGAAATTTTACTAGAAGGGTACAATGTTTGGATGAAATATGCTAAAATACAGGAAAACGGGAGATGCTGAGAAAAGTAGTTAAAAAAACAACAAAAGAATTGTCCCTGGAGCTTTTCTCTGTAGGGAGGACTTTGTAGTTGTCTTAAATGTGCTAAGTAACATTCCAGGCACTTTCTTTGAAGAGACTTTACTGTGACCAACAAAAGAGAAAGGGTCAGATGTCATAATCCCAGGGCCAAGACTACCTAAAAACTAGGCCTTTGGTATAATGACTTTTGAACTTAAAACTAGTAACAGTGTTAAAATTTAATTTATTGTTAGCAAATAAACAAAAAATTAATTCTGCCTTTTAAGATGTATTTAAATTATCAAAAACGTCACCAAGTCATGGTATATCTGTGGGTGGTATTCAGTTTGATCAACTGGACTTAAGTTTAGAGTTCAGTCCTTGAAGCTAAGATTCTGCCAAAAATTAAAAAACCCAGTCAGATGCTCGCAAAATGTGTTAAAGAGCTAAACTTCAAGTCCATTTGATCTAATTGTTACTCTAAATACTGCTAACTATACTGTTAACTATAAGCTATACAAGTATAATATATAAATAGAAACTCAATTTACAATATCCCTCCAAACAATTGTATAGTGTAAATTAATAAAATAGTATTATTTATTATTATTATTGTTTTGTCAGTTAGACAACTAGGGACAACTAGACAGCAAGGATGAAAGCAATTGACCAATAAAGTTGAGTCTTATTTTGAAGTAGAGATGTCCGAATTTTCAAAAATCTGTTCCCCTCAAGGATTTGCAGATTTTTTAAAAAATGCGAAAATCCGCCCAATAAAGTCAATGGGAAATAGATTTCTGAAATTTCTACCTAAAATAATGGTTAAAATAGTAATGTTAACTTACTGTAAATGACCTGGGAAATGGTCTGAGGAACAAGTATCAATGCCTACAAACTTATTTTCGAAATTTCCGGTTTCTTCGAAATTCAAAGATATATTGCTTTTCCCTGTTTAAAATTTCACCAAAATGACAAACACACTGAAGCAGCAATACATGACTAGAGATGGCCGAACTATCGAAAATCCGGTCCGTTTTCGAACTATTGGGAAAGTTCGAAAGTTCGAAAGTTTGAAAACGGAGTTTGCTTTGTGCAAGGAAAAGCGGGGAAGGGGATACGCTTTGTAGGAACAGCACCATTGTGTAGCAGTAGATTCACTTGAGTTTGACAACATTATTGCAGAGCCAGGCAGGCTTGGCCCCTCCGGACAGACCCCATACCCCATTGGCTTCTCTCCCTCAGAATATGCTTCGTGAAGGGAAAGCGGGAAGGGATAGGGTTGTAGGAACAGCACATTGAGTAACAGTAGACCCACTGCCATCATTGACAACATTATGCGGAGCCAGACAGGCTTGGCCCACCGGACCGACCCCATACCCCATTGGCTTCTCTCCCTCAGAGTATGCTTCGTGCAAGGGAAAGTGGGGAAGGAGATAGGGTTTGTGGGAACAGCACCATTGAGTAGCAGTAGACCCACTGCAATTTGACAAAATTATTGCGGAGCCAGGCAGGCTTGGCCCCTCCGGACAGACCCCATACCCCATGGCTTCTCTCCCTCAGAGTATGCTTCGTGCAAAGGAAAGCAGGGAAGGGGATATGCTTTGTAGACAGCACCATTGAGTAGCAGTAAATTCACGAGTTTGACAACATTATTGCGGAGCCGGCAGGCTTGGCCCTCCAGACAGACCCCATACCCTATTGGCTTCTCTCTTCAGAGTATGCTTCGTGCAAGGGAAAGCAAGAAGGGGATACGCTTTGTAGGAACAGCACCATTGAGTAGCGTAGATTCACATGAGTTTGACAAAATAAGTGCGGTGTCAGGCAGGTTTGGCCCCTCTGGACAGACCCCATACCCCATTGGCTTCTCTCCCTCAGAGTAGCTTCGTGCAAGGGAAAGCAGAGGGGGTTACACTTCATGAAAAGATCCTTATGAGGTGTTGAGTATGACATGGTCAGAGTAGGTGACACCACAAAGGTGCCTTGTGGAGTCAGAAACAGGAGAGCAAGTATTGATTTTTGCTTTGGCCAAGTAGGATCAACCCAAACATAGAAAATTAGCCACAGAGTAGCTGTTGCAGCTGCATGACATGGTCAGAGTAGGTGACACCACAAAGGTGCCTCGTGGAGAGAAAGACCGGAAAGCAAGTATGGATTTTGATTGGGCCAAGTAGGATCAACCCAAACATAGAAAAATTAACAACAGAGAGCTGTTGCGGCTGCATGACATGGTCAGAGTAGGTTACACCAAAGGTGCTCGTGGAGTCAGAAACAGGAGAGCAACCGTAGAAAAATTCGCACAGGGTAGCTGTTGCGGTAGAGCATTTGTAATTTTTATGCTATAGAGCAAGGTAGGACCCTACCAATAGAAAAAAATGCCATGTGCCAGCTAAACTGGCATCAGCTAAGCCTCGAGGTGGAAAATGAGGCGGAAGGAGCAGTACAGGTGGCCAGGGGCAAGAGGCCTTCAGTCACGGGCATCAGCAATAGGGGTGCTGTACTGAGATGTGATCCACGCCTCATTCATCTTGATGAATGTGAGGCAGTCCACATTTTCAGTGGAAAGACGGGTCCTCCTCACCATTACAACATCCCCTGCCACACTGAAGGCCCTTCCCAAAGGACACTGGATGCCGCCGCATGAAAGGACCTCGATGACGTACTGTGCCAACTCAGGTCATATATCCAGCCTCGCCACCCAGTAGTCCAGTGGATCCTCAGTCTCTGAGGTGACTACATCGGCCCTGGATCCAATGTAGTCGGTGACCTGGTGACTGAGGTATTGCTGGTAGAGTTGCCAGTAGATGTGCCTGGCAACTGTGGTTGGAAGAACAGCCTGAAGTTAGCCGCAAGGCGCCTCCAGAGCTGGCTCCTCCTCTCAGGCACAGGGGGATGTGAGCCTGCTCATTCCCACCATCAGTGCTGTAGGCCTGCCAGACACCTGGGAAAGCAAACAGAGACAACGTAGCAGTGTCGCCTGTATGCTGCATTCTGCTTTCCCTCTGAGATGCGGGAATGAACTCCGACACTTTACCTTTATAGCGGGGATCTATAAGGGTGGCCACCCAGTACTGCTCCTTCTCTTGATGGCCTTAATCTGGGGTCCTTGCGTAGGCATTGCAGCATATGCATACCCATATGCCGCAAAGTGCCGAACGCAGAGGACCCGTGTCCTCATCATCATGAAGACAACATGTCAGGCTCAACCACTCCCCAACCACGGATGACATGTGGTACTTGGGAGGGTTGAGACCAAGTACCAGAGGAATCCCCATTTCCTCTCGGTCCAGATCACCTCCTCATCATCGGAAGGCTGCTCGCACCGTGATGCCCAGGCTCAGAAAGCACCACGGTGTCTGCATCCTCCTCTTCCAGTAGCTGCTGCTCGGCAGCTAGTACCCTGTCGAGTATGCTGCGTAGGGTGTGCTCAAGGAGGAACACCAGTGGGATGGTATCACTATGGTGGCATCATCGCGGCTTACCATCCTGGTGGCCTCCTCAAATGGCGCGAGCACACGGCAGGCATCCCGAATAATCAGACACTGCCTGGGTAAAAGAAATCCCAGGTCCCCAGAGCCTGATCTAGCCTCGTACTCATGCAAATAGTCCATGATGGCTCGCCTCTGCTGGGGAGCCTCAGCAGCATCATAAGACTAGAGTTCCAGCGGGTGGGGGTGTCACAAATCAAGCGGTCTGCGGCAGACTGTGCTGCTGGAACTTGGCCAGACGAGCTGTGGCCATGTATGACCGCTGAAGTGACTGGTAAATGAGACATACCGCCCTGGCCGTACTTGCTGGACCACGCGTCCATAGTAATGTGGACACTCTTCCCACACTGTGGTCCAGCGAAGAGATATATGCCCTGCAGATGGTCGAGTAGGGCTGGTAACGCTTCTGGGCAAAGTACCTACGGCCAGGCACCTGCCACTGTGGTGTGCCAATGGCCACAAACTCCCTAAACACTGCATTGTCTACCAGGCTGAATGGTAGCAGCTGCACCGCCAGGAGTTTGGCTAAGCCGGCTGTGAGATGCTGAGCTTGGGGGTGACTGGGGGACAATTTCTGCCTCCGCTCCAACAACTAGGGAAGAGAGACCTGCCTTATACCTGATGACCCAGCAGCAGTGTCAAGAGGCCTCTTAACACTGTGTGCTGGGGGAAAAGGCTGTCTCTCCTCCCTAACTTCCACCAAGGAAGCAGCTGATGGGGCGGAGGGGGAGGAGGAGGAACGGTGGCTACCTGGGCACGAAGAAGGGAACGCGTGTGTGCCTGCCTGTTCCCTGACCGCTGTCCCCACGGGCAAAGTGGTGGAGCATTATATGCCTCTTCAAGAAGAGGTGCCCAGAGTTGCTGCATTCTTCCCATGGCTAACACGCTGCAGACACAGACTGCACGCTGCAACCGTGTTGTCACCGGGAGCCAATGAGAAGAACTCCCATACGCAGAGCCACCGGCACACACAGGAGCAGAGGTCACTGCCATTGTGGGGCACTGACACCAGGTGGCATTGGTGCCGTACCTCCACGAGCAGCACTAGGTGCACTAGACGCACCACCTCTGCCCCTACCCCTGACCCCAGTCCTGCCTCTGGGTTCACTCGTGCTCGCACTCTGAGGGCTCCCCCTCAGAGACACTATCCTCCTCCTCTCTCACTTGTGGCACCCATGGATGATCGGTGACCTCATCGTCCACTTCCACCTCCTCAATACTAGAGGTTGTGTCATAACGCCGCAGCATCTGGGACCTCACCCCCTACAATAGTTCCCTGGCTGTCACGGCTGCTGCGTGACATCATCAGCCTCGTCCCCCTGTGCACTGAGCACTTTCCTCCGCCTCGGGCGACATGAAAGATTGTGCATCAGTGCACGGCTCCTCCCAGGCACACTGCCCACACATAGGTGCGAAAACAGATCCTGAGACTCCTCCTCCGGATCCCCGAAGGTACGGGCCATGTGGGCAACGAACTCCTGATAGAGAGGATCAGGGTCCATGCCCATAGTAGGAGCCTCAGGTGAGGAAGAGCAGGCACAGTTCGTAGCAGCTCGGCTGCTCTGTGCCTGTGAGGAGGTGGATAAGGAAGGCTGGGTAATCACTCTACTACCTGCCTCATTGATCAGAAGGGATAGCCCTAGCACGGCTACCCTAAACATATCGGGTATAGATACCCGTCTACCCTGCGAAGGGCCAGGTAGCTTGGCCAGAGCCTTCAGCAAGCTCTCCTCTCCCTCTCCCTCCACGTTCAGAAGCACCCCTGCTCCTGGCTCTCCCTTGCCCTGCCAGGCATTTCCCTCTCCCAAATTTTCAAAAAAAATAAAAAAGAAATATATATATACACACACACAAACACAAACGACAAAGTGACAAAACAACACAAAACAAACAAGCAAACAAATAAACACAAAGCTTTTTTTTTACACTAAAAGCACAAATATGACAGACACAACTGACAGCAAACAGCAGATCAGAACAGCAAAAGCTGCTGTTGCTGCTAAATGCAGCACTGTCAGTTACACAAACACACAGACGCTGACACACAAATACAGAAACAAACAAAAAAACAGGACACTAGACCTCTAAAAGGTTAACACAAAAATTGTCCAAAGACTATAGGGGTTGTCCTTAAAAGGACTTGGTAGAGGGTAGTCCTTAAAGGACTGTTGGGTTCAAGATGTGTGAATACAGGGTGGTTAACTACAAGAGCTAAACCACCACGCAGAAATCCACACAGAAGCTGAAAAAGCGCAAAAATCTCTCTCCAACTCCTACAACTGTCAGGTCTCCACTAAACACACTCCAACACATGACAAAATGGCGCTGGTCGCATTGCCTTTTATACCCAGGGGGCTGGCAATGCTCAAATTAGCTGCCATTGGGTGATTTTGGACATGTGGGCACTTTTTTTTTGAAATTTTCGAATGTTCGACTGTTCGAACATTAGATAAATCATCGAAAGTCCAGGAAATATCGAAAGTCCGAGTCCGGAGTAGTTCGAGAAGTCCGGGTCCGCCCGGAACTGAAAGTTCGGCTCAAACTCGGGTTTGAGTTCGAGTTCTATGCCATCCTATACATGACCAGGTACCTTCTGGAAAGGGTTATGCATTGGTACCTTGCATGTACAGCAGCAGAAGTGGAGAATAATGGAGGGGCTCCAGCGTCATTTTTATATTGAGACCACTGTCTTATCCCTACAAAGGCAGTGATCAGATTTAAGAGGCAGAGGCAACATTACATTGAAGCCGTGTGGCATCAATGGAAGGCAAATATCATTTTTATTATACTCTATTTAAATAAATAGTAAAATAGTTTGGTTTACTTTATTCTGATGAATTAAAATATGTATATTTTTAAATCTTTCACAAATCCATTAATTGGCTTGAAAGAGACAGATCCCAGTTCTTTCATTTCTCATTCACTGGTTATTTTATTATTATTACTAGACATTAAGCCTGTTACATTAACCCTCCTCAGTGTCCCAAGGCCAGAGTCCACCCCCTCTGTCCTAAGGCCAAAGTCGTCCCCCCTCAGTGACAGTCCCCACCCCTCAGTGACAATCCCCACCCCTCTGTGACAGTACCCCCCTCTTTGACAGTCCCCCCTCTGGACAGCCCCCCCTCTGTGACAGTCCCCCCGTGACAGTCCCCCCCTCTGTGACAGTCCCACCTGCCCAGGAAGTAGGGTGCCTGACTTCCGTCTGTGCTCCCCCGGGCAAAGTGATGCAGTACCATATGTTTCCTCATAGAGGAGGGGCCCAAATAGGTGGTGGTCTCCCACGGCTAAAACGTTGCAGGCACAGCTTGCATACTGCAACTGTGCTGTCACCAGGAGCCAGTAAGAAGAATTCCCATACTGCTGAACCACCGGTACGAGAGAAGAAGTAACCTGCCTTTGTGGGGCACTGGCACAGATCTCATTGGTGCCGTACCTCCACGCACAGCACTAGGTGCACTGCCTCTGCTCCTGCCCCTAGTCCTGCCTCTGGGTTCAGGCTCGTGCTCTGAGGGAAGCCCTCAGAGACACTATTCTCCTCCTTCTCTTGGAAGGCACCATGGTAATCGGTGACCTCATCATCCAATTTCACCTTTCATCAATACTGGAGGCTGTGTCACTAACAGCAGCAGTATCTGGGACCTCACCCCTACATTAGTTCCCAGACTGCTGTGGGAACTAGAGTAAAACACAGAGTAAACAAAAACACAGAGCTTTTTTTTTTACACAAACAAAAATCAAACACAAATAACAGTATATTTTTTTTCTTTTTTTTTTACACTAACAAAAAAGCACAGAGATGACTCCTTTCTGACTCCAAATATCAATTAGAGGGTTCCCTGGATCAAAAAGAACTAAATATAATTATACCAGTAATTCTTAATATTTTTGAATTTAGAAACATATTCAGCCTCTTAAAGCTTTTTAACAAACTTCCCATACCACGACTATTGGAAGACTGTTTAGTTTCGATCCGTTTTCGAAAATTCGAACACGAACCCATAGAAGTCTATGAGAGAAAAAAAATTGAATAAAATAACACAGGGACCTGGGGAATGGTCTGGGGAACCCTTAAATGTAACCAAAACTTATTTTAAAACTATCTTTCCTCACGATCGGGCTGTTTTTGAGCTTCCACATTCTATTTTCGAGAGTTACCGAATCAGTCATTACTTTCGAGGGTTATTTTCGCGGTTTCGATTTTCGATTTCCAATCGTCTTTGGTTTCGATAATCATCTATTTGATTTTGCTAATCATCGATTTTTGATAAAAATCAAAAATTCGGAAACCATGTTCCGTGAAATCTGAAAGTGCCGAAAGTTTTCGTCAGGACTTTCGAAACCCTCAGATTCGATTCTAAACCAGGTTCTATTCGAATCCACATTACATCTCTACTGGAAAGAAACCTTACCTAACCTGAAGATGAAACTTATTTTCTTTATCTAATTTTAAAGGATATCCACAAGTCCTATGAAATTATCTATTGGTGAACAGTTCACCAGAGAGTTTATTGTGTGCCTCATTATGATATTTGTATAAAATGATCATATCCCTGAGCAAACACTGCTTCACAAATGTAAACACTAGCAATATTGTGCCCGTTGGTGCACAATGGAAATTGTATGTGTATATGTTTTGCTAGTATGGATATAGTGGATATAGAATCTTTACACAGGTTTATTTTAAAGTTAGTCAGACAGTCACCAGCTTCCAGAGGATAATCTTGCAGGTTGAGAGTAGACCCAGGCAATCCTGCCACACTGTGTGGTTGAAACTAAACATGCTAGGTTAATACTTACAGGTTATTCAATAAAAGTTCTATTGTTTAAAATGGTGCTAATTTTGCCCCAACCAATCAGATGTAAGCTTACAAAGTTAAATAAGATTGATTGGTTGGGGCTAAATTAGCACCATTTTAAACGATAAGAACTTTTATTGAATCTCCCTGTTAGTATTCACCACGGCAATATATATGTTATAATATATTATAACAGAAGGTACCTCACAGCATCATGTTATTGTAATAAAATTGCCCTAATAATCTAACGTATAAACAAACATTTCTCATTCCCAGTTTACCTAAGAAATGGATTTATCCTTTATATACCCTTATATACAGATCTATTTGAAAAAAAAGTTGCTTCAGAGCAATTTTAATAACTGATAACTGCTTTTATTTCCAGTATTACAGTAAATCCTTGGTATACCTTCCTGGCTTTACCACTAAGCAAGGCTAAGGACTTGCAAGCGAGCACCTTTATCCCAACCATTAAAAGTGGCTGCCAATTAAAATTGTTCTACGCCAATCAGTCCACTCCCTAGTTACACCATCAAATGGATCAGATTTAAAAATAGGTTTGGCAATTGGGCCTGGTAGAGCTACTGAGTCTAATTGGGGAATTTCATCTGCAGGTACAAGGACAGGAGGATTTAATCAATACTATCAGTAGCAGCCTCCATAGCTTAATACAGAGAACATACATAGAAAGAAAAACAGGGAGAAAAATGGTATTACCAGCACCGCTGCCACCAATTTGTACCAGAACTGCTTTATGGAAGGATTATGGGTAGCATGGCACACTGTGGGTTACTCTGGTGGTCTGCACAAAGCAGACAGTGCACATAACAGGTTCCCACATAACATGTGCAGTAATCAGGGGTGCCGCAGTAATCAGGGTGCCCCTGTCTATGGTGCACCACTTTGAATAATGCCAGTGTTTTGTCTTTTATTACTCACCAACACCACCTGCCAGGCTGAGGTGATATATAAGGAGCCTTGGTGTATATGTCCATTACAATACACATCACATCCTGTGTAGCAGACAGAAACCTTTTTTATTATATTTCCTTTCACATGGAGCAGACACAGAGGTGTGGTTTAAGCTGCCATTGACCATTCCATTTTAAAATAGGGATCTCAGCTCTGTAAGTAAGTTATGTATTTTGTATATTTTGTGTTGTACCTAATATAAGCAGTGTAAATGTTATATACATTTACTGATTGTCATTTAAATGGTAACAGTGAGATAGTACACACATACATATACACCTTTCCTTTGTGTAATATCCTATGCCCCCCACCACATTGGTAGCTCTAAAAACTCAATGCAATCTCCTATGGAGATATAATATATTTATATAATATAAGGGATAATATAATATATATATATGTATATATATACAAGATTCCAAAACTGCATTGCATATTACTAATGAGGCCTTACCAGTGCTTTGTTAAGAGGGAGAATAATATTTTTTTCCCCTGAATCTATACCCCTCTTTTTACAAGACAATATCTTGCTAGTGCTAATGTTTTCAAAGTTGAATCTCATCAGCTGACCATCTACTGTAGGTCTGCCTGCAGCAATGCACATCATTTGAAGTGTCCAATGCTCTTCATAATTTGTGTCACTGCAAACACAGATATCTTGCTCTCAATAACCACAACTAAGTCATTTATAACAGAATAGAAGTGGCCCCAGTACAGGACCGAGGGACTCCATTTAGAATTTTAGTCTGCATAGATGAAGCTCTATTGGCAACTACTCTCTGATTGGTTTCAACGTGTCACCTATGTGGCACAATATTAAACCCTTATCAAAAAGTAAACCACATCCACTGCTCTGACAATATTTAAATTCTTACTCACATCTTCATGAAAACCAAGCAAATTTGACAAGATCTATTTCTATTATCTATGCTTATAAGATCAGTTTTTGACACCACTGGTGTTAAACGTAGAGGTCTATAGTTTCAAGGCAGTGAACTACTACCTTTTTTTGAATATTGGTATTACATTGGATTTTTTTTCAATCCAGAGGCACAACTACAGACAAAAGTGAATCTGAAATAATTCTTTATCAACAATATGAAAATAATGAATACATTTATAATATTGATAGTTTATACATAAGCCATATACTTATGATTTCAGAAAATGTGATTTGCAGCCAGTGAATTAAACATAATTACAAAACCTTGAAAGTATTTATATTATTATTTGAGACTTCAATATATACTGCTTTATCCCTATTAACGTATAATGTCAGAAAGGTAGGCAACACATGGGCTAGAGATATTAAGAACGGCGGTGGCATGTTAGAGTAATAAAAACATTATTTTACACCAATGAGCTCCTGTTATTTTTATTGTCATTGTCCTGAAAAGAAGTATCACCTTTTTGACCTCTATAGACCTCTATAGATTCAAGATCAACAAAATGCGAAAAAAAGTTAAATGCACTTAGAATTAAATTGTTTATTGCATTCTAGTAGTGTTAACAAAAATAAAACCCAACAGCATTATAGCAGATTCAGATTTACTGAACCAAACCCTTTAATTTGTTACAAACAAATTTGAGAAACAATCTTGATTATTTGTTTGGTTTATGTTTAGGGTCCTAGTAAACATAGAGTAAGTATACAATTTTTTTACTGTTTAATAAACAATGTAAATATTTGTAGATTTATCTGATGTATTGAGATGAATGAGATCCTTCCAAGCTATTTGTAGATTCCAATTCACATGATAGAATGAATGACAACTCTACAATGATTAGTGGATGTAACACTGGAAATGTTACATTGTTGTGAGTTTTGTAGTTTGCATTGAGCAATCTGTTTGTTATTTTCCATTGATTAATATAGTACAAAATTTGGACCCCAAACATTTTACTTAGTTAGTTTAGAGTTTCCTATGCCAAGGAAAACTGGCCGACAAATATTACAATTTCCAAAATATTTATTAGCGGTTTAAATTTTTGGCAAACATACTGCTTATATTTAAAATACAACAAAAGAAAACACAACTTAAAGACTGAAAAGGTAATTTTAACACATTTATTTATTAGGAATAATTTTGTAACTTTCTGTTATAGTTAATCGGTTATACTTTTATATGTAAAAATGTTTTGATTTTTTGTTTTTTTATTTGAAAAAAAACCTTTACACACAAAAATCATATCGATTAAAGATCTGATTTTCCCGGGTACAACAATACCAGACATAAATAGGTCCCCTGCCTTGGTAGAAATTTTCACAAACTGAAATGTAAAAATCCTTCTCACAGCTAACATAAAACAATTAAAGGGCAACATAGTGAAAAAAAAACTTTGTCTGTATACAATGTATAGATCACTTAGTATAAGCTGCCTTACTTTCATGTTTCTGTGGCTTCGTTTCTTCACACTGGCAGAAGTTTGTACCAAGCTGTGTAGTCCCCCTCCCTCTCTGTTACTCCCCCTCAAGCAGTGACGGGCTGTATACAGAGTCCGAGCATTGTCAGTTGAAAGGACTTTAAATGAAGTGTGACATCCTGTTGACCCCTCCCTTCCAGAGCTAGAACTGCAAGCAATGAAAGTGTGGAATAAAGTAGCAATATGCTGAAGGGAGGGGCAGGGGGAGAGAGGAGGACAGTGGTCTGAGATTCTTACAAGTAAGTACTGAACTCTGCCTGTTCTCTAACTTTGCTAATTGTATTTATTTTTACCTAAAGTTCATATCTTCCCCCTGCTTAGCTGAGATCATAATCACTGAAGGAGAGTCAGTGTAACAGCAGCTTGTAGTGAGACCTTCACAAACACAGTGACATGCTTGTTGTCCTGTTACATTTCAGTTGCTTTAGTCTATATATTTCATAGATTGCACTGTTTGTCTTGTTTGGTATATAGTCTGTATTACTGTATTATTATACTGTATTAGTGTTCCATTTGAGTCATGGTTTTGTATGTATATAAGATTTTTTGGGGGGAGGGGCTGTTTTATAGTGTGTTAGCTCATATTGCTGGGTTAATGGTTATTGATTGTGTTTAGCACTACAGCATTTGACATATGTTGCACATGGTACATTAGTGTGGGGAGAGAGTGTGTGACAGTACTGCAGGGGAGCTTTGGATTGTGTGGGTGTGTGCCTTTGAGTGACAGATGAGGTGTAGCAGCTCCTACAAATCACAGCAATTCAAAGGCTTTATCTCGGGGATATGAAGAATTTAAAGAAACTAAAGGTACCCTGGTGGATGGGATGACTTATAGGATACATTAGAAGAAATTTAAAAAAAACTATTTCTCACTATAATTGCCCTTTAACAATTAATAAAACGAAAGATACTATAACAACAAGAGTATGCAGAAACATAGCAGGACCAATATACTAGATAAGGGTTAACATGAAGAAAGGAGCCTTAAATGGGAAAAACAAGGACTATAATAATAAATAATCTTAGCAATAAAATGACAAATAAAATACATGGCTTAGCAACGACATACCAGGATTTAACATTTTAAGTCCGAAGCAGAAAATTATAGGATATAGTGCTATAGCATTTTACTCCCTGATACAATTTTTATATTAGAAAAGGTTTACAGGCTTTATCACATTTTTGTGAGGTTATATATAGAACTAATGATAGCACTAAAGGGCATGTCCAAAAACTACACACCCCACTCTCAAAAAAAAAAAAGACAATACCTGCAACACTGACAATATGATTCTCTTAAAGGGCATGCTCACCCCTCCACCTTAAACAATATGACTGAATCAATAGGGTAAACCTGTGCACAGAAAGCAAGAAGGTGAGTAGGTGGAACTTCACCTCCATATGCATTTGGAAAAGGCTCATGTTTGAGACACATTCTGGTCATTGGGGATTTAATTAATGTCATTGTTTTTTAGTTTTTTTGTAAATTTGTTTATTATTGTAACCAATAAAGTTTTTATACAGTACATTACATATGTTCTTGTTATATAGTTTGACAGTTATTTATAACTATTTGTATACGTATGGTTTTGGTTCATATTTTCAGGTTCCTATTAAACAATAAACATTACATTAAATAATCAACATTGCTGTCTTTGCAGTATATTACCTTTTGAAGTAGTCCACGTCCGCCCCTGCCCAGCTGCCCCGGACCGCACCAGCTAAAACTCCCGGGGGAACCTCAGGGACCACTGTGTCCGGGGGGACCAACCAGGGGGTCCAGATCTTTGCGAATTACTTTCGCAGCCTCTATGTTTGTATATTATTCTAATCATAGGTAGATTTCTTTGATTAGTTTATCATGTTTTAATTTTGTTTTTTTTGTAAGAGAGCCATCTTAGTACTATTGTTTTTTCGGGCATAAAATAGTGCCGCTTTGTATAAATGTGTTTTGTGACTTGACAGCTCTGTCTCAGGGACCCCAAAAAACACAGTATGGGTGAGGGTTGGATAGGGTGGGGGGAAAGGTGGCTCAAAAATTGCACAACCTCTCTCCAGAACGCATAACTCTAGGGCATTGCCATATTAGGTGCTCAAAATTCACTCCGGTTGGTGGCATTTGGGGCATTCAGATTTTTTATTTTGATCGAAGTGTCTTATTTGTCTGGGTGTATAGTATGCCTGGTGAATGATTTTATATTGTATTAGTTTGTTGTTTACGGATGGTGATGCTGTAGTATGTGAGTTGGTTATAACTTGACATTGATCGTTGTCTATACTGCCCAGGCAGTCGGACCATTTGGATTGTATGAGTGTTGTGTTAGTTTGTGATTTAGCTTGTATAAGGCGGCTGTAGATTTTCGAGATCAGCCCCCGCAGGCCCTGGGTGCGCACAACCCCAATTATGGGTGCTTGGATATAGATGTCAGTCTGCCACTCAGGCAGGTCTGAAGTGCATAATTGAGTTGTAGGTATCTGTAGTGCTTTTGTTGGAAATTTTGTGGGGTTTTGAAGCTCTGCAAATGGGATATATTTCAGTTATGTATTACTTGTTCTAGGGTTTTTATTCCAAGGTTTTCCATTGTGTGCTCCTGATAGTCCATGCATGTTGGGTAGTGTGATTTGTATGCCATAAGGTGTGTGGTCATATGGGCCTTGGATGTGCAGTAGTTTGTTTGTATTGTACCATATATTTTATGTGTTGTTGTGGAGGGGGATTCCTTACTGATTATGTGGGGTTTCGGGTTTTCTATATGCCATAATGGACCGGTGAGGGTACATTGTTATCTTTTGTCTGATATAGTTGGTGGGGATTCCGGTTGGGTCCAGCTTCTTAGGTATCTTAGTTGCGATGCCCAGTAATACATTTGGAGGTTTGGCAAAGCAGTCCTCCCATGTGTTTAGGTGTTGTAGTTGTTGAGGTTGAGTCTGGCTTTTTTGTTATTCCTTATGAAGGATGGTCTAAACTGTTTATCTTTTTGAAGAAAGAGAGGGGATGTATGTGAGTGAATGTTGTAAAGTGTATAGTGTTTTGGGGAGTAGAAGTTTTTATAAGTTATATTCTTCCCCAGAGGTTGAGTTTGTTTCGGGTGATTCTATAATGGGGTATATTTATGGAGAAGAATTGTGGTTTTTTTGTTTTATCATCCCAGATATTGAAATGTGGTTCTACAGGGATGGGGCCATTCTTCTTAGATTTTGGGGGGACCAGCTGGTATAGAGCCGATTTTCCCAGTTTATGGTTAGGCCTGAATAGGCTCCAAACCATCCGTTTATTGATAGCTGTAGTAAGTGAGTTGTGTGGGTTATCGAGATACAGATATGTTGTCGGCATACAAGCCCAGGCGTTCCTCAAGTTGACCAATTTGTAGGCCTCTTATTCTATTGTCGGCTCTCAGTTGAATTGCTAGGGGTTCAATTGCTTGGCGAATAGGTAAGGGGAGAGTGGGCAGCCTTGTCGGGTGCCTTTGTCTAAGGGGAATATTGGGGAGAAGTTTCCATTGACCAGGATCTGGGCTAGTGGGGCCGCGTACAGTATCTTTATCCACTTGATAAGTTTGGGCCAAAGCCGAAGTTTTGAAGGGTTGCTCTTAGGTAAGGCCACTCAACCGAGTCGAAGCCTTCCTGGCATCTAGGGAAACTATAGTACGTTCTCCATATGTCGTGGTCCATTTGTGTCTGTATTAGAGTACGTTGGAGATTTATGGAGGTGGACTTCCCAGGCATAAAGCCCGTTGGTCCATATGGATTATGTCCAACATCACTCCCTTCATTCTGTGTGCTAGTGCTTTAGCTAAAATCTTATAATCGGAGTTGAGGAGTGATATTGTCTATATGCTTCACATCTGTTGGGTCCTTCCCTGGTTGGGGAGAACCACTATTGTTGCCTCGTACAGTGATGGTGGGGAGGCTCCCTGTGTTGTGAGCCTGGTTGTAAATATCTCACATTGGGTTATTATCTGTGATGGTATCTCTTGTAGATTTCTATGGGCAGCCATCTGGTCCGGGGCTTTGTTGTTGGGCATTTTGTTTATTGCCTTCTGTATTCTCCGTGTGGGGGGATTCTAATTCTGTTGTTGTTCTATAGTTAATGTCGGGAATCTATTGTTAGGTATTCGTATTTCTGGTGGTGAGTGCGTTAGTCTGATTTATATAGGTTTTTGTAAAATTCTGCAAATGTTGTTAGAATTTGTGGTGTAGAGTGTGTCAGTTGGCCTTGTGTCGTTTGTATGTCGAGGCAGTATTTGTTAAGGAGTAATCTTTGATAAGATAACTGAGTAGTTTTGCAGAGTGTGCTCCTTTGTCAAAGAAGGTTTGTTTGTGGAAATTTTTTTCTTTTGGCTTCGTCCAGGTCATACTGTTGTATAGACGTTGTGTTTTAAGCCATGCGTTTGTTGTATTGTGGTGCCTGTGGATGTATTCCTTCTCGTGTTGTGCTAGTGGTTAGTCAAGCATCTTCATCTTGTTGTGTCATACGTTTGATGTAAGAGATTGAGGAATGCAGTCTGCCTCTTCTATATGTTTTCTAGTGTTTCCCATACAGGGAGGCGTTATTGAGGTTTTGTTGAATTGAATGAATTCTTCTAGTTGTTCATATATGGGATCCGGTTGAGAGAAATAGATTCAACCAAAAGGGGTTTAATTTCCATTTACGTTGGTGTATTGTTGTGGTGAGGTTGATGTGGAGGAGTATGGGGGAATGGTTGATACTGCCTTGTGGCAGATGGTGATTTGGATGTTAAAGGGGCAGATTTTTTGGGTTAGGAATATGTAGTCTATCCTAGACAGTTGTGTGATGTAGCAGAGTGGCAGGGGGATTCCAGTGTTTCTGGATTACTTGGTTGAAGTCTCCCATGCATAGTGTTGCGCTTCTGGGTAGAGTGTTAATAAAGGTGCTATAGTTTTTTAATGTTTCTAAACCCATGCCTGGAGGTTGTACACTTCCAGGAAACCACAGGGACAGAGTAAATCTCAGTGGCCACGACACAAATCTGCGTGTGTGTCGGTCTTGACATGGAGTATATTGTATCTTAAAGATTCCTAAGTAATATTGACACTCCTCTTGAGTACGTGGAGTGTTGACTGTGGGCAGCCCACCCTACCCAAGGTTTGTGTTAAATCGTTGTGGTCCAGAGATGGGTCTCTTGGATACATACTAGTTGGGCATGTATTTAGATAGGTATGTAAATACTTGTAGTCGTTGGTTGGATGGTTTAAGCCCCTTACATTCACGACAGGACTTTAATGGCCTGTTAGACTCACCCATTTTCCTTGTCTGTGTGTGCACCCGGCTGGTGGACCGGTGCGGGCCCCCGGGTGGCCAACAGGAACGGACGGACCCTCCTGATGTCATCTTAGCCACGCACCAATGTCATTGTTTTGAAATCGGAGTCTGCCAAAATCTCAAAAGGTATCAAGTTCCTAAATTTGCTACATGAGCATTTTATGTCACATATAATAGTATTTACTACTTGAATATCTGTTGTATTCAGTTAGATCAACTGGACTTAAAGTTTAGTTCTTGAAGACATTTCACTAGTCATCTGATGCAAAGTTCTCCACGAATTGTTCATAAAATGTGTTTCTTGATTGCGCTCGAGGGTATGGGTTGGGAGTAATGGGGTAGAGATATAATATAAAAAAATAAAATAGGTTAGATCAGTTTGAAATTAGTTTTAAAAACCTTAAAACACTCACTTTTACCTATTTACTACTAGGCGTATTCCAGGCTTTATTAAGTGATGTTCTGATGCTTGGTCTGTATAGCCCCCAAAACCTCTCCTCTGCACACAGCAATATGGTTGCTTACAAATATTATTGCAGCAATTAAAACCACTAAAGCATTGTAGTACAGTCCTTAGCAGATGTTGAAGTGGCACCTATGCAGACAGGTTATTGGGTGGGGTGAGAGTGACCTGGCGGTATTGGTTCATGTTGGTGCAATGACAAAGTTAAGGTTGAGATGAGGTCCTCCTATTTCCGAGAGTGAGGGGCCAAGTTAAAAGTAAGGACCTCAAGGGTAGTGTTTTCAGAAATACTACTGCAGACCACATGTTACACTAGGGAGTCAACGGTAGCTCAGGAGATTAATGCATAACTAAGGGTGGTGTAAGGAGTGGGGTTTGGTTTTTAGAGAACTGGCCTGATTTTCTCTACTATTCTTTATTAGACATGGACTGCACCTCTAATGATGGTACAGCTGTTTTGGGGAGAGGATGGCTAGGGGGTTGGAGGAGATTAAATTAGGTATGGGGGGGAAGGTCGTTGGGCTACACAGGAGTAAATAGATGAGTCAGGGATCAGGGAGCTAAAGATAATGGAGGTAGGAGATGGGGGAGCATAGACGATAAAGGGCATGTACGTCCAAGTATGGAAGTAAATTAATTGATAATCTAAAATTTATTGTTACAAATGCAAGAAGTCTGGCTGGAAAACTGGGGATATAATGGTAAATAATAATCCAAACAAAGGAATAAAAGAAGGCAGTAAAGGTACTATTAATTACTGGGACTGATGGGAAATCACATAAAGATCTATAGAAAATGGGCCTCTAAGGATGCCCAAAGTACCCCCATTAACCACATCCAATCCAGATATGGGCCACTCACACTGACATATATAAAGAATATAAGGACCAAAGAGTAAGTAATTGATAAAAACATCTGAGCTTTATTTAAACAACTGTAAACTTAAATTAATCTGTAAATAGCATCCATAAATAAATGTAACACAATACACATGCAAGAGACAAAAAAACAATAGTCGTGCTAAAGCACACCCCCTAACTACAATAACTGGAGCCAATAAAGCACCCGCTAAAGCAAAAACCCCACAAAAGTCAATAATTACTTTATTCCCCTTCTTCCACCAAAAGTCACAAAGATAAGCAGCAGAGTTAATGCAAAAAGGTAAAAACTTAGAGACTTGCCTAGCCCTATCTCACGAGATAGATGTTATAGGTGTATAAACAATAAGGCAGAAACAATATGGGTGGAGCTGTGTACAGGAAGCAGAAGGTGAGTAAATTAATTGTTGGTGTATGTTTAAGCCACCAAATGCCAATGAGGAGTGGAAATGAATCTGCTGCTATGGGGCAGGTTTCTGGTTATGGGGGATTTCAATTAGTATATAAGCAGTGAGATTCAATAAAAGTCTTATCGTTAAAATGGTGCTAATTTTGCACTAACCAATCAGATCTTATTTAACATTTGAAAGATATATCTGATGGTTGGGGCAAATTTGCACCATTTAATGATAAGAAACTTTTTGAATAACCCTGATAGTATATAGTATTTGAGGTTAAATAAAGACATTCGTCCATCCAGTCCAACCCATCTAGCAATACCCTCATTAACTGCCTGTTGACTGTTGATCCGAAGTAAGGCAAAAAAAACAAAACAACAAATTTATTAAGGGGAAAAAAAATCGGAAATATCCCTGGATTTATCAATACCAGAAACTTGCAACATTCCTTGTTTGCAGAAACTCATCCAGCATTTTTAAAAAAAAAAAAACTGTCCAATGAACCTCCCATCACAGCGTCCACTGGAAGACAGTTCCATAGCTTACCGTTCTACAGTGAAAAACCCTTTCCGAACTGAAGCCTAAACCTTTTTCTTCAAGTCTTAAGGGATGTCCACGTGTCCTCTGACATGCTCTTGGTGAACATGCCCCAGATAGTTTATTGTGTAGGCCCGTAATGTTTTATACACAGTAATCATATTCCCACCACGCAGGCTTTTCTCCAGCATACATAATTGTATTTCCAGTCTCTCTTATATTTAAGCTCTCCCGTCCCCTTATTAATTAGTTGCCCTTTTCTGAACCTTTCCTTTTCAAAGATGTCCTTTTTGTACACAGGATTCCAAAATTGCACTGCATATTCAAAATGACTTACCAGTGGTTTGTAAAGAGGGAGAAACAAACATTCTTCTCACTTGAATCCATTCCACTCTTTATACAGACAATCCCATGCTGGCTCTGGTGTTGCTTCCTGGCACTGCATGCTACCTTTAAGTTTATTATCCACCAAAACTCCAATATCCTTTTTCAACAGGTATTCACTTAACATCAGAAGCCATTTATAGTATAAGCATCACAAGGATTTTTAAAAAAATGCACTCACCTTACATTTCTCAACATTGAATCTCATCTGCCACTTAGTTGCCCAATGCGACAATCAATCTAGATCTCCCCTGCAATGATTGCACATTCTCTGAAGCTTAAATGGTCGACAAAGTTTTGTCAGCAAACACAGAAACCTTGCTGACAATACTCTTTTCCAATAATAATAAATAAATTAAATAGAAGTGTCCCCAACACAGAACCCTGTGGCACTCACTTAGCACTTTAGTCCGTACCGATGAAGCCCCATAACAACTACTTCTGCATCCTATCATTAACCATCTTTCTATCCATGTGCAAATGTGCCACCCCAGACCAACAGACCTTAACTTATACATTGGTCACCTATGGGGGACTGTATGCAAAAGCCTTTGCAAAATCCAAGTACTATAATCCACTGTTATGCAGAGTCTACATTCTCACTCTTTCTCATAAAGCAAGCAAGTAGTTGGCAAGATCTATTCTCAGGACATACCCTTTATATTCACTCGAAGGTATTAGTTTAAAACAAAAAAAAGTTAGCTTTTAAGACAAGACCACTATTAACTTTAATTAAAAATGGGAGCAGGCTCCTGCAAGGTAATTGGCAAGTCCAAAAAAGTAAGCATGTGATATTCTGATATTAGCAACAATACAATGATTTTCCTCCCTTCTTTACATTATCTGAAAGATCTAAAGAAAGGAGAAAGCCTCGAAAGCTAATATTCTTTTAATGATTGTTAGCATGTTTATATATAATATCACATACTATACAGTCTTGAATTATTTAAAGGGCATGTCCACCCTGAAAATGAACTTTTAACATAAGGTAGGCAAACCCCTGCCTACCCCAAACCGCCAATATATTTCTTTAAAAAAAAGTTAACTTACTTACAGCCCTTACATTCCCACGACATCTCCTCCCAGCTCCCTGTTTGAAGTCACAAACAGGGTCCGGACCAGCAGCCATGTCTGTGATTGGCTGCCAATCACAGATGAGCTGCTTTCAATGGAGACGCCATGGGAGAGAAGGGGCTGTAAGTATCGATCTAAACTTTTATTTGAAGAAATATTTTGGTGGTTGGGGCTGGGCAGGGGGTACCTACCTTATGTCCAAGGATTTCATGCAAGGTGCCATGGCTGCAGAGGATGGATCAGATGGTGGAGGGATCTGGGGAAAGGGCTCCCCTGTGCATGCCTCAGTCCTTACTGAGGTTAAGGAAGAATCAGGGACCAGAAACTCACTGACAGCTTCCCTTTCCTGGACTTTGAAAAGGCACTGCAGGAGAACCATTTGGAGCAGAGATGTAAACATTGGGGCCAGTATGGTGTTAAATTTTAGTTTTGGGGGTATACATGACCTTTAAGTCTGCAAGCACAAAGAAGTGTACCTAGTTAGACAGATATGTCTCAAACTCTTATAGTAGTGGCAAAGCCATTACCCATTTGTAAAAGAAATAGATTTGGATCAAAGGCAATTCAAAATCTAGAAGATGTAAAAGTAAATTAGAAAATACAAAAATAAATGAAGGTTTAATAGCTACATGAAAATTTAAAAAAATGATGTTTTATAAGTATTTGACAAGTAAAAAGCCTTTGAAAATAGGCTTGCACCGTGTTCTGTATGCAGACCATACTGTATGTGCAAACTGGAACACCAGGGCATCCTTTGTGTGGTCCCAGAGTGTTTGAGCATGTTAGGACGGGGTTAAATCCACACCATTTTATCTTGTCATTAGGAATCTTACACACACGCAATTTCTAATTTCCTTATTTTTGGTTTTACTTCCTTAGAGGAATATAGGAGTAATGTCTCAAACTAATGACCACATAAACTATGCTTGAATAACAAGACATAACTAATTTTGATTGAAAGAGAAGAAAACATTAACTGAAATAATCGGAGAGAACTACTGTGCTCCCTTTTATTGGTACTTGGCCTGTAAATGTTTCAAGAAAAAGAAAACAACTGAATAGAAAAAAAATTTATTTTAGAAGATTTTTTTTTAAAACTAATAAAGAAGCAATACATTAGTAACTAGTAACATAGTAATTGAGGCTAAATAAAGACATGCGTCCATCAAGTCCAACTTTTTCACCTCCTTTTTAACGCTACAACGGTTGATCCAGAGGAAGGCTAAAAAAGAGGGACAATTCCTCTGCTCAACGATGAAGTATCCCGGATCACCAGAACTATATATTATTATACCGTAATTTCAATGTTTTTTAGTTTAAGAAACTTATCTAGCCCACTTTTAAAGCTATTCAATGAACTTGCATTACCACATGCTGGAAGACAGTTTACAGTTTCACCGTTCTCATTGTAAAGAAACCTTTTCTACACTAAGATGAAACTTCTTTTCTTCCAATCTTAAAGGGCATGTCCACCCTATTTTCAGAATTTTGCCATAATAGCTATCCTTCCCCCAGCTCCAAACGCTATAAAAGATTTACTGAAACTCCCCCGATCTTTACTTATCTCTTTCCGCGGCGTACTGTGAACCCAGTGCACTTTAGTTTTTTTCAACCTATAAAATGACACTATATCATGGTCACTTTTCTCTCTTCCCATATCTTCATCTCTAAAATGAGCTCAGGTTTATTAGATATAGATCCAACAACCCATCCTGTCTAGTAGGAATTCTGTAAAAGAAAATGCTCATAAAGGAGATGTAAAAACTTGATCCCTTTTGAGGTGCTGGCAGTTCCCTTACTCCAATCTATGTCAGGGTGATTGAAATCCCCATAACCAGAACATACCCCATTCCAGCAGCCTGCGCTGCATATGGAGATTCATTTCCACATCCTCACTGGCATTTGGTGGCTTATAACTAGCCCAACAATTAATTTACCCACTTTTTTGCTTCCTATACATGCTCCACTCATATTGTTTGCCTTATCGTCTATAACCCATCTATCTCCTCTTTTAAATTTGGCTTCAAATCTTGTTTAACATAAATTGTATAAACGATATAACAATAATATGAACTAAAAAAAAATAGTGGTAGCAAAAAAGAACACCTTCATATACAAAAAGAGGGATATGAAGTTTAATACAGCATTGTCTAAGTAACTGTTACAGAATGACCCATGTTAAAATATTATTGAAATTTTACTAGAAGGGTACAATGTTTGGATGAAATATGCTAAAATACAGGAAAACGGGAGATGCTGAGAAAAGTAGTTAAAAAAACAACAAAAGAATTGTCCCTGGAGCTTTTCTCTGTAGGGAGGACTTTGTAGTTGTCTTAAATGTGCTAAGTAACATTCCAGGCACTTTCTTTGAAGAGACTTTACTGTGACCAACAAAAGAGAAGGGTCAGATGTCATAATCCCAGGGCCAAGACTACCTAAAAACTAGGCCTTTGGTATAATGACTTTTGAACTAAAACTAGTAACAGTGTTAAAATTTATTTATTGTTAGCAAATAAACAAAAAATTAATTCTGCCTTTTAAGATGTATTTAAATTATCAAAAACGTCACCAAGTCATGGTTATCTGTGGGTGGTATTCAGTTTGATCAACTGGACTTAAGTTTAGAGTTCAGTCCTTGAAGCTAAGATTCTGCCAAAAATTAAAAAAACCCAGTCAGATGCTCGCAAAATGTGTTAAAGAGCTAAACTTCAAGTCCATTTGATCTAATTGTTACTCTAAATACTGCTAACTATACTGTTAACTATAAGCATACAAGTATATATATAAATAGAAACTCAATTACAATATCCCTCCAAACAATTGTATAGTGTAAATTAATAAAATAGTTTATTTATTATTATTATGTTTGTCAGTTAGACAACTAGGGACAACTAGACAGCAAGGATGAAAGCAATTGACCAATAAAGTTGAGTCTTATTTTGAAGTAGAGATGTCCGAATTTTCAAAAATCTGTTCCCCTCAAGGATTTGCAGATTTTTTAAAAAATGCGAAAATCCGCCCAATAAAGTCAATGGGAAATAGATTTCTGAAATTTCTACCTAAAATAATGGTTAAAATAGTAATGTTAACTTACTGTAAATGACCTGGGAAATGGTCTGAGGAACAAGTATCAATGCCTACAACTTATTTCGAAATTTCCGGTTTCTTCGAAATTCAAAGATATATTGCTTTTCCCTGTTAAAATTCACCAAAATGACAAACACACTGAGCAGCAATACATGACTAGAGATGGCCGAACTATCGAAAATCCGGTCCGTTTTCGAACTATTGGGAAAGTTCGAAAGTTCGAAAGTTTGAAAACGGAGTTTGCTTTGTGCAAGGAAAAGCGGGGAAGGGGATACGCTTTGTAGGAACAGCACCATTGTGTAGCAGTAGATTCACTTGAGTTTGACAACATTATTGCAGAGCCAGGCAGGCTTGGCCCCTCCGGACAGACCCCATACCCCATTGGCTTCTCTCCCTCAGAATATGCTTCGTGAAAGGGAAAGCGGGAAAGGGGATAGAGTTTGTAGGAACAGCACCATTGAGTAACAGTAGACCCACTGCCATTTGACAACATTATTGCGGAGCCAGACAGGCTTGGCCCCACCGGACAGACCCCATACCCCATTGGCTTCTCTCCCTCAGAGTATGCTTCGTGCAAGGGAAAGTGGGGAAGGAGATAGGGATTGTGGGAACAGCACCATTGAGTAGCAGTAGACCCACTGCAATTTGACAAAATTATTGCGGAGCCAGGCAGGCTTGGCCCCTCCGGACAGACCCCATACCCCATTGGCTTCTCTCCCTCAGAGTATGCTTCGTGCAAAGGAAAGCAGGGAAGGGGATATGCTTTGTAGGAACAGCACCATTGAGTAGCAGTAAATTCACTTGAGTTTGACAACATTATTGCGGAGCCAGGCAGGCTTGGCCCCTCCAGACAGACCCCATACCCTATTGGCTTCTCTCCTTCAGAGTATGCTTCGTGCAAGGGAAAGCAAGGAAGGGGATACGCTTCGTAGGAACAGCACCATTGAGTAGCAGTAGATTCACATGAGTTTGACAAAATAAGTGCGGTGTCAGGCAGGTTTGGCCCCTCTGGACAGACCCCATACCCCATTGGCTTCTCTCCCTCAGAGTATGCTTCGTGCAAGGGAAAGCAGGGAAGGGGTTACACTTCATGAAAAGATCCTTATGAGGTGTTGAGTATGACATGGTCAGAGTAGGTGACACCACAAAGGTGCCTTGTGGAGTCAGAAACAGGAGAGCAAGTATTGATTTTTGCATTGGGCCAAGTAGGATCAACCCAAACATAGAAAAATTAGCCACAGAGTAGCTGTTGCAGCTGCATGACATGGTCAGAGTAGGTGACACCACAAAGGTGCCTCGTGGAGAGAAAGACAGGAAAGCAAGTATGGATTTTGCATTGGGCCAAGTAGGATCAACCCAAACATAGAAAAATTAACAACAGAGTAGCTGTTGCGGCTGCATGACATGGTCAGAGTAGGTTACACCACAAAGGTGCCTCGTGGAGTCAGAAACAGGAGAGCAACCGTAGAAAAATTAGCCACAGGGTAGCTGTTGCGGTAGAGCATTTGTAATTTTTTTGCTATAGAGCAAGGTAGGACCCTACCAATAGAAAAAATTAGCCATGTGCCAGCTAAACTGGCATCAGCTAAGCCTCGAGGTGGAAAATGAGGCGGAAGGAGCAGTACAGGTGGCCAGGGGCAAGAGGCCTTCAGTCACGGGCATCAGCAATAGGGGTGCTGTACTGAGATGTGATCCACGCCTCATTCATCTTGATGAATGTGAGGCAGTCCACATTTTCAGTGGAAAGACGGGTCCTCCTCACCATTACAACATCCCCTGCCACACTGAAGGCCCTCTCCCAAAGGACACTGGATGCCGCGCATGAAAGGACCTCGATGACGTACTGTGCCAACTCAGGTCATATATCCAGCCTCGCCACCCAGTAGTCCAGTGGATCCTCAGTCTCTGAGGTGACTACATCGGCCCTGGATCCAATGTAGTCGGTGACCTGGTGACTGAGGTATTGCCTGGTAGAGTTGCCAGTAGATGTGCCTGGCAACTGTGGTTGGAAGAACAGCCTGAAGTTAGCCGCAAGGCCGCCTCCAGAGCTGCTGCTCCTCCTCTCAGGCACAGGGGGATGTGAGCCCTGCTCATTCCCACCATCAGCTGCTGTAGGCCTGCCAGCACCTGGGAAAGCAGAACAGAGACAACGTAGCAGTGTCGCCTCGTACTGCTGCATTCTGCTTTCCCTCTGAGATGCGGGAATGAACTCCGACACTTTACCTTTATAGCGGGGATCTATAAGGGTGGCCACCCAGTACTGCTCCTTCTCTTTGATGGCCTTAATCCTGGGGTCCTTGCGTAGGCATTGCAGCATATGCATACCCATATGCCGCAAAGTGCCGAACGCAGAGGACCCCGTGTCCTCATCATCACTGAAGACAACAGTGTCAGGCTCAACCACTCCCCAACCACGGATGACATGTGGTACTTGGGAGGGTTGAGACCAAGTACCAGAGGAATTCCCCATTTCCTCTCGGTCCAGATCACCTCCTCATCATCGGAAGGCTGCTCTGCACCGTGATGCCCAGGCTCAGAAAGCACCACGGTGTCTGCATCCTCCTCTTCCAGTAGCTGCTGCTCGGCAGCTAGTACCCTGTCGAGTATGCTGCGTAGGGTGTGCTCAAGGAGGAACACCAGTGGGATGGTATCCACTATGGTGGCATCATCGCGGCTTACCATCCTGGTGGCCTCCTCAAATGGCGCGAGCACACGGCAGGCATCCCGAATAATCAGACACTGCCTGGGTAAAAGAAATCCCAGGTCCCCAGAGCCTGATCTAGCCTCGTACTCATGCAAATAGTCCATGATGGCTCGCCTCTGCTGGGGAGCCTCAGCAGCATCATAAGACTAGAGTTCCAGCGGGTGGGGGTGTCACAAATCAAGCGGTTCTGCGGCAGACTGTGCTGCTGCTGGAACTTGGCCAGACGAGCTGTGGCCATGTATGACCGCCTGAAGTGACTGGTAAATGAGACATACCGCCCCTGGCCGTACTTGCTGGACCACGCGTCCATAGTAATGTGGACACTCTTTCCCACACTGTGGTCCAGCGAAGCAGATATATTGCCCTGCAGATGGTCGAGTAGGGCTGGTACCGCCTTCTGGGCAAAGTACCTACGGCCAGGCACCTGCCACTGTGGTGTGCCAATGGCCACAAACTCCCTAAACACTGCATTGTCTACCAGGCTGAATGGTAGCAGCTGCACCGCCAGGAGTTTGGCTAAGCCGGCTGTGAGATGCTGAGCTTGGGGGTGACTGGGGGACAATTTCTGCCTCCGCTCCAACAACTAGGGAAGAGAGACCTGCCTTATACCTGATGACCCAGCAGCAGTGTCAAGAGGCCTCTTAACACTGTGTGCTGGGGGAAAAGGCTGTCTCTCCTCCCTAACTTCCACCAAGGAAGCAGCTGATGGGGCCGGAGGGGGAGGAGGAGGAACGGTGGCTACCTGGGCACGAAGAAGGGAACGCGTGTGTGCCTGCCTGTTCCCTGACCGCTGCTCCCACCGGGCAAAGTGGTGGAGCATTATATGCCTCTTCATAGAAGAGGTGCCCAGAGTTGCTGCATTCTTCCCATGGCTAACACGCTGCAGACACAGACTGCACGCTGCAACCGTGTTGTCACCGGGAGCCAATGAGAAGAACTCCCATACAGCAGAGCCACCGGCACACACAGGAGCAGAGGTCACCTGCCATTGTGGGGCACTGACACCAGGTGGCATTGGTGCCGTACCTCCACGAGCAGCACTAGGTGCACTAGACGCACCACCTCTGCCCCTACCCCTGACCCCAGTCCTGCCTCTGGGTTCAGGCTCGTGCTCGCACTCTGAGGGCTCCCCCTCAGAGACACTATCCTCCTCCTCTCTCACTTGTGGCACCCATGGATGATCGGTGACCTCATCGTCCACTTCCACCTCCTCAATACTAGAGGTTGTGTCACTAACAGCAGCAGCATCTGGGACCTCACCCCCTACAATAGTTCCCTGGCTGCTCACGGACTGCTGCGTGACATCATCAGCCTCCTGTCCCCCTGTGCACTGAGCACTTTCCTCCGCCTCGGGCGACATGAAAGATTGTGCATCAGTGCACGGCTCCTCCACAGGCACACTAGCCCCACACATAGTGTGCGAAAACAGATCCTGAGACTCCTCCTCCGGATCCCCGAAGGTACGGGCCATGTGGGCAACGAACTCCTGATAGAGAGGATCAGGGTCCATGCCCATAGTAGGAGCCTCAGGTGAGGAAGGAGCAGCTCGGCTGCTCTGTGCCTGTGAGGAGGTGGATAAGGAAGGCTGGGTAATCCACTCTACTACCTGCCTTCATTGATCAGAAGGGATAGCCCTAGCACGGCTACCCCTAAACATATCGGGTATAGATACCCGTCTACCCTGCGAAGGGCCAGGTAGCTCTTGGCCAGAGCCTTCAGCAAGCTCTCCTCTCCCTCTCCCTCCACGTTCAGAAGCACCCCTGCTCCTGGCTCTCCCTCTTGCCCTGCCAGGCATTTCCCTCTCCCAAATTTTTACAAAAAAAATAAAAAAGAAATATATATATACACACACACAAACACAAACGACAAAGTGACAAAACAACACAGAAACAAACAAGCAAACAAATAAACACAAAGCTTTTTTTTTTTACACTAAAAGCACAAATATGACAGACACAACTGACAGCAAACAGCAGATCAGACAGCAAAAGCTGCTGATTGCTGCTAAATGCAGCACTGTCAGTTACACAAACACACAGACGCTGACACACAAATACAGAAACAAACAAAAAAACAGGACACCTAGACCTCTAAAAGGTCTAACACAAAAATTGTCCAAAGGACTTATAGGAGGGTTAGTCCTTAAAAGGACTGTTGGGTCTCAAGATGTGTGAATACAAGGGTGGTTAACTACAAGAGCTAAACCACCACGCAGAAATCCACACACAGAAAGCTGAAAAAGCGCAAAAATCTCTCTCCAACTCCTACACTGTCAGGTCTCCACTAAACACACTCCAACACACTGACAAAATGGCGCTGGTCGCATTGCCTTTTATACCCAGGGGGCTGGCAATGCTCAAATTAGCTGCCATTGGGTGATTTTGGACATGTGGGCACTTTTCGAATGTTCGACTGTTCGAACATTAGATAAATCATCGAAAGTCCAGGAAATATCGAAAGTCCGAGTCCGGGATAGTTCGAGAAGTCCGGGTCCGCCCGGAACATGAAAGTTCGGCTCAAACTCGGGTTTGAGTTCGAGTTCTATGCCATCCCTATACATGACCAGGTACCTTCTGGCAAAGGGTTATGCATTGGTACCTTGCATGTACAGCAGCAGAAGTGGAGAATAATGGAGGGGCTCCAGCGTCATTTTTATATTGAGACCACTGTCTTATCCCTACAAAGGCAGTGATCAGATTTAAAGAGGCAGAGGCAACATTACATTGAAGCCGTGTGGCAATCAATGGAAGGCAAATATCATTTTTATTATTACTCTATTTAAATAAATAGTAAAATAGTTTGGTTTACTTTATTCTGATGAATTAAAATATGTATATTTTTAAATCTTTCACAAATCCATTAATTTGGCTTGAAAGAGACAGATCCCAGTTCTTTCTATTTCTCATTCACTGGTTATTTTATTATTATTACTAGACATTAAGCCTGTTACATTAACCCTCCTCAGTGTCCCAAGGCCAGAGTCCACCCCCTCTGTCCTAAGGCCAAAGTCGTCCCCCCTCAGTGACAGTCCCCACCCCTCAGTGACAATCCCCCCCCCCCCGTGACAGTCCCCCCCTCTGTGACAGTCCCTACCTGGGCACGCGGAAGGGAACGTATGGGTGCCTGCAACTTCCCTGTCTGCTGCTCCCCCCGGGCAAAGTGATGCAGTACCATATGTTTCCTCATAGAGGAGGGGCCCAAATAGGTGGTGGTCTTCCCACGGCTAAAACGTTGCAGGCACAGCTTGCATACTGCAACTGTGCTGTCACCAGGAGCCAGTAAGAAGAATTCCCATACTGCTGAACCACCGGTACGAGAGAAGAAGTAACCTGCCTTTGTGGGGCACTGGCACCAGATCTCATTGGTGCCGTACCTCCACGCACAGCACTAGGTGCACTGCCTCTGCTCCTGCCCCTAGTCCTGCCTCTGGGTTCAGGCTCGTGCTCTGAGGGAGAGCCCTCAGAGACACTATTCTCCTCCTCTCTCTTGGAAGGCACCCATGGTCAATCGGTGACCTCATCATCCAATTTCACCTTTCATCAATACTGGAGGCTGTGTCACTAACAGCAGCAGTATCTGGGACCTCACCCCTACATTAGTTCCCAGACTGCTGTGGGAAACACACAGAGTAAACAAATAAACACAGAGCTTTTTTTTTTACACAAACAAAAATCAAACACAAATAACAGATATATTTTTTTTCTTTTTTTTTTACACTAACAAAAAAGCACAGAGATGACTCCTTTCTGACTCCAAATGTCAATTAGAAGGGTTCCCTGGATCAAAAAGAACTAAATATAATTATACCAGTAATTCTTAATATTTTTGAATTTTAGAAACATATTCAGCCTCTTAAAGCTTTTTAACAAACTTCCCATTACCACGACTATTGGAAGACTGTTTAGTTTCGATCCGTTTTCGAAAATTCGAACACGAACCCATAGAAGTCTATGAGAGAAAAAAAATTGAATAAAATAACACAGGGACCTGGGGAATGGTCTGGGGAACCCTTAAATGTAACCAAAACTTATTTTAAAACTATCTTTCCTCACGATCGGGCTGTTTTTGAGCTTCCACATTCTATTTTCGAGAGTTACCGAAATCAGTCATTACTTTCGAGGGTTATTTTCGCGGTTTCGATTTTCGATTTCCATAATCATCTATTTTCGATTTTTGCTAATCATCGATTTTTGATAAAAATCAAAAATTCGGAAAATCCATGTTCCGTGAAATCTGAAAGTGCCGAAAGTTTCGTCAGGACTTTCGAAACCCTCAGATTCGATTCCAAACCAGGTTCTATTCGAATCCACATTACATCTCTACTGGAAAGAAACCTTACCTAACCTGAAGATGAAACTTATTTTCTTTATCTAATTTTAAAGGATATCCACAAGTCCTATGAAATTATCTATTGGTGAACAGTTCACCAGAGAGTTTATTGTGTGCCTCATTAATGATATTTGTATAAAATGATCATATCCCTGAGCAAACACTGCTTCACAAATGTAAACACTAGCAATATTGTGCCCGTTGGTGCACAATGGAAATTGTATGTGTATATGTTTTGCTATGTATGGATATAGTGGATATAGAATCTTTACACAGGTATATTTTAAACTGTTAGTCAGACAGTCACCAGCTTCCAGAGGATAATCTTGCAGGTCTGAGAGTAGACCCAGGCAATCCTGCCACACTGTGTGGTTGAAACTAAACATGCTAGGTTAATACTTACAGGGTTATTCAATAAAAGTTCTTATTGTTTAAAATGGTGCTAATTTTGCCCCAACCAATCAGATGTAAGCTTACAAATGTTAAATAAGATCTGATTGGTTGGGGCTAAATTAGCACCATTTTAAACGATAAGAACTTTTATTGAATCTCCCTGTTAGTATTCACCACGGCAATATATATGTTATATATATTATAACAGAAGGTACCTCACAGCATCATGTTATTGTAATAACATTGCCCTAATAATCTAACGTATAAACAAACATTTCTCATTCCCAGTTTACCTAAAGAAATGGATTTATCCTTTATATACCCTTATATACAGATCTATTTGAAAAAAAAGTTGCTTCAGAGCAATTTTTAATAACTGATAACTGCTTTTTATTTCAGTATTACAGTAAATCCTTGGTATACCTTCCTGGCTTTACCACTAAGCAAAAGGCTAAGGACTTGCAAGCGAGCACCTTTATCCCAACCATTAATAGTGGCTGCCAATTAAAATTGTTCTAGCCAATCAGTCCACTCCCTAGTTACACCATCAAATGGATCAGATTTAAAAATAGGTTTGGCAATTGGGCCTGGTAGAGCTACTGAGTCTAATTGGGGAATTTCATCTGCAGGTACAAGGACAGGAGGATTTAAATCAATACTATCAGTAGCAGCCTCCATAGCTTAATACAGAGAACATACATAGAAAGAAAACAGGGAGAATAAATGGTATTACCAGCACCGCTGCCACCAATTTGTACCAGATCACTGCTTTATGGAAGGATTATGGGTAGCATGGCACACTGTGGGTTACTCTGGTGGTCTGGCACAAAGCAGACAGTGCACATAACAGGTTCCCACATAACATGTGCAGTAATCAGGGGTGCCGCAGTAATCAGGGGTGCCCCTGTCTATGGTGCACCACTTTGAATAATGACCAGTGTTTTGTCTTTTATTACTCACCAACACCACCTGCAGGCTGGAGGTGATATATAAGGAGCCTTGGTGTATATGTCCATTACAATACACATCACATCCTGTGTAGCAGACAGAAACCTTTTTTTATTATATTTCCTTTCACATGGAGCAGACACAGAGGTGTGGTTTAAGCTGCCATTTGACCATTCCATTTTAAAATAGGGATCTCAGCTCTGTAAGTAAGTTTATGCATTTTGTATATTTTGTGTTGTACCTAATATAAGTCAGTGCTAAATGTTATATACATTTACTGATTGTCATTTAAATGGTAACAGTGAGATAGTACACACATACATATACACCTTTCCTTTGTGTAATATCCTATGCCCCCCACCACATTGGTAGCTCCTAAAAACTCAATGCAATCTCCTATGGAGATATAAATATATTTATATAATATAAGGGATATATATAATATATATATATGTATATATATACAAGATTCCAAAACTGCATTGCATATTACTAATGAGGCCTTACCAGTGCTTTGTTAAGAGGGAGAATAATATTTTTTTCCCCTGAATCTATACCCCTCTTTTTACAAGACAATATCTTGCTAGTGCTAATGATTTTCAAAGTTGAATCTCATCAGCTGACCATCTACTGTAGGTCTGCCTGCAGCAATTGCACATCATTTGAAGTGTCCAATGCTCTTCATAATTTTGTGTCACTAGCAAACACAGATATCTTGCTCTCAATAACCACAACTAAGTCATTTATAAACAGAATAGAAGTGGCCCCAGTACAGGACCTGAGGGACTCCATTTAGAATTTTAGTCTGCATAGATGAAGCTCTATTGGCAACTACTCTCTGTATTGGTTTCAACGTGTCACCTATGTGGCACAATATATAAACCCTTATCAAAAAGTAAACCACATCCACTGCTCTGACAATATTTAAATTCTTACTCACATCTTCATGAAAACCAAGCAAATTTGACAAGATCTATTTCTCATTATCTATGCTTATAAGATCAGTTTTTGACACCACTGGTGTTAAACGTAGAGGTCTATAGTTTCAAGGCAGTGAACTACTACCTTTTTTTGAATATTGGTATTACATTGGATTTTTTTTCAATCCAGAGGCACAACTACAGACAAAAGTGAATCTGAAATAATTCTTTATCAACAATATGAAAATAATGAATACATTTATAAATATTGATAGTTATATACATAAGCCATATACTATATGATTTCAGAAAATGTGATTTGCAGCCAGTGAAATTAAACATAATTACAAAACCTTGAAAGTATTTATATTATTATTTGAGACTTCAATATATACTGCTTTATCCCTATTAACGTTATAATGTCAGAAATGGTAGGCAACACATGGGCTAGTATGGATTATTAAGAACGGGCGTGGCATGTTAGAGTAATAAAAACATTATTTTACACCAATGAGCTCCCTGTTATTTTTATTGTCTATTGTCCTGAAAAGAAGTATCACCTTTTTGACCTCTATAGACCTCTATAGATTCAAGATCAACAAAATGCGAAAAAAAGTTTAAATGCACTTAGAATTAAATTGTTTATTGCATTCTAGTAGTGTTAACAAAAATAAAACCCACACAGCATTATAGCAGATTCAGATTTACTGAACCTAAACCCTTTAATTTGTTACAAACAAATTTGAGAAACAATCTTGATTATTTGTTTGGTTTATGTTTAGGGTCCTAGTAAACATAGAGTAAGTATACAATTTTTTTTACTGTTTAATAAACAATGTAAATATTTGTAGATTTATCTGATGTATTGAGATGAATGAGATCCTTCACAAGCTATTTGTAGATTTCCAATTCACATGATAGAATGAATTGACAACTCTACAATGATTAGTGGATGTAACACTGGAAATGTTACATTTGTTGTGAGTTTTGTAGTTTGCATTGAGCAATCTGTTTGTTATTTTCCATTGATTAAATATAGTACAAAATTTGGACCCCAAACATTTTACTTAGTTAGTTTAAGAGTTTCCTATGCCAAGGGAAAACTGGCCGACAAATATTACACATTTCCAAAATATTTATTAGCGGTTTAAATTTTTGGCAAACATACTGCTTATATTTAAAATACAACAAAAGAAAACACAACTTAAAGACTGAAAAGGTAATTTTAACACATTTATTTATTAGGAATAATTTTGTAACTTTCTGTTATAGTTAATCGGTTATACTTTTATATGTAAAAATGTTTTTGATTTTTGTTTTTTTTATTTGAAAAAAAACCTTTACACACAAAAATCATATCGATTAAAGATCTGATTTTCCCGGGTACAACAATACCAGACATAAATAGGTCCCCTGCCTTGGTAGAAATTTTCACCAAACTGAAATGTAAAAATCCTTCTCACAGCTAACATAAAACAATTAAAGGGCAACTATAGTGAAAAAAAAACTTTGTCTGTATACAATGTATAGATCACTTAGTATAAGCTGCCTTACTTTCATGTTTCTGTTTGGCTTCGTTTCTTCACACTGGCAGAAGTTTGTACCAAGCTGTGTAGTCCCCCTCCCCTCTCTGTCTACTCCCCCTCAAGCAGTGACGGGCTGTATACAGAGTCCGAGCATTGTCAGTTGAAAGGACTTTAAATGAAGTGCTGACATCCTGTTGACCCCTCCCTTCCAGAGCTAGACTGCAAGCAATGAAAGTGTGGAATAAAGTAGCAATATGCTGAAGGGAGGGGCAGAGGGGGAGAGAGGAGGACAAGTGGTCCTGAGATTCTTTACAAGTAAGTTACTGAACTCTGCCTGTTCTCTAACTTTGCTAATTGTTATTTATTTTTTACCTAAAGTTCATATCTCTCCCCCTGCTTAGCTGAGATCATAATCACTGAAGAGAGAGTCAGTGTAACAGCAGCTTGTAGTGAGACCTTCACAAACACAGTGACACTGCTTGTTGTCCTGTTACATTTCAGTTGCTTTAGTCTATATATTTCATAGATTGCACTGTTTGTCTTGTTTGGTATATAGTCTGTATTACTGTATTATATATACTGTATTAGTGTTCCATTTGAGTCACTGGTTTTGTATGTATATAAGATTTTTTTGGGGGGAGGGGCTGTTTTATAGTGTGTTATGCTCATATTGCTGGGTTAATGGTTTATTGATTGTGTTTAGCACTACAGCATTTGACTATATGTTGCACATGGTACATATAGTGTGGGTGAGAGAGTGTGTGACAGTACTGCAGGGGAGCTTTGGATTGTGTGGGTGTGTGCCTTTGAGTGACAGATGAGGTGTAGCAGCTCCTACAAATCACAGCATATTCAAAGGCTTATATCTCGGGGACTATGAAGAATTTAAAGAAACTAAAGGTACCCTGGTGGATGGGATGACTTATAGGATACATTAGAAGAAATTTAAAAAAAACTATTTTCTCACTATAATTGCCCTTTAACAATTAATAAAACAGAAAGATACTATAACAACAAGAGTATGCAGAAACATAGCAGGACCCAATTATACTAGATAAGGGTTAACATGAAGAAAAGGAGCCTTAAATGGGAAAAACAAGGACTATAATAATAAATAATCTTAGCAATAAAAATGACAAATAAAATACATGGCTTAGCAACGACATACCAGGATTTAACATTTTAAGTCCGAAGCAGAAAATTATAGGATATAGTGCTATAGCATTTTACTCCCTGATACAATTTTTATATTTAGAAAAGGTTTACAGGCTTTATCACATTTTTGTGAGGTTTATATATAGAACTAATGATAGCACTAAAGGGCATGTCCAAAAACTACCACCCCACTCTCAAAAAAAAAAAAAGACAATACCTGCAACACTGACAATATGATTCTCTTAAAGGGCATGCTCACCCCTCCACCTTAAACAATATGACTGAATCAATATGGGTAAACCTGTGCACAGAAAGCAAGAAGGTGAGTAGGTGGAACTTCACCTCCATATGCATTTGGAAAAGGCCTCATGTTTGAGACACATTCTGGTCATTGGGGATTTAATTAATGTCATTGTTTTTTAGTTTTTTTTGTAAAATTTGTTTTATTATTGTAACCAATAAAGTTTTTATACAGTACATTACATATGTTCTTGTTATATAGATTGACAGTTATTTATAACTATTTGTATACGTATGGTTATTGGTTCATATTTTCAGGTTCCTATTAAACAATAAACATTACATTAAATAATCAACATTGCTGTCTTTGCAGTATATTACCTTTTGAAGTAGTCCACGTCCGCCCCTGCCCAGCTGCCCCGGACCGCACCAGCTAAAACTCCCGCGGGGAACCTCAGGGGACCACTGTGTCCGGGGGGACCAACCAGGGGGTCCAGATCTTTGCGAATTTACTTTCGCAGCCTCTATGTTTGTATATTATTCTAATCATAGGTAGATCTTCTTTGATTAGTTTTATCCATGTTTTAATTTTGTTTTTTTTGTAAGAGAGCCATCTTAGTACTATTGTTTTTCGGGCATAAAATAGTGCCGCTTGTATAAATTGTGTTTTGTGACTTGACCAGATCTCTGTCTCAGGGACCCCAAACAAACACAGTATGGGTGAGGGTTGGATAGGGTGGGGGGAAAGGTGGCTCAAAAATTGCACAACCTCTCTCCAGAACTGCATAACTCTAGGGCATTGCCATATTAGGTGCTCAAAATTCACCTCCGGTTGGTGGCATTTGGGGCATTCAGATTTTTTATTTTGATCGAAGTGTCTTATTTGTCTGGGTGTATAGTATGCCTGGTGAATGATTTTGTATTGTATTAGTTTGTTGTTTACGGATGGTGATGCTGTAGTATGTGAGTTGGTTATATCTTGCCATTGATCGTTGTCTATACTGCCCAGGCAGTCGGACCATTTGGATTGTATGAGTGTTGTGTTAGTTTGTGATTTAGCTTGTATAAGGCGGCTGTAGATTTTCGAGATCAGCCCCCGCAGGCCCTGGGTGCGCACAACCCCAATTATTGGGTGCTTGGATATAGATGTCAGTCTGCCACTCAGGCAGGTCTGAAGTGCATAATTGAGTTGTAGGTATCTGTAGTGCATTTTGTTGGGAATTTTGTGGGTGTTTTGAAGCTCTGCAAATGGGATTATATTTCAGTTATGTATTACTTGTTCTAGGGTTTTTATTCCAAGGTTTTCCCATTGTGTTGCTCCTGATAGTCCATGCATGTTGGGTAGTGATTTGTTATGCCATAAGGGAGTGTGGTCATATGGGCCTTGTATGTGCAGTAGTTTGTTTGTATTGTACCATATATTTTTTATGTGCTTGTTTGTGGAGGGGGATTCCTTTACTGATTATGTGGGGTTTCGGGTTTTCTATATATGCCATAAATGGACCGGTGAGGTACATTGTTATCATTTTGTCTGATATAGTTGGTGGGGATTCCGGTTGGGTCCAGCTTCTTAGGTATCTTAGTTGCGATGCCCAGTAATACATTTGGAGGTTTGGCAAAGCCAGTCCTCCCATGTGTTTAGGTGCTTGTAGTTTGTTGAGGTTGAGTCTGGCTTTTTTGTTATTCCTTATGAAGGATGGTCTTAAACTGTTTATCTTTTTGAAGAAAGAGAGGGGGATGTATGTGAGTGAATGTTGTAAAGTGTATAGTATTTTGGGGAGTAGAAAGGTTTTTATAAGTTATATTCTTCCCCAGAGGTTGAGTTTTGTTTCGGGTGAATTCTATTAATGGGGATATATTTATGGAGAAGAATTGTTGGTTTTTTTTGTTATTATCATTCCCAGATATTTGAAATGTGGTTCTACAGGGATGGGGGCCATTCTTCTTAGATTTTGGGGGGACCAGCTGGTATAGAGCCGATTTTTCCCAGTTTATGGTTAGGCCTGAATAGGCTCCAAACACATCCGTTATATTGATAGCTGTAGTGAGTGAGTTGTGTGGGTTATCGAGATACAGAATTATGTTGTCGGCATACAAGCCCAGGCGTTCCTCAAGTTGACCAATTTGTAGGCCTCTTATTCTATTGTCGGCTCTCAGTTGAATTGCTAGGGGTTCAATTGCTATGGCGAATAGGTAAGGGGAGAGTGGGCAGCCTTGTCGGGTGCCTTTGTCTAAGGGGAATATTGGGGAGAAGTTTCCATTGACCAGGATCTGGGCTAGTGGGGCCGCGTACAGTATCTTTATCCACTTGATAAAGTTTGGGCCAAAGCCGAAGTTTTGAAGGGTTGCTCTTAGGTAAGGCCACTCAACCGAGTCGAATGCCTTCCTGGCATCTAGGGAAACTATAGTACGTTCTCCCGTATTGTCGTGGTCCATTTGTGTCTGTATAAGAGTACGTTGGAGATTTATGGAGGTGGACTTCCCAGGCATAAAGCCCGTTTGGTCCATATGGATTATGTCCAACATCACTCCCTTCATTCTGTGTGCTAGTGCTTTAGCTAAAATCTTATAATCGGAGTTGAGGAGTGATATTGGTCTATATGCTTCACATCTGTTGGGTCCTTCCCTGGTTTGGGGAGAACCACTATTGTTGCCTCGTACAGTGATGGTGGGAGGCTCCCTGTGTTGTGAGCCTGGTTGTACATATCTCACATTGGGGTTATTATCTGTGACTGGTATCTCTTGTAGATTTCTATGCGCAGTCCATCTGGTCCTGGGGCTTTGTTGTTTGGCATTTTGTTTATTGCCTTCTGTATTTCTTCCAGTGTTAGGGGGGATTCTAACTTCTGTTGTTGTTCTATAGTTAATGTCGGGAATTCTATTTGTTTTAGGTATTCGGTAATTTCTGGTGGTGAGTGCGTTAGTCTTGATTTATATAGGTTTTTGTAAAATTCTGCAAATGTTGTTAGAATTTGTGGTGTAGAGTGTGTCAGTTGGCCTTGTGTCGTTTGTATGTCGAGGACAGTATTTGTTAAGGAGTAATCTTTGATAAGATAACTGAGTAGTTTAGCAGAGTGTGCTCCTTTGTCAAAGAAGGTTTGTTTGTGGAAATTTTTTTTCTTTTGGCTTCGTCCAAGGTCATACTGTTGTATAGACGTTGTGTTTTAAGCCATGCGTTTTGTGCTATTGTGGTGCCTTGTTGGATGTATTCCTTCTCTGTTTGTGCTAGTAGGTTAGTCAATGCATCTTCATCTTGTTGTGTCATACGTTTGATGTAAGAGATTGAGGAATGCAGTCTGCCTCTTATATATGTTTCTAGTGTTTCCCATACCAGGGAGGCGTTATCTGAGGTTTTGTTGAATTGAATGAATTCTTCTAGTTGTTCATATATGGGATCCGGTTGGCGAAATAGATTCAACCAAAAGGGGTTTAATTTCCATTTACGGTTGGTGATATTTGTTGTGGTGAGGTTGATGTGGAGGAGTATGGGGGAATGGTCTGATATGCCTCTGGGCAGATGGGTGATTTGGGATGTTAAGGGGGCAGATTTTTTGGGTTAGGAATATGTAGTCTATCCTAGACAGTGTGTTGTATGTAGCAGAGTGGCAGGTGTATTCCAGTGTTTCTGGATTACTTGGTTGAAGTCTCCCATGCAGATAGTGTGCGCTTCTGGGTAGAGTGTTAATAAAGGTGCTATAGTTTTTAATGTTTCTAATCCCATGCCTGGAGGGTTGTACACTTCCAGGAACACCACAGGGACAGAGTAAATCTCAGTGGCCACGCACACAAATCTGCCGTGTGTGTCGGTCTTGACATGGAGTATATTGTATCTTAAAGATTTCCTAAGTAATATTGACACTCCTCTTGAGTACGTGGAGTGTGTACTGTGGGCAGCCCACCCTACCCAAGGTTTTTGTGTTAAATTCGTTGTGGTCCCAAGGAGATGGGTCTCTTGTATACATACTATGTTGGGCATGTATTTAGATAGGTATGTAAATACTTGTAGTCGTTTGGTTGGATGGTTTAAGCCCCTTACATTCCACGACAGGACTTTAATTGGCCTGTTAGACTCACCCATTTTCCTTGTCTGTTGTGTGACACCCCGGCTGGTGGACCGGTGCGGGCCCCCGGGTGGCCAACAGGAACGGAACGGACCCTCCTGATAGTCATCTTAGCCACGCACCCAATGTCATTGTTTGAAATCGGAGTCTGCCAAAATCTCAAAAGGTATCAAGTTCCTAAATTTGCTACATGAGCATTTTATGTCACATATAATAGTATTTACTACTTGAATATCTGTTGTATTCAGTTAGATCAACTGGACTTAAAGTTTAGTTCTTGAAGACATTTCACTAGTCATCTGACTGCAAGTTCTCCACTGAATTGTTCATAAAATGTGTTTCTTGATTGCGCTCGAGGGTATGGGTTGGGAGTAATGGGGTAGAGATATAATAATAAAAATAATAAAATAGGTTAAGATCAGTTTGAAATTAGTTTATTAAAAACCTTAAAACACTCACTTTTACCTATTTACTACTAGGCGTATTCCAGGCTTTATTAAGTGATGTTCTGATGCTTGGTCTGTATAGCCCCCAAAACCTCTCCTCTGCACACAGCAATATGGTTGCTTACAAATATTATTGCAGCAATTAAAACCACTAAAGCATTGTAGATACAGTCCATTAGCAGATGTTGAAGTGGCACCTATGCAGACAGGTTATTGGGTGGGGCTGAGAGTGACCTGGCGGTATTGGTTCATGTTGGTGCCAATGACAAAGTTAAAGGTTGAGATGAGGTCCTCCTATTTCCGAGAGTGAGGGGCCAAGTTAAAAGTAAGGAACTCAAGGGTAGTGTTTTCAGAAATACTACTGCAGCCACATGTTACACTAGGGAGTCAACGGTAGCTCAGGAGAATTAATGCATAACTAAGAGGGTGGTGTAAGGAGATGGGGTTTGGGTTTTTAGAGAACTGGCCTGACTTTTCTCTACTATTCTTTATTAGACATGGACTGCACCTCAATAATGATGGTACAGCTGTTTTGGGGAGAGGATGGCTAGGGGGTTGGAGGAGATTTTAAATTAGGTATTGGGGGGGAAGGTACGTTGGGCTACACAGGAGTAAATAGATGAGTCAGGGATCAGGGAGCTAATAAGATAATGGAGGTAGGAGATGGGGGAGCATAGACGATAAAGAGGCATGTACGTCCAAGTATGGAAGTAAATTAATTGATAATCTAAAATTTATGTTTACAAATGCAAGAAGTCTGGCTGGAAAAACTGGGGATATAATGGTAAATAATAATCCAAACAAAGGAATAAAAGAAGGCAGTAAAGGTACTATAATTACTGGTGCAAATGATGGGAAATCACATAAATGATCTATAGAAAATGGCCTCCTAAGGATGCCCAAAGTACCCCCATTAAACCACATCCAATCCAGATATGGGCACTCACACTGACATATATAAAGGAATATAAGGACCAAAGAGTAAGTAATTGATAAAAACATCTGAGCTTTATTTAAACAACTGTAAACTTAAATATAAATCTGTAAATAGCATCCATAAATAAATGTAACACAATACACATGCAAGAGACAAAAAAACAATAGTCGTGCTAAAGCACACCCCCTAACTACAATAACTGGAGCCAATAAAGCACCCGCTAAAAGCAATACCCCACAAAAGTCAATAATTACTTTTATTCCCCTTCTTCCACCAAAAGTCACAAAGATAAGCAGCAGAGTTAATGCAAAAAGGTAAAAACTTAGAGACTTGCCTAGCCCTATCTCACGAGATAGATGTTATAGGTGTATAAACAATAAGGCAGAAACAATATGGGTGGAGCTGTGTACAGGAAGCAAGAAGGTGAGTAAATTAATTGTTGGTGTATGTTATAAGCCACCAAATGCCAATGAGGAGGTGGAAATGAATCTGCTGCTATGGGGCAGGTTCTGGTTATGGGGGATTTCAATTAGTATATAAGCAGTGAGATTCAATAAAAGTTCTTATCGTTTAAAATGGTGCTAATTTTGCACTAACCAATCAGATCTTATTTAACATTTGAAAGATAATATCTGATTGGTTGGGGCAAATTTGCACCATTTTAAATGATAAGAACTTTTATTGAATAACCCTGATAGTATATAGTATTTGAGGTTAAATAAAGACATTCGTCCATCCAGTCCAACCCATCTAGCAATACCCTCATTAACTGCCTGTTGACTGTTGATCCAGAGTAAGGCAAAAAAAACAAAAACAACACATTTATTAAGGGGAAAAAAAATCGGAAATATCCCTGGATTTATCAATACCAGAAACTTGCAACATTCCTTGTTTGCAGAAACTCATCCAGCATTTTTAAAAAAAAAAAAAAACTGTCCAATGAACCTCCCATCACAGCGTCCACTGGAAGACAGTTCCATAGCTTTACCGTTCTCACAGTGAAAAACCCTTTCCGAACTTGAAGCCTAAACCTTTTTCTTCAAGTCTTAAGGGATGTCCACGTGTCCTCTGACATGCTCTATTGGTGAACATGCCCCAGATAGTTTATTGTGTAGCCCGTTAATGTATTTATACACAGTAATCATATTCCCACGCAAGCGCCTTTTCTCCAGCATACATAATTGTATTTTCCAGTCTCTCTTTATATTTAAGCTCTCCCGATCCCCTTATTAATTTAGTTGCCCTTTTCTGAACCTTTCCTTTTCAAAGATGTCCTTTTTGTACACAGGATTCCAAAATTGCACTGCATATTCAAAATGACTTACCAGTGGTTTGTAAAGAGGGAGAACAACATTCTTCTCACTTGAATCCATTCCACTCTTTATACAAGACAATCCCATGCTGGCTCTGGCTGTTGCTTCCTGGCACTGCATGCTACCTTTAAGTTTATTATCCACCAAAACTCCAATATCCTTTTCCAACAGGTATTCACTTAACACAGAGCCATTTATAGTATAAGCATCACAAGGATTTTTAAATCCAAAATGCATCACCTTACATTTCTCAACATTGAATCTCATCTGCCACTTAGTTGCCCAATGCGACAATCAATCTAGATCCCCCTGCAATGATTGCACATTCTCTGAAGCTTTAAATGGTCGACAAAGTTGTTGTCAGCAAACACAGAAACCTTGCTGACAATACTCTTTTCCAAATAATAAATAAATTAATTAAATAGAAGTGTCCCCAACACAGAACCCTGTGGCACTCCACTTAGCACTTTAGTCCGTACCGATGAAGCCCCATTAACAACTACTCTCTGCATCCTATTCATTAACCATCTTTCTATCCATGTGCAAATGTGCCACCCCAGACCAACAGACCTTAACTTATACATTTGTCACCTATGGGGGACTGTATCAAAAGCCTTTGCAAAATCCAAGTATACTACATCCACTGTTATGCCAGAGTCTACATTTCTACTCACTTTCTCATAAAAGCCAAGCAAGTTAGTTTGGCAAGATCTATTCCTCCTAAATCCATGCTGGTTACTACTTATAATGTCAGTCCTTGAAACATTCTCTAGACTATGTTCCCTTATTAAACTTTCCAGTATCTTCCCCACCACTGATGTTTAACTTACAGTCCTGTAATTACCCGACTCTGAACGACTACCCTTTTTTGAATATTGGAATGACATCAGCTTTTTTCCAATCCAGTGGCACACATCTGGACCTGAGTGAATCTGCAAAAATGAGAAACAATGGCCTAGATAAAACTGAACTTAGCTCCCTAAGGATCCGAGGGTGTATTTTATACGGTCCAGGATATTTATTAATATTAACCTAATTTAGTTGTTTCTGTACCATACACTGTACTCGGTTAACCAAAACGCACTTGTATCTTTTATAACATTATTGCTACTATGATATCTGTACTTGGATCTTCTATAGTGTATACAGAGATAAAAAAAAATATTCAAGACATTTGCTCCTTCCTCCATACTTAACTTATTTTTTAATTAATTAATTAATGGTGCCACATTTTCAGTCCTCATCTTCTTTAACATACTAAACCTTTTAGGATTAATGATGCTCTGTTTAGTTATCCTAACTTCATTAGTAACTTTAGCTAGCTTGATTGCTTTCTTAAACACCTTGTTACAGTTTTTATAATCCCTAAAAAGCCTTTTCGGTTCCCTCTGACTAAAAGGTTTTAAATGCCTTTTTCTTCCATTCTATTTCCTTCTTTACATCAGAATTCAGCCACATGAATTTAGTTTTTTTTACATTTATTTCCCAGGGGTATAAACTTAGCTGTGAAATGGCTTAATTTCCCCTTAAACACAGTCCACTTCTGTTCAGTACCTTTTCCTAATAATATCTTATCCCAGTTGACATGCTACTTTTAACCTGGGGAAAATTTGCTTTCCCAAAATTAAAATTCTTTGTTAACCCAGCGCACTTTTCCTTTCGATAACATACACTAAACAACACTATTTTATGGTCACTATTCCTTAAGCCTCCAGTTACCTTTATATCTATAATAGGCTCCACGATGTTAGATATTTCCAGATCCAACAGAGCTCCTTTTCTAGTAGGAACTTCAACTACCTGTGAGAGAAAATTTTTCTGCAGCAAATTCAGGCAGGAACTTATCACTTTTCTGTGTTAGCAGTTCCACTCCACCAATCAATGTCAGGGTAATTAAAGTCCCCCATAATGAGCACACTCCCCAAACTTGCAGCCCTTCCAAATGCATATGAAGCTGACTCACTTCCTCCCTGCTAGCATTTGGTGGCTTATAGTAGACACCAACAATGACATTACTCCCTTTCCTGTTGCCGAATTGCACCCATATTGCCTCTGCTTTAAAATCCATATTGCCAGTTATGTCTTCTTTTAAATTTTGCTTTAAATCTTTTTTAATATAAACACATAATCCTCCCCCTTTCCTTTTTTATCCATCCTGCCTAAACAAAGAGTATCCTTCTAAATTTACATCCCAGTCAAGAGAACTATTCAACCACATTTCTGCTATAACTATGACATTATACTTTCCAGTCAACACCATTATCTCCTATTCTCCTATTTTGTCAGCCAGGCTTCTTGCATTTGTAAACATACATTTTAGATTATGATCCTGTAGTTTATTTATACACTTAAATACACATGCCTCCATATCCCCTATGCTAGATCATCAGTCTAGGAGCAACCCATCCCTACTAAAGAGCCTGTAGCCAAGTCAGCATAGTTTTCTATAAACCCAAACCCTTCTTCCTTATGCCAACCTCTTAGCTACTCATTAATACTATGCATTAGAGGAGGACCTCACCTCCTCCTCTAACTTTGTCATTGACACCAAGACTGCCGGGTCACACCCAGCCCCAAGCAATAATCTGTCTACATGATCCACCACATGCTGAACCCTAGCACCAGGCAGGCAACACACAGTTCTGCATGTAGGGTCTTGGCGGCAGATTGCCCTATCTACCTTCCTTATAATGGAGTCCCCTACCACTACCACCTGTCTAGCATTCCTGATTGTAAGTTCATCCTCCCTTGTATTAGGGATGGCAGTCCCCTGGGTGCTCAAGGGATGAGCCCACTCCATACATGCTAATTCCAAGCTGTCCACCTCCACTTCATCACCCTCCACTTCATCACCTAAGGCAGCAAATCTGTTGGAATGGGAAAGCTGGGAAGAAGAAACCCTACCCTTATGTCCCCCACTTCCCTTCTTAAAGCAACCTCTGCCCTCAACCTTCCCTGTCACACTTCCACCCACTTCTATACTGGCCCCAGTCAGTGCCTGCTGTCCCCCCAGATATGCCAATCGCTGCAATGATGCAAGCTGCCCACCTAGACTCTCTACCTCAGCTTTTAAATGGGTAATCCATTTATCACACCTGACACAGACATAGCTCACTTAGAACGTCTGATCCAGGTTCCTATACACGTGACAGGATGCACATTGCATGGTACCAACAAAACTGTCCCTTCTAATACACAGTAATAATTTACATCACCAGCACACACCAAATGTGTTTAGTTGTCCATCTTGTTTCAATGCCCTTCTTTTTCTATGTCCGTAATAAAACGGTCCTTTAGAAAAAGGTAATTTGTACAGGTTCCAATCAGTTCATTTCTAATCACAGGAAACTTTGGCAGTTGCAAACCACCAATCCAACCAATGTGAATTCTATTTAACTAATTGGCCCCAGCCCAAACACCAATCAGTGCAAGAGTCAGGAAGAGAGGGAAAAAACAAAACACTTATTAACCCTTCCACAACCTGCCTACAATTACAACAACTGGAAAAAAGAAAGAATATTCTACTTGCACACAGTCTTTGTCACAGCACACTATCAGCACAAACAAACATATTTTTAAACTTTCACACAAACCATACAACCATCAGATGATTAAATGTCCTTTTTCCTTATGTCCTTAATAAAAAGGTTGTTTAGAAAAAGGTACTTTGTACAGTTTCCACTTACAGGAAACTTCCTTTGACAGTTGCAAAATTACCCTGGCATAGATTGGAGTAAGGGAACTGGCAGCACATCAAAAGGTATCAAGTTCTTAAATTTTCTATACCAGCATTTTATTTAACAGATGACAAAAGTTCCTACTAGACAGGATGCCTTGTTGGATCTAGTGATATCTAATAACCCTGAGCTTATTTTGAAGATGAAGGTAAGGAAGCTTAGGGAATAGTAATCATGATATAGTGTCATTTAATATAAGTTGCAAAAAACAAAAGTGTGCTGGGTTAATAAAAACTTTAAACTTTAGGAAAGCTAATTTTATGTTGTAAATTGAATCATTCCTTCTCATAGACTAGGGGGATTTGTTCCTAGGTAAAAAAATTTGAGCAGAAGTGGACCGCTTTTAGTGTTCAATATTTTTTATTTCGTTTTACATCTCACATTGTTATTTGAACACTTATTACTAATATTTCAGATGTATATAGTACATTTATATATAACTTATAACAATAAAAAACATGACGCGTTTCTTTTGCATTTCTTTAAGTAACAGGTTCAAATATAACTTTTCTTAAGACAGGTATACAATGCTTATATATAAGTTGTTCATATATTGCATATAGGGATTGCATAATTACTGTTCTCCCAGGTTGTCCCGGTTTTTGAGAATAGGTTTAGGCTAACCTGTGTTATATTGAACATATGTTAATTTATCATAATAGAATTCACTCTATTTATAACTGTAGTTATAGATAGTTTATCCTTCTTCCACTGTGCTGCTACATGTATTTTGGCAGCTAGAAGGGTATATTAAGTTAATCTATTTTCTTGTTTAGATAGAACAACTCCACCCTCATAAGAACATCTTTTAGAAAGAATGGCCTCTTTAAAATATGTTGATATATCATACGTTGTCCTATGAATTAATTACTGTATGCCTGCTATGCTTCTGAATGCCTCATGGAAACTGAGCAATTTAGAAACCTCTACTGAGCCTATACTGAGCCTGGACATGGCTCAGAAGAGGCAGACGGGATTAACATTCAGTCATTGGCTGTGATGTCAACTGTCAAATCCATAGCTGACAGTTGCTAACTGGAAGAACCAGGAAGCAGAAACAGGGGAAACAGGACATTATGCAGGATTTTAGGTTAGACTTGTATATTTCAGATTTTAAACTATTACCGTTTAGGGTTTTGGGGGGTGATTTACCTGTAAGTAAGTTTTAATTTTAGGGCTAGACTTGTCCTTTAATGCTCAGGTAAAAAGAGAAATGGAAATTAAAATTTTAAAATCAGAGGAAACAGAACAGGCTTACATGGAGTATAAAAGCTGTAAAGGAGTGCAAGAAAGCAATTAAACTACTAAAATAGAAAATTAATTATGGATAGCAGAACAAAGCAAGTCCAACCTCAAAAAGTTTTTTTAAGTATATCAATAGTAAAAAGATGAGGACTGAGAACGTGGGATCATTAAATAATGGGGCTGAGATGGTTGTAGAGGATGGCAAAAGGGCTAATGTACTAAACAGTTTTTTTCATCAGTATTCACTATAGAGAATCCTAGTCCTTATAGCAGGGACTGTAAAAGTATGAAGGGAATAAATGAGAAATATTTACTCTGGCTAACAGAGGATACGGTATGAAAACAAGTTAATATCAATAAAGTCACAGGAGCGGATGAAATACATCCTCAGATCTCAAAAGAGCTTAGAACAGTTCTATCTAGACCACTGTTTCTCAGTGAATTGGAAAAAAGCCAATGTAATACCAATATAAAAAAGGTATTAGTTTCTAGCCTGGTAACTATAGACCTGTAAGCCTAACATCAGTGGTAGTGAAGGTGCTGGAAATTTTGTTAAGGGATCATATCCTTGACTTTGTCTCCAGAACTTATCTTAATAGTAGTAGTCAGGACGGATTTATGAGAAATAGATTGTGCCAGACAAATTTACCTGGTTTATATGGAGAAGTAAGTAAGAATTTAAATTCCAGCATAGCAGTCAGTATAGTATACTTCAATATTGCTAAAGCTTTTGATACTGTGCCACATAGGCGACTAATGTATAAACTGAGGACTGTTGGCCTAGAAAAAAACATTTGAACATGGCTAGAGAATTGGTTGTTGGAGCACAAACAAAGAGTGGTCGTCAATGGAGCTACATCTAAGTTCTAAGTGGTGTGCCTCAAGGTTCTGTACTGAGGCCACTTCTTTTTAATATGGTTATAAATGACCTTGAAGGGGGCATTGAGAGCAAGGTCTCTGTGTTTGCAGATGACACCAAACTATGCAGAGCTTTGGGAACTTCAAATGATGTGCAACTGATGCAAGCAGACCTAGATAGATTATCCAAATGGGCAGCAGAATGGTAGATGAGATTCAATGTTGATAAATGTAAGGTGATGCATTTAGGGTTTAACAATCCTTGCTACCTACACCATAAATAACTCTGTGTTAAGTAAATCTGTGATGGAAAAAGATTTGTGGGTTCTGGTAGATAACATACTTAGCTGAAGCAAACAATGCCAGGCAGCAATGTCTAGAGCTAGCAAGATATTATCTTGTCTAAAGAGGTGAATAGATTAAAGAGAGAAACATATTATTCTCCCTCTTAATAAGTCACTGGTACAGCCTCATTTGGAATATGTGGTGCCATTTTGGAATCCCATATACAAAGGGACATCTTGGAAATTGAAGCAGTTTAAAGAATGGCAACTAAAATAATAAAGGGAATGGAGGGGCTTGACTATGGAGGCAAATTAGACAAGATAAGGCTTTTACATTAGAGAAGCGACGTTTGCGTGGGGATATGATCACTTTATACAAATATTTTAATGGGCCATACAATAAACTCTATGGTGCACTGTTCACTAATAGATTTGGGATCCAGGTCGGAATCCGAATGATCAGTCCAAATCCAGACAGATCGTCCCAATTTCAGGACTTCGGAACCTAGTTTCTATAATTATTGAACATTCAAGGATTATGAAAAATAGCCTTGAACGTTCAATAATCCTTGAAAATACGATTGGAAACTCGAAAGTAGTCTCCGGATTGTATTTTCGAGGGTTATTTAATGTTCAAAGCTATTTTCGATAATCCTCGAAAACAGCCTCGAACTATCTATAATAGTTGAAAATTCATTCCGTTTTCAGATTTTCTGATTTTTGGGATTTTCCCGAGATCCGGGAATCCATAAGCGGAACGAAAATGGTGAGTTTCAGCCATCTCTATTCACTAATAGGTCATATCAGAGGACTCATGGACATCCTTGAGGATTAGAAGAAAAGATGTTTCCTCTTCAGGCTAGGAAAGGTTTCTTTACCGTGAGAAAGGTGAAACTGTTGAACTGTCTTCTAGCAGATGAGGTAAGGGCAAGTTCATTACATAGCTTTAAAAGTTGCCTAGATAAGTTTCTGGTATTAATACATATATGGTAGTTCTGGTTCATTCAGGGATTCATTCTGATTGCCATTTGAAGGAATTTTTACCCCCCTTTTAGCTGAGTTTTTTGCCTTCCTCTGGATCAGCTGTTAGGTAGGGTTAAAAGGGTGAAAAGGTTGGACTTGATAGACATATGTTTTTATTCAACCTCAATTACTATGTGGTTACTATGTTACCTATCTGTTATGGTGTCACCCCTTTAATTTGCGATGGTATTGTGGTAAGGTATAATCTGCTTGATGATGGCTTTGTGAGGGAGTTCCTATGCATTTCGTTGTTTAAAGACTTACAGCTTTATATGATATTATGCAGTTTTGATGTTGAATTTGGGTTTTGATTGTTGAAATTCTGTATCCAAACCTGGGAACATTTCTACAATCCTGCCAGAACAATAACCATTTCATGCATGCTTACATGGGAGCAGCAGTAGTTCTTGAATGTTTGTATAATACTGCTGCATTTCAGAAATATCAGCAATCGGAAATATCCCTGGATCAACTACAGTTTGACATATTTATAAAGGTGCAGTTTTGAGCCTTTAGCGATCGGACGTAAATCTACGATCGCGGTCATATATCTATTAAAGTGGTCATAAATTTACGATAGTGATCGTAGACCAGTGTTTCTCAACCAGGGGTCCGGGGACCCCTAGGGGTCCCTGAGAGGTTGCATGGGGGTCCTCAAAACATTGACAGAAATTGTATAGATCCACAATTTTGATGAATGCAGATATATTTTTCTACATATTTATCAATGTTCTGTATAAAGTCTGTGTTTGGTGTATTGATGTCTGAGAGATAAATGAAAATAAGTAATGTTTAAGGGTTCCCACACTGGTGTGCATTAGAGTGCATTTTGTTCAATAGAGATGTATTTATAGATCTATCATTTATATTTGTAAAGATTAGGTTTTTTGATGATTTGATGACTAACAAAGAAAAATAATGATACTGTATATAATCATAAATTTATGTAGGGTTCCCCGAGACATGAAAACTGTTTCAAGGGGTCCCCACAGATAAAAAGGTTGAGAAACACTGGGTTACAGGTTAAACTTTCAAAAGGATTTTGAACAAGTTTTATGATATGTAAATGAAGAGAAATATGTTAGTTTATTTTACTTTAAATTAGTTAGTATACAGTAACCATAAAGATATTTGAAAATAACTTACAAAGTTTGCTAAATATCTTGACATAGAGTTTGAGCACTGACAAATTACTGGGAAACAAGATAAAAACATTACACAATTGAATAAAACCATTGAACTTTATTGTTTTAGGATCAACATGTTTTAGACACACTATAGCCAACATCACATTCCTGGTTATGGCCGAAACAGGAACAATCTAGCAGTGTTTTTCAACCTTTTTATCTGTGGGGAACCCTTGAAACAATTTTCATGTCTCGGGGAACCCCTTCATAAAATAATGATTGTAAATTATTATTAAGCATTTTCTTTTTCGGTCATTAAATCATCAAAACACATACAAATAGAAATGATATACGGTATCTATAAAAATATCTCTTCTCTATTTAAAAAAATGCACTCAAATTCACCTCAAGTGTTTCTCAACCTTTTTATATCTCTTGAATTTCTGTCAATCTCTTGAGGACACCCATGCAACCTCTTAGGGACCCCTGGTTGAGAAATGCTGATCTAGCGCATTCTTACATTGCAATAAATGCTTTATTAGCATTTTTTACATACCACTCTGAAAAGGCTGGGATAGTACTCATTAAAGGGTTTGTACTGGAACAAGGTGCTGCTGGGAACTGTAGGCTGGATACTGGAACAAGATGCTGCTGGGAACTGTAGGCTGAATACTGGAACAAGGTGCTGCTGGGAACTGTAGGCTGGATACTGGAACAAGGTGCTGCTGGGAACTGTAGGCTGAATACTGGAACAAGGTGCAGGAGTAGAAGTACTGGAACCAGCTTGGAAGTAGTCACAGGAGAAGGCAAGGTAGGTATAGTCTCTGGAGCGGGAACGGTAAGTAGCATGTAGAGTATGAGAGGAACAGGATCCAAGGCAGGTGAGTAAGGAGCCGGGAGCCCTGGAAAACTCCTGTGAAAAGCTTTGACTAGACGAGGAGCGTGCAAATCTGAATGTTTAATCCAAGCTCTTTCTTCCGGACCAAACCCTTTCCAGTGGACCAAATATTGAAGAGACCTCCTTAAGAATCTAGAATCCAAGATCTTCTTGACCTCAAACTCTTGCTGACCATAAACGGAAATTGGAATGGGAGGTAGTAAATATGTGGAATACTGATAAGAGCACACTGGTTTGATGAGAGAAATATGAAACACATTTGGAATCCGCATGGAAGGAAGCTGGAGGCGAACAGCCACTGGACCGACTAATTCCACAATAGGAAAAGGACCAATTAATTTGGGTCCCAGTTTGGAGGAAGGAACCCGTAGATTAATATGAGCAGAGGAGAGCCACACTTTATCTCCAACCGAATAAGCTGGGGGATCTCTACGTCTCCTATCTGCTGCTGTCTTTTGTACCAAAGCAGATTTCTGAAGGCTGATTTCCGTAGCATGCCAGATAGCGGTCATCTGGGCCACAGAGTCATTGGCAGCGGGTACATGTGTGAATAAGGACCACCGTGCTTGACAGGGATTTAACCTTTTAAGATTCTGGATGTATTTGAGGTTCTTATGGTCAGTAAGGGTGGTGATAGGTACAGGGGTGCCCTCCAATAGATGATGCCACTCCTCGAGGGCCAGCTTAATGGCAAGAAGTTCCCTATTCCCAACATCATAGTTCCGCTCGTTGGGTAGAAACTTCTTAGAGAAATAAGCACAGGGTTGGAGTTTCCTTTTAGTGCCTTGTCTTTGGGAAAGGATGGCTCCTGCGCCCAAGTCTGAAGCATCAACTTCGATGTAGAAGGGGAGACTAGGATCTGGATGTACTACAACTGGTGCATCAGCAAAGGCTTCCTTGAGTCGTTTGAAGGCTTTGAGGGCTGCAGGGGTCCATGAATGAGGCTTACCACCCTTACTGATGAGGGCTAATATCGGAGAAATTATAGAAGAGAACCCTTGAATGAATTGTCTGTAATAATTGGCAAAGCCAATGAACCTTTGAATAGCTTTGGTTCCCATAGGAAGAGACCAATCTTGGATGGCCGAAACTTTCACAGGATCCATCTGGAAACCTTGCGCAGATACGATGTAGCCCAGAAAGGGTACTTGCAAACACTCAAACAGACACTTTCCCAGTTTGGCATATAGGCTATTCTCTCTCAGACGTAGTAACACCTGTTTAACATGGAGGGGGTGTGAGGGCAGATCTTGAGAAAAGATTAAAATGTCATCAAGATATACGAGTACAGAGATCCCCAACATATCCCGGAAAATTTAATTCACGAATTCTTGGAACACCGCTGGAGCATTACAAAGGCCAAAGGGCATTACGAGATATTCATAGTGACCGTCCTAGTGTTAAAGGCTGTTTTCCACTCGTCTCCTTTGCGTATACGGATCAGATTGTATGCCCCACGAAGATCCAGTTTGGTAAATATTTTGGCCCCTTTTATCTGGTCAAACAGTTCAGAAATGAGAGGAAGAGGATAATACTGGAACAAGGTGCTGCTGGGAACTGTAGGCTGGATACTGGAACAAGATGCTGCTGGGAACTGTAGGCTGGATACTGGAACAAGGTGCTGCCGGGAACTGTAGGCTAAATACTGGAACAAGGTGCAGGAGTAGAAGTACTGGAACCAGCTAGGAAGTAGTCCCAGGAGAAGGCAAGGTAGGTATAGTCTCTGGAGTGGAAACGGTAAGTAGCATTAGTATGAGAGGAACAGGATCCAAGGCAGGTGAGTAAGGAGCCGGGAGGTAGCTAACGCTACTATCAGGCACCGGGTCCAGGAGGACGCCGGTTTTTAAATTCTCGCGCCGCCCGGCGTGTCGGCGTGGTGATGTCATGATATCTATGATGCCGCCCACCCCGAAGTGCAGTGTGGCGCGGGACCGGAGCGGCAGGTAAGTTCATGACAGTTTCATTAAAGTTGAGGACATAGCTGCTCCAATGTAACCCCCACCTTCCTGCAACTTAACAACCACGCAGGAGGGGGCGTACAGGGAGTCAGTGCTTGGAGCGCATGACAGGCCTGGCTTAGGAACTTAGGAAGCAGAATAGGGGAGGGACGTTAGTAGGAAAGGTGGTCATAGGGGAGGAGCAGAAGGAGGGGAGGCAGCATAGATAAGGCAGGGAAGTGAGGTAGACAGCACCAATTTGGCGGTGAAAGTTCAGCAAGTCAGACCTACGTGCAGGAACCAGTGTCAAAGGCCTTTCATCAGCCTGAGTGTAGTGTAACAAAGAGATGGCTACACTGGATCAACTGCTCGATCGCATCAGGCAGTGAGCGGAGGAAGAAGGGGAGTCCTGGATCAGCGCACAGCTGAGAGGTGAGGAGCTCAGCGCACATGACCGACCCATAAGGAAGGGGAGGACAAGGCCCCCACAGCGCCTAAGCCCTACAGCCAACCCCCAGGCATGCAGCAGATGCCAGCGCTCAGCTTCCTCAAACTACAGCGCTGTACCGGCTTCGCCCGCACAGTGCTCCCTAGGGCAAGAAATAGCAGGCCTGCAACAAGCAACCATATGCAGGAGAGCGGTTGAGACACGCAGACAAGGCCAGCTATAAGCCAGAGAGGGAGGCCCACACTGCCACGTGTTGCAAGGGGCAGGGGAAGAACTGGAGCTCATGGCCAGCAGGCCCAGATCCAGGGACTAGAGGCAGCTTTAAGCAGAGAAGCACAGAATCCCGTGGGTGACAGCACACCCCTCCCCCTTGGGGAGTGGGTTGAAGGAGTGCCAGCTCTTCTGCTTCCAAGTGAAAACACAAGCGAGCACATACACACAGCGAACAGGCAAAGAGAAAATCAAGCGTCCCTAGCCAGGAACTCGGCTGAGCAGGCTTCAGGTGAGCTGCAAGAAAATGTTAATAATGTACACGTAAGGGGCACTGTCCCCAATGCTATGTCTTATTTTATGTCAGGTCTTAAGGACCTTTTGGAAAGGTGGGAGGCCAGGGGTGAGAGAGAAGCACCTTTGGGGGTCTAGGAAACAACCAGGGCCAGCATTTTGGCACCTACGCCAAGGTCATTTGAATTGTCTCCCCTAGGCGCCAGAAGTTCACATAACCCATCTGATAGAGGAACACTGGCAGAGGAACAGCTAAGTTCAGAAAGACTCTCTTTGTCCTCCCAGTCTACAGGACAGGATCATGGGGACACAGCCACCATTCAATTGCCATTCACAGCATCCCAAAATAGCAGGGAGAACACAATTAGTTAGGTTTGGACCTAACAAAAGGAAGTCTCCTGTGAGTGAAATGAACTAGAGTGGAACATATAAGTCCCTTGCTCTAAAAAACATTGATCTCAAGGACATAGAAAAAGAAGGACATTTAGTCATTTGATAGTTGTATGGTGTGTGTGAAAGTTTGAAAATAAGGATTGTTTGTGCTGTGTGTGCAGTAAGCAGATTAATCTTTCTTTCTTCCAGTTAAAGGGGTGCGCTGGGCTTCTATATTCCAGTATTGCACCTGTTGTAATCACAAACAAGTTGTGAAAGGGTTAATAAGTGTTTTGGGTTTTTTTCCCTCTCTTCCTGGCTCTTGCACTAATTGGTGGGGGGGCTGGGGACCCAGCCGCCATCCAATTGCCATTCACAGCATCCCAAAATAGCAGGGAGAACACAATTAGTTAGGTTTGGACCTAACAAAAGGAAGTTTCCTTTGAGTGAAACGAACTAGAGTGGAACGTATAAGTCCCTTGTTGTAAAGAACCTTGATCTCAAGGACATAGAAAAAGAAGGACATTGAAACAAGACGGGCATTTAAACAAGGTTTGTGCAGGTGGAGAGTCTAAGGGGGCAGCTTGCAGCATTGCAGAGATTGGTAAATCTGGCGGGTCGGCAGGCACTGGCTGGGGCCAGTATAGATGTGGGTGGAAGTGGGACAGGGAAGATTGAGGGGGGAGGTAGTTTTGTTAGGGTTACTAGTGGGGGATGGAAGAAGGTGGCTTCTGTATTAGATTGCCCATCAGAATGCTAGGCAGGTGGTAGTGGTAGGGGACTCCATTATAAGGAAGGTAGATAGGGTAATCTGCCGCCAAGACCCTACATGCCGAACTGTGTGTTGCCTGCCTGGTGCTAGGGTTTGGCATGTGGTGGATCGTGTAGATAGATTATTGGGTGGGGCCGGGGGTGACCCAGCGGTCTTGGTTCACATTGGTGCCAACAACAAAGTTAGTCCTTAAACATGATTTCAGAGAGCTAGGGGCCAAGTTTAAAGCAAGGACCTCCAGGGAAGTGTTTTAAGAAATACTACCACAGCCAGGGAGACAGCGGGAGCTTAGGAGCATTAATGCTTGGTTAAGAGGGTGGTGTAAGTAAGAAGGGTTTGGATTTATAGAGAACTGGGCAAAGTTTGCGGTCAGCTTCAGTCTCTTTAGTAGAGATGGGTTGCACCTCACTGATGGCGGTGCAGCTGTTTTAGGGGAGAAGATGACTAGAGGGTTGGAGGAGATTTTAAGCTAGGTTTGAGGGGGATGGTATTAGCAGTCTCACTGGGATAGATAGCCCGGGTGGAAAACAGGGTGTAGATAGGCCAGTGGTGGGTGGAAAGGGGGGTGGGGCTAGCATAGGGGATAGGGAGGCATGTGTATTAAAGTATACGAATAAATTACAGGATCATAATCTAAAATGTATGTTTGCAAATGCGAGAAGCCTGGCTGACAAAATGGGTGAATTGGAAATTATGACGTTGAATGAAAGTATGATGTAATAGGTATAGCAGAAACGTTGTTGAACAGTTCTAATGATTGGGCTGTAAATTTAGAAGGATATGCCTTGTTTAGGCAGGACAGAGAAAAAAGGAAAGGGGGAGGAGTATGTGTTTATGTTAAAAAAGAATTGAAGCCAAATTTAAAAGAAGAGATAACTGGTGATTTGAAGTGGAGGCAATATAGGTGGAATTAGGCAACAGGATAGGGGGTAATGTCATTGTTGGTGTCTGCTATAAGCCGCCAAATGCTAGCAGAGAAGAGGTGAGTCAGCTTCATATGCAGTTGGCAAGGGCTGCAAGTTTGGGGAGTGTGCTCATTATGGGGGACTTTAATTACCCTGACATTGATTGGTGTAGTGGAACTGCCATCATAGAAAAAGGCGATGAGTTCCTGAATTTGCTGCAGGGTAATTTTCTCTCTCAGGTGGTTGAAATTTCTACTAGAAAAAAAGGAGCTCTGTTGGATCTGGTAATATCTAACATCATGGAGCGCATTATAGATATAAAGGTAACTGGAGGCTTAAGGAATAGTGACCATAAAATAGTGTTGTTTAGTGTATGTTATCGAAAGGAAAAGTGCGCTGGGTTAACAAAGACTTAATTTCAGGAAGGCAAATTTTCCCAGGTTAAAAGTAGCTCTTCAGAATATCAACTGGGATAATGTATAATCAGGTAAAGGTACTGAACAGAAGTGTACTGTGTTTAAGGGGATTTTAAGCCAGTTCACATCTAAATTTATACCTAATGAGCACACTCCCCAAACTTGCAGCCCTTGCCAACTGCATATGAAGCTGACTCACCTCTTCTCTGCTAGCATTTGCGGCTTATAGCAGACCACAACATTACAACATTACCCCCTATCCTGTTGCCTAATTCCACCTATATTGCCTCACTTCAAATCACCAGTTATCTCTTCTTTTAAATTTGGCTTCAATTCTTTTTTAACATAAACACATACTCTCCCCCTTTCCTTTTTCTCTGTCCTGCCTAAACAAGGCATATCCTTCTAAATTTACAGCCCAATCATTAGAATTCACCGATTTTGTCATGCCATCACGGCCAGGCTTCTCGCATTTGCAAACATACATTTTAGATTATGATCCTGTAATTTATTCGTATACTTTAATACACATGCCTCCCTATCCCTCTATGCTAGCCCCACCCCCCTTTCCACCCACCACTGGCCTATCTACACCCTGTTTTCCACCCGGGCTATCTATCCCAGTGAGCTGCTAATACCATCCCCCTCAAACCTAGCTTAAAATCTCCCCAACCCTCTAGTCATCTTCCCCCCCTAAACAGCTGCACCGCCATCAGTGAGGTGCAACCCATCTCTACTAAAAGACTGAAGCTGACCGCAAACTTTGCCCAGTTCTCTATAAATCCAACCCTTCTTACTTACACCACCCTCTTAACCAAGCATTAATGCTCCTAAGCTCCCGCTGTCTCCCTGGCTGCTGGCTGGTAGTATTTCTTAAAACACTTCCCTGGAGGTCCTTGCTTTAAACTTGGCCCCTAGCTCTCGAAATCATGTTTAAGGACTAACTTTGTTGTTGGCACCAATGTGAACCAAGACCGCTGGGTCACCCCCGGCCCCACCCAATAATCTATCTACACGATCCACCACATGCCAAACCCTAGCACCAGGCAGGCAACACACAGTTCGGCATGTAGGTTCTTGGCGGCAGTTTACCCTATCTACCTTCCTTATAATGGAGTCCCCTACCACTACCACCTGCCTAGCATTCCTGATGGGCAATCTAAAGAAGCCACCCCTTACCCTTCCATCCCCCACTTTCCCTAGTAACCCTAACAAAACAACCTCCCCCCTCAATCTTCCCTGTCCCACTTCCACCCACTCTATACTGGCCCCAGCCAGTGCCTGCCGACCCGCCAGATTTACCAATCTCTGCAATGCTGCAAGCTGCCCCCTTAGACTCTCCACCTGCACAAACCTTGTTTAATGCCCGTCTTGTTTCAATGTCCTTCTTTTTCTATGTCCTTGAGATCAAGGTTCTTTACAACAAGGGACTTATACGTTCCACTCTAGTTCGTTTCACTCAAAGGAAACTTCCTTTTGTTAGGTCCAAACCTAACTAATTGTGTTCTCCCTGCTATTTTGGGATGCTGTGAATGGCAATTGGATGGCGGCTGGGTCCCCAGCCCCCCCACCAATTAGTGCAAGAGCCAGAAGAGAGGGAAAAAACCCAAACACTTATTAACCCTTTCACAACTTGTTTGTGATTACAACAGGTGCAATACTGAATATAGAAGCCCAGCGCACCCCTTTAACTGGAAGAAAGAAAGATTAATCTGCTTACTGCACACACAGCACAAACAATCCTTATTTTCAAACTTTCACACACACCATACAACTATCAAATGACTAAATGTCCTTCTTTTTCTATGTCCTTGAGATCAATGTTTTTTAGAGCAAGGGACTTATATGTTCCACTCTAGTTCATTTCACTCACAGGAGACTTCCTTTTGTTAGGTCCAAACCTAACTAATTGTGTTCTCCCTGCTATTTTGGGATGCTGTGAATGGCAATTGATGGTGGCTGTGTCCCCATGATCCTGTCCTGTAACTGGGAGGACAAAGAGAGTCTTTCTGAACTTAGCTGTTCCTCTGCCAGGTTCCTCTATCAGATGGGTTATGTGAACTTCTGGCGCCTAGGGAGACAATTCAAATGACCTTGGGTAGGTGCCAAAATGCTGGCCCTGGTTGTTCCTAGACCCCCAAAGGTGCTTCTCTCCCACCCCTGGCCTCCCACCTTTCCAAAGGTCCTTAAACCTGACATAAATAAGACATAGCATTGGGGACAGTGCCCCTTACGTGTACATTATTAACATTTTCTTGCAGCTCACCTGAAGCCTGCTCAGCCGAGTTCCTGGCTAGGACGCTTGATTTTCTCTTTGCCTGTTCGCTGTGTGTATGTGCTCGCTTGTGTTTTCACTTGGAAGCAGAAGAGCTGGCACTCCTTCAACCCACTCCCCAAGGGGAGGGGTGTGCTGTCACCCACGGGATTCTGTGCTTCTCTGCTTAAAGCTGCCTCTAGTCCCTGGATCTGGGCCTGCTGGCCATGAGCTCCAGTTCTTCCCCTGCCCCTTGCAACACGTGGCAGTGTGGGCCTCCTCTCTGGCTTATGCTGCCTTGTCTGCGTGTCTCAACCGCTCTCCTGCATATGGTTGCTTGTTGCAGGCCTGCTATTTCTTGTCCCTAGGGAGCACTGTGCGGGCGAAGCCGGTACAGCGCTGTAGTTTGAGGAGCTGAGCGCTGGCATCTGCTGCATGCCTGGGGGTTGGCTGTAGGGCTTAGGCGCTGTGGGGCCTTGTCCTCCCCTTCCTTATGGGTCGGTCATGTGCGCTGAGCTCCTCACCTCTCAGCTGTCGCTGATCCAGGACTCCCCTTCTTCCTCCTCCCTGCCTGTGTCGATCGAGCAGTTGATCCAGGTAGCCATCTCTTTGTTACACTACACTCAGGCTGATGAAAGGCCTTTGACACTGGTTCCTGCACGTAGGTCTGACTTGCTGAACTTTCACCGCCAAATTGGTGCTGTCTACCTCCACTTCCCTGCCTTATCTATGCTGCCTCCCCTCCTTCTGCTCCTCCCCTATGACCACCTTTCCTACTAACGTCCCTCCCCTATTCTGCTTCCTAAGTTCCTAAGCCAGGCCTGTCATGCGCTCCAAGCACTGACTCCCTGTACGCCCCCTCCTGCGTGGTTGTTAAGTTGCAGGAAGGTGGGGGTTAAATTGAGGCAGCTAGTCCTCAACTTTAATGAAACTGTCATGAACTTACCTGCCGCTCCGGTCCCCCGCGCCACACTGCACTTCGGGGTGGCGGCATCATAGATATCATGACAGTCACCACGCCACACGCCGGGCGCGCGAGAATTTAAAAACCGCCTCCTCCTGGACCCGGTGCCTGATAGTAGCGTTAGCTACCTCCCGGCTCCTTACTACCTCCTTGGATCCTGTTCCTCTCATACTAATGCTACTTACCGTTTCCACTCCAGAGACTATACCTACCTTGCTTCTCCTGGGACTACTTCCTAGCTGGTTCAGTACTCTACTCCTGCACCTTGTTCCGTATTTAGCCTACAGTTCCCGGCAGCACCTTGTCCAGTATCCCTACAGTTCCCAGCAGCATCTTGTTCCAGTATCCAGCCTACAGTTCCCAGCAGCACCTTGTTCCAGTATTCAGCCTACAGTTCCCAGCAGCACCTTGTTCCAGTATCCAGCCTACAGTTCCCACAGCACCTTGTTCCAGTATTCGAGCCTACAGTTCCCAGCACATCTTGTTCCAGTATCCAGCCTACAGTTCCCAGCAGCACCAGTATCCAGCCTACATTTCCCAGCAGCACCTTTTTCCAGTATCCAGCCTCAGTTCCCAGCAGCATTGTTCCAGTATCCAGCCTTCAGTTCCCAGCAGCACCTCGTTCCAGTATTCAGCCTACAGTTCCCAGCATCTTGTTCCAGTATCCAGCCTACATGTTCCCAGCAGCACCTTGTTCCAGTATTCAGCCTACAGTTCCCAGCAGCACCTTGTTCCAGTATTCAGCCTACAGTTCCCAGCAGCACTTGTTCCAGTATTCAGCCTACAGTTCCCAGCAGCACCCTGTTCCAGAATCCAGCCTACAGTTCCCAGCAGCCTCTGTGTCCTGCATCTTCCCGACTATTCGCCTCCTCCTAAAGCGTACTCGTAAGTACCCCGCCTCCCGGACGTTTTATTACAGTACTATCAGGCATGGAAACACCTGAGTGGGCTTGGCAGAGTTGAGTAAAACTCTCCAAACTTTGTCCAAACGCATGGACATTTTTTAACACCATCAGGGCCAGTTGGCTCAGTTCATGGATACCCTCGCTGTCCGGCTACCCCCAGCTTCTACCTCTGCTCCGGGTTCTACGCCGCCTCCTTCACCATCTGGATCTGGTGATCCTTCTCTTCGGAGAGAGCCCCGCATACCTCCGCCCTCACGGTTTGATGGTGATGCCCAAGCCTGCCGTGGATTCATTAATCAGTGCCGAATCCAATTTGAACTTCAAACCATCTCATTTTGCATCGGATCGTGCAAAGGTTGGTTACATCATCGCCTTGTTGGAGGGCAATGCTCTGGCCCGGGCGATCCTTTAGTGAATAATGTTACCGACTTCCTGAGTATGTTTCGAAAGGTCTTCGATGCTCAGGAAGAACCTCTTCTGCCTCCTCCCGTTTGATGCAGCTCCGCCAAGGGTCTCGTTCCGTGGGACAATATGCTATTGAATTTCGTACCCTTGCCGGGAGACTTCGTGGAACAATGAGGCACTTACAGCAGCCTTTTGGCAGGGACTCCCTGATCGCCTCAAGGATGAATTAGTATCTAGAGAGTTACCTGTCCATGTTGGAAGACTTGATTAGCTATGCATCCAGATTGATACCCGCCTTCCGTGAACGCAGGCAGAAAGGTCTGCAGCTCGTTCCAGCTTCCCTAAGACCTTTCCTAGGCCTGCTCAGACCTTTCCGCAACCAATATCTTCGGTTAAAGAGCCTATGCAAATTGGCGGCACTCACCTGTCTCCTGAGGAAAAGTCACGCCGACGTACTAACGGACTTTGTCTCTATTGTGTGGGGGACTTTAATTACCCTGACATTGATTGGTGTAGTGGAACTGCCATCATAGAAAAAGGCGATGAGTTCCTGAATTTGCTGCAGGGTAATTTTCTCTCTCAGGTGGTTGAAATTTCTACTAGAAAAAAAGGAGCTCTGTTGGATCTGGTAATATCTAACATCATGGAGCGCATTATAGATATAAAGGTAACTGGAGGCTTAAGGAATAGTGACCATAAAATAGTGTTGTTTAGTGTATGTTATCGAAAGGAAAAGTGCGCTGGGTTAACAAAGACTTAATTTCAGGAAGGCAAATTTTCCCAGGTTAAAAGTAGCTCTTCAGAATATCAACTGGGATAATGTATAATCAGGTAAAGGTACTGAACAGAAGTGTACTGTGTTTAAGGGGATTTTAAGCCAGTTCACATCTAAATTTATACCCTTGGGAAATAAATGCAAAAAAATAAATCCGCGCCCATGTGGCTGAATTCTGATGTATAGAGGCAAATGGAAAGGAAGAAATAGGCATTTAAAACCTTTAAGTCAGAGGGAACGGAAAGGGCCTTTAGGGAGTATAAAAACTGTAACAAGGAGTGTAAGAAAGCAATCAAACTAGATAAATTTGATATGAAGTCAGGATAGCTGAACAAAGTCAATTACGGAGGATGGCGATAAAGCAAATGTCTTGAATATTTTTATTCCCTCTGTATACACTATAGAAGATCCAAGTACAGATATCATAGAGTATAGTAGCAAAAATGGTATACAAGATTCAAGTGCACTTTTGTTAACCAAGGATACGGTACAGAAAGAACTAAATAAGATTAATATTAATAAATCTCCTGGACCTGATAAAATACATCCTCGGATACTTAGGGAGCTAAGTTCAGTTTTATCTAGGTCATTGTTTCTTATTTTTGCAGATTCCGTCATGTCCGGAGGTGTGCCTCTGGATTGGAAAAAGGCTGAGGTTATTCCAATATTCAAAAAGGGTAGTCGTCCACAGCCGGGTAATTACAGGCCTGTGTTTAACTTCAGTGGTGGGGAAGATCCTGGAAAGTTTAATAAGGGAACATGTTTTAGAGTATGTTTCAAGGACTGACATTATAAGTAGTAACCAGCATGGATTTGGGAGGAATATATCTTTTCAAACTAACTTGCTTGGCTTTTATGAGGAAGTAAGTAGAAATTTAGACTCTGGCATAGCAGTAGATGTAGTATACATGGATTTTGCAAAGGCTTTTGATACAGTACCCCATAAACGACTAATGTATAAGCTAAGGTCTTTTGGTCTGGGGAGTCACATTTGTACTTGGATAGAAAATTGGTTAATGAATAGCATGCAGAGAGTAGTTGTCAGAAAAGTGTGTAGTGACTTGGCAAGAATGGGTTAACTATTGATATTAGTTCTTGCAAAGGACCAATAAATATACCATTCCACCCTGGAACAGTCTTATTGTTTATATTATGATTAGTGAAGCATGGAACCAGATCTTCTTTTCCAGACAATGTGGGACCTAACCGAGTATCTGGAATTCTCTTCAGCAAGGGGTCCGGTGGGTACCCTAAGAGGTCATTTTAAGGACAACCATACATGTAAAATAAATGTATTTCGATATTGGAATATGTAAGACAGAAACCAATATTATACTTGTGAATGGGAAAGTAGGCCCATTAAAATGATACCCAACATGGAGCCCTTATTCCCTTGCCAAGGCGAGTTATTAATATCTTGGGAAATATGGATTACACACAGGTAATGTTTGATATTGGAGGAATTGATAATTAATACAGGAGAGGAATATGTTGTCAATATCCCAATACAATGTACATATCTACATTTATATGGAATGAATGATTTTAGTCATAAATCTGGACATTCCTAGACACTCCCACCCCATGCATACCCAGGAGGGGGGTGGTTCATCAAAGGGTTTAAAAATACTTGTAGCCCCTATAACTGTGTTCATATTGAGGGGACATGCTAAAACCATGTGTATGGACCCAATGTTTCTTCCCGCCCCGGGATACAGGACTTCTTCTAGTGAGTAGGGTCTGTGAATATTTTTAACCTTTTTATTTTATATAACTGTTGTACCTATTGTATGTTATTTTAGTATAACACCATTTTCTTTTATTTTTGTATTATATGCACTGTTCACCTTTTGTAATATTAAATCTAAAATTTAATAAGTTATGTCTTTAATAACTTTAAAGGGCAAGTCCAGCCCCAAAATGAAAACTTACATACAGGTAAATCACCCCCCAAAACCCTGAACGGTAATAATTTGAAATCTGAAATATATAAGTCTAACCTGAAATCCTGCACAATGTCCTGTTTCCCCTGTTTCTGCTTCCTGGTTCTTCCAGTTAGCAACTGTCAGTTATGGATTTGACAGTTGACATCACAGCCAATGACTGTATGTTAATCCCCTGTCTGCCTCTTCTGAGCATACCCAGGCTCAGTAAATGCTCAGTACAGGTTTCTAAATTGCTCAGTTTCCACGAGGCCTCCAGAAGCATAGAAGGCATACAGTAATGAATTTATAGGACAAACTATGATATATCAACATATTTTAAAGAGGTCATTCTTTCTAAAAGATGTTCTTATGAGGGTGGAGTTGTCCTTTAATAAGTAATAAGTAATTATGTACGCTGGAGAAAAGGTGGTTGCGTGGGGATTTGATTACGGTGAATAAATACATTAACGGGCCAAACAATAAACTTTCTGGGGCATTGTTCACCAATAGAACACATCAGAGGACATGTGGACACCCCTTAAGACTTGAAGAAAAAAGGTTTAGGCTTCAAGTTCGGAAAGGGTTTTTCACTATGAGAACGGTAAAGGTATGGAACTGTCTTCCAGTGGACGTTGTTATGGCAGGTTCATTGGTCAGTTTAAAAAAAAATCTGGATGAGTTTCTGCAAACAAGGAATGTTGCAAGTTACTGGTATTGATACATAAAGTAAAGTTTGTGACGAACAGGGGTTCAATGTAAAACGCCATAGACGATATCTGAAATTGCACCCCCAATTTTCAAATATTTCACCCTATTGGCATGATCAATCATTATGGCAGCTCCTATTGTTCCCTGTTCCCAGGTAATCGCAGAGTTAATTCGTGTTAACCTGTAAGCCCTGCTTCCTTTCCCCAAAGGCAGGGCCATTTGGTGTTAAATTAGCTGACTAGCAAGGGGTCTAACTTCAATGGGGGAAGGTGTGAATTCCCCATAATAAACAAACAATGTCATAGACTGGTAGGCAACGAGAACAGCAGGGAATCTGTTAGTTGGGATTTGAACAGAAACCAACTGGCAGATCGAAGGTCATTCATATTCCTTAATAATTCCGGATGTAGAAGTATTTCAGGTTTTCATAAATACTCCCAGTTTATCCAGTAATTAATTCTACATTTATAGAGACCTGACACAATATCATAGCCCGAGCCAAACTTGGGATATTATCCTTCTTAGGCCTAGGATACCCCAGATATGTCGTATTTGTTCTTAATCTGTTGGGAAAAATTAGTTATAAACCATCATGATATTATTTTGAATGTGACATGTATGGTTCATGGATTATGGCCGGGGGTTGGAATTCGATATTTACAATTCCCTCCAAAACTAGGGACCAACCTTCAGGGGCAGAACCAAGTCCGCCCACTCTAGGGACCAGACCACTCCCATTTTCTGAAGAAAGGATAAAAATGGAAGTGGGTCTCATCCCAAGGAGTCTGTCATAACATCTACAAGAACATCTGGAATAACATCTAGCCAACTGGACAGACCGTATTGGCTTAACGCAGGACTTATCATTTGGACCATTATTTTCCCATAAATTGGATTATCAAGTTCTGGACTCTTCTCATGGACTATTCAGATGCCAATTATCTCTAAGTATTTCTTCTTTTACCCAATTCTACCCTCACTTGTGTTACCGCTTTATGTTCAGTGATTTATTTTATTTTTCTTTATATTTTTATGCACTATTTTTAACAACTTTTAATAAATTATATAAAATCATTTATAGGCTATTGTCCTATTCTGAGTATATCCCAAAACAAACCTGTGTCTTCGAAGTACGCTACTATAGAGAGTATTGTGTAGGTATATAGATATACTGTATAACTGCGTATAGAATATTAGGGGTGAATAACCAATTTTCTTACAGGTTGTTAGAAGTAGGGGAGCGGATATCCCCATATAGGTAACAGGTCATTCCGCTGTTTAATCGGGATGTGGTGGCAGTGAGTATATTGATATTTAGTAATATTAATTGTGTAATATATAGTTTGTTCACCAAACCCACCGGGTCTGATCTGTTCCGTCCGCCTGTCGGTTGCTTGGAGTGTGTTTTCCGGTAACGGATAGGTGGTTGGGGCGTTTTGGGACTGGGGGGTTTGTGACAGAGTTGATCCAGAGAAATTACCGATTGCCACTTGGAGTCAGGAAGGAATTTTTCCCCCTTCATAAATTTGGTGGGGGGTTTTTTGCCTTCCTCTGGATCAACAGGCAGGAAATGAGGATATTGCTAGATGGGTTGGACTGGATGGCCATATGTCTTTATTCAACCTCAAATACTATACTATACTATATCAGACTCAGCTGTGGGCAACACGTATGTTTGTTATGAGGGTCCACTTGGGGCTCACCTAAAACAGTTTGAGATAAAATATGAAAACGAGAATATCTCAACATTTTCATGTTATTGCCACTTGAAAGGTTTAATATCGATAAATGGGACAAAGGTAAGGAGAACAGAAAGGAGGAGGATGAAGATAGAAGGAGACACAGACTTATATTCAGGACCTTTCAAAACTGGCTACAGGCCTTTTGCACTCTAAGTAGCGTATTAAGCGACAAGCACCCAGAACTTTATTCGGGTTTGTTCTGTTATCTGGACACAATAAGTGAGGAGCATAGGATATATGGAGGGGTAGCTTGGCAGTTCCGCACTCGCATGGCGGTTCGTCTGTCCCTGGGTTGGGATCATCGGGACATCGGGCTGTGGATGAAGCTCATGGTGGCCCCAAAAGACTCACAGTGCCCACTTTCATTCCTTTCAGTCACAGCTCGCTTTTCTGCTTTCCAACCCCCCAGGACAGGTTAAAAAAGGACTGTGCTATCAGTTCAATGATAGCCAATGTAGATGGGGAACGGCATGCCGCTTTCGGCACGATTGCTCAGCCTGTGGGGGCTCAGGACACCCAGCCTTTTGTTGCTTCCACAAGTTGCGCTCAGGAGCGACAGGGGGATGATATCACAAAAAAAGGGATGACCCCGGTGAACATAGACGCAATGGTCCCTTTGCTAAGTGAATATCCAGATAGGGATGGGGCTGACTTGTTAAAACGTTTTAAGAAAGGCTTTATAATTCCTAGTCATGGGTGCAGCAGTCTTTCTAGTTGCATAAATTCTACAGAATTATAAAATGAGTGCAGGAAAAGGTTGGAGAAGGAGGTTTCTTTAGATCATATGTCTGGGCCATTTACTGAACCTCACTTGCAGAATCTCAGAATTTCCCCTCTGGGTTTAGTGCCCAAAAAAGAGAGTGGAAAATTTCACCTCATCCATCACCTTTTCTTCCCAGAATCTTCTTCTGTGAACGACGAGATTGACGATATTTGGACCAAGGTTTCATACACTTCCTTCGACCAGGGGGTAAAATTAGTAAAGCGCGCAGGGGTTGGAGTGCTTATGTCGAAGGCTGACATCGAAGCAGCTTTCCGCTTGCTACCGATACACTGACAGTATCCATCTGCTTGGTTGTGTGGTTCAGAGCGAAATTCTATAGATACATGCCTTCCCTTGGGCGGTTCCATCTTCTGTGCATACTTTAAAACTTTAAAGCCTTCAGTTCATTCTTAGAGTGGGCAGTGCGGGGGGAATCCGGCAATAAGGCAGTCATTCATTACTTGGATGACTTCCTCATTGTAGGTCCGGCAGGCTCATGCATTTGTGCAACAACTTTAGAAGTCCTTCGGTCAATTTTTCGCTTTGGTGTCCCTCTGTCATTGGAAAAAAAAACGTGGGCCCAAATTCAGTGATGACATTCCTTGGGATCGATATTGATTCTCAGAAAATGTTATGCAGGCTGCCAAGCAAAAAAATAACCGATTTGTACAGGGCAGTCTTTGAAGCCACAAAAGCAAAGAAACTAACTCTACGCCAAATTCAATCACTTTTAGGCAAACTAAACTTTGCTTGCAAAATTGTCCCAATGGGCAGAGTCTTCTGCAGACGGCTGGCCAGGGCAACAGGCCAAGCGACCCGTCCTCATCACTTCAAAAGGCTATCAAAACACATTAAAGCAGACCTTAAAGTGTGGGCATCCTTTTTGATGAACTATAATGGTCGTTCCCTTTGGTTATCTGAAGTAGAAAACAGCTTAGAACTAGATCTGCATAAGGATGCCTCGGGGGCAATAGGCTTCGGGGCTTTCTTTCAAGGGTAAATGGCCAGCTAGATGGGTGGAATTAGGCCTCATTAGAAATCTAGCATTTCTCAGAATTATATCCTATAGTGGTGGCCCTCGAGATTTGGGGCTGGTGCCTGGCCAACAAAAAAGTCAGGTTCTGTTCCAATAATATGGCAGTGGTAGAGGCGATCAATCACTATACAGCATCCTCAGACCCAGTCATCAATTTATTGAGGCAATTAGTGTTTAGGTGCCTAAAATACAATATTTGGTTCAGGGCAACACCGGGCAAGGATAACAACATTGCGGATGCTCTCTCTCGTTTGGCGATGGCACGGTTTTGGGAGCTGGTGCCTTTGGCAGACCAGGGGCCAACACCTTATTCGGAACACCTCTGGGAGATACATTTAGCAGACTGGCAGGCTGGGTAAAGTACTCACTAGCAGCTTCTACTTGGGAGTATTCTCAAAAGGTTTGGCATCAATGGGCTGAGCTCATGGCAGTAGTTCCTAACCTGGTAAGCGATAGACTGTGGGAAGATGTGTTGCTATGGTTCATAGCGGATTTAGGGGTTTAAGGACATTCAGCAGCAGCAGCAGTTCTTAGAGAAATCTCTGCTCTGTCCGTTATGTTTAAATTACAAAGGGTAAAAGACGCTTTACTAGGAAAGAAGTCTTTCCTAGTAAAACATGTGTTAAAAGGGCTTAAAAGAACAAGGTCTGTGATAGATAGCTGACGGCCAGTAACATTTGATAAACTCTTGAGTTTGTTTCAGCAGCTACCAAATTTGTGCTCTTCATTGTATGAGACACGATTATTCCGTCTGGCTTTTGCATTGGCTTTTTATGGGGCGCTCAGAGTGGGGGAGTTAGTTAGCTCATCAAGAGCTGGTTTAGGGGGTACCCAATTTAACAACATGTTACTAATTGATGGCAGTCTCTGCATTACGATCCCCCACTCAAAGACAGATCAATTAGGTAGCGGCTTTCATATCTACTTGCATGAGGTGCCTAGTAGAGATGTCCGAACTTCGCAAAATCCGGTCCGCTCGAGGATCTGCGAATTTTCGAAAAAATTTGAACATTTGAAAATCTGCGAGCCGACCCATTAAAATTAAATTCGGCAAATACGTCTTCGAAAATACGAGGATTCTTTGAAAATACGAGGATTCTTCAAAAATACAAGGTTTTTTCAAAAATACGAAGATTCTTCAAAAATACGGACACGAAAATGTGGCTTGCCCAGTCCAAAAATTTAATAAATCTGCGAAATTTTGAATTTACGAGGATTTTTCGATTTCTCTAAAATTTTCGAAAACGCGGTTCGGAAAAGTTCGGAAGGCGGAAAACCGGAAAATCCGAGATATCTGCCGTTCGTGAACAAGGTAAATCTGCCACGGATCCGGGTTCGGATCCGCGAATTGGCCCATCACTAGTGCCTAGATGTGAAGCCTGCCCAGTTTTTTGTTTTAATCAGTTTTAAGTAAGGTGCAGTGGTAAGGTGCAGTGGTCGCCTCTATTACTGCATGGAAACGGATCAAGCCTCTCCAGATATCAGTTTATAGCAATATTCCGTAAGTGTTTAAAGGCAATAGGCCTGAAAGCTAGCACATTTAGTTTATATATATTTTGCATTGGGGCAGCCACCGGCAAAATGGGGTCTTATTGATGGCATTATTAAAAGGATTGGGAGGTGGGACTCAATTAGATTCCTTCCTTCTTTGGTAGAGTCGGCAACAGCCATTCAGAATAGATAAAGCTATTGTACAGGATACTTGCACAGTCTATATATGTATATATATATAATAAAAAAAAAATTTGTTTAGGATATGTTACGCTCTGTTCTAGTATGATTATGATATAGTACTCTATTTAACATTACTTTTTTGATCTATCAGGACTGCCGGTTTTCTTAATATCGGTCGTAGCCCACTCTTACATCTTCTGGGTGGAGCAGCAAGCACCAGTTCAAGAGGCTGGGGGTCGTTTCGGCTTGCCCGAGAAGGAGGCTGTGGTACAATGGTATGGTTTCTGAGGACTGCAATGGGGTAATGTAAGAGAACATGTAGAAAATTTGTTGTTGTCAAATCCTGCCCCGCATGTTATTATATTTCACGCTGGGGGGGGGGTAATGATTTAGGTTCGGTACCCATGAGAGTCCTTATTAATCGCATGAAGCAAGACTTTAGTGTTCTATTAGAGAGATGTCCCAGCATATTTATACTGTGATCCGAAATATTTCCGGGACTTGGCGTGAAGTGGCGTAATGCCCATTTCATCAAGGTGATGGAACGGTCCCGTATTAAAGTCAACATAACAACTGCAAAATTCATTAGATGTAGAGGAGTCATATCTATTAGACATTGTCTGCTCGAACAAGATCAAGCCAATTTTAGACCGGATGACGTCCATCTCACTGAAGTGGGCTTGGACATATTCAATTTTGGCTTGAGAGAAGGGGTGGAAATGGCCTGGAGAATTTGAAAGAGCAATTGGGCTTAAGGTGGGTCAAGCCCATCTTGCCGTGGTGGTCACTGGCAATACAAGGAGGGGCCTAAGTGGCCTGTTGACATAATGAATATATCATTAGCGAACTGTCCCTCATATAAAGGTGAAGGATATTCTGTCCCACAGTTACGGGCGGGGAAAGTTAACCCGCTAAGCTGGAAATCTGCGGCTGGCGGCGTTGGTATAGTAAGTGGGCAAAAGAGGATATTGTCAGTTAGACTGGTTGGAATACTGATTTTATGGTTACGTTCAGAGAGTTAAACATATACATTTGCATTGAAATAAGTTGTTAACCTATTTTGTCACAATAAAGCTGTGGCCAAAATTTATTCCATCGGAATCTTGTGTCCGTCTCTTATTGGGAATGGGCTTAAAGGAGGGAGCGGGGATGGAATGGTGAATTTTGGTTGATCACTTCAGTTTCCGTGGTCATTTAGCCATTGCCTTGTCAAGTTATTAATTCTATTATTGTAACTCTAGAACATTTAGAACGACTAAAATAGCAACAAATTGATTTACTGTATGTTTTTATTAAGGGGATGTTGTAATAAATCTAAGTGTGGATATTGTTTTTAGAAATGTATTAAAGGATGTCCTTTTTACCTTGCAGTATAGGGCAGCTAATAAGGGAGAACACAAAACTATCCCCTCCAATTAGAGGGAATTTATAGGGGTTTCATTTAGTTTATTCACATTATGGGGTGTCATTTATAATTACAGGGTGATGCACCAAAAGGCACACCACTCCTGCCTTGGGTTTTTAACACACGCTAACCGACGTTATATTGGTTACCGTGACTTAAACTGCTTCATTGCGGCACTGCGTAGTTAATGCGGAAGTTACCTGCTCAGCCGTTGCAATCGATGTAATATGCCAAGAGCGGCATCTACTTTTTAACACCAGCTAGTGGCACCATGAGCCACTAGCTGGGAGGCAAAAGACCATACCTGCTTCTTTCTTTATTTAGCATGATCTCTCTCAGGGAACCATATGAGTTACAAAGCTTGTAAATCTCCTTTTCAGCTGGACTGCCTTAAAGGGGCAGGGAATATGCACAGGGAGCTAGCAAAAGGGGGCGTAGCCAATAGCCCTAAATTATATACAAACACAAAATTGCTGCTCAAACTTATATTCTAGATTGACATATGAAGTTGAGTGCTGGGGATTTTTGTGTTGTGCTCAAATTGCCTAGCCCCATTTGCACCAATCAATCCACCAATAATGCCGACTACGGTCGTTTGATGGCACTACGATTGGTCGAGAAGAGCCCCTACACACAGATGATAATGAGTAAATCCCATCAATCGCCAAAAGGTTTTACCCATTATCGTTAAAGTGTATGGCCAAGTTAAGTCTTAGCCTGATACATGAAGATAGATGACTCAAAAAGCTACAGCAACTGGAGAGATCAATGTCAGTACATTTGTTGGGGGCACTTATTTAGCAGATTTAATGTATGTGTAGGTTAAATTATGTGGAAGTTCATGCAACAATGATAAATCTGAAAAAAATTCAACATCTCTAAACCAGAACATTTACATAATATAGGAAAACATGCAGTCACTGCTTCAAAAAGCTTAAAATAAAGATAAATCTTGATCTTTATGTGGTGAGGGGAATTTCTTTATTTTCTCATTATATTCCTGTTAGCAGAAATGAATAATACACTGGTTAAAAGCTAACCAATCATGGCTTTAGTCCCGATTAGCTATGCTTAACTTAACTTAAGTCTCTTGCTGGCAAAGCTCTGTCCTTCAGTCTGTCAGCGATAAGGCCTATGATAAAACTAGATAGATAGACAGAGAGATACAGAGATACAGATAGAAATTGATGATAGATAAATAGACACATAGAAAGTATGAACTATAATTTTTGTTTAAAATGCTGCATTTTAAAAGAGAATGTGTGTGCAAGTTTTTAAGTTTAATAACCTTGCTATAACAATGAAGGAGGACATATATATTTCATAATCTATTCTGATTGAATACATATATTTATATTAGAGTGTATAGTTGCCAATATGCCATGTAAACATAAATGTGGAGTGGAGGGTATCAGTTGGTGTGTGTGTACCTGTGTGGTGTGAGTGGGTATGTTTTTGAGTTGGCTGTAAAAAAATCTTTTTGATGCTTAGGTTTCACATATTAAATGATTAAACTAGTATAGTATAGTATTTGAGGTTGAATTAAAGGGTATGTCCACCTTGTCTTGACAGTTATCTGCACGCAATCCTAAATGCTATTTTTAATTTTATATAAAATTATATAATATATAATATTTTTTATTACTTTTATTACTTTTTGTATTTGTAACCAGATATTTAATCATACGTTTTTCCAGCTTACTCTGCCAGAATGGAGGCAATAATTTTCCATAAATCTGGTTAGTAATGCATCTAATTATGTGCTGATTTATATCAGTTGGGGTTTGGGGCAGGTAACAAACATGGACAGTTTTCTCTTTGAAGGGTGGACATGCCTAGAACAGTTGATCTAGAAGGGAAAAAATAAAATAAAATAAACAGTATGAAGGGGGAAAAAATCCTTCCCGACAAGTGACAAGAAATATCCCTGGATCAATTAAGTTTATCAATAACAATGAAACATTCTTTATTTTTACAAGTGCGTCCAGCTTTTTTTTTTTTTTTTTTTAAACCTTCCAAAAACTAACTTTTTTGATGTTTAGGTATAGTTGCCATGGAAACAGAAGGTAGGTTGTGGTGTTGTGGGGGTGTATCAGTATGTGTGTGTACCTGTGCCTTTGTGGTATGTCTTTGCATTTCAGACCATTAAAACTAACTTCATTGATGATTTTGGTATGGTTGCTATAGAAATAGAAGGTAGGTTAAGGGGGGTGTATCAGTAGGTGTGTGTACTAGTGTCAGTGTGGTGTTTGGGGGTATGATTTGCATTTTACACCATAAAACTACTTTTTTGATGGCTTGGGCAGATGCGTTTCTAGACCTTTTTTCACCTGAAACAATTTTTTAAAGCTGCCTCCGAATCTTCCTGCAGAAAATGTTGGCACCCACTGCCAAACATAGTGGGTGTGGCTTGTGAGAGGTGGGTGTTGCTTGTGGAGGTGGGTGTGGTGGGCTGACTTTACACTGGCTGGTAAACTGGAGGTCTGACTTAATACTGGCTGCTGAACTGCAGGGCTTTCTTAACACTGGATGGTGACTTGAGTGTTGACTTAACCCTGGCTGCTGTAGAACTGGAGGTTGGACCTAGGACTGGATGGTGAACTAGAGAACTGACCTAATAGTGGCTGCTGAACTGAAGTGCTGACCTAACAGTGGTTGCTGAATTGGAGGGTTAAATTAACACTAACTGCTGAACTGGAGGGTTGACTTAATACTGGCTGTTAAACTGGAGGCCTTACTTAAAACTGTCTGCTGAACTGGAAGGCTGACTTAGCAAATAGAGACTTGAAAATACAAGGTGCCCACGGTGACTGGTATATAAGCCCACAGTAACTAGTATAAAAGATTCCAACAGTGACTGGTAAATGATGTCCACAGTAATTGGTAAATTATGCCTATAGTGACTGGTATAAATTGTCAGCAGTGAATGGTAAATGATGCTCACAGTGACTGGTAAATAATGCCCAAAGTGACTGGTAAATGATGCCCACATTGATTGGTATAAGATGCCTACAGTGACTGGTATAAGATGTCCACAGTGACTAGTAAATGATGCCCAAAGTGACTGGTAAATTATGCCCACACTGACTGGTATAAGATGCCCACAGTGACTAGTAAATGATGCCCACAGTGACTGGTAAATGATGCTCACAGTGACTGGTATAAGATGCCCAAAAGACTAGTAAATCGAATCTAATGGGAAAACATTTGAGGTTATAGTAGATAACAGACTTAGCTGTAGCAAACAGTGCCAGGCTGCAACGGCTAGAGCTAACAAGATTTTGTCTTATATAAAGAGGGGAATAGATTCAAAGGACAAAAATATGATTCTCCCTCTTTACAAAGCACCTCATTTGAAATATGTTGTGCAGTTTTGGAATCCCATATACAAGAGGGACATCTTGGAAATGGAAGGAGTTCAGCGAAGGGCAAATAATCTAGGAATGGGAATGAATTTACTATGCAGGTATATTAAACAAGTTAGTGCTGTTTACATTGGAAAAGCAACGTTTGCACAGGGATATCATCACTTTATACAAATATATTTATGGGCCATACAATAAACCCTTTGGTGCATTGTTCAACAATAGGTCATATCAGAGGACTCATGGACATCTTTTAAAATTAGAAGAAAAGAAATTTCAACTTCAGTTTAGGAAAGGTGTGAGAACGGTGAAACTGTGGAACTGTCTTCCAGCAGATGTGGTAATGGCAAGTTCATTAAATAGCTTAAAGGGCATGTCCACCATTAAAATTAAAAATTATATTAGACAAGTTAGAGCTAGAGATGGCCTAAACTTAGTAGTTTCGATTCGTTTTCGGATTTCCGGATCTCGGGAAAATCCCAAAAATCCGAAACCGGAACAAATTTTTTGATAATTATCGAAAGTACGGGGCTATTTTTCATAATTATCGAAAGTGCAGAGCTATTTTCGATAATTATCAAAAATAGCCTCGTACTTTCGACAATTATCGAAAATACCTTCCAAAGTCCCGAAATCTGGAGAATCCGTGCGTATTCGGATGGATTTTTCGGATATCGTAATCGAGGGGTTCCTTGTCGGATCCGGGTTCGCGTCGAACCTGTATCCCATCTCTAGTTAGAGCTGTTTGCATTGGAAAAGCGACGTTTGCACGGGGATATGGTCACTTTACACAAATATATTTATTGATTATGGGGGAGTGGAGTGGAACTGCCAACACAGAAGGGGTGATGGGTTCCTGAATTTGCTGCAGGATTTTTATTTCACAAGTGGTTGAAGTTTCTACTAGAAAAGTAGCTCTGTTGCCTCTTGTAATATCTGTGGAACACTGTGGAACATATTATAGATATAAAGGTAACTGGAGGCTTAGGGAATAGTGACCATGAAATAGTGTTGTGTCAATTGACTTTGTGATAAAAGCCATAAATTTAATGAGGGATCTATCCTTCTACAAATTAAACCAACATAAATCTTACATTTTTGCAATAAATGTACCATATTCCACAAAAAAAAGAAAATCCAAGACATGTATCAATTTTCGATAATTATCGAAAATAGCCTCGTACTTTCGATAATCCAAGACCAGTATCAATTTTCGATAATTATCGAAAATAGCCTCGTACTTTCGATGATTATCGAAAATACCTTCCAAAGTCCCGAAATCTGAAGAATCCGTGCGTATTCGGATGGATCTTTGGGATATCGTAATCGAGGGGTTAGGGTCGAACCTGGATCCCATCTCTAGTTAGAGCTGTTTGCATTGGAAAAGCGACGTTTGCACGGGGATATGGTCACTTTACACAAATATATTAATGGCCCATACAATAAACTCTCTGGTGCATTTTGTCACTAATTGGTCATATCAGAGGACTCGTGGACATCCTTTAAGATTGGAAAAAAAGAAGTTTTATCTTCAGGTTAGAAAAGGTTTCTTTACAGAATGGTGAAACTGTGGAACTGTCTTCCAGCAAATGTGGTAATGGCAAGTTCATTGAATAGTTTTAAAAGTGAGCTGGATATATTTCTAAAATCTAAAAAATATTATGAATTAATAGAATTGGAAATAATGGCATTGACTGATAAGTATAATGTAATATGTATAGCAGAAACATGGTTGAACAATTTTCACAACTGGGCTGTAAATTTAGAAGGACGAAAAGAGAAAATAGGAAAGTAGGAGTATGTGTTAAACAGGAGTTGAAGCCAAATTTAAAAGAAGATATAACTGGAGATACGGATGTTAAAGCGGAGGCAATATGAGTGAAATTGGGCAATAGGAAGGGGGTAATGTCATTGTTGGTGTCTGCTACAAGCCACCAAACGCTAGCAAGGAAGAAGTGGGGCAGCTGCATATGCAGATGGCAAGGGCTGCAAGCTTGGGGAGTGTTCTGATTATGGGGGAGTGGAGTGGAACTGCCAACACAGAAGGGGTGATGGGTTCCTGGATTTGTTTCAGGATTTTTCTTTCACAGGTGGTTGAAGTTTCTACTAGAAAAGGAGCTCTGTTGCATCTTGTAATATCTAACACTGTGGAACATATTATAGATATGAAGGTAACTGGAGGCTTAGTCCCACCACGCAACTAGATAAATTCACCTTATCACCATAAGCCAACAACGAATAAATGTGCTGGGGGAAAAATTTCTTGGCTGGGTAGAATTGCAATAATAAAAATTGTATTGCTACCTTAGAATCTATCAGGGAGATTCAATAAAAGTTCTTATCGTTTAAAATGGTGCTAATTTAGCCCCAGCCAATCAGATCTTATTTAAAATTTGAAATCTAACATCTGATTGGTTGGGGCAAAATTAGCACCATTTTAAATGATAAGAACTTTTATTGAATAACCCTGTATATGTTTTCTGCACCTTACCCTTGTATCCCTCAAAAAGTTTTTTAAGATTATACAAGGTGTTTAGGAACGCTACATATGGAAGAACAGTAGCCATATAATAAACAGGATGATCCTTTACCAGGAAAAAAACACAGGGTGGAATCGGAATGCTGGATATTAGGGTAGCAATAGTGGATCAACTACATCATTGGTAGTACAATTGAAACAATCAGGGAGATTCAATAAAAGTTCTTATCGTTTAAAATGGTGCTAATTTTGCCCCAACCAATCAGATTTTATGTAACATTTGAAAGCTTACATCTGATTAGTTGGGGCAAAATTAGCACCATTTTAACGATAAGAACTTTTATTGAATAACCCTGAAAGTATATTGGGCAACCATTCACTGAGGATTGTCCTGGAGACATTATTCCCACCTTAATGGGTAAAATCCAAGCAATATTTTTCACAAGTCAATAACATAATCACATTGATGACAGCATGGTCAGAAGTATGTAAATCGGTATGTGAACCACATATAAAAGCCTTTGTGGGAAAATGCTCATACAGTCTTGAACTGTTAGTTCCTAATTTATAGATAGAACAATGTAGCTCAAATGGCCTAACCCAGATAAACATGACACTGCAGTCATTCCAAAATATCTGGCAAATGTTTCATATCCAAAATCAAGATTTCTTTAAATTTCTACAAATTAGACATTTTTACATTTATCACAGCGTAACACTCTATTTAACAGGATTCTTGCGCACAAGCCTAGATGTTTCTACCTTCTCTAGATCTTAAATTATAGGCTTGTAAAGTTACAGTTCCTGGTCTGTTTTGTCTGTCTGATCCTCTGTGACAGTCACATGATGTTCTGTGTAAAAAGCCCCATCCCCAAAAATCAATCTTTTCCTAAGCTATTTACAGACCTGCAACCATTCTCTGTGTCTACCTCTACCTATGGACACCTTAGGGAAAGAAAATATCTTATTTTCAGGCTTGTGGCTAGCTTTAAAAATGATTTAGAAGTTCAGAGGCAGGGCTTATGATGCAGCGTCACAGCAGTGGGTATGCTCCAACCTTAGTTGGAGTTCCGTGCACTCTCCTGCTTGAGCCTCAAACAGTAATGCCTGTGAGTACCATGCACGTGCGTGTGCACGGAACTCACAAGCATTACTGATTGGGGCTCAAGCAGGAGAAAGCAGAGGAAATCTCAGAGGGGCGGAGCTTAACATTCAGCAAACCAGTAACAAGATGTCAGCAACTTCCAAGGCACAAAGCTAGGCTCTGGAGGGGCATAGGTAAAAAAAAAAATATGGCAACCGTATTTTTAAAAGATGACGCTTCCAAATGAACATAACTTGATTTTACAGTGCACTTATCCTTTAAAGCTAAAGAAATTATTTCTTTAGCACTATACACTAATTTTGTTCTACTGACAAGCAATATGAGTAATGGTAAGTCCTATCCTGACTAATTCCTGATTAGGGGATGAGGGGGAGACATTAAATATACTAATGTAACAATTGCACCCACTATCAGTGAGGTGCAACCCTTACTAAATAGCCTGTAGCCAATAGAAAAGTCTGCCTCCTTAGTCACGCATTAATACTCCTGCCGTCTCCCTAGCATAGCACATGACTGAAAATGTCTGAAAATACTGCCTTGGAGTACAAAAGAGATGCCTAGAACTTCCAATCTTATCCTATGGAGTTCATATATACAGATGAGTTATATCAGGATAGAAGTGATGATACATTTCTCAATCACTGGGCCATATTTGTAAACGCGCGGTATTGTAATTTAGCGATGCCGTGCATAATCGATAATCTATGATCGCGACCAAAAATGTGCGGGCGAGAGTGTACATTTACGCTGAATGTTCATTAATTAACGAACGCTCAGTCGTAGAATACCATGCGGTAGTAAACTACCGCAATAGTATTTTATAGGGATTGTCAATCTATGATGGAGGTATCGTAGATTTACAATCGTTATCGTTTTACGATATCAATCAGTTTACCAATCATAACTTAACTATTAGTTTACCAATCTTTTAAGGCATGGTATGTCTTGGTTCTTTAAAGCCGTTGTAATAGGTTTATGACTTTTTCTGCTTTCGTTTTTTACATCTTTAGTTGATTTACCTATGTAGTATCCACACATTTAAACCAATAGCTTGATGTTGATCCATTGTATGTGTCTGCAATGGAGGACACTGGAGGAGTTTAGACATACATCTAAAGAGAAGCACTAAGGAGGAGCAAATAGACCTTGGAAGCCTTGGAAGGATTTTCATTCATGTGATCACAGTAATGTATACTAAAACCCCTTTGTTAATAAAGATTAATTTATAATAATATGATATTGTATGGAGCCTAGGAATGTGCATTGATTATTTTTTCTATGTTTGTACAAATGTTTGACCAGACCAGTAGCAATTCCGCCAAATGTTCAGGGACACTAAGTGGTAAAGTAATTTTAATGAAGATATCATATAACTGTGTATATGGGGCTCATGTGTACGATAGGGGTCTGACGTGTTTCATGGCGTACTGCCAAAAAGGGAAGATCCTCATGTCCCTCCCCTCAATTTATACATCAAGCCCTTACATCAGGATATTTAAAAACAACATTAGAAATTTAATGGTCACACAACAGTGCCAAATTTGTAATCAAATAGCATTGAAAGTAATACAAATATATTTTTTATAATGGAATATGTAGATTTTACAAAATCTAAAAAAACTGTTGAAAGTGCAATTTTTGGGGGGCCAAATTGTCAAGCACACTTGTGAGAAGAAAGCACAAAACTTAATTTGTTGGACTGAAACTGGAAACTTTTTTTAGAGCATAAAGCTGCTTTTTGTAAGAGAAGGTATAAAAATACCACAATATTTGTTGGTGCATAGTATGTTAGAAAAGCCTGTTAATTAATGGTTATGCATCTGTCTACTGTTACTAGTAAAGTTTTGGGAGCAAATATCTTATTTTGTTTTTTTGGGGGGGTTACTTAGCAACTGAAAAAATAACTATGCAAATCTAGCTATTGTAGGATGATAAGTCTGTTAACATGGGGTTTTTTTTAGAAAAAGATGCAAAGGCTTGCATGTGCTTCTATTCTGCACAAGGATTGGAAGAGGTCATACTGGAAAAAGAGACAAGCCACCCCTCTTTAGACTGATTTGACTAAGTTAGAATAGAGACATGTGCACTGCGTGAAGGGGTCTGTCAGGTTAAGCATGTTTATATGAAAGTGTAACTAAAATTCTCCCATTTTTAAAGGTGATAACCCTTCATTGCATGCATGTGTAATCAATTCTTTTACCTGTTTCAGTAATTGGTATGTAAGTATGTTTGTAGCTCGGAACATATTACACAGAGGTTTTTAATGAATCCATTCACATCAGACCCTGTCCTGACGGGATATATTTTAAATGTATGTTTATGGAGGAAACCAGAGTGCTAGGTGGAATCCAATTCAAGCAAAGGGAGAACATACATAAGCCATGTACTTGTGGCACATGGTGTATTTCACCCCATCCACAGGACATCAGTGCTAACCACATAACATGCATTATGATAAACTGGACTATTCACATTGCAGGTCTGGGCCTTATTTTATTTAGCTTTTAACTATTCTACATAAAAGACAGAGTCAGAAAATGTACCTTTCATTGATACGTGATACTTACTGTACAACCATAGATATAACAAATGGAAGTCTGGTGTTTTTTAACTAAGGCATATTTAGAATTAATGACAGCACACTTAAGAAGAGAGTTTCTGCCAGACCTATTTCATATATGCCTTTAAAATGTTGAACATTTGCACTATTTGCTGGGACTCTTGTTTACATCACAGAGATAACAAATCACCAACTTGGACAGGAATATCTTTTGAATTATATACCATACAAGGGAACTGGATTGAATGCTTCAATATACAGTTCACCACTGTCCCCTGCTGTTAAAAGTGTCCAGAATATGCCTTGCTAGGGAAGACTGAAGGTGCTTATTTTTTCCCCATGGAATTAGTTTCTCCTAGCAATTGTCTTCACCATTATTCTGCATGGTCTTATCACTCTGGGGGTTCTTTTAGAATTTCTTTCTTCAGGAATCGGATGTGTGATTGTTTTTCTCTGCACCAAAACACACTTTTTCATTCTTGATAATGTTTCCTACTAAATCAATAAAATAACTTGAGTTGGTAAAGAGGCTTTAGTTTTAGGGGAAATTATATGAAACAATCTGGAAAGGTGAAAAAAAAAGATGTAGAATTGCCAGGATTGGGAAGTCATGGGGTGGAATGGCTGAGGGTCTATTCAGCTGATAATGAAGAATATGGTGGGTATGTAAACTACTGGGTTATGTGTGGTTTTTAATTTTGCTATAACTTTTACAGGGTATACATACACTGGTACACCTGTGTATGCATGCATTTACATACAATGTGAAAACAATATTGCTGCCTAATGTGCAAGAAATACATATACATAAGTTATTGGCTTTACAAATAAGAAGATTATTCAACTTTTACATAATAAAACTATTTTCTTAAATGTTTTAAACATGGTCTTCTGTTTAGTAAAATTTGGCTAATCTAAAATAAGATCAGTGAAAACCTTCCCAGGGTTAGTAGGTTACCAGCTGACCCAAAACTCCTAATAAATTATAATTATTATTTATGTTTTTATTAATAAGGAACATAAACTTATTTTAAAAAGGTACACATTGGACAGAAGGCAGATCAGGGAAAGGTAAAAGTGAAGTAAATCTTTCAATTTAACTAACAAAATATGTTTAAAATGTTAATACAACACTGAGACTGGAACATGAAAATGCACTTCACAGTCTTTTACACCGATTTCTGACAGAAAAACATGTATACTACATTTTAAAATAACAGCTTTCATTGTAGGTTGCTGGAATTTGCTTAGGCTTCCCTACTCCCTACCCTATTCACATACAGTATTATGTGCCTGGAACAATGTAATACGTATTTATACATTCAGTTACTCATAAAATCTGGAAAATAAAATCTGTTTTCATTTAAGCAACATTATTTTACTGTCCCCTAAGTAATGATTCTACGTAAATGTAGGCATTTCTCTGCTCTTTAGAAGCCTCTTGGGGACATTTGTCAAAAGGCAAGAGGTTTCACAAGTGAGTAAAGTTTCTTGTATTAAAGGAACACTTATTTAGAACATAAAATCTGCTTCTATTATTTACAGTGAGGTGAGAATGCTTATTCCCACCTCCCCGTGAATAAAAGAACGCCCAGGGAACACTGCAGCACTTACGTTACCAGCGCTCCACTCGCGGCTCCTTCTCAGCTGAGAGGCGCTTTGTCCCAATCCCGCTTGGTCAGGACAATGCGCCTATCAGAGAAGGAGCTAAGTGGAGCACCGGTAAAATAAGTGTTGCAGTGCTCCCTGGGTGTTCTATTATTTACAGGGAGGTGAGAATAAGCATTCTCACCTCCCTGTGAATAATAAAAACTGATTTTATGTACTTACTGTAAATAAGCGGGTTTAGTGTTCCTTTAATACAAGAAACTTTACTCACTAGTGAAACTTCTCGCATTTTGACAAATCTGTAAACTTGGGCACATGCCGAATCGTGCCCCAGAGTAGTGCCGCCACTGTCTGTATAGGCCTCCTATATCAAAATAATTTTTCTTTACATGAATTAGAAATAACTCTGAACATTAATTCTAAGTTGGTGTATTCATATACTATCTGCTTGAAATATCCAAGACAAATAAGTGATTGTAGGAGGATATTTTATATAAACAAAAAGTAGTCTTTGACTTTTTATGTGAATTCATAAAAAGAGCCTAGTTTCATGGCTCTGATAAGGCAAACATAAAAAGATAATCAATGCACATTCCTAGGCTCCATACAATATCAAATTATCTGCACACAGGCATACATTATAACATTATAAACCTAGGCTCCATACAATATCAAATTATCTGCACACCGGCATACATTATAACATTATAAACAAAGTGGTTTTAGTAAACATTACTGTGATCACATGAATGAAAAGCCTTCCAACCATGTCAAGGTAACCCCAGTCTGGAAGGTCCTAATTTCTAACCATTTTTACTTCATTTAAGATTAGCAAACATTTGCATTTCTCATACTTGTGCACTGGATCCATATAACAGGCTTTCTCACTTCCCCCAGCCCTTTGGCTTCTTAAAATGAGGGAAGAGGGTATCCATCCAGTGCTTTATATTAAAGGCATAGGACCTCCCATTAAAGGGGCGTGATGGGGGTGCTATTACCACATGGAAGCTTGACCATGCTTCCCAATAAATACATACAATACAAGGATTGTGGAAGTACTCTAATTAGGCTAATTTACAACTACATTTTGCGGAAGTGCTACTGATCCTGTCAAACATTTATACAAACATAGAAAAGATAACCAATGCACATTCCTAGGCCCCATACAATATTGTATTATCTGCCCACTGGCATACATTATAAAGAAAGGGGTTTTAGTATACATTACTGTGATCACATGAATGTAAAGCCTTCCAACCACGTCAAGGTAACCCCAGTCTGGAAGGCTCTAACTTATAACAACTTTACTTTAATTACGATTAGCACACTTTTGCATTTCTCATACTTGTGCACTGGATCAATATAACAGGCTTTCTCACATCCCCCAGCCCTTCGGCTTCTAAAAATGAGGTAGAAGGCCGTCCATCCAGTGCTTTATATTAAAGGCATAGGACCTCCCATTAAAAGGGCATGTTGGGGGTACTAATACCCCATGGAAATTTGACCATGCTTCCCAAAAAATACATACAATACAAGGATTGTGGAAGCACTCCAATTAGGCTAATTAGACTAATTTACAACTACAAGTGCTACTAATCTGGTCTGATATAGGCATAAAGTTTTTTTTCCAATGCATGAATAATTAATATCTGGGAGGGAACTTGCTTAACATGTATTTACATGTTTGACCTTTGAGGTTCTACACAGACATGTTGTAATATATTTTTCTGCATGAATACAGTTGAGTGGCCAACCCAGTTAAAGATTTACCGGGTTATTCAATAAAAGTTCTTATCATTAAAAATGGTGCTAATTTTGCCCCAACCAATCAGATGTTAGCTTTCAAATTTTAAATAATATCTGATTGGTTGGGGCAAAATTAGCACCATTTTTAACGATAAGAACTTTTATTGAATCTCCCTGCTTATTTGTAGATTATCCCACTTTTAACTAACAGATCGTAACAAAAAACATTAACAGAAGGAAACAGAAGATGGGGTCTTGATTAAGCTTAAGGGAGATACTGCAAAATGCTGGAAGATTAAACCTTTTTTTTTAAAAAAAAAAGAAAATGTAAATGTAAATGTTTCAGTGGTTTAGATGGTTTTCTAAGTACCGTATTCTATTTATTCTGATATAATTATCCAAAAGGATCTGGCTAACAATCCACTAGCTGAACCTGCTGTTTTATAGCAGTCCTGGTTGCCCACCTTTTTATATTCCCCATAACAGTAAAATAATAATTAAATACATTAAATGATAATCTAAAATGTATGTTAACGAATGCAAAAAGCTGGGAAAATTGTAGAACAAAAAATAATAGGTTTAAAAGGAAGGTATGATGTCATTGGTATAGCCGAAACATGGCTAAATGATTCAGATGACAGGGCAATCAGTTTTAAAGTATACTCCTTGCTTAGACACGAGAGAGTAAGTAAGTAAAAGTAAGTAAGAATGATAAGGCTAAAGCCTCGTACACACATCAGATAATTTTCACATGATTTGCCGCCGAACAACATATCGCGCGACATTCATGTGAAAATACAAAAATACGTTGTACTAAAAAATACTGTTAGTCAACACTTCGAATTTGAAACTTCTTTGTCATTTTTCCCCCAAAATAAGCATAGCTAAAGGTATATGTACATTTTTGCTCACTGCCGCAACCACCGTTATTTGTATCTTGCCGTGTTAACCCATGGTACATTAGTTAACGTGGCTTTAAGACACAAGTAACGAATAATGGCTCTCTGTACATAGCTCCAGTAGTTTGTGGGGAGTATTTTCGAGTTTGAGGAGTGTTTAATTAGAAAAACTAAAAATGTTTCAAAGTGAATTTTTTTCTTCTCTGTAATTGCACTTATGCCTTGGTTCCCTATGAAGTTAGTTCGTAGCCATGTCTGTGCTTACACCCATAAATGTGGCATACCATTTGATTCATGGCATGTCGGAGATTGATATTTAGTGAGTGTTTTTACTTTTCATGTTGGTTTAGACAAGATTTCACACTTTGAATCACATTTTTCCTCTTTTTTTTCAGAAAATTTTCGAAAAGTCTACAAAGAATTATGTTTGGAATGCTGAATATACGGTGTATATAAAGCGATTGCACTTTTGCCAAGCTAAAATTGCGTAGATTTCAAATATGTATAGTTTGTGGGGGTTTTCTAAACTGTAGGGGAGTTTAGTTTAAAAAAATGAAAGTTCTTCAATTTATAGAGAGCTGTTTTTTTTCTTTTCTGTAATTGTATTTATGCCTTGTTCCCTGTTGGAAATTTATATTTAGTGGGTATTATTTGTCTTTATATCCTCAGCACCAGTGGTTGGGTTCCTGTGTCAATTGGGTCACAGCAAACCTTTGTTCCACTTGCAGAAGATAGATTATATTCAGTTTATAGAAGGTTGCGCAGGTGACTTGTGCACAGGGATAAAATCAAGAGATAAAAAGTACATGTTTAAACCAGGTTAATAAATAATACAATATATTAAAATGTTTAAAATAAAGGTGCTTTGCCTTTAACTTATGTTTTGTTGTGTGATCCTATTATTCTTTATTTGATTTGGAAGTGGTTGGTTTAAACGCTTGTGTTCCCTTCATGTTCCAAATACCAGGGCTGATTCACACTTTAAGTAGTTTTAAAAGGCTTTATTTAGCAGAAAATATATAAAACAAATAAAAGAGTACTTTCACTTTAAGAGCGAGTTGAAAATGACAAAAGCATATAACAGTCTGTGCTCTTATATATCTAGCAGGGTCTGATCAATGTGTTTCGCTTACTAAATAGCTTCCCTAGGATCAATATTTTGCTTATGTGTACTTTATTTGTTCAAAGGCCAAAATCGCACTATACCGGAAGTGCCGGTATGCATTCTACTGGTGGAACGCATAGACTTGCATCCGCCATCATGGATTTTTTTAAACTTTCTTTTTGTTGGTTTGGATCTAAATGGACGTTTTTAATGGAGATTTTGAGTGCTATGGGGTGGCCAAACTTTGTTTGTTACTCCCCTGGGGTTGCTTCAGTGTCCCCTGCTGGTGAGAATTGGTACTTGCTTTTAGTTTCCCTAGAACATTGATTATCAAACCAGTGGTTATAAAAACTTCAAAAAAAAGTTTTTAGAAAAGTAAAAGATGAAAATATATATAAAGTAAATTGAGGCTGATATGCCTTTCTGATTCTTATGTGATAAAGTCCTTTAAGGGAAACTCCCCAAGTCTATTTCTTTGTTTAATCCATAGGGTATTTATGTATTGATTTTGTATATATGTAGTCTCATTTCTTGATAGTAGAGCCTGAAAGTCCCCTTTCTGGATTTTTTGGGGGGAATTTTTTTTTAACGTGTCCAGCAAATAGACATAGTAAAAAATCCGGAAAGAGGAGGGGACTTCCTGCATGTACCTTGTATCTTTATCTATTATTAACAGGGAGGTGATAACTATTATTCTGTATAACATAGATATGGGCCTAGGCACTCCTTCCGGCAATGTGCCAATGTATTCCAGGTGCTACTTCCTTCAGTCCTCTACCTAAACGACTCCAAGCTATACCACAAGCAGAAAAAAGTTGATGGAGGCGCACACTGTTTCTCAGAAAAAAAATCTGTTTTATTGCCCCACACAAATACACAACATTTTCGGCGCTTCCATCAACCTTTTTCTGCTTGTGCGATAACTATTATTCCCACTTTCCTCTGAATAATGGAACGCCAGCACTTCGCAGCACTTCGCAGATTCTCACCAACAGATGGAGCACTGTCTCGACCGTGCTTTTATCTTTTGTGAATATAATAAAGATAGGATAGCCATTGGGACATCAAGCTGATCAGCTGGAGAGAAGTTGTAAGTGGAGTGCCAATAGGTAAGTTTACCTTTGTAACCCAGGCATTCTATTATTCATAGGGAGGTGTGAATAAGTGATCTCACCTCCATGTGAATAATAGATAAAGATGCACTGTACATGCCTATAATGGTTTACGGTCTCTTTAAACTAAACACCCCTCAAACTCAGATTAGTGTCTCTTTAAAAAACCGAAAGCTGTTTTGCACTTATTCCTTGTTCGTCTTTGAGGTTAGTTTGTTGCCCATACATGTGATTCAGGGCATGTGAGAGATTGATGTTTAGTGGGGGGGGGGGGGTACTGTGTTTTTATGGGTTTGGACAAGTTTCCTTTGAATCATCTCATAACCTAATTATTTCAAAAAAAGTTCTTAAAAGCATGAAAGATTCTAGGAAAATCTGCATCAGTGACAGTCTCATTTAGTTAAAGTTTTGTAGATTCCAAATAATATATAATTTGCGGAGCTATTTTTGACATTTCAGCTGGTTAAAAATGTTTCCCTGTAATTGCAATTATGCATTTGGCCCTTTTAGAGTTGGTTGGTGGATGTCCACCTGTCTTCTGACATGTTTTATTGGTGAACAGTGCCCCAGATAGTTTATTGTATGGCTCATTAATGTATTTATTAGAGATGGCCGATTCTGATCCATGGCAGATCTTGGAGATTTTGGATTTTGCGAAATTTCTGGAAATCTGCTTTCCGAACTTTTTCCGAGTCGCATTCGAAAATTTTTAAAATTTTGAGGACAGGAGTTTTCGAATTTTCAAAACGGAGCCAGCCACATGTCTTAAATTATCCAATGACAGCTATTTTTAGCATTGCCAACCTCCTGGGCATAAAAGGCAGTGCGACCAGCGCCATTTTGTCAGTAGGTTGGAGTGTGTTTAGTGGAGACCTGACAGTGTAGGAGTTGAAGAGAGTTTTTTGTGCTTTTTGAGCTTTCTGTGTGTGAATTTCAGTGTGGTGTATTAGCACTTGTTGTTAACCACCCCTGTATTCACACATCTTGAGACCCAAAAGTCCTTTTAAGGACTAACCCCCTTTTAAGGACTAACCCCCTATAAGACCCCTATAAGACCTTAAAACAAATCCTGATATATATATATAATTTTTGAAAGGGAAATGCCTGGCAGGGCAAAAGGATGAGGCAGGAGCAGGGGTGCTTCTGCACGTGGAGGGAGATTTGAGACAGTGCAAGGCGCTGGCTAGGAGCAATCTGGCCATTCATAGGGCAGCCAGGTATCGATACCCGATATGTTCAGGGGTAGCCACGCTAGTGCTATCCCTTCTGATCAAGGAAAGCAGGTAGTTCACACAAGGCCACTCCTTTTGTGCCTGCTCCTTCCTCACCTGAGGCTCCTACTGTGGGCATCCTCTAGTTCAGGAGTTCGTTGCCCACATGGCCAGTACCTTCGTGGACCCGGAGGAGGAGTCTCAGGATATGTTTTCGCACACTATGTTTGGGGCTAGTGTGCTTGAGGAGGAGCTGATGCACTGATGCACAATCTTTCCTGATGCCCAAGGCGGAAGAATATGCTCAGTGCACAGGGGGACAGGAGGCTGATGATGTCACGAAGCAGTCTGAGAGCAGCCAGGGAACTTATGTAGGGGTTGAGGTCCCAGATGTTGCTGCTGTTAGTGACACAGCTTCCAGTATTGAGGAGGTGGAAGTGGACAATAAGGTCACCGATCGTCCATGGGTGCCACAAGTGAGAAAGGAGGAGGATAATGTCTCTGAGGGCTCTCACTCAGAGCACGAGCCTGAACCCAGAGGCAGGACTGGGGGCAGAGGCAGTGCACCTAGTGCTGCACGTGGAGGTACGACACCAATGAGATCTGGTGCCAGTGCCCCACAACTGGCAGGTGACCTCAGCTTTGAGTCGTGCCAGTGGCTTAGTGTGGGAGTTCTTCTCACTGGCTCCAGGTGACAGCACGGTTGTGGTGTGCAAGCTGTGCCTGCAACATGTTAGCCATGGGAAGATTGGCACATTTGGGCACTTCCTCTATGAGGAGACATATGGAACTGCACCACTTTTCCCGGTGGGAGCAGCGGACAGGGAACATGCAGGCACCCACACATTCCCTTCCTTGTGCCCAGGTGGCCACCATTTCTCCTGCTCCGGCTAAATCAGCTGCTTCCTCTGAGGAAGTTAGGGAGGAGAGACAGCCTTTGGCCCCAGCAGGGAGTGTTTAAGAGGCCTCTTGACACTGCTGCTGTCTCATCAGCTAAAAGGCAGGTCTCTCTTCCCCAGTTGTTGGAGCAGAGGCAAAAACTGTCCCCCAGTCACCCCCAAGTCCAGCGTCTTACTGTCTGCTTAGCCAAACTCCTGGCAGTGCAGCTGCTACCTTTCAGCCTGGTAGACAGTGCAGCATTCAGGGAGTTTGTGGCCATTGGTACACACAGTGGCAGGTCCCTGGCCATAGGTACTTTGCCCAGAAGGCAGTACCAGCCCTACATGACCATCTGCAGGGCAATATATCAGCTTCTCTGGACCACAGTGTGGGCAAGTGTGTCCACATTACTATAGACACATGGTCCAGCAAGCACGATCAGGAGCGGTATGTCATTTACCGCCCAATGGGTAAGTCTGCTAGCCGGCAGACGCGGCATGGGTAACAAATTGGGAGATGGTGGTACCAACACGCATTGGAGATATGCCAGTCTCCACCCCCCCCCCCCTCCTCATCCGGTGAGTCCTCTTCCCGGACAAATTTTCTAAAATTGTGTCAATCCTGCTTGACCCAAAGCAAATCTCCAAAGTTGCTCTTCTTTTTCTCTCAACAAGGCACCTTCGTGGTGTCACCTACTCTGACCATATCATATAGCCGCAATAGCTACTCTGTGGCTAATTTTTCTAAAATTGGGTCAATCCTGCTTGGCCCAAAAGCAAAACCCTATAGTTGCTCTTCTTTCTCTCTCCACGAGGCACCTTTGTGGTGTCATGTATTCTGACCATCTCATACAGCTGCAACAGCTACTCTGTGGCTAATTTTTCTAAAATTGGGTCAATCCTGCTTGACCCAAAGCAAAACTCCATAGTTGCTTTTCTTTTTCTCTCCATGAGGCACCTCTGTGGTGTCACCTACTCTGACCATCTCATACAGCCGCAATAGCTACTTTGTGGCTAATTTTTCTAAAATTTGGACAATCCTGCTTGGCCCAAAGCAAAACTCTATAGTTGTTCTTCTTCCTCTATCCACAAGGCACCTTTGTGGTATCACCTACTCTGACCATCTTATACAGCCACCACAGCTACTCTGGCAAAAAATTTTAAAACTGTGTCAATCCTGCTTGGCCCAAAGCAAAACACCATAGTTGCTCTTCTTCCACTCTCCACGAGGCACCTTCTGGTGTCACCTACTCTGACCATCTCCTACAGTCAACACAGCTACTCTGGCTATTTTTTCTAAAATTGGGTCAATCCTGCTTGGCCCAAAGCAAAACTCCATTGTTGCTCTTCTTCCTCTCTCCACAAGGCACCTTTGTGGTATCACCTACTCTGATCATCTCATACAGCCACAACAACTACTCTGTGGCTAGTTTTTGTAAAATTGGGTCAATCCTGCTTGGCCCAAAGCAAACTACTGTAACTCAATGGTACTGTTCCTATGAAGCATTACCCTTTCACCTGCTTTCCCTTGCATGATGCATACTCTGAGGGAGAGAAGCCAATGTAGTGAGGGGTTAGTCCATTGGGGCCAAGCCTGCCTAGCTCTGAGTCCTCAACAAGGGTGTCAAACTGAGGTGGGCCTACTGTAACTCATTAGTAGTGCTGCTATGAATCGGTAACCCCATCACCTTCTTTCCCTTGTTGTATGCAAACTACTGTATAGGGGAGAGTGGCCAATGTGGTGGGTGTAATGTCATTAATGTTAAAGTGTATAAAATTATAATTACCAGACATATAGTTAATTGGCTATTTGTTATATTTAAAATAAAAATTGTTAATGATATATCAAAAAATAAAGCAAAGCTTTTTTTTTAACCAATTTTTTTATATAATTTGTTTATATAAATTAATGATTTACATAAAAAACAACAAAAAAAAAAACCTAGTTTTCCATCTGGTTCAACCTCCTCTCCACTCTTGCCAGGCGACGGCCCAGGTGATGGCCCAACTGGCGAATCTCCAGCCGCATTTCCCGCCGCATTTCCTGCTGTATGCTCTCAAATTCTCTGGTGGAAGATAATGAGAGAATTGTGGTAAAGATGTTTTAGCACATTTCTTAAAGCACGACAGGGGTGATGCAATATCGCACCTGACTGCTACTTACACATACGTGCTCCTGCAATGCAATAATGTTGCATACATCATTAAAGGGAAATTTCAGTGGAAAATATCATTATTTCTACAATTCTTATTTTATATTATGCATACCTAGTTATTCTGCATATTATCTTCCATTTTGAAAAATCTGTTGAATTTATACCCCTTGCTATTGACATTTAGTGAGCTGACATTTCAGGTTCTGTAACGGTCCATCTTCTTCCCAGAATGCACACTCCCTTGGAATGTTCCTAACAGTTATTTCTACTGATTGGCTGTTGGGTAAAACATTCTCCAATCTCTACTGAGCAACTGAAAAAACCCAGGTACTGGGTCAAGGGCAAGACCATAATGGTCCCTATTAGGGGTCCTGCAAACAGGAAGTCAGAATTTTGAAAAAATGTATTTATACATAGACAAAATGCTAAATGGGCAGGTTAAGTTCATTAGGATGGGAAAATACAAGTAAATGTATTTGTACTGAACTTCCCCTTTAAGTGATATTATTGTATCGGGGGGGGGGGTGACGGATAAAAGGCAGGAGCTAACGCCGACATAAAAAGAACATTCTGTTTTTTGCTATATTGTGGCACAGAATCTAACGTTCTTGGGATTGCATCACTTGCGCTGCGCTAAATACAAGTGGCGCAGCCCCCACAAAAGCAGTGTCAACCCCACAATACCCAATGTTGATTTCATTTTTGAGTTTAGTTACCCTTTAAACAGGGCTGCCATGCAAATGGAAGGGTGGGTCAGTAGGTGTGTTTAGCTGTATCTGTGTGGGTATCAGTTTGCATTTATGAGTGAAAAAAAAGAAATCACTTTTTAAATGATTGATCTATATTTAATTTTTGACTTTAGTTACTCTTTAAACAGGGCTGCCATGGAAATGGAAAGGTGGGTCAGTAGGTGTGTTTACCTGTGTCTGTGTGGGTATCAGTTTGCATTTATAAGTTTAAAGAAAGAAATAACTTTTTAATGATTGCTCATGATTTCATTTTTGACTTTAGTTACCCTTTAAACATGGCTGCAATGGAAATGGAAGGGTGGGTCAGTAGATGTTTATAACCTGTGTCTGTGTGGGTATCAGTTTGCATTTATAATTGAAAAAAAATAAATCACTTTTTAATGATTGCTCATGGTTTCATTTTTAGTTACCCCTTAAACAGGGCTGCCATGGAAATGAAAGGGTGGGTCAGTAGGTGTGTTTACCTGTGTCTGTGTGGTTATCAGTTTGCATTTATAAGTGAAAAAAAGAAATCACTTTTAAATGATTGCGCATGATTTAATTTTTGTTTTCCCATCCTTATTGACGATCAGCTTTACTGGGAATCCCCATCTGTAGGTTAATCCATTTTCTCTTAGCATTTGTGTGATTGGTTGGAATGCTTTTCTGGCTTGTATGGTGTTTGCAGATAGGTCCGGAAAGAACTGTAGGTTTTGATATTGTTGTGGTATGGATGTCTTTTGTCTGGTAGTTTGCATTATTTTCTCTTTGACGTGGTAAAAATGGATTCTAGTTATTACGTCTCTTGGGGCCGATATCGGAGCTGTTTTTGGCTTTGGGAGTCTGTGGGTTCTGTCTAGTATTAGTTCAGTGTTGGGTATCGAGGGTACAAGTTCCTTTATCAGTGTGGTGATATATTCTGGGAGGTTGTCTTGTTTTATTATTTCTGGTATCCCCCTGATCCTTATGTTGTTTCGTCTGGATCTGTCTTCCAGGTCTGCTATTTTATTTTTCATTGTTTGAATTGTGTCTGCCAGTTCATAATGTTCATTTAACAGATCATTAAATGAGGTTGTAAATTTTCGACCATTTTATTTTCTACATGGTCTGTACGTTGCAATATTTCCGTTATTTCGTGTTTAAGCGGTTGTATAAGACTTTTCATGTCTGTTTTGAAAGAGTTGTATTGCGTAATTAGCATGTTTTTTAGGATGCTTTCGGTTACTGGTATTTCGCTAGCTGGGTAGCTCATTAATGGGCATGGTTGCTCTAGCCCTCCCCCCCAGTCACTGCTTCCATCCACATTGTTGTCTGTTTCTTGGTCGGTATTTGGGGTAAGGTGTGGACCTGTTTCAGTTTGGAGTAATCCTGTGTGGGGTGGGGTTGTCTTTTTGGGCTGTTGTGCTGAGGATATCTCCCCGTCTGAGTCTTCCGATTGGTGGGAAATATATGGCAGTTCGTGGTAGTTTAGGGGGCCCCCTTTCAGATCCATTTTAGTTTTATTCCCTTTGGGTTTTGTTTTCTGAGATGTATATTTCTCCTGGCGTGCCTGGGGAAGGGAGGATGAGACTTTTTTATGATTGATCTAGATTTCATTTTTTACTTTAGTTACCCTTTAAACAGGGCTACCATGGAAATGGAAGGGTGGGTCAGTAGATGTGTTTACCTCTGTCTTTATCTTTGTGGGTATCAATATGTATTTATAAGTGAAAAATCACTTTTTAATAATTAATCTAGATTTTTTTTTTTTTACTTTAGCTACCCTTTAAACAGTGCTGTCATAGAAATGGCATAACCCGTGTTTTCCACGAAAACAGAATATTTCTAGTACCGGCCTGTATTTTTCAAAGGTTGCAGGCATTGATACTCCAGACCATTTCCCAGGTCCTTGATTCAATTACAGTTACCACTGCTATTTAAGACATTATTTTAGGCTGAAATTTTCAGATTCCCCCCCCATTGACCTTAATGGGAAATTCGCGGTTTTCAAAAATCCGCAAATCCTCGAGCAGAACGAATTTTCAGAAGTTCGACCATCTCTAGTACTTATACACAGTAATCATATCTCCACTGAAGCATGTGCATAATTGTAACTTATCCAATCTGTCTTCATATTCCTGTTAATCTAGTTTCCCTTCTTTGAACCATTTCCAATAAGTCCAGGATTCCAAAACTGCACAGCATATTCCAAATGAGGCCTTACCAATGTTTGCAAAGAGTCAGAATAATATTTTTCTTTCTCTTTATACAAGACAATACCATGCTGGTTCTGACTGTTGCCGCCTGGCACTGCTTGCTACATTTACATAGTAACATAGTAACATAGTAATTAAGGTTGAATAAAGACATTCGTCCATCAAGTCCAACCTATTCCCTTTTTTTTTTTTTTTTTTTTAACCCTACCTAACAGTTGATCCAGAGGAAGGCAAAAAACCCCAGCTAAAAAAGGGGGGAAAAAATTCCTTCCTGACTCCAAACGGCAATCGGAAAGTATCCCTGGATCAACCAGATCTATATGCATTAATACCAGTAATTCTCAATATTTTTTAGTTTTAGAAACTTATCCAGGCCTTTTTTAAAGTTATTCAATGAACTTGCCATTACCACCTCTGCTGGAAGACAGTTCCACAGTTTCACCGTTCTCACTGTAAAGAAACCTCTCCTAACTTGAAGATGAAACTTCTTTTCTTCCAACCTTAAAGGATGTCCACGAGTCCTCTGATATGACCTATTAGTGAACAATGCACCAGAGAGTTCACTGTATGGGCCATTAATATATTTGTATAAGGTTATCATGTCCCCACGCAACCGCCGCTTCTCCAATGTAAACAGCCCTAGCTTGTCTAATCTGCCTGCATATTCAAGCCCCTCCATTCCCCTTATTAATTTAGTTGCCCTTCTCTGAACTGCCTCAATTTCCAAGATGTCCCTTTTGTATATGGGATTCCAAAACTGCACCGCATATTCCAAATGTGGCCTTACCAGTGCCTTGTAAAGAGGGAGATTAATATTTTTCTCTGGATTCCATTCCCCTCTTTATACAAGACAATATCTTGCTAGCTCTAGCTGTTGCTACCTGGCATTGTTTGCTACAGCTAAGTCTGTTGTCTACCAGAACCCCCAAATCTTTTTCCATTTCAGATGCACTTAACACAGAGTTATTTATGGTGTAGGTGGCACAGGGATTATTAAAGTTTGTTATCCCCCAAACCTCCAAGATTCTTTACCAACAGGGATTCACTTTACACAGAGCCATTTATAGTATAAGCAGCACAATTTTTAAGTCCAAAATGCATCTACTTTCATTTATCAACATTGAATCTTATGTGACACTTAGCAGCCCAATGTGACTCTAGATCCACCTACAATGACTGCACATCATCTGTAGCTTTTTATAGTTGACAAACTTTGTATCGTCCGCAAGCACAGAGACATTGCTGACAATACCCACTTCCATATCCTTTATACATAGATTAAATAGAAGTGGCCCCAGCACAGAACCCTGTGGCACCTCACTTAGAACTTTAGTCCATATTGACAAAGCCCCATTAACAACTACTCTATGGATCTGATCCATCAACCAAATTTGTATTCTAATACAAATGTGCCAACCCAGCCCAACAGACCCTAGCTCATACATTAGTCGCCTATGGGGGTCTGTATTAAAAGCCTTAGGAAAATCCAAATATACTACATCTACTACTGCTAGTTTGACAAGATCTGTTCCTCAGAAATCCATGCTGATTGCAACTTATAAGGTCAGTCCTTGAAAGATACTCTAAAATATGTTCCCAGGTCTATAATTACATGGCTGTAAACAACTACTCTTTTTGAATACTGAATTTACATGAGCTTTTTTCCAAACCAGAGTCATGCTTCTGGACATAAGGTAATCTGAGGAAATAAGTAAAAATGGCCTGGATAAAACTGAACTTAATTCCCTAAGGTCCCAGGCAGGGCCTTTTCTAGCCATGTTAGTGCCCTAGGTGCCTCTGTTGTAGCTGGGTTTCTCCACTCAATTTCTTCTGACAGCCTGTAACTGCTGCTGTAGATGTTTCTTTAGAGTGGTACAGCTTTAGTAAGAGTCGCACTCTGTACCAGGTGGGGTGATCGTGTATGCATACCCAGGGTCACTAGCTACCAATGAAATACTGATAGAAATGACAGGATAGATTTTCAGTGCAAAAGAAATATAGGTAGCGCACACTGGTAAAGAATCTCTACTAAACCCTTAGTCATAGCCTATGACTAAGTTACAGTAGGAGCCTGAAATGCGTCAGGCGACTCATTCGATATGTGAATATTCTACTATAAATAGTCTTATTATTACAGTCTCTGCTATAAATACTAGGATAGGTTTTGAACTTTATATATAAGTCTGGCTGGCAGAGCGATTTCTGCTCTAAGTGCTTTTCTTTTAAAGGGAGTTTCTTTTTTAAAGGGGTATATATTTTTTTTCCAAAAAAATTTATTGTGAGAAGTAAAATAAACATTTCAAAAAAACAAGACAGTAATACTAAATGTAACAGTAGGAAAAAAAGGAAAGAAATATTCCGCAGCAAGGGTAAAACTCCTAACACATTATGTCTATCTTGTCACATAATATCTCACATTGATTTTTAATAAACAAATAATATAAACTATATCGTCAGAAACATTCCAAAATCTAGAATGCACATTCTTAAATTAATACATTGCAAATACAAAAACAAAAAAGTGATAATTGGCCCGCCGCACACTCCGGCTCCCATATCCTGAGTGATTCAATTGTTTCAAAAGCGAGAATTCAGTAGATCTCAGTTGATAGGGGTGCATGTAGGTCAATTTAATCCGACGGGGTGCTAGTTGTTCTTCAATTCCCACCGACGTCAGTCATAATACATAGCCAGGGGTTCCCCACCTCATTATATTAACGAGTTGATCTTTTGATAAGGTGAGATATGCGTTTGTTTTCACAGATCCACAAAATCTTTGAGATTATTTGAGTTTCTGAGTGGGAAGGTTGTTTCCAGGTTGCAGCAAGAAGGCTACGGGTAGCTGCACAGAAGCTATGTACATGTTTGTTACTTGGTTGTGATAAGTAGGGTATATCTCTATCAAATAAAGCTGTCCAGGGGTCTAAGGTTATTGGGGAATGTAGTGTTTTATAGATTAAGCTCTCGCATGTAGCCCTGGGAGTGTGCCTGAGTGTAAGTAAATAAAATCACATTCAGGGAGATTCAATAAAAGTTCTAATCGTTACAAATGGTGTTACTTTTGCCCCAACCAATCAGATCTTATTAACATTTGAAAGCTAACATCTGATTGGTTGGTGCAAAATTAGCATCATTTGTAACGATAAGAACTTTTACTGACTAGCCCTGTTTGTGTTTTTCACTGCTTATTACTAGAATAAGGTGGTGGGGATTGTTAAGGTAAACATTAGGCACATGCAGGGAGATACAATCAAATAATTTTCCCTGTAAAACAAGCATGAAACCCATGCTACCCAAAGCAATACTGGGTAGCGTGGGTTTAAATCTTGTTTTGCAGGGGCTGCACCACTTCCAAATGTTTTAGAAGTAGTGCAGCTTTTGTGATGTAAAAGTTAGATATTATGCCTCTATTTTGCGCAATATCTAACATTTTATTCTTGTAGTAGTTTACATGGGTAAGTAGCGTGGCTGAACATCACTAGGATATATTGTATCTCCCTGACGGTTTCTAAAATAAATGCTTGTTTTCAACTGCATTGTTAGAAAGGCTTTTTTTGTTTGTTTCCTTCATCTCTGATTGGATAAGAGTGTAGCTAATTAATATAAATTGCCGGAGCACTGTAGTGTATTTGATTTTGAACCTCACATATAAGTCCTGCTAAGCTCTGAGCGATTTTCTTTTAAAGGGATTTCCTGTTTTAATTGGGTTTGTCTGTTTTTAAGGGGTGCATTAAAAAACAAAAGCATTTAGAACAATAAAGGGTTTCAGAACAAGATTGCTGTTTCTGTTGTGTATTGCTGTTTTTTGTTGTTGTGTATTGCTGTTTAGTATGGACAGTTTTGTTGGGACCACACAATTTTTATCCTGCTGCATGTATGGGGATCTTGGAGCAGCTGCGTCAAGGGACCTAAGTATGTGTCAGATGTGAGTGGGTTGCCCATTTAGAATCTGATGTGCAGAATCTAAAGGGGCAACTTGCTGTATTGCAGGGCTTTACAAACCTGGGGTAAATGCAGGTACTAGCAGGGGTAAGTAAAGGGGGTGAAGGAAGTTAGTTTTTTAAGGGTCACCAGGTGAAGTATGTGGCAGAGAGCAGGTTCACTTCTTCCCAGCCAGTCGATCCCAACAGATTTGCTGTTTTAGGTGAAGATGTGAAGGATGAAGGCTCAGAAGTAGCATGTATGGAGCGGGACATTCCCTTGAGCACCCATGGGATGGCTATCTCTGATACAATGGAGGGAGAAATGAGGGCTAGGAAGGATTGGTAGGTGGTAGTGGTAGGGGACTCCATTATTAGAAAGGTAGATAGGGTTATCTGCCACCAAGGACCTACATACCAAACAGTGTGTTGCCTGCCTAGTGTTTGGGTTCGACATGTGGTGGATAGTGTAGACAGAGTATTGGGTGGAGCGGTGAATGGCCTGGTGGTCTTGATTCACATTGGTGCCAATGGCAAATTTAGAGGTGATGTGAGGTATTTAAAAATGATTTCTGAATGTTTTCAGAAATACTACCACAGCCACATGCTCTTAAGTAGAAATGGAATGCACCTCAATGATCATGGTGCAGCTGTTTTGGGGGAGAAGATGGCTAAGGGGTTTGAAATTTTAAACTAGATATGCGGGGGAGTGTACGTTGGACTACAGAGTGGTAGATAGAGGCATTAAGGATCAGGGGACTAATAACAAAATGGAGGGAGGATATGGGGGAAGGGGGAGCTTAGAGGATAAGGAGGCATGAATGTTCAAGTATGGAAGTAAATTAATTGATAATCTAAAATGTATGTTTACAAATGTAAGAAGTCTGGCTGGAAAAAACTGGGGAACTAGAACTAATAGCTTTAAAGGGCATGTCCACCCCCAAAACTATAATTTAACCCACTTCTGGCCCCACTGTGTAGCGTAGTAAAATCCTTACCTTACCCTGCTCCAAAGGTTTGCCCTGCAATGTCCAAAAAAGTGACCACCAGGCGTCTGGCCAAGTCCCATTCTGTCTCTGCCTCCTGTCTCTCCTCCAGGAGAATTATGCCATGCACACTGCAGACCTCCCCCCCTCCCTCTCCCTCCCGTTTCTCTCTCCCTCCCCCTAACTCAAAACCCGACGTTCAGTACAGCCGGAAGCCGCGACCGTGATTGGCTGCCTCTCAGCCAATCACGGACGCAGCTGCTGATCCACCCCCCTTCTTGCAGTTTCATGCAAGCAGAGGGACGGGACTGAACGTCGGGGGAAAGAGGCAATGTAAGTAGTGATCGGGGTAGTTTTGCTTCAAATAACTATAGCGTTTGGGGTTGGGGGAGGGAGCCCTACACTACAGAAAAGTTTCAAAAAACGGATGGACATGCTCTTTAAAGGAAAGGTATAATGTGATCGGTATAGCAGAAACATGGCTAAATGAATCAGATGACTGGACATATTTAGACATAACAAGTGTGACAAGGGAAACTGTCTTGCTAAAGGAGTAGTTGTAGATGGAGTGTATATACCACCTAGGCTGCAGTTATGGCTTCGCTGAGGCTCCAGGGGAAGTTAAAATGGAGTTCTGTAGTGAGGTGTTTAATTTACCCAGTTAGCAGGGCCCTGGAGTCTGGCTAGGAAGAGTGGGTGGGATTCTTAGCCAGTTAAGTCCACAGGTGGACTATTTAGCAGACAGCCTGGGTGTGGTTGTGGGTGGTTTTTGCTCTGGAGAAAATCCTGGAGGGAGTGCAGCTCTGCTAGCAGGCTCTGGTTCTATTGATTTAAGACAAGCAGTCAAATAGGGTTTTTTTGTTTTGGTAATGCAAAGACTGTCTGATTTATACTGGAAAAGACTGTTATTTTACCAGTAAAGAAACTGTGTGCTTGACGCTCAGAAGAGCTGGGATTTCTGTTCAGTTTCTTTAGTTTACCGTTTAATAAACTACAGGCAGGAGCCTGCAACTGTTTATGGTTACAAAGTCTGCTGTCTCTTTCTTAAGGAATCGTGACACCACAGACACGACGATCCCACAAGTTAATAAGAAAGGAGGAGGAGTATGAATGTATGTTACACAATAATTGAAGCTAAATTTAAAAGATGAGATAGATAGAGGTATAAATGATAAGGCAGAAACAATAAGGGTGGAGCTGTGTACAGGAAGCAAGAAGGGGGGTAAATTAATTGTTGAAGTATGTTATAAGCTGCCAAATGCCAGTGAGGAGGTGGAAATCAATCTCCATATGCAGTTAGCAAAGGCTGCTGGTATGGGGCATGTTCTAGTTGTGCGGGGTTTTATTTCCCTGACATAGATTGGAATAAGGGAACTGCCAGCACCTGAAAAGGTATCAAGTTCTTAAATATTCTATATGAGCATAGAAAATCAGAGGGAACAGAATAGGCTTTCAAGGAGTATAAAAGCTATAATGAGGAGTGCAAGAAAGCAACTGAACTTGCTAAAATAGAAAATAAAATACGGATAGCAAAACAAAGCAAGTTCAACCCCAAAATGTTTCTTACATATATCAATGGTAAAAAGATGAGGGCTAGGGGCTGAGATGGTTATAGAGGATGCCAAGGAACGTTTTTTGTTTTCATCATTTTTTCCACTATAGAGAATCCTAGTCCTTAAACAAGGATTGTAATTATATGAAGGATATAAATGAGGAATATTCACTTTGGCTGACAGAGAATATGGTAAGGAAACAATTAGACATAGTTAATATCAAGAAAGCCCCAGGATCTGATAAAATACATCCTCAGTTCTTAAAAGAGCTTAGTCCAGTTTTATCTAGAATTATCTTTTCAGATTCACTTTTGTCTGGTGATGTGCCGCTGGATTGGAAAAAAGCTAATGTAATACAAATATTCAAAAAACTTCCCAGCCTGGTAACTAAAGACCAGTAAATCTAACACCAGTGGTAGGGAACGTGTTGGAAACTTTGTTATGGGATAATTTTCTTGACTTTATCTTTAGTTATCGGATTGCAAACAGAGAGTGGTGGTCAATGGAGCTACATCTATAAGGGGAAATAAGTGGAGTGCCTCAGGGTTCTGTACTGGGGCCATTTCTTTTTAATCTGTTTATAAATGACTTAGAAAGGGCATTGAGAGCAAGTTCTCTGTGTTTGCGGATGACAGTAAACTATGCACAGCTTTGGAAACTTCAAATGATGTGCAATTTCTGCAAGCAGACCTAGATAGATTATCAAAATGGGCAGCAGAATGGCAGATGAGATTCAATGTTGATAAATGTAAGGTGATGCATTTGGGGCTTAACAATGCTTGTGCCACCTACACCATAAATAACTCTGTGTTAAGTGAATCTCTAATGGAAAAAGATTTGGGGGTTTGCAGTAGCAAACGATGCCAGGAGCAATGACTAGAGCTATCAAGATATTGTCTTGTATAAAGAGTGTAATAGATTCAAGAGAGAAAAATATTATTTTACCTCTTTACAAGGCACTGGTAAGGCCTCATTTGGAATATGCGGTGCATTTTTGGAATCCCATATACAAAAGGGACATCTTGGAAATGGAAGCAGTTCAGAGAAGGGCAACTAAAAAAATAAAGGGAATGGAGGGAATTGATTATGCAGGCAGATTAGACAAGTTAGGGATTTTTACTTTGGTGAAGCGATGTTTGAGTGGGGATATGATCATTTGATAAAAATATATTAAAGGAATAGTTCACTCTCAAAGCAAACTATTCCTTTAATGTATTGATTGAAGCACGGAAGGTTAAGGAGCTATGCCTTAGTGTACCTCCCGTTTTTCAATCAATAGCACAGGGTCCGGAAATGAACATAAGAAAAACTTACCTTTAGTGTGATCCACCATGGCAACATTAAAATCTCCGACCGCTTCCCTCTACTGAACAGCTATAGCTTGGATTCCGTGCATGCGCGCTAAAGCTGTACAAAACCGGGAAGCAGCCGGAGATTTCAATGTGGCCGCTGTGGATTGCGCAAAAAAATTTCTTATCTTTGTTCCTAGATCCTGCACTTTTGATTAAAGAACGGGAGATAAGGCATAGCTCCTTAAACTCCCAGGATTCAATAAATACATTAAAGGAATAGTTCACTTTGAGAGTGAACTATTCCTTTAATTGGCCATACAATAAACTGTCTGGTGCATTTTTCACTAATGGGCCATATCAGAGGACTCGTGGACATCCTTTAAGAAGAAAATAAGTTTAATCTTCAGGTTGGGAAAGGTTTCTTTACAGTGAGAACAGTGAACTTTCTTCCAGCAGATGTGGTAATGGCAAGTTCATTGAATAGCTTTAAAGTGGCCTTGATAAACTTCTAAAATTAAAAAAAATTGAGAATTACTGGTATAAATACATATACTGCAGTTCTGGTTGATACAGGAATACAGAAATACTTTCTGATTGTTTGGAGTCAGAAAGGAATTCCTTACAAATTACTTTTTGTTTCTTAGATATTGTGGGCAGTGCTATTCATATAGCATGAGACTGCAAGATGCCTTATTTTATAAGAAGGTGTTTCTCCATTTTTATGCTCAGTGGAGGGCTTTTTGCTCATTTTGGCCCCCCTCTCCCTAAGCTTCCTAGCTGCCTTGTCTACTGTACGCCCAAGTCCTACACCATAGAGCCATGAATCTGTATAGTATAGTATTTGAGGTTGAATAAAGACATACGTCCATCCAGTCCAACCCATCTAGCAATATCCTCATTTCCTGCCTAACTGTTGATCCAGAGGAAGGCAAAAAAAACCCACCAAATTTATGAAGGGGGAAAAAATTCCTTCCTGACTCCAAGTGGCAATCGGAAATTTCCCTGGATCAACTCTACTTTATGTATCAATGCCAGTAACTTGCAACATTCCTTGTTTGCAGAAACTCATCCAGCTTTTTTTTTAAACTGACCAATGAACCTGCCATTACAACGTCCACTGGAAGACAGTTCCATAGCTTTACCGTTCTCACAGTAAAAAACCCTTTCCGAGCTTGAAGCCTAAACCTTTTTTCTTCAAGTCTTAAGGGATGTCCTCGTGTCCTTTGACATGTTCTATTGGTGAACAATGCCCCAGATAGTTTATTGTATGGCCCGTTAATGTATTTATACACAGTAATCATATCCCCACTCCCCAGACCAACAGACCTTAGCTTATTCATTAGTCGCCTATGGGGGACTGTATCAAAAGCCTTTGCAAAATCCAAGTAAACTACATCTACTGCTATACCAGAGTCTAAATTTCTACTTACTTCCTCATAAAAGCCAAGCAAGTTAGTTTGACAAGATCTATTCCTTCTAAATCCATGCTGGTTACTACTTATAATGTCAGTCCTTGAAACATACTCTAGAACATGACTACCCTTTTTGAATATTGGAATAACATCAGCCTTTTTCCAATCCAGAGGCACACCACCGGACATGAGGGAATCAGCAAAAATAAGAAACAATGGCCTAGATAAAACTGAACTTAGCTCCTTAAGTACCCGAGGATGTATTTTATCCGGTCCAGAAGATTTATTAATATTAATCTTATTTACTTCTTTCTGTACCATATCTTCGGTTAACCAAAGTGAACTTGAATCTTTTATACCATAATTGCTACTATACTCTATGATATCTGTACTTGGATCTTCTATAGTGTATACAGAGGGAAAAAAATTATTCAAGACATTTGCTTTATCACCATCCTCCGTAACTAACTTATCCCCATTAATTAATGGTGCCACATTCTCAGTCCTCATCTTCTTACTATTAATATACTTAAAAAAATGTTTAGGCTTAGTGATGCTTTCTTCAGCTATCCTAACTTCATTATTAATTTTAGCTAGTTTGATTGCTTTCTTACACTCCTTGTTACAGTTTTTATACTCCCTAAGGGCACGGCCACACTGCAACGCAAACGCAATAGCATGCGATTTCATGTGCGATTTTTGTTGCGTTTGCGATTTCTTCAATAAGTATAGGAAAACTCATGTGATTGCGATTAAAAATGCAGAACGCAAAACGCAATCGCACCGAAAAACGCGCGTTTTTTTGCGTTGCCGCGTTTTCAATGATTTTGGAAAATCGCAAACGCAAGCGCAAACGCAAAAAAAAAGGCAGCAGTGTGGCCTAGCCCTCAAGGCCCTTTCCGTTCCCTCGGCCTTAAAGGTTTTAAATGCCTTTTTCTTCCTTACCATTTGCCTCTTTACATCAGAATTCAGCCATGTGGGCGCGGATTTATTTTTTTTACATTTATTTCCCAAGGGTATAAATTTAGATGTGAACTGGCTTAAAATCCCCTTGAACACAGTCCACTTCTGTTCAGTACCTTTACCTGATAATACATTATCCCAGTTGACATTCTGAAGAGCTGCTTTTAACCTGGGAAAATTTGCTTTCCTGAAATTAAATGTCTTTGTTAACCCAGCGCACTTTTCCTTTTGATAACAAAGTCCAAATGCCACTATTTCATGGTCACTATTCCCTAAGCCTCCAGTTACCTTTATATGTATAATGCGCTCCACAATGTTAGATATTACCAGATCCAACAGAGCTCCTTTTCTAGTAGGAACCTCAACCACCAGTGAGAGAAAATTATCCTGCAGCAAATTCAGGAACTCATCGCCTTTTTCTGTGATGGCAGTTCCACCACACCAATCAATGTCAGGGTAATTGAAGTCCCCCATAATGAGCACACTCCCCAAACTTGCAGCCCTTGCCAACTGCACTGACAAGATCTAACAAGATCGAAACATGTCATGTCTGCAGGTCAGATGATTGGCTCTATATATTAGGCTGTATTGCATGTTATTAAGCCAAAGGTTCTGGACACATGCATTAGCTATAGACATAAAGGAGTATTTTGCATACCTCTGCCCCTTACTCTGGGGAACCTGGGAGTAAGAAATGTCTTCTTGTTTCTTAGATTTTGTGGGCAGTGCTATTCATATAGCATGAGACTGCAAAGATGCCTTTGTAGACTTATACATTTTTTTCCATATTGTGGGGATTAGCTCACTGAACGCCCTGCACAGGGGTTCAAAGACAAGACAGCGATACCCTAAAGTCCAAACATAGCACACTTAATTCACAAACAGCAGGGTTTCTTTTAAACTTGCAGCTCAAGACTGTTCAAACACTGCAAACTTACAGTATGGAAGAGCCCATTGTTGTACCTTTACATTTTTGTACCGCTTAGATCACTCCTCAGGCTTTTTTTGAACAAGCTGAAAAATGGTCTTGGTTTATCTAATGAAGAAATTGTGGGTTGAAATCCAAAAGTAAATTTCCAAATTTAATGGTGACCACACATGAAAAAAATCACAATGTGCCCCCTTCCTCAGCTCTTTTTATCTTGGCTTATTCTGTCTTCTCGTTTTTTTCAAAACTGTCTTTTTCCAGTGTGTACTTCTAGTGGTGACACAATACCAATCTGCAACATTCTGTCTTTTACCTTTAACAGATAAAGTATAGGGGGAAAGTTTGTGATTGCCATCCTCCCTACGATGCTGAAAGGCTAGGGGCATTTCTAAAGATTTTTTTACAAACATTTTAGCCATTGGGACATGCTCCCAATGTTATTTGATCCTTATGCAATCTTTATGTTAATATTGACAGCAAATTAAACCATGTTTATTTCAAAATCTCAACTCATATAGGGCGATATTCTCTAATCTATCTGAAACCTCTGGTACCGCGTGTTGTAATTACTGTACGGTGGCAGTCGTACATTTACCACTGCTCGGTCATACAATACCATTTGGTAGTAAAATAACCCAATGGTATTGTATAGGCAAGTGTACAATAACAATTGTGATCATAAATATACGATCGCAATTGCGGTCATTAAATAGCGATACCGCTCCTATATAAATATTTCCCATAGACTACAATAGGGTTGAACTTTTGTGAAACCTCCATTGAATATAATTCAGCAGCTTTGTGTATATCTAATGGGCAATAAATATTCTGCAAACACACACCCCTATCTTTGTATCCATCCCATTGGTCCATTTGTAAGCTAAATAGCATACTAACAAGGAGATTCAATAAATGTTCTTATCGTTTAAAATGGTGCTAATTTTGCACCAACCAATCAGAACTTATTTAACATTTGAAAGCTAACATCTGATTGGTTGGGGCAAAACTAGCACCATTTTAAACAATAAGAACTTTTATTGAATAACCCTGTAGATCTTTAATTAATTTATTCCTAGCATAAGGGGAGCCATGCCAAATTGACAAACATTCTTAGAGTGACAGGGCCTTTGAGCACAAGCACACAGTCAGGGAGACATCATCAGACACAGTCTTGTTCCCGGCTACAGTCCCCCTGACATCACCATTGCTTTGCATTTATAATTTTGCAAACTTGTGTTTCGTAGCAATAGGCCTACTTTGATTAAACTGCACAAGATCTTGTTTCCATTCTTACTACAATATGTAAAGTTAAAAAAAAGAATAATTCTAAAATAGTGATAATTGTACATACTGTATGTATATTGTAGTTTGGATTTTTCAATCTCTATTCTACTGTAAACATGTCTAGTACTGTATTTACTGATATGTCATTCTGCCTATCTTGAGAGAGGAACACAGATGTAATTTGTCAGCTTTTCCACACTCAAATATTTTCCTTCTGTAGCTTTTCATATGCCTGATTCAGTGTCTCACCCTGTAGACATTATTCATTCTGACACAGCACAGCTGTAACTTAGATTCCACGTTTCCTTCCCACAGGAACTCTGGTTGCCTAATACTGAAGGATCACTTATTGTATAAACACGGTTTATTAGAGGGAAAAAAGCTACAAAAGAAAGATTATATACCAGTGTAATTCATGTTTCACTTTTTGCTTACATTTCCTGATTGAGTGTTACACTGTACTACACACAAATCTAATAAATAGGCATGCACAGGTATGTGTATGCATGTTTGTGTAAATACAACATAAGTGTCACACTCCAATTTGCGAATTAAAAACTGTATTCCAAAATATACAAAAACAAACTTGTTTCAAATCATATAACGCTCTATTCTCTAATCTCTATTACCCCTTTGTCAAGCTTAAAGGAAAACTAAACTGAAAATGAAAGTTTAGGTTAGAAAGTACTTGCCTCAACACCCTTCTCAGCATGGAAGATTCCACTCAGGGGCCTTTTCTTTACCGCTATGAGCTCATTTTAGGTTCTGTTTGTTCCCCAAACCTGAAGCTGACATTTTCCCTTCCCCGCCAGTATTTTTACCTTGATTACATTTTCAGCACATGTGTTATTTCCACTCCCACCTCTGAACCCCTATGATGTAGGAATATATTAAATCATCAATATTCAAATTGGTACTGCAGCTGATTAACCCTTTCCTAGTAGCAGTGTTGTAGTGTGATGTATATAGGTCTGGGTATCTAGTGTGTCCGGATCTGAAATAACGTATGTCTCACCTACGGCTTTCACTCCACCATATCCGACATATAAACAATAAATAGCAGTTGAAACATACAGGTCTGTAGCTGTGAATATTGCAAGTTTATTGTAAAACATGCGTGCTACATGTTTCAGACCCACTCAAGCACTTGAGGAAGGACAAGTGGGTCAGAAACATGTAGCACCCATGTTTTACAATAAACCTGCACTATTCCGAGTTACAGACCTGTGTCTTTGTATGTTTAACCTGCAATGTATTGTTTAAGTGTTGGAGGACCATATTTAAAAACTTGCAATACTGCAGGTTTTCGTTACTGTACGACCGTGGCAGTAGTAAACCATGCTGTAAACTACCTTAATGATATTCTACGGGCGGTCGTAGATTTACGTTCGCTATCGTACATTTACAAGATTTCCGATAACTTAATGATTGCTATAGTGATTGCTAAAGAAGGCGATACCACACCTGTATAAATATGGCCCGTAGTGTGAAAGTCTCTAGCTCTCCCTTATTAAAGGGAATGTTAGAGGGTAGGAAGAGTGTGTTTTTATAGAAAGCACATGGTGCAGAACTGTAGGGGGAGGATAGTGAAGTGAAACTGATTTTAGCACAGATTTGTGCAATGCATTTCTCATCAGTGTACCATATTAAAGGGAATGTTGGAGGGTAGGAAGAATGTGTTTTTGATTCAGCTGTCTGTATTGCATGCATTACACAGAGAAATGCATTGCACAGAGCTGGGCTAAAATGGGGGTCATTACTGTATATTATCCTACACCTGCAGCACTGCACCATGTTCTATAAGTGTACATATTAAAGGGGAATGTTGGAGGGTATGCCATTTGCAGCTCTGGACCAAGTTATTTCTATAAATGTACATATTAATAGGAATTATTGAAGGGAATGCCAATTAAAGGGGAACTGTTAGAGGGATGCAAACATGTTATATAAAATTAATGCAGCAAGTGGGCTGCCTGTGGGAAGTTTTGCATAAACAAAAACCCTCTTCCAACCTTTTCCTTTAAGACCCGAACACATATACAGGCCTATGTGCCTATGTATTAAAAGTTCTTATGGTTAAAAGTGGTGCAAATTTTGCCCCAACCAATCAGATTTTAAGAATTTTTATTACATAGGCCTGATAATATCTAGACAACAAAAGGTTGTTAGTATTTTCTTCAGAAGCATGATGCAGGCTGATACAGTTTGTATTAAATGCAATGGTACTTAGCACTGCAACATGTAGATTTAATACGTGTTTGGGTCTTAAAGGGAAAGGTGGCCTGTAAAATGCATTGCACAGAGCTGTGCTAAGACCATGTTCAAGTTAATATGCTGCACCTGCAGCTCTGAGCTGTTTTGTTTTTATAAGTGTCCCTTGTAAAGTGGTCAGTTCAATTCTACTGGGTTTGCCACCTTTCCATTTAAGACTCAAACTCTTAGGGCTACTCCCACTACTGCGTTTTGATTGCGGTCTGTGATCTGATTGTGCTAGTGGGAGTGCCGGCATGTAATGTAAAGCCTATGGGACCGGCCCCACTACATGCAATGCATTTCAGTGTGCTATTGGAGTTCATGCGATCACCATTTTTGGTCTGTATTGCATGCGCTCTGCTAGGATAGAATTGTGGACGGTCAACACCCATGCACGGAAGCGAGCACGTGCGTCCTCCCTTGCACTTAAGTGGGGCCACAGCCTCAGGAAATTGCTAAGTTCCATTGCATTACATATATGCTGTATATGCATATATGCTGTATATGCATTACACTTCTAAGGGCTAGGTCACACAAGCACGTTTTTCAGGCAGTTGCGATTTTCCAATGGTATTGAAATCGCAAATGCATGTAAATGGCGTGCGATTGTTTGTGTGATTCAGGTGCATTGCAGCGTGGCTGTGCCCTAAATGTACATTGCAGCAATACACACACTAATGTAAATGGTAGAGTGCCAATATAAACACAAAACACATACAAAGACACACAGGCTCATTTACCCAGAGCCAATATCGCTTTGGGTAAATGTCCTGTTCGTGATTCAATATCATGTTTGCGAATGTGGGTAAATCCGGGTAAGGGGTTTACCCACTGCGGCATTTTAAAGCCAGCTATATGCTGCCATTAAAATCCTGCACTAACACGATATTGAATTGCGAGCGTCAGACGTGAGGGTGATTTCTGCACAATCCCCACATCCAACGCTAATATGAAGTTAAAGTCAAGCTAACCGGTAACAGAACGGCTAGCACAACTTTAACTCCATATATCTGCCCAGCGAGTCTGGGTAAATGAGCCTGACAGTATCTTGCAGAAATGCTCACAAATATAAAGGGTTAACAAGTTGCTTCCTAAATACATATGAAAAGGGTTAACACCTTCCCCCACTCTGTTGGAGCAGGAAAATCTGCTAATAATATTCACTGCTATCTCTGATGATTGGCTGGGAGAAACTGGCAGGTGGGGACTCTGAATTCAACTGTTACATGCAGCTTAGCATGAGAGAAGTGGGAAACGAACACAAGGAACCTAGTTAGCATGTGCAGAAGGAGTTTTGTGTCCAGGACCACCAGGAAGAGGCAACACTAGAAGCCAGCCGTGGCATCATAGATTGCCAGTACTCAGAAATGTTCTATTAATGATTTTTACACTAAGAGGCTGAATTCAGAGGTGAGAAACAAATGGTTTTACTAAGTGACAGTTATAGAGTCTGTGGTGCTGCCTTTGTATTTTGGGTTTAGTTCTCCTTTAAATAAATACCTGTAAGTAGCCCTAACTTTCAGGTGTGTGTGTTGCTACATGTCTTTAATGCAGTACTTCTTTTGCATAGCCTAACAGGGTTTCAATAAAAGTTCTAATCGTTTAAAATGGTGCTAAATCCTTTGTGATATAACAGTCTTCATGACAGGGCACGGTCGACAATGGACCTCCCTTTGCCCCCATTAACAACTGTTTTGGGTAATAAAAGGCCACAGCATTCTTTTACTAAATATTTTGTCACTCAAAATAACTTTTAAATGTTAAACATTTGTTTAACAAATAATAATTTAACAAATATATTAACAAATATGTTAACAAATATATTAACAACATATTAACAAATATATTAACCAATACCTTGCTAACTGTTTCTCTTAAATAATCTAGTGCAGTGCCCTAGCTCGCTTTCTGGGATTACAACCCCCATGCTGTCACTTAATACCACTCCCCTTCTTATTAACCCCCACCAACCTCCTACCGGTGGAATAAGGGAACCCAATAGAAAGGGAGGGAAATCAGAGCAGACCTTGGCCGGACCGTGAGGAACGAGGTCTTGCGAGATCTCCCTCCACCCAGCTGCTCACACCTACGTCATCCATCCATGACCCGGAAATGCCAGCCGGCTCCCAGATGTGGACGGACAAAGCAGCAACGGAAGAGAGAGGGGACTCAAGTTTTCCTCTCCCGGCCCCATCAAGGCCCTGCTCCCCGGCACTGTGGCCAGTACGAGGGGCTTTGAGTACTAAACATGTGCCCTGCATGATTTTTTGAGATTTTCTTAGCAAGCTTGGTATATCTTCTGCAAAAGGAACAATACTAACAAAAAAACAGTCACTTGTTATTTCATTCTGATTTCTGGGAAATTCAAATAAATGATAGGACCAAGGATTGATCAATGATGAAATATAAGCTTATGTGTACCCATATTAAAGCATGAATAGAGTATTTATGTTTGAAAATGTTTGTGTAAACAAGATAGTTAAAGGTCCATCAACTACAAACTCTAACACTTTAAAGTCTCAGAATTATGGGGCTAATTTACTGGGGTGTTCCTATGGTTTTTGGAACCTTAAACAACTTTTGAAATACGCCTATAAGCAGACAGCGTGTGTGGCTTAATTGGGAAAGTATGTGTGGCTTGTGGATGTGGCCATAGTTTGTGGAAGTGTGTGTAGACTTAACACTGGGGGACTGAAGGACTGACTTCACTGACTACACTGGTTGGTGAATTGGAGTGCTGGTGAACTGGTAAATATGCTTACAATACAGACTGATAAATATAAGATGTCCACACACACAGAATGGCACACATGCATACATGGCACACATGCGTAGATAAATAAACAGGCACAAACATGTTAAGATACAAACATAAACAGATACACACATACAGACAGACACACACACATACAGAAACACAGATACAGAAACACACACACACAAAACGTAACAATTTGTCCTGTGACTACAGTTCTCATAATTTTTCCACTGTCAAATTCTATCCCCTGTACAATATTCTTTCTATTACTAGTTACAACTACAGTCAAAACCACAGTCAAATTCTGTCCCCTGTACAATATTCTTTCTATTACTAGTTACAACTACAACTTACGGTCCATTCTACTCCATTATCTGGTGCAGGTACTGCCAGATGAAGCACATATTGTAAACCTAGTGGCAGAAATGTAATATTGCAGGAAGGAGAATTTTTTATTTAACTGCCATCTTTCTAGGTGACCACAGGGTGGCAAAGCACAGAGTGAGAGGCCCGCAGCTGTTTGTTTCATGGTAGGGGGGCACCTGCTTATTTATAAAGACCTTTACAGATAAACTAAACAGATAAACTAAACTAAAAAAAGGTGGCATAGATATTTTACAAAGCTATCACTATTTTGCACAGTGACAGTATTTACTTATTTTTCCTAAAATCTTAAAGGCATACCCATTTTGATCTATCTGAACAAAATGGTTTGTAACCACATACATATATACTACATGTATAGTACCCCTTAGTTCTTTCTACCAAAGAATAGGATATCAAACAATACACATTTAAGTCTACTGGTGACCAAGCAGGGGAGGGACTATTTCCATAATAACACTATTCAGTGCAAGTTTCTATATTAAACATCTTATTCTCAAATAATAATTCATAGTTAACTCCTAGAGGTTCGAAATATACTGCCTGCTTAAAAAATTGTCTTTATTACATTATATTGCAGCTTTGCAAGGGCGTGAAAATGTGTTTCCTTTTTTTTTTAAATCTACCATTTATAATATTAGATTGTATTTTCTTTTGTTCAAATTTTCTATGTTAAACCTTTTTATCCTTTTTGCTAGGTTCTTTGGATAGCGATTAGTATCTGTTTTTTATAATGAAATCCTTATTTTGCACCTGCGGTTTTAAAACACATGCAGTGTTATTCAATAAAGGTTAAAAATGGTGCTAATTTTCCCCAATCAATTAAATACTAGCTTTCAAATGTTAAATAAGATCTGATGATTGGTTGGGGCAAAATTAGCACCATTTTTAATAAGAACTTTTATTGAATCTCCCTAATGGTATTTTGTGTCAAGACATAGTAATTAAGGTTGAATAAAGACATACGTCCATCAAGTCCAACCTATTCACCCTCTTTTTTTTTTTAACCCTACCTAACAGTTGATCCAGAGGAAGGCAAAAAAAAACAGCTTAAAAGGGGGAAAAAATTTCTTCCTGACTCCAAACGGCAATTGGAAAGTATCCCTGGATCAACCAGATCTATATGCATTAATACCAGTAATTCTCAATATTTTTTAGTTTTAGAAACTTATCCAGTCCTTTTTGAAAGCTATTCAATGAACTTGCCATTACCACTTCTGCTGGAAGACAGTTCCACAGTTTCACCGTTCTCACTGTAAAGAAACCTTTCCTAACCTGAAGATGAAACTTCTTTTCTTCCAATCTTAAAGGATGTCCACGAGTCCTCTGATATGACCTATTAGTAAACAATGCACCAGAGAGTTCATTGTATGGCCCATTAATATATTTGTATAAGGTTATAATGTCCCCACGCAAACGTTGCTTCTCCAATATAAACAGCCCTAACTTGTCTAATCTGCCTGTATATTCAAGCCCCTCCATTCCCCTTATTAATTTAGTTGCCCTTCTCTGAACTGCCTCAATTTCCAAGATGTCCCTTTTGTATATGGGATTCCAAAACAGCACCGCATATTCCAAATGAGGCCTTACCAGTGCCTTGTAAAGAGGGAGAATAATATTTTTCTCTCTTGAATCTATTCCCCTCTTTATAAAAGACAATATCTTGCTAGCTCTAGCCGTTGCTACCTGACATTGTTTGCTAAAGCGAAGTCTGTTATCTACCAGAACCCCCAAATTTTTTCCATTACAGATGCACTTAACACAGAGTTATTTATGGTGTAGGTGGCACAGGGATTATTAAATCCCAAATGCATCACCTTACATTTATCAACATTGAATCTCATCTGCCATTCTGCTGTCCATTTTGATAATCTATCTAGGTCTGCTTGCAGCACTTGCACATCATTTGAAGTTTCCAAAGCTCTGCATAGTTTAGTGTCATCAGCAAACACTGAGACCTTGCTCCCAATGCCCCCTTCTAAGTAATTTATAAACAGATTAAACAGAATTGGCATTATATATTTTGTTGTATTTACAGCACATTTGTACAATACCTACATTTCTGACATGCCAAGAAATAAGACACAATATTAAATCAGTTGTATTCAGTTAGATAAACTGAACTTAAAGTTTAGTTTCATATTGGTTCTTTTGGATGAACCAATTGCTGCCTCAGTGTGTTGTTTGGTGTTTTTTGAAAATTTTTCTTAATTCTTCAGCAGCAATTGGTACGTCTAAAAGACCCAATACCGAAACAAAGAAGAGCAACATTATATACGTAGTGCAGTGCAGTGAAAAGTGCTCTGATTTGTATGTGGGGGAGACCAAACAGCAGCTGCACCAACGTATGGCCCAGCACATAAGAGCAAATTCATCGGGGAAGGACTCAGCTGTGTACTTGCATCTTAAGGAAAAAGGACATACCTTTGAAATTTGTAATGTCAACATCCTAATAAAGGAACAGGACTGATTCAAGAGAGGTGTCAAGGAGGCCATTTATGTGTAACTTAAGAAACCATATTTGAAATGGAAAGGGTTCATAGAAGGGCAACTAAATTAATAAGGGGACTGGGGAAACTTGAATATGAAGAGAGACTGGAATAGTTACAATAATGTACGCTGGAGAAAAGGCGCTTGCGTGGGGATATGATTACTGTGTATAAATACATTAATGGGCCATACAATAAACTATCTGGGGCATTGTTCACCAATAGAGCATGTCAGAGGACACGTGGACATCCCTTAAAGGCTTGAAAAAAGGTTTAGGCTTCAAGTTCGGAAAGGGTTTTTCACTGTGAGAACAGTAAAGCTATGGAACTTTCTTCCAGCGGACATTGTTATGGCAGGTTAAAAAAAAAGCTTGCAAGGAAAGTTGCAAGTTACTGGTATTAATACGTAAAGTAGAGTTGATACAGGGAAATATCCGATTGCCACTTGGAGTCAGGAAGGAATTTTCTTCCCCTTCATAAATTTGGTGGGTTTTTTTGCCTTCCTCTGGATCAACAGTTAGGCAGCATATGAAGATATTGCTAGAAGGGTTGCACTGGATGGACATATGTCTTTATTCAACCTCAAATACTATACTATACTATACTATACTATACTATACTATACTATACCAAGCCTGAATAAGAGGTGGGGGGAGGTGTGTTCAACACCAACTGTCTGCCATGTACAATGCAGATTTGACACCTTACCCTGGCCAGTTTCTAGAACATCTCTTAGCCACTATGCAATCACACCTTGCATTAAAATGTCCCTAACACCTGGCTGATTTATGTTAATTTGGACTTTCCAGAGTATTTAATTGCCAATTTATCTAACTGAATACACTAATATACCATGACCTGGATAAATGAGAACCTTCCCAAGTAACCCACAATATTGTGTAATATCGATAAGTTTCCCCCTGTATATACAGTATAGAAGATCAATGTACAGGGTATCATAGAGTATAGTAGCAATAATGGTATAAAAGATGCAAGTGCACTTTGGTTAACCAAGGATATGTTACAGAAACAACTAAATAAGGTTAATATTAATAAATCTCCTGCACCTGATAAAATACATCCTAGCTACGTTCAGTTTTATATAGGCCATTGTTTCTTATTTTTGCAGATTCCCTCATGTCCGGATGTGTCCCTCTGGATTGGAAAAAAGATGACGTTATTCCAATATTCAAAAAGGGTAGTCATTCACAGCCGGGTAATTATAGGCCTGTAAGTTTAACTTCAGTGGTGGGGAAGATCCTGGAAAGTTTAATAAGGGAACATGTTCTAGAGTATGTTTCATCCTTGGTTAACCAAAGTGCACTTGCATCTTTTTACCATTATTGCTACTATACTCTATGATACCCTGTACATTGATCTTCTATACTGTATATACAGGGGGAAACTTATCGATATTACCAATATTGGGGGTTACTTGGGAAGGTTCTCATTTATCCAGGTCATGGTATATTATTGTTTCAGTTAGATAAATTGGCAATTAAATACTCTGGAAAGTCCAAATTAACATAAATCAGCCAGTGTTAGGGACATTTTAATGCAAGGTGTGATTGCATAGTGGCTAAGAATGTTCTAGAAACTGGCCAGGGTAAGGTGTCAAATCTGCATTGTACATGGCAGACAGTTGGTGTTGAACACACCTCCCCCCACCTCTTATTCAGCTTGGTATGTATAGTATAGTATAGTATAGTATAGTATTTGAGGTTGAATAAAGACATATGTCCATCCATGCAACCCTTCTAGCAATATCTTCATATCCTGCCTAACTGTTGATCAAGAGGAAGGCAAAAAAAACCACCAAATTTATGAAGGGGAAGAAAATTCCTTCCTGACTCCAAGTGGCAATCGGATATTTCCCTGTATCAACTCTACTTTACGTTTTAATACCATAACTTGCAACTTTCCTTGCAAGCTTTTTTTTTAACCTGCCATAACAATGTCCGCTGGAAAAAGTTCCATAGCTTTACGTTCTCACAGTGAAAAACCCTTGGTTACTACTTATAATGTCAGTCCTTGAAACATACTCTAGAACATGATCCCTTATTAAACTTTCCAGGATCTTCCCCACCACTGAAGTTAAACTTACAGGCCTGTAATTACCCGGCTGTGAATGACTACCCTTTTTGAATATTGGAATAACATCATCTTTTTTCCAATCCAGAGGGACACATCCGGACATGAGGGAATCTGCAAAAATAAGAAACAATGGCCTATATAAAACTGAACGTAGCTAGGATGTATTTTATCAGGTGCAGGAGATTTATTAATATTAACCTTATTTAGTTGTTTCTGTAACATATTTTCAAGGACTGACATTATAAGTAGTAACCAGCATGGATTTAGGAGGAATAGATCTTGTCAAACTAACTTGCTTGGCTTTTATGAGGAAGTAAGATACATTTAGACTCTGGCATAGCAGTAGATGTAGTTTACTTGGATTTTGCAAAGGCTTTTGATACAGTCCCCCATAGGCGACTAATGAATAAGCTAAGTCTGTTGGTCTGGGGAGTCACATTTGTACATGATAGAAAAATGGTTAATGAATAGGATGCAGAGAGTATTGTTAATGGGGCTTCATCATTATGACTAAAGTGCTAAGTGGGGTGCACAGGGTTCTGTGTTGGGGCCGCTTCTATTTAATCTATTTATTAATGATTTGGAAGTGGGTATTGTCAGCAAGGTTTCTGTGTTTGCTGACGCACAAAACTTGTCGACAATTAAAAACTTCAGAGATGTGCAATCGTTGCAAGGGGATCAGATAGATTATCACATTGGGCTGCTAAGTGCAGATGATCAATGTTGATAAATGTAAGGTGATGCATTTTGGACTTAAAAATCCTTGTGCTACTTAACTATAAATGGCTCTGTGTTAAGTGAATCCCTGTTGGAAAGGGATCTTGGAGTTTGGTGGATAACAAACTAAAGGTAGCAAGCAGTGCCAGGCGGCAACAGCCAGAGCCAGCATGGCATTGTCTTGTATAAAGAGAGGTATGGATTCAAGGGAGGAAAATGTAATTCTCCCTCTTTACAAAGCATTGGTAAGGCCTCATTTGGAATTGCAGTGCAATTTTGGAATCCTGTGTATAAAAAGGACATCTTTGAAATGGAAAGGGTTCAGAGAAGGGCACTAAATTAATAAGGGATTGGGGGAGCTTGAATATGAAGAGAGACGGAAAAGTTACAATTATGTACACTGGAGAAAAGGCGCTTGTGTGGGGATATGATTACTGTGTATAAATACATTAACGGGCCATACAATAAACTATCTGGGGCATTGTTCACCAATAGAACATGTCAAAGGACACGAGGACATCCCTTAAGACTTGAAGAAAAAAGGTTTAGGCTTCAAGCTCGGAAAGGGTTTTTCACTGTGAGAACGGTAAAGCTATGGAACTGTCATCCAGTGGACGTTGTAATGGCAGGTTCATTGGTCAGTTTCAAAAAAAAGCTGGATGAGTTTCTGCAAACAAGGAATGTTGCAAGTTACTGGTATTGATACATAAAGTAGAGTTGATCCAGGGAAATTTCCGATTGCCACTTGGAGTCAGGAAGGAATTTTTTCCCCCTTCATAAATTTGGTGGGTTTTTTTTGCCTTCCTCTGGATCAACAGTTAGGCAGGAAATGAGGATATTGCTAGATGGGTTGGACTGGATGGACGTATGTCTTTATTCAACCTCAAATACTATACTATACAAAAATGTAGTATCTAATAGAACACCTCCCAAAAGCTAAGATCCGTTTGACTTTCAGTTTGGAAAGATTTTCCCCCGCTGTGTAAAAAGCCTTACAAACCACCAATCCAGCACCGCTTCTTCCTGGTATCGGCTGTCAGTCACGGCATTTATTTTATTTTGCAGCTTCATAATTTAATGTTGTGTCATTTAGAAACTTTAAGGCATGTTAAAAATAATTATTGGGAAAAATTGTACCATCTGTGTAAATGAAAGTTTTCAGATAAATGTATGTAGCTTCCAACTTTCCAGTCTATGCTAGCTACTAGAAACACTGTGGATTCTTTTAAACGTGTACAGAAAGGTTAAATATTGTAAATTTAAATATATTTATCAGGATGTAAATAATAACAAGAAGAAAAACAATGCTAGAAAGCAAATCAGTTTTTACAATTATTTTAGAATTGCACATCCAATTAATTTGCTTACATTTTACTTTACCATTGTAATGCGACTTAAAAAGCCTGCCCTTCTCTCTGGATAAATGAAAGCAATTAGTTCAGTAACTTGGACAAATTAATTTAAGCCCAGCAACCACTTCACGGTTTGCTTTATTCTGCTGGATCCTAACTTTTTGACTACCGTATAGAACTTGTGCCTCCCTGTGGTATGTGGGCATGAAAACACTGACCTTGGGGTGAAGGTTAAAAAGGAATAAAATTGTTATTTTACTATACTGCCAATGTAGTTTACCACCGGCATTTTTGTTAAATAATGATCGTTGCCAATTGTTATTTCAAAAGCACCTCCGCTTACCTGCTATTTCCTTTGTTGGAAACCAGCCATGGTTCCAGAGGACGAGGTACAAGGTGAGGTGCCCATGTGGCACTGACAAGTGCCTTTGTGGGGGGTCCTGCAGATCGAAGCCAGTACCCCCATTGGCTATTAAAAGAACATTTGTGGCTCTAATAAGAGCCTTTCTGATTAGGGGGTCCCCCAGCTTGAAACTGGGACTGCCCCTGGTCCAAAAAAGTGTCTTCTTCTTTCTCCAATATGGTCAGCAACATTAACTAAGCCAATGACGCAGACACTGTGCATGATGTCATGGAAATGTTTTTACAAAGCATTGGTAAGGCCTCAATTGGAACATGCAGTGCAATTTTGTAATCCTGTGTACAAAAAGGACATCTTGGAAAGGGTTCAGAGAAGGGTAAATAAAATAATAAAGGGAACAGAGGAGCTTGAATATGAAGACAGATTAGATCATTTACATTTATATACACTAGAGAAAAGGTGCTTGCATGGGAATATGATTACTGTGTATAAATAAATGCACAAACTACAACTCCCAGCAATAAAGCATGCTGGGAGTTATAGTTTCCAAACATCTTAAGTGGCAAATACTACCCCCTCGGTTTATACTCGAGTCAATGTGTTTTTCCTCCCTTTTTACCTAAAACTAGGTACCTCGGTTTATACTCGGGACGGTTTATACTCGAGTATATACGGTAGTACACCCTAAAACCTACAATAAACTGGTCTGTATTTTTTATCAAACTATACATCCTTATTATTCAAGAAGCACAGAATTGTTTAAAGACTGTCATAAAATAAAGTCGATAAGGTCAAATGTCTGTTATATTGTCCACCCATTCTTTTCTTCTTCACTCTATCATGCTTCAAAGTAGTAATGCAGACAAGTCTCACTGCAAAAAACAGATAAAAACAAGCACCAATTACCATGATATTCAAATTTAATTAATACAAAAGAAAATATATTAATTACAAGTAACTGTAAAAATATACTTAAAATGACACCAGTATTTACAGTTTTTAATTTCACCTACAGCTTTTTAAAAAGTGTCTCCTAACTTCCACAAAAAGCTAATCTCTTTCATTGAATGTTTGATGTTACATACTGTCCAGACAAGAGCAGTCATGTATTGAAAAGTAAAGTAAAATGAGCTTTATTAAACCTTGTATGCAGAATATTGGATTTAGGCTTTTATAGAAAGTAACCATTCTGTAAACTGAGCTAAAATCCAATGTCATTAAATAAGAAAGCCGAGCTCGGTTAGATATCAAACTATTTTACCTTGGAGATGAAATGTGTTTTAACTTGCCCTGTACCATTTAACAAGTATCCTAAGATGAGACCACATTCTTGCCTGCTAGTATGGACGTGGCTGGTTCTAGACTTCCATTCGGCTTCCAACTTGAATTGTCTTATTTTCTATAACTATTAACTAGAAGTTTATTAATGATTGACAGTAACATTCTCCTTATTTCAAAATAAATGATGTCATAATGGCAATTTGAAAATGGAATGTAACCTTAAATTTTTTTTCTATTTTTTTTCTTTATAATTTCTATTTTTAAAATGCTTTCCATAGATATTCTGTTAAAACAAAGTATCTCTAAACATTGGCACTCTTCTACTTCAGGTGCTGATTTGCAAGGTCCTCTCCCAAAGATACAATGCTGTTATTACTGACAGGGAGGATGCATGTGCTTAGCGTTGCTTTGCTTCAAGCTGGACAGGATATCATATCGTAACTTTTTGTCATGTTAAAAAAAACAGTGGCCTGAAAAACATTCCAGCTTTGGGGCATATCTATTAACCCACATAACCTACATATATATATACGACCATGCAGCCATACAGTACCATGAGGTAGAATTAAATATATATCACTGTGTAAAGGGTAGACAGTAACTGCTGTATAAAGTGTAAGGGGCCAGTAATCACTGTATAAAGTACAGGGGGCCAGGAATTGCTGTATAAATGTATACTAAAGCCAGCACAGCCATAAACTGCCTAAATGTTCCTGTTTAGTGTCAAGCCTGGCTAGGCTTGCAATGTTATCACAGCTATAAACTAGCTGTTTATGTCTGGTCCTGCAGTGTTTACAAAAAATTGTAAAAGTATTGCCAAGGTGTCCTATAAAAACCATCTTAATGGTGATTTCTTTGAAAAATTAGCCAATGTGGTGCGGTGTTCTCCAAAAATGGCAGATTTTTTGGTGTAATTGTGTGTAGGTGTAGGATTTGTTGGTGCAATGTTCACTTGGCTAGTTAGAGATACATCAGGCTGTTAATTAGCAATTATAAAATTCATTCAAGATCATTTAAATTTCAGCTTTTGTTTTCCTTTAAACATTTCTTGCTTTTATTATCAAGATTGTATTCATGTGGTTAATAGGGATGTTTATTCATATGGTTTAAAAGTTTAATACATGTCTGTGCTGAAATCTGTTTTTGGCTTATTGCCCTATCACATTCCATATACTACTAGTAATAATATCATTTGAAAATTTCCCATTAAACCTTTATGATTGAAAGCTTAAAGGAAAATTCAAGACCGAAAATACGACGAATTGACACCACAAACTTAACATCTACTAACCGGTAACTTTCAAAAAAGTTTGGAATTTGTGTAAAAATGTAAAATCAACTTTAAAAAAGTAAAAAAATATTCAAGTTAAAGGACAATTAAACTGAGCATATAACAAATTTAGGACTGCGCACACCGGAACCGGCCACCTTTTCAACAGATAACACACTGGATGCAGGACTTCATAAAAGCTTCTTTATTCACATCATATGGGAAGCAGCTTACACAGATCTGACCTGACGCGTTTCGGACTACCTCAATCCTTAGTCATAGGTCCTCCATGGCATCCATCTCCCTCAGACTGGAGGGGCTAAGCCCCGATAGGTCACCTATCCATGGCGGTAACTGTTTCGCATTGCTAGTATCGGCTGTTTTGCTTCGCCACCTTCAAGGTGGCGAAAGCAGCCAATACTAGCTACCCTGTGGCGGAGATGGGCAGACAACCCACGGCTGGAGGCACGCCCCCCCGCCCCCGGCCCCCCCCCCGACCATCTGCTACCGCGGGAAGGGGCCACAGCGGGTGGTCGCGACCACCCGCCGTGCACCCCCTCCCCAGCAGCCCCTCCAAGCCCCCTGCCCCACCACTGGCGGGGAGGTGAAGGGCCCGCTGGGAGGGGTGGAGGCACCCTCCAGCGGGGCCCTGAGAAGGGCCTTTTGGGGCTTAAGGGTTCCCCTTGTATGGGCCTTTGCGGCACTTACAAGTGCCCTTGCAGCTCTGACAAGAGCCCTTTGGGGCTTAGGGGTCCCGCAGCTTGAACCGGGACCCCCCTCCCCGGCCACCTGCTGCGGCCCCTTCCCAGCAGCCCCTCCTAGCCTCCTGTTCCGAGATTGCCACAAGCGGGGAAGGGGTTGGGAGGGGTTGCTGGGAAGCGGCAGCGGCAGCGGGTGGTCGCCGCCACCGCAGGGGGGTCGAGGGCGGGGTGGGCGTATGCATTGCACTAAGTGCAGTATCGCTGCGAAGGGACTTAAAATTACCTCAGGACATCGCGGCCGCGATACATATCGCAGCAATAGCGTTCGGCGTTATAAATAAGGTGATAGCGCTATTTTCACGGCCGCGACGTGCGGCGGTAATTTTTTTGCATTTTTTTATAAATATGCCCCTAAGTCCAGGGGCAACCATTCCTGGTGAGGCGCTACAAGCCTTCCGGCAAGGGAGAAGTGAGTGGTGTTAAATCAGGGTATGTGGGCTGAAAGAATAAACAGGGATCCAGAGCGTCACACTTCCATTTTGGTGTGGAGACATCTATATAGAAAATACTCTGTGCTTAGAGACAGTAAATATTGGGGTCAGGGTGCATGGCTCTTTGAAGACTACATGGGCTATGAGTTGTACTGACAACAACATGGAAGACTTCTTAGTTACAGAATGGATAGGTGTTGTGGGAAGAAAAGCTTACACATCTAGATTTAAAAAAAAATTAGTTCTCCTGTAAAGATGAAAAGATGAGAAAAGCAACTGAAATTATGTTCTTCCAATTTTTCATTCCTATTGTAAATTGAAGTTTGAGGACTTTTCCCTTTTTTAAAAGGTACAAAATACCTTTCATTAAAATGTAGCAACTAGAAATTCTCTCTGTCAAACTATATTATTTTAAACCTGGTAGAACTGATGGTTTATGCTACAGATAATGTCTAAAGATGATAATGCCATAAACAGATTATCTGTTTAGGTGCAATTAGTAGTTATGCAGACAAGTGACAGTAAACTATTGAAGAGATAGATAACATCTGTGCATTTAAGTTTGTTCTTCCGGGCATAATCATGCTACAGTATATTGTAATATTGTGGATATTTCCACGGCAACATCACATCAAATGAGAATTTGATTTCTGACTGTAACAGATGCTGACATATGCCACACATTGATGTGTTTTGTGAAGGCTTGTATTTGTACTCCACCAGAAGGAAGTGCAAGCCTTTACAAAACACATCAATGCCATAGACCAGAACATCAGTTTAAGAGGGAAGAGCTACAAAACAGCACACTGGCTTTCATGGACTGCTTGGTAGAAGTCAGGGAGAATGGTAAACTGGAAGTAGAGGTTTACAGAAAACCAACACACACAGATCAGTATTTGATGTTTGACTCCCACCACCCTTTAGATCACAAGCTGGGTGTCATCAGAACCCTGCAACACAGAGCAGAGAACATCCCCACTAGTACAGAGGCGAAGGCTAAAGAAATTAAATATCTCAGAGGAGCCCTTAAAACTTGTGGATATCCAGACTGGGTAATGAAAAATAACATGAATGTCAACAGCAAAGGGGCAAAGCAAGACAGGAGAAAGAACTTGGTCATCCCATATGAAGCAGGGGTCCCCGAGAAATTAAAAACAATTTTCAAAAAACAATGTCTGCTTTAAACCAAACAACACACTGAGGCAGCAATTGGTACATCTGAAAGACCCAATACTGAAAAACAAGAAAAGTGACAATATATATGCAGTGCAGTGCAGTGAAGAGTGCTCTAATTTGTGTGTGGGGGAGACCAAACAGCAACTTATGGCCCAGCACAGAAGAGCCAATTCCTCCAGCCGTGTACCTGCATCTTAAGGAAAAAGGACATACCTTTAAAGATTGTAATGTCAACATCTTGGCAAAGGAACATGACTGATTCAAGAGACGTGTCCAGGAGGCCATTTAAGCCTGAATTGAGGTGGGGAGTTCAACATCAACTGTCTGCCATGTACAATGCTGTTTTGACAACTTACCTGGGCATTTTCAATAACACCAATTTAACTCAATGCATCCACACCTTGCATTCAGAAGGTCCCTAACACCTGGCTAATTGGGACTTTTCAGGGTATATGACTGCCAACAGATTCTAGTACAAGTCATTCTGAATTGAGAAAGCCAGTCGGGTGACTAGCGAAACGTCTTTAAGAACTAAACTATAAGTCCAGTTGATCTAACTGAATACAACAGATATGCTGAAAACCTATTTTTATCCAGGAAAAATTAAAAGTATTTGTTAACCTAGTACAATTTTGTCTGTTTAATTTTTCTTTTAGTGTATTACAGCATGGAGAACTAAAACTTTTAAAAAATCCCATAATAAGATTAATACAAATAATAAATTACCACATAATACAATGAACTGCCAGACCACTGTATCTAATATTTCAGGATTCCTTCTTGTTTGATCTTGATTCCTGATGTGGTATTATTTATTGTTTTAAAAAAAACAACTTCCATCCAGGTAATTATAGGCCTGTCACTTTGGCATCTGTAGTAGGAAATCTTTTAAAAGCAAAATGAAGGAAAGCCTTTTTCATTTAAAACATGATAAGAAGGTCCCAGCATGATTTTATGCACAATAGGTCCTGCAAAAATAATCTGATTTCTATGAATATGTGAGTCACTGCACTAAGATTTTGCAAAATTACTGTATTTTCAAAGAAAACCACACAGAGAAAACCACATGAAACCAAGATTTCACTGACAAAATGTATTGAATTTACTCCACTCAAAAAAGTATCCTCCATTTAAATGGTGCATGCCCCCAGTACAAAAAAACGAGACAATTAACACATAGCTATTATTAGAGTCACATTTCATAGCAACTGTTTTACTTTATCTACTGTACCTCTGAGAATAGAAATAGAGATAGACATACAATTATGAGAAGTGAACACATACCGTTGATATGGGAAAAAATTATGTGAACCAGAAAACATGTAGGAATTGAAAAAACAAAATAAAACTTATAAGATAAATAAGGTAAAGAAAAGAGATCTAGGGAGCTATCTAAACAATCTCTCTCTCTCTCTAGTTTTAGAATGTGCACAACTCCTGCATCAAAACATGCAAATGGGTGCACGTGAAAAAGGGCATCGGCCACAATATTAATAGTAATTTTAAAAAGTAACAGTACACCACATCAATCAATACTTCTTTTATTTGGTATCAGCTTTTTCCTAAGGGAGGAGTCAGGTATCACTGGGTCTATTTAAGGGGTACTGAGGAAGGGAACGAGTGTTCACGAAACGTTGTGTTTCGTGTGATGCAGCAATAAAGAGTATTTTTTTCAAATGTACAGTGTGCACCCTAGTCTATTTTTCGCAGGTGCACAAGACTACTACAAAATTGTTCCACTGATATAGTAACCATCTTAAATCAGGTAATTGACAGGAACTGACAAAAGCAAAATATGTTATACATCAAATACGTTCCCCAATTAACATACACACACTAGGGAAACCCTGTTGGTATTAATCCTAAACATAAATCAAAGCATAGATAATCATTTCCCTATATCAGATACTGTAGCACGCCTGTAATAGTGCCAAGGGCTAACAGACCCAGGCTATATTAAATAAACAAATTAACATCATAGTCAGGTTCAAACTACCTGGATATAGTGAGCCCAATCTATGGACCCACCACACCCCCTTTTTTTTTAGTTTTAGCTCACAATCTCCACCTAGGGGTAGATACTGATTCTAAAACAAACATTTTTAGTTACAGTATTTATCAGTCTCATTTTAATGAAATGTTCAGAGAGAGGCAACTTCATCTTACCAATTCTGATGATCAGTGCTGTGAAATCCTAGACTTAACAGCCTACACCGTCTCCACAATATGCAGAAGTCCGCAGGGACACATAATGCAATATACAGCATATTTAGTATTACAGGTACAATAACCACATAATATAAGTTGTTGACCGGTTTGTGGATGAACAAAGGTATCACGTTTATGTACACACATACATTGTGCACATGATCTGCAAGGAAATATGTCTTTTTTTAACCTCCTCTCCTTGTATATTAGAGTATACCAGTAATCTCAATAATGCTTAAAGGCATCAATGCTCACTCTTGTCTGAGTAAATACCAATCGCGTCTCAGAACATTATTTACTAACAAACTATTGCCCCCCAAACTGGGTGACAAATGATATTCTGCGATCACTGGATCACTGGCCTGGTCCCTCTTTTTGGGAATGTCAGATAGAGTCTGAGATTTACTCAGAGCCTCATCCAACACCCTGGCAGGGTATTTACGTTCCACAAACTTATCATACATTGTTTTTAATTGCTAATTTTTCTAGTATGATTTGAAACAATCCTCTGAACCCTATTGAATTGACTTACAGGTATACATTTCTTGACATGTGTAGGATGGCAACTGTCATATAACAATAGTTGATTCCGATCAATGGGTTTACTAAACAATTTGATATGGAACTCTTTATTCTTAATAACCAATACATCAAGAAACAATATCTTGGACTTGTCATAAGTCATGGTAAATTTGATAGTGGAATGGATAGTATTCAAATACTGATGCAACATCTGAAGAGATCCAATGTTGCCCTGCCACAGCATAAACACGTCAATGAACCTCTACCAGGTCACACAGTGCCTGGTGAAGGCCACCATACTATAGACATGTTTTACCTGCAGATGACATATAAAGGTGTTAGTGTATGATGGAGCAACATAGGACCCCACCGCCGTATATCTCAACTGGCCGTAAAAGGTATCCTTAAACCTAAAAAAAGAATTGTATAGGATTAATTCTAACAGGATATTAAAAAAACTCTACCTGAGCCGAAGTATACAATTCACTCTTATTTATAGCATTCCTACATGCTTCAATCCCTTCTGTGTGGGGAATGAAAGTATATAAGCTAGAGTAACTAGAATAATATCATCATAGTCTTCCATTTGAAGTGAAGACAATCTGTTTAAAATTGTCATTAGCGGTTCTACAATTTCAGTTGATAATTAAGGGAACTAGTTCCCGAAACCCATCAGACTTGGTGACCCTGAACCCTCACCAAACTGCTTTAAATATGGCAGAATAAAGGCTTTTTTTAAGAGCAGTGAGGGAGGGAAAGTATAGGTAAGCATATAAGAAGATAGATACTACTCAGGGGTGAAGACATTTGAGTTTAGATCCTCACACTGGGTACTTTTTAATGTGAAGGGGGATCTTTTTATGAATATAGTTGCACTTTAAAACCAGTAGTTTTCAATATTTTTTTAATTTCAGAATCGAGTCCATCTCACATTAAAAAACTCACAAGTTTTTTAATGAACTTGCCATTATCACATCGTTCCGACTGTAAAAAAAAACTTTCAAGCCTGAAAGTGAAACACCCTTTTTCCTAATCTTTAAGGATGTCTTCATTTCCTTTGAATTTATCTATTAGTGAACAATGCACCAGAGAGTTTATTGTGTGACCCATTAATATATGTTTAGAAAGTGACCACAAAATTTCTGTTTTTCGATTCTAAACTCATCTGTCCATTAACCTTAATGTAGTTGATCTTCTCTGAATTCTTTCCATTTCCAAGATGCACCTTTCATATACCAGTGCTTTGTAAAGAGTGGGAATACTAGTTCTCTCTTTTGAATCTATACACCTTTAACCAAATAAGAATCTCTTAAACTTATTACACTTTAACTGCCGTTGAGGACATTAAAAAAATTGATCTTTAAAGGGCTTTACTTCATATTAAAAACATTAAAGAAAATATCGAAGGAAAAGAATTGGGAGACTTTAAATATAATTCACTACTGAACAATGGTCATTGGCAGATTACTTGAAAAATGTCTTTTGACAATATTCTGGACAATTGATAGCCTTTAACAAGAAATTATGATAGGCAGATACATATAAGACAGAATCTACAAAATAGATGGAACCTCAAACAGACTTGGGTGATCAATATTTCCCAACAGAACACCTTAAAGAACCTTACAATGTTTTGTGAGGTTTTGTTAATCTTGCCTCTTTCTCAGGTATGTCAATAATAGGGAGTTGTCAAATACCAATCCAAAGAGTGCCACCAAGTGGTCAAAGAACAACATACAATTTTATTGTATATATATATAAAATCAAAAAGTGTCCAAGTATTAAAATAATATGGCAGCTCAGTACAAGCAATGGACAAATGGTTAGAATCTTTTACCATTTAATAAACAATTAAGAAAACAAGGTGGCAGCCTTAAGGTTGCAATTATTTACAGCATTAGCCTTTCTTACATAGCACATTATGTTATTCCCAGTCTAACTTGCAGAGATGTGTATAAATCTTAAAGATAAATGCTTTCTTGGTTTTGGTATGTCCCTGTTGACAATCTGAAGTCTTAATAAATTAGCACTTATATTTAGTGTAATTTGCTACTACATTTATGTGCAATCAAATGCATGTTTCGCAAAATTTTAATAAAAATGTGTTTTTGGAATTTTTTTTAAAAAAAAGGTAGATGGAGACAAAGTTTTGATTGGAAGAGAAAGGGCAAGCAAACATTGTTGGCAAATTATGAAAAAGTTAATACATTAATCATACTGGCAATAATTAAACTACAATACCTAAATATCAATCTTAAATAAGAAAATAAGAAATCCAATACTTCAGTAAAAATTTCACTTTAAAGTAACAAGTAACATTTCCTAAATAGAAATCCTTAACTATACAAATTGTTACATTAGTCCATATTTATAATGTTGCAGTATTGTAAAAAAACAACACGACACCTTTTAACAAGTGATCAAAATGTACAATATCAATTATCAAATATAATACACGGATGTACAAATCAATCATGCTTGGATGTAAACTAATGACTGTTATTTATTAAAGGATGTACAATAACCACATGGTTGTACATAAATGACTGGTATTGTTAAATAAAGATTATTAGTGTAAAATAATGATGATAGTGTAAAATAACACCAGTAGTGTAAAATAAAGATAGTGTAAAACTGAAAAAGAAATAACTCACAGCAACAAATACTTTAGAAGGTTTAACTGCAATTTGCTGTTTCTCTGTCCTAAGGGCTAATTGCTTTGATTTTAAAAGTCATCTTCTTTACCCTCAGCCCATGACCTCATGATCCTTCACCAAAAAAGTCATTATTCAAAATAATTTTTAGTTTTAGTCATAAATAACAACTTATTGACCATCTTGCATAGGTTATGCAAGACTTGTGATAACCCTAGATTATAAACAGACATGCCTAGATCCTATTACAGTTGTATGGTACATAGGTCAAATACTTTATACAGCAGACCTTAATAATGAGCAAAGGTCAAGATACCTTAAGCCATAATTAACAGAAAAATGTGGAACATATTGTTTGAATAGGCAAGTAGGAAAAGAACATTTTCTTAGAAAGAAAACTTTATCCCCAAGAGTCTTTGTAGTTAGGATACAAAGCATAGAACTTGGCTAAGGTTACCACAAGGTTAAGTAAGCATCTTTATAAGAAAATACATCAAAAGCCACACAGCTTACATGTGTTTTTTCTTGTACAGTTTGAGATAGGATGGCCCTGACACGTCCCAACTATTCTTTTACATTTATTCACTGACAGATGTCTTGTGTACACAAATGAACAGCATGCTGCAACAATACAATCCTCCAGTCGCTAAAAATACAAGATTAAGAGTCTACAGACAAGAAAAAAAACACCCATTTTTTAAAAAAATGTGTAAAATTTATAACATAATTCTAAAAAGACTGGAACCATCAACCAAGTGGTAAAATATTTAGCAAGTATTTTTTAAATATACACAGATGTAATATTTTTCAATACACACAAAGGTAATATCTAAAAAAGTTATTCGTTTTTGAAAAAGAATTTTGGTATTCTAAGAAATGTGCATAGCGGCACAAATTTGTGACGCCTTGTCAGTTGCTCTAAAACATCTTTGCTTGATTTCTTTAATAGCAAACCTGCCACCTGGAAGTCCAATAGACAGTCAGTTAGTTTGCAGTAGAACAGTAGGAAGAATCAGATTATTACATAGTCCTAAGGTGATTTTAAAAAATAGAAGGAAATATCAAATCAAGCCCAAAAACATGCAAAGGTCAGAACTGACAGTGAGGAAGTCTGTAGCCAGGCTCGAGAATATCTATCCATATATACAGAGGGTCAGAAACTAGATCAGAAGAGCTTCAAACAGGATGCTGGATTAGAACTGCTCCTGACTTTGCAGTGATATCTTAGCTTTGACAGTGCTACATAGTAGTATAGTATTTGAGGTTGAATAAAGACATACTGACATGAAAAGTTCAGTTTTATCTAGGCCATTGTTTCTTATTTTTGCTGATTCCCTCATGTCCGGTGGTGTGCCTCTGGAACTGTTTGTGATTACAACAGGTACAATACTAGAATATAGAAGTCCAGCACACCCCTTTAACTGGAAGAAGAAAGATTAGTCTGCTTACTGCACACTCAGTACTGCACACATAGTTTTTAAGAGTACAAACAATCCTTATTTTCAAACTGTCAAACAATCCTTATTTTCAAACTTTCACACACACCATACAACCATCAAATGATTAAGTGTCCTTCTTTTTATATGTCCTTGAGAGCAAGGTCCTTAAGAGAAAGGGCCACTCACAAGTTCATTACACTCACAGGAAACTTCCTTTTGTTAGGTCCAAACCACAGGCCCAACAACTGTGAATCCTATTTAACTAATAGGCCCCAACCCCCACACCAATTAGTGCAAGAGCCAGAAAGAGAGGGAAAAAAACCAAACACCGAACATGGGTCTAAATAGGAAAGTCTCTTAAGGTGGGTACACACTGCACAGATCTTTGAAAGATGACAGACAGGATCTGCAAGATCCTCAAAAATTAGGGTACACACAGTCCCGATTTTTCTCCATATACACAGTATAGGGGAAAGTTCGGGACTGCATGTTTCCCACAACTGCGACCAACTAACCTATACTTTAGTACGGGGAGACGCCCACGGCCAAGGGAAATGTTTAGTCTTTTCTGAATGATCACGAGGCTGACAGGAAAATTTGTCGACCTCGCGAGTGTTCGGAAAATGTGTTACACGCGGTAACGATAAAGCACCAATACCGTCGGATCTGACTGTATCCTTGCTTTATCATTACTATGTGAACCCAGTTTAACAGTGCACAAATTAAAACTCTTACCATATTGTACTCTCTCTTCCAGGAAAACTTCTGGATCCTTGTTGCAGGGTTAAAATAAATATTTCTTGTGAAAGCCTTTTGATAAAATGGGGGGCATGAATGCAAGGATATTTTAACCAGTAACCAATATATGGGTGTCACCTAATACACCATAATTCTTTCGGGTCCTCACCTTCCTACTGCTCTGTACCCAGCAGTATAACAAGATAATGATACAAATATAATTTTTCAGGAAGGGGACACTACGCAGTGTAGCCACTGCATCAACAAGTGCTTTATTGCGGCATGTTTTGGACCTTCACAGGGTCCTATTCAAAAAATTTTAAACAAGAAAACCCTCCCTGAACAAGATCAAAATTTATCTGGTTTAAGTATTTCTGAAAGTTACTGAAATTTCAGCAGAAAAGTTGAAAATCTCAGCAGTATTTACTGATCACACTGCTAAATACCTGGGCAGCATGATGACTCAGTGGATACTACAAGATGACTTGCAGCATTGAAGTCCTGAGTTTGACACATCTGCAAGGAGTTTGTATGTTCTCCCCATGATTGCGTGGGTTTCCTCTGGGCGCACCTGTTTCCCCCACAATCATAAAGACATACTGAGGTTGTATGTGTCAAATAAATGTGCTTAGAATGTAAGCTCTTCAGGGCAGGGCCTCCTTAGGAAACATTATATTAAGCCAGGGTCTGCCAGGTCTGAAGCACTGTATACTGCTAACCTGGCTCTATTTATTTGTATGGTAGATAAATAACACACTGCAGTACAAACTTTGGATTGTAGGCAATGTCAAATAACAAGCTTTTATAGCAATTCTAAAATTGACCACTAGTAGAGGTCATATTTATAATCACTATAAAGGTTCATTATCGGACATTTTCAATAACGTACCTTTATAAGACACATCTAAACAACACTACTGTTCATCCACAATTAAAGAAGCAGAGGGTTATAAACCCTGTAACATACAGGCAACAATATGCCTGAAATAATCATAGGTCTTGTGCCTATGGTGCACAAGACCTATAATTAAGGGCCTAGCAGATTCCTGAAACGTGTCAGGTGAGCACCTGACATAAGGAATGTTGTATTCCTGTTTTTTAACCTGATGTTAGAATAAAGGCTTTTTGTTTTGAAATGCTGCTTTGGGAGCTGTGTTGCTTTTCGGAGTGCGCCCAGTCTTTCTTTGATGGTACAGTTTGGACAGGACTAAGCGTGGGGTTCGGGGCAGGCGGCACCCAAACCAGCGCTGGGGAGTGGTGAGTGTATGATTAATCATATGCTGTTTGGATGCATGTATGAATATGTGATAAATGTAAAAAGAACAGCTACTAATCGGTAGATTTGCTGTAGCGACAGGCCCGGGGCAAAAAGGCACCTGGGCCATTTACTGACACAGGTGGGCATGAGTGCATGAGCATATGTGTCAATTTACCAACATTTTACCGCTTAATATAGAGGCAGCAATTAGGACATCCTGTATGGTACATTGAAGACTAAAGGATCATTTGTGATTTTCTGAGGTTCCCATTCATTCAAGCTGACTAAATTTATCTACAATTCAGTGAGCAGGGATTTACTTGTGACTAAAATTATGGCTGATATTTAAGCCCTATCACAAAAATCTTGGCCTTAAATGTTAATTGGACACATGTGTTCACGCATTCAGACAGAAGAAAATTTATTGGTCACTAGGTTCTAAAAGAATTCATTGGCAATACGTAAAAATGATAATAGGACACTAACTTAATAATTGTAAGAATCAATTAATTTGTCCAAAAAATTCTAGTTAATCAGTTAAATCTGTTAAACTCCAAACATAAAATTGGAGCTAAAGTATTCCATACTGATACTATAATTATATGTTTGCAGAGGTATTTCCATGGTATTAACATACTGCACATACAGAGCCATATTTATAAAAGTGTGGTATCGCTTTTATAAATAGTCTGTCTCATTGATCTCTGGTTGAACGAGACAGAAGAACTCAAGGACACAAGAGTGAGGAGCAACTGGGATCGATTACGGAGAAGACAAGAAACTGGAGGGGCAGATGTTGCCGTACTCTCTGGGAACCGGTGTGTGAAATGTGATTAATTTGTCAAGACATACCCTAACTCGAGTTGAAATTAGCTTCCTCTAAAAAGGTTTGGATTTTACACCTGATTCGAAGTATAAAAAGTTATACGATTTTTGATATTAATCGCTATACACTGAAACATGTATTAATGCAACATTTTGCAAATGAACCAATGTAATATACGGGACACACGGATTTCAATACCAGACAACAGTTGGAAGTGACTTTAACATGTGAAACATACTGTAAGTGGTCTTTTTCAGACTAAGTGACATTACAATTATTGGAGGACTTAAAGACAGACACAAATGTTATTGTTAATATAGTCATACATACAGGTTTGAAAGAAAAGTCAAACTTTTACCCAGTACAGTAAAGGTTACCTCCTGGATCTATTCTATAAAATGTTACTTTAAAGGGCATGTCCACCCCCAAAACTATAATCCCCCAACTACTGGCCCCACCATGTAGTGTAGTTTAATCCACCTCACATCCCAACTCCCATCTGGTTCTCCTGTAGTCCCCCCTCCAAAGTTCCAAAAACTGAAACCAGGAGGCTACAGGTCCATATAGGACACTGCCTGCTACCTGGCCTCCCGGAGATTCCTGACATGCGTGGCAGCCCTTCTCCCCCTCCCTCCCTCTCCCTCCGTTCTGCTATCCCTCCCTAGCGTTAATCCCATTCTGTATCCCTTCCCCCATGTCCCCCAGCCCCAACCGCATACTTTTTATTTTTAGAAAGCTCCCCAATGTTTTACTTACCTCTCCGCTTTCCTACGCGGAAGTGAGCTGCCGGCAGCCGCGTCCGTGATTGGCTGCCGCTCAGCCAATCACAGGCGCGGCTGCCGGTCCCGCCCCTCTGCTTGCATTTCCTGGCAAGCAGAGAGCCGGGAGCGCAGCGAAGGAAAGAGGGGAGGTAAGTAGAGTTTGGGGGGGCTTTCTGAAATTAAAAATTACGCGGTTGGGGCTGGGGGACCAGGGGGAACAACATGTTAAATATTCAATTTTAGGGTGGACATAGCCTTTAAGAGGTTAACAATATTACTGCACAATCTTATTTGAGAAATATGAAAATGTCTATATGTAGTAAAAACCAGTGGGAAACCAATTTCTCTCAGAAACTTATTGCATAATAAGGCTCTTGTAATTAGAACCACCAATAAAGGGGCTCTATTGTGGTCTTAGATAAAGACCATTATAAAGTAGAGGCTCTTAGACAACTGGAAGATATTGAGACATATATATATTGCTACCAGAAGACCCAACCAATAATTTTAGAGAAAATTTGAACTCACACAATTTGTAAATAATAAAGAATTCTCATAATCCAGAATAGTGGCATTACTTATGCCACAAATCTTAAGAACATGTACTGTAAAAGGGAGACTCATTGTCTCAGGAATAGGATCCATTAGTGAGCGAATGGCCCAGTATGTGGACCAGTTGTTAATGCCTTTAGTGGTCAATATGCCCAGTTACACCAGGGATTCTATAAAATCAGGGGTTTAGAATGGAAACCAACATACCTCTGAGCTACCCTCGAAGTAACTGCTTTATATTCCTTCATTAAACACAACAGAGGTTTGAAGGTCGTACATTTTTGGCTTAATAATTCTGCCAAATGTATTTTGGTCGGTGAGGACCAAAATATGATCTTAAGAACAGCTATCAAATATCTGTTCAATTCCAACATTTTATTTGCTTGATCATAAGTTCTACCAACAAAGTAGGGGGGCTGCAAAGGGGCAAAGTTTGCCCCCACCTATGCCAAACTATTTATGGGCCACTGGGAATTGGGAAACAACATTTATGTATGCTAGCAGCAACCCTTTCAAAAGCGGTGAGGTGTAGTAACATGGAGTAACATAGTAATTGAGGTTGAATAAAGACATACCTCCATCAAGTCCAATCATTTCACCCTCCTGTTTAACCCTACCTAAAGTCACATCCTATAAAGATTAACACTCCATAGAAAACCTAGACATACTGTTTGAGAGGAAAGGGTTATTTGTTAGCACAAACTTATATAGAAAACCAATAACACAAAATACCCTTCAACATGCTAGATCAAATCATCAAAATCAGTTATAGAGGGTATTCCGTACTGACAATTTATCCATTTACGATGTATCGGTTCAGATTGGGACACTTTTGAGGTACAAGCTATGTCCCTTTGGGATAGATTGAAGGAGCGAGGATAAGATACAGAGAACATAAGGAAGTCCTAAGTGACAAGCAACAATTATTAACCATTAAAGCCACCGATTCTTGGCTTCGGGACAAAGTGTTTTAATTTGCTCTGGCATTTTCAGGTCAGGCCCTTGTTGATCAATGAGGGAAATTGCAAGTTTGGGGCAGCTTGCAGATTTAAACATGAGTGTTCCTTTTGTGGGGGAGGGGGTCACTCAGCCGCAAAATGTTTTTAGAAAACCTGTCCTCCCGGAAAACAAGGCAGTGGTAGTAGACCGGTGGATGACGGTGAATGTGGGGGCAATGGAGCCCTGGCTCGAGGTGTTTCCAGAGATAGTAGCGGCAGGGCTCATCAAGGAGGGGTTTAAATATGGTTTTAGAATCCTGTTTGAGTTTTAGCAGTTTCCCATGTTTTCTCAGAATTTAAAATCAGTCAAGGAAGCGCCCAAGTTAGCAGAAGAAAAGGTTTTGTCAGAGGTGAAGTTGGGCCGCTTAGCAGGCCCATTTGCTGAGATGCCCTTTTACAATTTAAGGTTCTCCCCATTAGCGTTGGTGCCCAAAACCAAAAAAGAAAGTGTTAAATTCTGCTTAATTCACCTTATCTTATCCAAAGGGCAGCTCAGAAAGCAACGGCATCAGCAAGGAAGAATAATCGGCTTCATATGTTTCCTTCGACAGGGCAATTCATCCAGTAAGAAGGGCTGGGGTAGGGGCTTTGCTAGCCAAATCGGACATAGAGTATGCTTTCTGCCTGCTGCCAATCCATCCAGAATGTTTTCATTTGTTGGGTTGTCAGTTGGACGGGATGTACTACTATGACAGGTGTTAACCCATGGGATGTTCCTTCTCTTGCTCTTTGTTTGAAGTATTTAGTTCATTCTTGGAATGGACAATATCTTATTAAACCAATTCCACAAACATCATACATTATCTAGACAAATTTTTATTTGTGGGTCTGGGAGGCTCAGTTCATTGTACCTTATTATTACGTTCCTTCTGTTTTTTGATGAAGAAGTTTGGGATCCCCATATCAGCTGAAAAAACTGTTGGCCCAACTACAATCTTTTCTTTCTTAGGGATCGAGATAGACACAATTAAGATGGAATTTCGATTACCAGCTGGGAAGGTGAAGGACCTGTGTTCCTTCAGGTTAAGAAGGTGACATTGAGACAGCTGCAATCTGTGTTAGGTTCACTGAATTTTGCTTGCAAGTTATGCCGATGGGAAGGGTTTTCTCTAGAAGGTTTTCTTTAGCTTCCCGTGAAGTTCTGTCCCCTTACCATCACATTCAGATCACCAAGGAGTTACGAGATGATTTAAGGGTATGGCATACATTCTTTAATTATAACGGTAGATCTTATTTTCAGGAAGAGGAGTCGTCTAGCGGGGGAATTTTAATTATGTATGGATTCGGCCGGGTCTGTAGGTTTCGGGGCTATACTGGGTAAGGAATGGTGTGCAGCTGGTTGGCCTGACTTCTGGAGAAGAGGAGATCATTGTAAGAACCTCACTCTTTTAGAACTTTTTACCATAGTGGTGGCCGTGGTATTATAGGGTCATCAAATGCAGAATAAGAAAATTTGTTTCTGGATGGATAATGAGAGTTTGGTTTATGCCATTAATAATCTTACTAGTTCTTCTCGTCCTGTTCTATCATTACTTAGGCATTTAGTGCTAAGGTGTTTGGAGTTTAATGTATCATTTAGGGCTCGGCATGTACCTGGAGTACTTAATTGTGTTGCGGATGCTCTATCTCGTTTTTAGTGGAAAGAATTTCATCGGCTGAAACCGGATGCCAATCAACAGGGAGTGGAGTGCCCGGACTCTCTATTGGAGATCATAGACAGCAGCTGATGCAGTTGGTTCAATCATCGGTCACCTCTGCCACCTGGACTAGTCATGGTAAGGCATGGTCCGAATGGTTGTTTTTTGCTAAGGAGAGGGATATTAATGTTGATTCTCATGATAGGTTAGAAGCTATTCTGGATTACTTTGAACATCTACGATCATCAGGATCGTTAGGTTTAGTAGCCCAATGAAGGATGGCAGTATTGTCTTTCTTTTTCAAAGACTTTGTAGTAAGGGCTATTCTGAAAGGTTGGAAAAAAAGAAGATGTGGCAGCAGAGTCCAGGCGGTCAATTAATTTTAAGCTACTGATCAGGTTGATAGGAGTTCTCTCTCAGATTTGTGATTCTCCTTAGGAGTTATTGGAGGCAGGTTTTGCGCTCGCGTTCTTCGGATCTATGAAGGTAGGGGAATTAGTCTCAGACAGTTCTAAGCGACCCGGGGCATTGTTAGGGGAAGATCTGTTTGTCTCACAAACACTAATTAGATCTAATATAGAGCGGTCCAAGACTAATTTATTTGGGGAAGAAAAATGGTTTTCGATATTCCCTATCCCATCTTCCTGGTGTCCAGTTCAGGCTATTAGTTATTTTGCTGTGATCATGGCATTCTCCTCTTCTTTCCTGTTACACCAAGATGGTTTGCCTTTATTGAGGTTCCAGTTTGAGGCTGTGTTAAGGAAAGCACTTGGTAAACTGGGTCTTCAACCAAAAAATGTTTAGGACCCATTCATTCAGGATTGGGGCAGCAACAGAAGCATATTCCTTAGGCTTTTCTGAACAGAGGGTTCGCAGGTTGGGGCGCTGGCGGTCTAATTTCGTGGTGCATTACATTCGTCCTGAGCTGGTTATTAAAGGGCGTGTCCACCCCTTTTTACAAATATTTTCTGTAGTGTAGGGCTCCCTCCCCCAGCCCCAACCGCTCTCCCCCGATCATTACTTACCTTACCTCTTTCCCGCGGCTTTCAGTTCCGGCCCTCTGCTTGCATGAAACTGCAAGCAGAGGGCCGGACCAGCAGCCGTGTCTGTGATTGGCTGAGAGGCAGCCAATCACGGGTGCGTCTGCCGACAGTGTAGAATGTCGCAGTAAAGAGGTAAAGAGGTAAGGTAACCTCGATAAAAGCAAACCATCTTGGTGTAACATGGGAGCCGCTGCCATCCACCAGATTGTGAGTGACGACAGTGGCTCCCATTACGCTACATGTGGCAGGAGTGAGGGAGTTCCAGTGGGGCTGTTGGAGGTTCCGAACGTGGCTGGATTGAGGGCTTTGTGGACCGGAGGATACTGTTTGAGCGGGGGGTCTGACTGAGCCAGGGAGTTGGGGTTGGAGTTACACACATATCTGGTGTCTGCTGTGCTCCTCTAACAGGTAGATATACCATCTTTGTTCATTTTGTTCACTTTCCAGAGGTTTTGATACATGGTTACATGAACTACTTTCAACCTCAAAGAGGATACTGGGACTATTTGTTCATGAGATATACAAATGATTTGAATGTATTAATGTATTTATTGTAGCTTGTGCATATTGCCTTTGTGTGTTTTTAAGAACATACATTCCTTTATTAAATCTCAAGATTTATATAGCCTTACTACGCTTTATTCATTTTATATACTGTTGAGGTGTCCATACTGCATTATCTCTTAATATCTGTAGGGTTGTAAATAGGTATAATAGTTTTGGTAATATTGTCATTTTAATTGTAAAGAAAAAATGTCTGCCAGGTAGTTATATAGGTGTTTATAGTGTTGAGTAGTGGAACATAGTTGGCTGCATACAATGCGGTGTAAGTGCGGGTTAGTTGGACCCTAAGATATCCCACAGCTTAATTTTTCCAACGATAAGGGAAATTGATTTGTAGCAATTTAAGTTGTGATGGTGGTGCATTGAGAGCTAGGACTTCAGTCTTGTAGTTGTTTATTTTGTGTCCTGATATTTTTTCATAGTGTTGTAGTTCTTGGTGAAGGTTAGCTAGAGTGGTTAGAGGCTGTGCTATTGTGAGTAATATGTTATCAGCATATACAGTACTGTAAAAGTATTTTGCCTATTTGTATATCTTTAAAGGGTATGTCCAGCAAAAAAGTAAGTATGTTTCTAAATGATTTACTGAAAAACAGGAGGTAAATGCCACTGACGCGTCCTTGCTCCTTCGCACTGTGTGCGCATGCAAAAGATTGGAGATGCGTCGGAGGCGTCAGGGATTTTGGTGCTGGAGCGGGTCCGCGGGTAAGTGTCTCCTCCTCTCCTGGAAGATTTACTGAAGAACGGTAGGTAAGAGATAGTGCATTTACCTCCTGTTCTTCAGTAAATCATTTAGAAACATACTTACTTTTTTGCTGGACATACCCTTTAATATTTTCTGATTTTGGATGCTAGAGGCTCGATGCATAGGGCATATAACAGGGGGGAGATTGGACATCCCTGCCGAGTACCATTATAGATAGGAAAAGGAGGGGGAAAAGAATTTGTTAATTTAACCTCCATAATTGATGATTGATATAGTGCCTTAGGTCCGACATAAAAGGTGTCTCTGAATCCTTTAAAAATGAGTACCCAAAATATGGAATTGCCAATTTTCTCTGTCAAAAACATTTTCTGAGGGATCTATGGTATCGATAATGTGTTTTAATACATTTTTTGAATTCTAAAGCCACTTGTGGGCTGTGGATAATGGAGCCTTTTTGCTTAGGTCTTAGTAGAGCTTGTTCAAATTTCCCCAAGGCCAGTTTTTTCAGTTCAGAGCGAAAACCAATTCCATTTTGTAATTTAGAAACACTTGGGCCTGTATATAAGATTTTTTCCATTTTATTTTATTCTGAGCATAGAAGAGTTTGTTGTTGGAGTTTATTGCGTTTAATTCTTGCCCCACATTGTATTATATGTTCCCTGACTTCTGCCTTGTGGGCTTCCCAAAGAGTACCTTCTAGGTTGACAGATTCCTGATTTATTTTTAAAAAAAATTCAGATAGATTGTCAGCGAGCCTTACAACTGCTAATGTTTTAATAATGTTTTGTTTAGGCGCCAATGACAAGATCGGATTTCAGAGGAATCCAGCTCCATTCGGAGTTCTATTGGACAATGATTAGACTAGGTTATTTGTAAGATACTAGAGGATGTCAGTTTTTTAAGTGCTGGTCTTGAAATGAAGAAATTATCCAGTCTAGAGTGGGTTTTAAATGCAGCAGAATAAAAAGAATATTGCTTTTCTGAGGGATGATTAACCCCCCCATGCATCGTATAGGCTATATAATCTGGTCAATTGTTGGAATTTCCTACATAATTCAACATTTTCAATTCTGAGTGGCCTAGGGAACTATTGACATCTGTCAACATTTGGGGAGAAAACCACATTAAAGTTGTTTCCTACAACCTTTATAGGGCATGCTATATGGGCCAATACTTTGGAGATAAAACTAATTTGGCCTAAATGTGTGCATAGGACAACCTGTATGCCCCAAATTGAGAATTGATGGCATAGATTGAGATTTATATACAGTATGCCATAAAGTATAATATATCTCCCTTGGTGACAGGTTGTAACTTGTGGGCAGTTTTGATTTATTAGAATGGCTACTCCTGCCTTTTGTTTATTAAAGGTAGATACTATGGAGGTAGGATAGTGGTGAGCTATAAATTTAAAAGAGTCTGAGTTTACCAAGTGGGTTTCTTAGGTATACTTTTGTGGGCTCCCACCTTCCAATCGCTCCACGACTTGCGATCACAGGAAACTTGTAGTAAAAACTATGGAAAGAAGGGGACTCCACAACGCAATATAGATCAAGTGCTATTTTATTGTGCAACATGTTTTGAACTCTAAGAAGTTCTTTCTCAAGCAAACAATGTGATAAACATACATGGTATAAATACCCAATCCAATCCAATAAGAATCAAGTCCCTCCCTTTGATCAGTGAATGTTCAAAGTCCAATTAGCTGTCCCCACCAATACCAGTGGGATTTAAATCTTCTGCATAATAATAATAAAATATTACTTGGTGAAGTGCAATATAAAAAAAGTGCAAAAGTGCATAAATATGTTATAAAAACATGATAAAATCTAGTAACACCTAATGTACTAGAGTGTTTAAATAGATCTATCTATAGTTACACATAAGATAAAACATTACATTAGTGACATTAGTGACATAACTAAATTATAAGTAGCATCTACTATATTTACAGCATATTTTTATATGTCTGAATGCTTCTAAAGTAACACTTTAACTACAGATCACCAACTTGTAAATATCTAAAATTACCTTGTATCAAAAACATTGATCTTACTATCAAAAATGTGGTGTCCTACAGGAACAAAAAGAGACATGTAGCATAATATCAATAGTTATATAAAAGTGTCAATTTATACCACACATCATATCCATATTATATAAGTGTTGTTATAAGACTATAAAAAGGTTTGATTGAACAAGAATTGTTTAAACAAATAGGTGACATATTATACAATCTCACATGCATTACTGTTTGAGGCTCAAGCAGGAGAAAGCAGAGGAAATCTCAGAGGGGCGGAGCTTAACATTCAGCAAACCAGTAACAAGATGTCAGCAACTTTCAAGACACAAAGCTAGGCTCTGGAGGGGCATAGGTAAAAAAAAATATGGCAACGGTATTTTTAAAGCTGCCGCTTCCAAATGAACATAACTTGATTTTACAGTGCACTTATCCTTTAACCAATCAGATGTTAGCTTTCAAATGTTAAATAAGATCTGATTGGTTGGGGCAAACTTAGCACCAATTTAAACGATAAGAACTTTTATTGAATCTCCCTGTATGTGTGTTGGGGGCAAAATTTCCCAAATATAAAAAAAATGGTGCATTTTTATTTTATATCCCATGGTTGGATGACAGATTTTGTTTACTTTTATTATAGAACTACAACAATTACATCCCATACACAGGACAGTGCCTTTACGTTTCATATCGAAGTATGCATTTTTCTTTCGTATCGATATATATTAGAGGGACATAATTTAACTTTAATGTTATACAGGGCCACATCTACCATTAGGCAGAGTGAGACATTTTTCTCAGGCAGCACCTCTGCATTGAAGAAAAAAGGCGGCAGACAGGTAGTGATGAAAAAAAAATGTAACTAGAAAATGTGCACAAGTGTGAGTTCAGTCCTCATGACTCCAATACAGGGTAAGTTGCTTCAACCCCTCTTTGACAGTTTATATGGTTAAGTTAGTTTTAGTTTGTAAGGCTTGGTAAGTCTAGTTATGCTAGTTAGCTAGTGGGGGCTTGACGTGGTGGCAGGCTTACAATTCTTTTGTCTAAAATCTTTTATACTACAGAAAGTATGGCATTTCTAATGTATTGTAACAGTTGAACCAACATATGTAGCACAGGCTATAAAAGAAGTTATTTTGATCAACATCAACTAAAACCTGAAAGTATATATAGTAGTGGCAACACAAGATGTTTGAGAAAGGGATGTCATACCTGTTTCTAGTAATTTACATTATTGGTAATTGACTGTATGAGGAACTGTTTAAATACCTATTTAATAGGAAGTTCAAAATCGTAACATTTTACCCATGGCCATTGGCAAAACCATGCCCATTGACAAAGCCACACCCACTTTAATGCAGTGGCACATGAAGGGGGGCATTCAAGTTTGGCTCAGGCAGCAAAAACCCTAGAAGTGCCTCTGATGTTATATCCTTTATAACAGAACCTAGGATAGGTCAAAAACAAGTGACCATTTTTGGAATCATGTCTTTATAAAGGCCAGTGTCTCTTAATAATTTTCTCTATATCCTGGCTATAAGCACCACATTTCGATACAAAGGTAAGTTTGTCCATACAAGGGATTTGTTTCAAGCATATAAAAATATACTGTAAATAGAGTAGATGCTAGTACAATTTAGTTTTGTCACTAATATAGTGTTTTATCTTATGTGTAACTACAGATAGATCTATTTAAACACTCTAGTACATTAGATGTAATTAGATTTTATCATGTTTTTATAACATATTTATGCACTTTTGCACTATTATTATATTGCACTTCACTAAGTAATATTTTATTATTACCGTATATACTTGAGTATAAACCGACCAGAGTATAAAAGGAGGTACCCATTTTTACCTGAAAAAAAATATAGTTAAAACGATTGACTCAAGTATAAACCGAGTGGCAAGATGTTTAGAACCATAATACTCCCTACAGTACAAGGGGATAAGCTGGCTTATGCACCATATGAGAACTTAAATAATAAATGAAATGCATTTACTAAAGTGCACCCAGCAGCCCAACAACCACCCACCCACCCCTCCACTGCATAAGGTAGACTTAGCCCACCCCTAAACCCCCCATACACAAGAACATCCTCCTTACTAGCAGAGGGCTGAGGATAGAGTTGACTGCTGACAGGTTCTTGATCCGGTTCTTTGCACTGTTAGGGCTTCTTCATCCTTTATGCCTGAAAGGGATGGGCTGATGACATAATTGGAGTGCGTAGGACGTGCATAACATAAGTGCCCACGCCTCTGACTGCGGTCTCCTTCCCCTGGTCTCCTTCTTATCGTATTCCTTGTCTCCTCGTCCTGGACTCCGATTGCTCTTATCCTTCTTGCTGTACAGTGAGGTACCATAGGCTTCAAGGTACAGCTTGTTTCCCGTATGACCCAAGTATAAACCGAACCCTAGGTTTTTATGTTATTTTTTTAAACCTTAAATACTCTGTATATACTCGAGTATATACGGTATTATGCAGAAAATCTAAATCACACTGGTATTGGTGGCGACAGCTGATTGGACTTTGGACATTCACTTATGATGGGAAGGACTTGCTTCTGATTGGATTGGGTATTTATACCATGTATTTTTATCACATTGTTTGCTTGAGAAAGAACTTCTTAGAGTTCGAAACATGTTGCACAATAAAATAGCACTTGATCTATAGTGTGGTGTGGAGTACCCTTCTTCCATAGTTTTTACTACAAGTTTCTTGTGATTGCAAGGCGTGGAGTGATTGGAAGGTGTCAGGTGTGGACCCACAAAAGTATACCTAACCCGGTGTGCACCTACTTTGTTGCATATGCCTTGAAACCTTCGACTACAGGGATAGCGAAGTGCAAATAATTTTGGAAGAAGCTGAATGTCACTATACACCAGATGACAGAACAAGCAACATAATGGAGCCAGCACGCCAACTTCTCAATCTACAGAAGTTTGAGGTAAACCTTTTGTTACATCGGGGATGTCCAACCTGCGGCCCTCCAGATGTTTGAAAACTACAACTCCCAGAATTCCTTGGTTTCTTCTGTAATTCCTTAATTTCTTCTCTGTCCTGAATAAAGGGTTAAATTTTGTTCCCAACTACAGAACTGATCCTATTTTTGGGACATTGACTTTCAAAAGTTTTTAAGATTAATCAAACTTAAAATGTTCTTTCAGGATGTAATCTCTACTTAAAACACATGTAAAGCTAAATCTACATTTATTCCAGAAGTAACTAATGATTCTTTATCTTGCAAATACTATATCTAAAGAGGTGTTTCAACTACTGTGTTGTTGAAAGCAAGATATTCTAAGCAAGATATAACAAATCTAAAATTTAAGGAGAGGAATGCATTTCAAACATTATTTAATAACACAAACATCACTATCTGCAGTGCCGATAAAGGAGGGGGTATAGTGGTAATGGATGCAAATAAGTACATACTGGAGATACAAAACCAATTGTCTTTTCTTGACACTCACTATGCACTTTCCCAAATCAATCCCACTTGGAAGGTCAATCGTGATGTTGATAATATAGTACAAGATGCACTAACATGTAAGATAATAAGCCAAAAGGAAGTGGATTTTCTAAATACTCCACATCCAAAAATACCAGTGTTATATACCTTACCCAAAGTGCAAGATTATGGGATCGACCAGGCAGACCCATTGTCTCAGGAACAGGATCGGTATTAGAACCCCTCTCACGGTATGTGGACCAATATCTTCAGCCATTAGCTACAGCAATTCCCCACTGTATATGAGATACAACAAATTTGCTTAACAGATTGGATGCATTAGAATACATTAGCTCTGATACACTTCTATGTGGAATTGATATTCAATCCTTATGTACATCAACAGGGACCTCAATGGGCGCGACAATAGCGCTGTCACTGGCCAATTTATATGTCAAACATCTTGAGGACAGATTATTTACTTGTAATCCCATATATAAGCAATATATCCAAGCTTATTATAGATATGTGGATGACATATTGGTCATATGGAATGGTCCCTTGGAGCTACTTAATAATATGATGTCAGAATCAAATGTAGCACACAAAACTATCAAATTTACCCATGAGATCTTACAGGTTTCATTGCCATTTCTGGATGTACTAGTTAAGATTAAAGACAACAGAATACACACTAGTATGTATCGAAAACAGACAGATAAAAACACTCTGCTCAATGTTAAAAGTTACCACTATCCCAAAACTTGTAATGTTTTTTGGAAAGGGCAATTTATGTGTATTAAACGATAACTTCAGACCCTCAAGAATACCAGAAAGCAGCTGACACACTAACAAACAAATTCCTACAAAAGGGATATAGTGATAAAATAATAGAACAAGCTTGGAAAATTTCCAAAAAACAAATCCCTTGTACGGACAAACTAATCTTTGTATCCAAATTTGGTGATTATAGCCAGGATATTGAGAAAATTATTAAGAGACACTGGCCTCTATTAAGACATTCGGGTTCTGTGCTGGGGCCGCTTCTATTTAATCTATTTATTAATGATTTGGAAGTGGGTATTGTCAGCAAGGTTTCTGTGTTTGCTGACGACACAAAACTTTGTCGACCATTAAAAACTTCAGAGAATGTGCAATCGTTGTAAGGGGATCTAGATAGATTATCACATTGGGCTGCAGATGAAAGTGGCAGATGAAATTCAATGTTGATTAATGTAAAGTGATGCATTTTGGACTTAAAAATCCTTGTGCTACTTATACTATAAATGGCTCTGTGTTAAGTGAATCCCTCGCAGAGAGTTACTGCGAACACAGGGTGTTTATTAAACCGACATGTTTCGACCCACAGCCGGGTCTTTATCAAGTGTATGCAAACACTGTACAGTGATCTCCCTATATACTCCCACAGTACCCACCCCTTCCCTTCCATTGGCTAGAGAGCCAGATCCAAAAGTCCAATCAATGTCCATTGTAGAAAAAGTCCAATCAATGTCCATTGTAGCAAAAAAATAAATACGCTATTTGCGAGACAAAAGCGGCGATCTATATGCTTAAATGCCTATGTGGCAAAGTGTACGTCGGGCAAACAAGTAGACCCACAAAAACACGCATCCAAGAGCATAAATGCAACATTAGGAATTTTTTGGCCAACACCCATACGGACACTTCGGTGTCCAAACATTTCGCAGAAATGAAACATAACGTCTCACAATTAAGGTGGTGTGTATTAGATACAGTAAAACTAACCTTAAGGGGTGGTGACCTCACCAAAATGCAATTGCAAACTGAAGCAATATGGATCAAAAGGCTGAATAGCATGCATCCAGCAGGTTTAAATGATTGTTGGTCTATAAAACCGTTTTTATGATATATCACTAATTCGTGTCCTCTATGTTCCCCCAGGAACCCCTATGTCTGAACAAGCCTGCAGTACCAACACAGAATGGATAAGTATAACTGTTACTGCTAGAGTTGGTACTACGCATAATGGATATATACATATATATAATATAAGATGACTTTTTAGACTGTCACACTATTTTTTTATTTTGCCTATTATTTTAAGATGTTCACTGATTGCACTATGATATCAATGTACACGGTCTAGATTGTTTAGCTGTCTAGGTGGTTCATTATCGCTCGGACATCTCTCACGTGGTGGTGGATTGTTTTTGCTACAATGGACATTGATTGGACTTTTTCTACAATGGACATTGATTGGACTTTTGGATCTGGCTCTCTAGCCAATGGAAGGGAAGGGGTGGGTACTGTGGGAGTATATAGGGAGATCACTGTACAGTGTTTGCATACACTTGATAAAGACCCGGCTGTGGGTCGAAACATGTCGGTTTAATAAACACCCTGTGTTCGCAGTAACTCTCTGCCTGGCGTCCACTTCCTGTTTATATGTCTATATTTCCATACTGCGGGGAACGGAGCAGTAGGAAGGTGTGACCCAACAAACAGTAGCCTGGCAGCGAAGTGTACAATCTTTGTGTTTATTCTTAAGTGAATCCCTGTTGGAAAGGGATCTTGGAGTTTTGGTGGATAACAAACTTAAAGGTAGCAAGCAGTGCCAGGCGGCAACAGCCAGAGCCAGCATGGTATTGTCTTGTATAAAGAGAGGTATGGATTCAAGGGAGGAAAATGTAATTCTCCCTCTCTACAAAGCATTGATAAGGCCTCATTTGGAATATGCAGTGCAATTTTGGAATCCTGTGTACAAAAAGGACATCTTTGAAATGGAAAGGGTTCAGAGAAGGGCAACTAAATTAGAGGGATTGGGGGAGCTTGAATATGAAGAGAACTGGAAAAGTTACAATTATGTACGCTGGAGAGAAGGCGCTTGCGTGGGATATGATTACTGTTGTATAAATACATTAACGGGCCATACAATAAATATCTGGGCATGTTCACCATAGAATGTCAAGGATACGAGGACATCCCTTAAGACTTGAGAAAAAAGGTTTAGGCTTCAAGCTCGGAAAGGGTTTTTCAATGTGCAGAACGGTAAAGCTATGGAATGGTCTTCCAGTGGACGTTGTTATGGCAGGTTCATTGGTCAGTTTAAAAAAAAAGCTGGATGAGTTTCTGCAAACAAGGAATGTTGCAAGTTACTGGTATTGATTCATAAAGTAGAGTTGATCCAGGGAAATTTCCGATTGCCACTTGGAGTCAGGAAGGAATTTTTTCCTCCTTCATAAATCTGGTGATTTTTTTTGCCTTCCTATACATCAACAGTTAGGCAGGAAATGAGGATATTGCTAGATGGGTTGAACTGGATGGAGGTATGTCTTAATTCAACCTCAAATACTATACTATACATGATGCCAAATACGGTCAGTTATTTTCGACCTATCCTAGTCTCTGTTATAATACAATACAATACAATAACATTTGTAAAGCGCTTTTCTCCTAAAGGACTTAAAGCACATATAAGAGAGGATATAACATTAAAGTTAAATTATTTCCCTCCGATATATCAATACGAAAGAAAAATGCATACTTCCATACAAAAAGTAAAGGCACAGTCCCATGTGTGGGATGTAATTGTTGTAGTTCCATAATTAAAGGCAACAAAATCTGTCATCCAACCATGGGATATAAAATAAAAATGCACCATTTCTCCAAATGCGAAACAAAATGTGTAGTCTACATGCTAAAATGTCCTTGTGGCAAAGTGTATGTGGGGCAAACAAGCCGAGGGATTAAACTCCTTATATAAGAGCATAAAGGCAATATTAGAAATTTCGCCCCCAACACACATAATGATACATCCGTAGCCAGACACTTTTATGAACCAAAACATACAGTCAGTCAGTTAAAATGGTGTAAACTCACACAAGTGAAACTGCCTCAAAGAGGGGGAGATATTAAAAAGAAACTCCTTCAAGAAGATCTATGTTGGAGAGATTGCATAGTATGTTACCTATTGGTTTGAACAATTCTTGTTTAATCAAACCTTTTTTTATAGTCTTATAACAACACTTATATAATATGGATATGATGTGTGGTATAAATTGACACTTTTATATAACTATTGATATTATGCTACATGTCTCTTTTTGTTCCTGTAGGACACCACATTTTTGATAGTAAGATCAATGTTTTTGATACAAGGTAATTTTAGATATTTACAAGTTGGTGATCTTTAGTTAAAGTGTTACTTTAGAAGCATTCAAACATATAAAAATATACTGTAAATATAGTAGATGCTACTTATAATTTAGTTATGTCACTAATGTAATGTTTTATCTTATGTGTAACTATAGATACAGTAGATCTATTTAAACACTCTAGTACATTAGATGTTATTACATTTTATAATGTTTTTATATAACATATTTATGCTTGTGAAGGTTCTTATTCATCCAGGTCATGGTATATCTGTTGTATTCAATTAGATCAACTGAAGTTTAGTTCTTGAAGACGTTTCGCTAGTCATCCGACTGGATTTCTCAATTCAGAATGACTTGTACAAGAATCTGTGGCAATTATGTATTTATTGGCAGACTACATAATCCACCTGTGATTTAACCTCCGATGCAGACAACAAAGGCTAGTGCATACATCTGGATTCCACAGTTAAAGGCATCAGAGCCAAACATATACTGCAAAACTCTCAAACACAGCTCCTAAATGAATGAGTACGACAAACACATTTTACGGTTGATGCTTTAATGCACAACATTAGTCAACTAGAACAGAACCTGGCCCCACAGCTACCTGTGGTCATCTGGGAAAGATGATGGAGTTCACTAAACAAGCACAGCTTTCTCAGCACTGCAAGGGCAAACAAAGGCAACAGAACAAGTTCTCTATTCTGTCATCCCAGAACACCCCCAAAGGAGAACAACTACCTTGGATACAAAAAGAGGGAAGTTTTACTTCATCAAACAAGGAGGAATGGGTGAGAAACTTGTCTAACAGGACCCTGACCCAGCCAGAAATGGAAGTCCTCGCTAAGGGCTTGAATTTTGCCATCACTCCTAAACCACCCCTGTGGTGAATATTATAGCAGCCACAGAAGCCTCAATCCACAATAATAAGGTACCACAGGGTGAGGTAGAACAACTTCGGCTTAAGGTATCTGCAGCCTTAGCCAGTACAAAAACTCCTTCATCGAACCTGACTACACAGGAAAGAAGAGCCTTAACATCCCTCAAGAAAGATTCTAGTATCACCATTCTACCAGCAGACAAGGGAAGATGCACAGTGGTACTTAACACCTCAGACTACCATGCTAAGGTGACCATGCTCCTAGCCGATAACAACAAATATGAGGCCTTATCAAGGGATCCCACCAGCTGTTACAAGAAAAAGGTCATAGACTTACTACAACAGCTTCAAAAGGATAAAGCCATTGATCGAGCAATGTATCATCACCTCTACCCTGGTGAGGCACATCCATGCATATATGTACTCCCAAAGATACATAAGGAAGGGGCCCCACTAAGACCTATAGTCAGCAGCATCAACTCTGTAACATACAAGGTGGCAAAATACCTAGCCAACATCTTAGGACCATTGGTAAGAAGTTCTAAGCATCACATCCAGAACTCTCAGGATTTGACCAACAAGATAGAATATATAGTACTCGGTGCAGAAGAAACTATGGTGTCCTATGATGTGACATCTCTCTTCACCTGTATACCACCAAGAGGCTGTTGACATGGTGAGAAAAGGACTAGGTCAAGACAGCACTCTTACCAGCAGAGCTGATCTCAACCCAGAACAGGTGTGTTCCTTACTGGACTTGTGCCTGAATACCACCTATTTCAAATACCGGAATACGTTCTATAAGCAAAAACCTCGATGTGCTATGAGATCCCCAGTTTCACTCATTGTGGTCAACCTTTACATGGAGGAAGTAGAAAAACAGGCGCTTAAAACCTTTAAGGGCATAGCACCCAGCCACTGGTTCAAATATGGGGATGACACCTGGGTTAAAATCCACCAGAAGGAAGTAAAAGCTTTCACAGAACACATTAATGCAGTAGACCAAAACATCAAATTTACAAGGGAAGAGGTACAAAACAACAAACTTTCTTGGAATGCTTGGTAGAAGTCAGGGAGAATGGTAAACTGGAAGTAGATGTTTAAAGAAAACCAACACACACAGATCAGTATTTGATATTTCACTCCCAACACCCTTTAGATCACAAGCTGGGGTCATCAGAACCCTGCAACACAGAGCTGAGAACATCCCCACTAGCACAGAGGCGAAGGCTAAAGAAATGAAACATCTCAGAGGAGCCCTTAAAACTTCTGGATATCCAGACTGGGCCTTTGTCAAAAGAAGTTGAAGGAAAGAAAAGAACAGGTATACCAACAGTGAAAGGGAAAAGCAAGACAGGAGAAAGAACATGGTCATCCTATATGTAGCAGGGGTCTCCGAGAAATTAAAAAAAACACAGTATCCCTGCCTACTTTAAACCAAACAACACACTGAGGCAGCAATTGGTACATCCGAAAGACCCAATACAAGAAAAACAAGAAAAGCCGTGTACCTGCATCTTAAGGCTAAAAGACATACCTTTGAAGATTGTAATGTTAACATATTGGCAAAGGAACGTGACTGGTTCAAGAGAGGTGTCAAGGAGACCATTTATGTGAAAATAAAGAAACCAAGCCTGAATAGAGGTGGGGGGGGGTTCAACACCAACTTTCTGCCATGTACAATGCTTATTTGAACCCTTACCCTGGGCGTTCCTATAACCCTCTAGCCACTATGCAATCACGCCCTTAACACCTGGCTGTGATATGCTAATTGGGATTTTCCAGGTGTACATAATTGCCACAGAGTCATTCTGAATTGAGAAAGCCATCGGATGACTAACGAAACATCTTCAAGAACTAAACTTCAAGTCCAGTTGATCTAATTGAATACAACAGATATAACATATTTATGCAACTTTTGCACTTTTATTATATTGCACTTCACCATAGGGATGTACTTTGGGTTCTAATAGAACCCAGTTTCTAATCGAATAAGGGCGGTTTCGAAGTCCAGACAAAACTTTCGGAACGCCCGGATTTTTCGAAACTCAAATTTTCCGAGTTTTCGATTTTTACCGAAAATTCAATAATTATCGAAAGTAGATGATTATCGAAATCGAAAGTAGATGATTATCGAAAATGAAAACGCAATAATCATTGAATTTATGGAAATGACTCTGCCACATGACCTAAATTCACCAACCACAGTAGTGCCAACCCCCTGGGAATAAAAGGCAACCTTTCAGACACCATTTTGTCAGTGTGTTGGAGAGTTTAGTTGGAGACCTGATAGTGTTGGAGTTTGGAGAGATTCTTTCGTTTTTTGAGCGAACTTGAGCTTTTATTGTGTTAATTTCAGTGTGGTGGGTTAACACTTGCTGTTATCCCCCCCTGTGTTCACACATTTATAAAACCAAAAGTCCTTTTAAGGACTACTGTGAAACCAAAAGTCCTTTTAAGGACTACTGTGAAACCAAAAGTCCTTTTAAGGACTAACGAGTCCTTTTAGAGGGCTTTGTGCATTTTATTTCTCTCTGTCTGTATTAGTGTATACAGTATACAGTATATATATATATATATATATATATATATATACAGATATATAGGGAGAGCAAGTTAGGGCACTGAAAATGTAGAAACCTGTATAGGCAGGTGCTAGACTCAGAAAACAATAAGAGACTATAGAAATAGAAAAAAGGTCTGGTCTGCAACACTCTAAATAAAGAGCATGTATAAAGTGAAACCTAAAAATCCTTTATTATTATAATAGGCATGGATATATACATTAAAAACAATTAAAAACTTACCAGCATTCTCTCTAAAGTGTAATCAATGCAAACATAATACCACTGTGCAAAAATATATCTATATAATACCAGTGTCGGTCATGTAGTCGCCCTATGTCAAGTCACACAGTGCAATGGAAGAGAAGTGGGATAAAACCGAATCCTATAACCACATGGTAGGACGCCTTTCGCTCCGCCTCAGTCCCACGGGAGCTTTTTCAGCACTCCTAGTGGGCTAGCCCCACAAAAATATGATTCCTTCAGTGCTTCCACTTAAGGAGATTCGGACACAGGCGGGATCCCTGCCGCAACCCCTGGAGCTGAACTCACTGACAAGCCAGATGCCATGGTGTCTTTATCCATCAGAGCCCGCAGCACTTGACCAGTTCCCCACTATCACCCCCGTTCGCATTACCCCATGCCCCAGCACATGTGTAATTACTGACTATGGAAGCTGGTACCGCACTGGTAGCGGACGATGTTTGCGCTTTGTGTGTCCCCTACTGCTGCTGAGGTCCCTCTTGCTGTGTACTCCTCTCCCTCATGTGTTCCCTTCCTGAGGCTGTGACAGATGACATTCTGCTCCCGTCGGAAGCGGAAGAGTGGGATTCCCTAGATCTCCTGCCTCTGGAGCGAGATCTTCTGCGATACCCCCTACGCCTGTGCCTATGAGATTCATCACTGCTCTAATCAGATAAGGAATACCTGCTTCTTTTCCTGTCATGCCTGTGGCTATACCTTTCCCCTCTAGGCTGGATTCTATCTCTTGACACCCTTCTTTCTTCAAAACCCCTAATCCACTTTGGCGCTGGGGTGATTCCTCTAATGGTGGACCTAGCATCTACAAACTCCTGATCGCCATCATCTGACACTTCCCCCTGTGCCTAGACCCTACACTCAAGCTCTGAGTGATTGGAGAATATGCTCCTAGTAAATCCAGCAGCCAGCCAGCCCTTTCATCACTGATCCTTTTCCTTACCCTATTCAGCATGTGCTCCGTCTCCTAGTCTGCCATCCTAGCTTCTCTCAATGTGCCTGCTGTGTCTTATTGCCCTGGAAAGATCTAAATCCTCCGGCAATGTTAAAACAAAATGGTGCCGATCCCCTTGTGGCAAGCCCTTTTATACCCAGCGCAACGTCATCCATGATGTCACTACCAGATCTCACGGGACCTGGCATGGTCAATTAGCACTTGTGTAACGACGCGCTGACATTGTCACAGGCCGCAACTGGGGCAAGCGCGATCCACCTAAAATGAGGGACTACAACTCCCAAAATCCCCTGTAAGGCACCCCCCACTCAACATCAGACGCAGGTCAACTCGGGCGGGATCTACCAAACAGTGGCCTGTCAAGATAAGGGTTTGAGGTAAGGGGAAGGGAAGATTAACAAGAAACAATTAAACCATAACCAATATAACTTTGTTTACCTGGGATTATTAGGGGTTGCATGAAGTGCCCATTATCCCATAGGTATCCGGCACCATTAATTAAGAATAGCTTTCAAACAACATTTCAATATTGTGTTTGAGATCTCTTTTCAGTTAAAACGTGTTTTGTGGTTTAATAGTAGGCTCTGTATAGGTAGGGGTGTGAAAATCCAGGCTATGTAAAGTCCTACACACTGCCTGATCTCGGGCCTCAGGGCAAGGTAAAAAAAGTGGGGGGAAAAGGGTGGGGTGAATGAAAGATCGTTAAATTATATTCATTATAGCTTATTCCCTAATGGGGTGTATATATCTATTAGTTTGAGAAATATAAGTAAAAGATATTGCTGGCATTACTTCAAACAGTAATGCCTGTGAGTTCCGTGCACTCTCCTGCTTGAGCCTCAACAGTAATGCCTGTGAGTTCCTTGCACTCTCCTGCTTGAGCCTCAAACAGTAATGCCTGTGAGTTCCGTGCACTCTCTTGCTTGAGCCTCAAATAGTAATGCCTGTGAGTTCCGTGCACTCTCCTGCTTGAGCCTCAAACAGTAATGCCTGTGAGTTCCGTGCACTCTCCTGCCTGAGCCTTAAACAGTAATGCCTGTGAGTTCCGTGCACTCCATGGGAATTCTGCTGTCAATTTAAAGGGCAACGAAAGCTTCTAAACAATACAGAATCAAAAGGCAGTAGTGGTCATAATTTCTACCCTCGGTTTATACTCGAGTCAATCACTTTTACTCCTTTATACAGGTAAAACTATGTACCTCAGTTTATACTCGGGTCGGTTTATACTTGAGTATATACAATAACTTGATTTTACACTGCACTTATCCTTTAATATAGGTTGCAAAAAAGCAAAAATGTTAACAAAAACTTTTAACTTTAGGAAAGCTAATGTTATGTTGTTAAAGAAATCACTCCTACTAATAAACTGGGGGGGGGGCTTGTTCCTAAGTAAGGATATTGAGCAGGAGTTGATAGCTATTAAAGGGATATTAATCCATTATATTTCTAAATTTATACCATTAGGGAACAAAATAAGGTCCTCTCCTGCCTGACTTAATGCCCAGGTGAAGAGGGAAATGGAAAAGCAGGAAAAAGAAAAAGGCTTTTGTAAAATTTTGAAATCGGAGGGAACCAAACATGCTTACAGGGAGTATAAAAGCTGTAATAAGGAGTGCAAGAAAGCAATTAAACTAGTTAAAATAGAAAATGGAATATGGATAGCAGAACATGGTAAGTTTAACCCCAAAATGTTTTTTAAACATATCAATAGTAAAAAGATGAGGACTGAGAATGTGGGACCATTAAATAATGGGGCTGAGGTGGTTGTAGAGGATGCCGAGAAGGCTAATGTGCTAAACCATTTTTTCCCCTCGGTATTTACTATAGGGAATTCTAGTCCTTATAGTAGGTACTGTACTAATATGAAGGGTATAAATGAGGAATGTTCACTCTGGCTGACAGAGGATATCTTGCAGAAACAATTAGACAAAGTTAATAATAAAGCCTCGGATGTTAAGAGAGCTTAGTCAATTTTTATCTAGACCACTGTTTCTTATTTTTTCAGATTCACTTTTGTTTGGTGCCACTGGATTAGAAATAAGCCAATGTAATACCAATATTCAAAAAAGGTAGTTGTTCCCAGCCTGGTAACTATAGACCTGTAAGCCTAACATCAGTGGTAGGGAAGGTGCTGGACACTGTTACCGGATTATATCCTTGACTTTGTCTCTAGAACTGATATTATTAAAAGTAGTCAGCATGGATTTATGAGAAATAGCTCATGCCAGACAAATTTACTTTTTTAGTTTTTATGAAAAAGTGAGTAAGAATTTAGATTTTGGCATAGCATTAGATGTAGTGTACTTGGATTTTGCTAAAGCTTTTGATACTGTGCCACATAGGTGACTAATGCATAAACGGAGGACTGTTGGCCTAGAAAAAAAACATTTGTACATGGATAGATAATTGGTTATTGGATCGAAAACAGAGAGTGGTGGTCAATGGAGCTACATCTATATGGGCTAAAGTTCTAAGTAGAGTGCCTCAAGGTTTTTATATACTAGTGCCACTTCTTTTAAATCTGTTTTTAAATAACTTAGAAGGAGGCATTGACAGCAAGGTCTCTGTCTTTTCTGATGACACTAAACTATGCAGAGCTTTGGAAACTTCTAATGATGTGCAATTGCTGCAAGCTGACCTAGATAGATTATCAAAATGGGCAGCAGAATGGCAGATGAGATTCAATGTTGGTAAATATAAGGTGATGCATTTGGGGTTTAGCAATCCTGGTCCCACCTACACCATAAATAACTCTGTGTTAAGTGACTCTCGACTGGAAAAAGATTTGGGGTTCTGGTAGATAACAGACTTAGCTGTAGCAAACAATGCCAGGCAGCAACGGCATGCTATTGTAGCAAGAGGGGAATAGATTTAAGAGAAAAAAAATTTCCCACTTTACAAGGCACTAATAAGGCTGCATTTCGAATATGCGGTGCAGTTTTGGAAACCCATATACAAAAGGGACATCTTGGAAATGGAAGCAGTTCAGAGAAGGGCAACTAAAATAATGAAGGGAATGGAGGGGCTTGACTATGCAGGCAGATTAGACAAGTTAGGGATGTTTACATAAGAGAAGCAACGTTTGCGTAGGGATATGATCACTTTATATAAATATATTAATGGGCCATACAATAAACTCTCTGGTGCATTGTTCACTTTTAGGTCATATCAGAGGACATGTGAACATCCTTTAAGATTGGAAGAAAAGAAGTTTCATCTTCAGGTTGGAAAAGGTTTCTATACAGTGAGAATGGTGAAACTGTGGAACTGTCCTCCAGCAGATGTGGTAATGGCAAGTTCATTGAATAGCTTTAAAAGTGGGCTAGATAATTTTTTAAAACTAAAAAACATTGAGAATTACTGGTATTAATACATATACTGCAGTTCTTGGTTGATCCAGGGATAATTTCCAATTTCCATTTTATTTTGCCTTCCTCTGTTAGGTAGGGTTAAAAAAGGAGGGTGAAAAGGTTGGATTTGATGGGCGTATGTCTTTATTCAACCTCAATAACTATGTCACTATGTAATGAAGATAAGCCTTGGTTTTTACTAGGGTTCTATCTTCATGGAGCCTCAGCAACATCTTGCTGTTTATTGCTGCTAAATCTGTTATCTACTAAAACACCCAAATCTTTTTCCAACAGGGATTTGCTTATCACAGAACCATTAATAATATAAACAGCAAAACGATTGTTAAAGGGAATCTTAATTGTTCTAAATCTTTTTTCAACAACACTGTAATCACACAGCAATATCTAACTGCAGTAACCCCGTAAAAAGCTAACATTTGATTGGTTGCTGCAGATTAATACCACAGCAAAACATTAGCACCTCTTATTGCATCAGCTCCTTTGGGTACATTGGCAGCTGGAGTTGTACACTCATTTAGGGGATAGCACAATATACTGTATTGTATCTTTCAATCAATTAATAAATTTGGTGCTAATTGCCTTGTGCATAAAGATGTGAATTTGTGAATAGTTATGTTTAGATATTTGGCTATGCCTCTTTATCGATCTCATCAACCCATTGGTCAAGCTCTGTTAATAGAACTCTTTCCATATTTCCAGGTGGAAGGTGTTTTTTTTTCACTTTTCTGTTTAGTGAATGCAGCACCGTGGGTTTATATTGTGCCGAAAGACTTTTTACTGCTAATTACATAACTGCTAATTACAATAATGTATTAGCTATGATTTTGAGAAAGATCAACCTTTGTTAAATCAGTTAACATTTTCAGTACAGCAAAGAGAGGCTATTCATTGGAAAGATGTTTGTCTCCCTTTTGGTAAAAGGCACTGAGCATTCTTGCGTCTGTTGAGCAAAATAATGGTGATGAATGAAAGAAAATTTTCTTAAATTATGTTTAGCTCATGGAATTCTGTAAAAACCTTTTATTAGGTAAAGCATTTTGAAAGGGCTACCATGGAAACATGGAAATTACCCAGAAGTTTCTGTTATTTTCTTAAATTCTGTTGGAATTTTTGATTGGGATCGACAAAAGGCATTTTAATATAGTTTTGATTGTATTTGCTTCAATTTTTGTTAAAAAAAATTACACCAAAATACTAAACATAACATTGTTTATTACTTGTCTTGTCAATGGGGCTTGGAAACTAATAACTAAACTCTTCCTGATCTTTCTAAGCAAGACAGAACAATGCTAAAAAATAATTAGTAATTCCTGAGAAATGGGGAGAAGGAGGCTACAAATGCATCATTCAGTTGTACAAAACATTTCTCTCCGCTGCTTATTCCAAAGAAATAACACAGCTAACTGCTACTTAAATGCAATCAATTCAGACTTATTTAAGATGTAGCTTTAGTTCTCATTCCATAAGAGAATTTTAAATAAAATATTTAACATTAAAATGTAGTTCCTTTTTAACCATAATTATGGGTAGGGTTCAGTGAAACATTCCATCAAGTTTAAACATTTGGAGGAAACAGCCCATTTCAAATCATCCTAATCATTAGCAAATGTTGACCTCAACTTTTTTGCCAAAAAGAATATTCAGCAAAATTAATTTCTAGAAATAAAATTGCTTCAGCTACAATATGCTATTCATTTTTATGGGCTTTTGCTCATAAAGCACAGGAAACATGTTAAAGAAAATTCAAAATAGTAAATGTTCCTTGCTTGGCAGTCACAACTACACAGACATGCTGTACATCACATTCTGCACATAACTGCCACATTCAGTATGAAGGGGTCTTATATCTGTGGGCTAATCCAATTTCTGTAAGTACTACTACAGAATGGTTGATTTTGTTACCCAATTCAAAGTATCATACTATACCTTTTTCTATCATTTTACTTAAGTTCTCTACTAAGTCATTACCATTCGTCTTGCCTTTTCAGTTTTTGGGACTGCCCCTATTACTTTTAAACAATTTTAGACTTTCCACAGATAATATGAGTCAGCCAAGAGTTAGGTTAGAAAACCTCAAAAAGATAAACAACTGGTAGTATATACCAAGAATTAGTGGATGTCACCTGGTACATAGAACATTTTCAAATCCCCACATCCTGGCTCAGAATTATCTCTGTGACTTCACAAAGAGGTGTGAGTCATTATCTGTGGAGGCAAATATACCTTTATTCAGCATATTCCACCAAAGCTGGACATTCAAGAAAGTACAATCCCATTCACAATAAGGGTTTCTGTAACATACAGAACTTACCACTCTCTCTTGTCCTCCCGTCACCCAGGGTAACAGCACAACAGTGTATTGATTGTTTTGTTGTGCAATAGGTGCAATATTATCACAGTGCACCAATCATGGAAAAGATCAATTCAGAGCCTGTGTTGCCGGTATTCACCAAAATATGGGTTACATTGCTTATCTAGCTTCTTGGGTGTGTTTTGCTTCTTTCATTGGATTTCTTTATTACTGACCCTTGGCTTTGTACCCTCTCCATTTACTTTATAAATTTAGCTGCTTTTCTCTGAACTCTTTTCTTTTAATAAGTCCCTTTTATATGCAGAATAGCAGCTGTTATACTTTTTTAAAGTTTCCCTAGGCACTTTAGTCCACATTTTCCATATGAAGCCTTATCAATGCTTTGTAAAGTGGGTGAATAATATATATTTTATAAATGGCTTCCTTCATGCCTTTTTTGAGCCAGTCCTTGTCTATGGAGTTGATATTTTGGCTTGTTGAAAGGATTTATAAATCCCTGAGTAATCATTCACTGTAAATAACCCAGTCTCCACCACCAGCTTAACCTGTAGTAGAGGACACGAGTTATGCCTTACCATACATGTTTGCTCCAGGACATAGTACAAAGAATTTTTATCCTGATTTTGTATTCATGATTGCATTTGAAACATAGAACATAGTCAGGAACATAGAAAGTCAGATCAGAAGGAGCACAGAGGAGTCACACATGAGTAGTGTAGGCAACATGCTTGGTTAACCACATTAACATAAATAATTGACTCAAATAATTGACACAGACACCAAGATTAGGTTGTGTGAGCTTTATAAGTGTATTTAAAAAAACACCAATATAAAGTTCTCTTATATAACCGTAAACAATATTATAAACAAGCTTAGTAACCACTTAGGCAGCTCTACAGCATGAGCTGCCTATTGAATAGCTCACCCTGCCCAGGCCACCTCATTTTGAATCAGCCTGGTTAAGCAACAAAAATATACCACCACACCATGGGCATTGCCTTACCAATGATCTTAACATACACGCCTTGGCTAAACTTTGGGCCATATTTATAAACATGCGGCATTGCAATTTAGAGATACCATACATTAATGGTAATGTACAACTGCAGCCGGTTTTGTGGTCATACAGTTATTCTGAATGTTCAGTCATAGAGTACCATGCGGTATTAAACTACTGCAGTGGTATTCTATGGGGATAGTAAATCTACAATAATACCATAAATTTACAATAATCACCATGAATTAACAATCGTTAAAATTATTGATTGGTTTAACAATCGTTTAAGGATAAGTATGCTGGTAGAAGTTCCTACTAGACAGAATGCGTTGTTGGATCTGGTGATATTTAATAAACCTGAGCTCATTTTGGAAATTAAGGTCATGGGAAGCTTAGGAAATAGTGATCATGATATATTGTCGTTTAATATTTTTATATATAGGTTGCACAGGGTTAACAAAAACTTTTAACTTTAGGAAAGCTAATTTTATGCTGTTAAAGGAATCCCTCCTGCTTATAGACTGGGGGAAATTGTTTCTAGGTAACGATACTGAGCAGATGTGGACCACTTTTAAAGGGATATTTAACTATTACAAATGTAAAAAACTTAGGTCCACTCCTGCATTTCTTAATGCTCAGGTAAAAAGGGAAATATGTTTTAGGGGAGAAGATGGCTAGAGGAGATTTTAAACTAGGTTTGGGGGGGGAGGGTATTAGCAGTCTCACTGGGATAGATTGTCCAGGAGGAAAGCAGGGTGTAGATAGGCCAGTGGTGGGTGGAAAGGGGGGTGGGGCTAGCATAGGGGATAGGGAGGAATGTGTATCAAAGTGTACGAATAAATTACAGGATCATAATCTAAAATGTATGTTTGCAAATGCGAGAAGCCTGGCTGACAAAATGGGTGAATTGGAAATGATGGCATTGAATGAAAAGTATGATGTAATAGGTATAGCAGAAACGTGGTTGAACAGTTCTCACGACTGGGCTGTAAATATAGAAGGATATGCCTTGTTTAGGCAGGACAGAAAAAAAAGGAAAGGGGGAGGAGTATGTGTATATGTTAAAAAAGAATTGAAGCCAAATTTAAAAGAAGAGATTGCTGGTGATATGGATGATAAAGTGGAGGCAATATGGGTGGAATTAGGCAACAGGAAAGGGGGTAATGTCATTGTTGGTGTCTGCTATAAGCCGCCAAATGCTAGCAGAGAGGAGGTGAGTCAACTTCATATGCAGTTGGCAAGGGCTGCAAGTTTGGGGAGTGTGCTCATTATGGGGGACTTCAATTACCCTGACATTGATTGGTGTGGTGGAACTGCCATCACAGAAAAAGGCGATGAGTTCCTGAATTTGCTGCAGGATAATTTTCTCTCACAGGTGGTTGAGGTTCCTACTAGAAAAGGAGCTCTGTTGGATCTGGTAATATCTAACATTGTGGAGCGCATTATAGATATAAAGGTAACTGGAGGCTTAGGGAATAGTGACCATGAAATAGTGGCATTTGGACTTTGTTATCGAAAGGAAAAGTGCGCTGGGTTAACAAAGACATTTAATTTCAGGAAAGCAAATTTTCCCAGGTTAAAAGCAGCTCTTCAGAATGTCAACTGGGATAATGTATTATCAGGTAAAGGTACGGAACAGAAGTGGACTGTGTTCAAGGGGATTTTAAGCCAGTTCACATCTAAATTTATACCCTTGGGAAATAAATGTAATAAAAATAAAAATTTGCGCCCATGTGGCTGAATTCTGATGTAAAGAGGCAAATGGTAAGGAAGAAAAAGGCATTTAAAACCTTTAATTCAGAGGGAACGGAAAGGGCCTTTAGGGAGTATAAAAACTGTAACAAGGAGTGTAAGAAAGCAATCAAACTAGCTAAAATTAATAATGAAGTTAGGATAGCTGAAGAAAGCATCACTAAGCCTAAACATTTTTTTAAGTATATTAATAGTAAGAAGATGAGGACTGAGAATGTGGCACCATTAATTAATGGGGATAAGTTAGTTACGGAGGATGGCGATAAAGCAAATGTCTTGAATAATTTTTTTCCCTCTGTATACACTATAGAAGATCCAAGTACAGATATCATAGAGTATAGTAGCAATAAAGGTATACAAGATTCAAGTTCACTTTGGTTAACCGAGGATATGGTACAGAAAGAACTAAATAAGGTTAATATTAGTAAATCTCCTGGACCGGATAAAATACATCCTAGGGTACTTAGGGAGCTAAGTTCAGTTTTATCTAGGCCATTGTTTCTTATTTTTGCTGATTCCCTCATGTCCGGTGGTGTGCCTCTGGATTGGAAAAAGGCTGATGTTATTCCAATATTCAAAAAGGGTAGTCATTCACAGCCGGGTAATTACAGGCCTGTAAGTTTAACTTCAGTGGTGGGGAAGATCCTGGAAAGTTTAATAAGGGATCATGTTCTAGAGTATGTTTCAAGGACTGACATTATAAGTAGTAACCAGCATGGATTTAGGAGGAATAGATCTTGTCAAACTAACTTGCTTGGCTTTTATGAGGAAGTAAGTAGAAATTTAGACTCTGGTATAGCAGTAGATGTAGTTTACTTGGATTTTGCAAAGGCTTTTGATACAGTCCCCCATAGGCGACTAATGAATAAGCTAAGGTCTGTTGGTCTGGGGAGTCACATTTGTACATGGATAGAAAATTGGTTAAAGAATAGGATGCAGAGAGTAGTTGTTAATGGGGCTTCATCATTATGGACTAAAGTGCTAAGTGGGGTGCCACAGGGTTCTGTGTTGGGGCCGCTTCTATTTAATCTATTTATTAATGATTTGGAAGTGGGTATTGTCAGCAAGGTTTCTGTGTTTGCTGACGACACAAAACTTTGTCGACCATTAAAAACTTCAGAGGATGTGCAATCGTTGCAAGGGGATCTAGATAGATTATCACATTGGGCTGCTAAGTGGCAGATGAAATTCAATGTTGATAAATGTAAGGTGATGCATTTTGGACTTAAAAATACTTGTGCTACTTATACTATAAATGGCTCTGTGTTAAGTGAATCCCTGTTGGAAAGGGATCTTGGAGTTTTGGTGGATAACAAACTTAAAGGTAGCAAGCAGTGCCAGGCGGCAACAGCCAGAGCCAGCATGGTATTGTCTTGTATAAAGCGAGGTATGGATTCAAGGGAGGAAAATTTAATTCTCCCTCTTTACAAAGCATTGGTAAGGCCTCATTTGGAATATGCAGTGCAATTTTGGAATCCTGTGTACAAAAAGGACATCTTTGAAATGGAAAGGGTTCAGAGAAGGGCAACTAAATTAATAAGGGGGTTGGGGGAGCTTGAATATGAAGAGAGACTGGAAAAGTTACAATTATGTACGCTGGAGAAAAGGCGCTTGCGTGGGGATATGATTACTGTGTATAAATACATTAACGGGCCATACAATAAACTATCTGGGGCATTGATCACCAAGAGAACATGTCAAAGGACACGAGGACATCCCTTAAGACTTGAAGAAAAAAGGTTTAGGCTTCAAGCTCGGAAAGGGTTTTTTATATATATGTATATATATATATATATATATATATATATATATAATACAACACTGCAGTTAAATAATAGTGTGGAACAAGGTATAGAGGTATACTCATCTACATAATGTGTGTAACTGTTAAAGTGTAAGCCATCATGCAGACCCAGGAGTACATAGCTTCAAATAGGCCAGGCAAAGGTAGAGTGGAGGGAGGGAGACCCTGCAGCAAACAACCAGAAGCGTACCAGAACCAGCCCTTCCATAGTTTTTAAGCTGAAATCTACAGAAGATCGATGGTGCAAGGTAGGGATATTTGATGGGTTCTTCCAATCGGATTTTCAATCATTTTGGTCAATTGCAAATCCGATCGGAAGAATATTGAACCATGTATGCCCACGTTTACTAACAGTATGTAGTGATTTTTGTAACAATCTCCGTGCAGACTGGCAGCTTGGGTAGTAGCTGAGCAATCGGTACAGTGCTTATGGGGATGGGAAACCATCACAAGACCTCCTGCAATGTGGGAGTCTCTGACATCATTTAGCGATCCATCCTGTCAGCAGATGCCTCCACACATGCTAGATTGTTAGACAATTTTGACTGAAAATTATCTAGCGTGTGTACAAGGCTTTATTGTTGGATTTATCCCAGGGAAACGGTTTGGAATCAAACAATGATTTAGAAGACAATCCTGCATGTCTGTTAATAATTATGTTGTACATTAGAATAAGCAATGTAATATTATAAGCCTAGAAGTGAATATAAGAAATGACAGATACAAATTAAAAACAAACACAAGGAACTCATTTTAGCCACTTTGTCATTATTAAGCGGTTAATTGTTTAATTAAAATAATAAAAGCTTTTGTAATTTTATTATATAAATGCTGAAAACAACCTGTGTGGTCCATGCATTTTAAATTATAAGAAGTTATTTTATTTGCAAAGATAATAACCAAGCAATCAAAATCTAGAATGAAATGGGGAGTGCTAATCAGTAAATGACTTCCTCTTATATCATCTAACAGTGAATTGGGGAAATGGAAAGTTACCTGCCTGTGCTCGGTGAGCTTGTGAGCTTCATTACCCTATGACACATTCAATAGGATGTCACACAATGATTTGGGTGTGAAGGACAATTTAAGACAGAGATGAACTAGATTATTGTTGCAAAACCATGACTAACGGACTTCCTCAACTGTTACAAGGTGCTAAGGTAAATAGTTTGGCACTGGTTTGATAAATAAGCAAATCTGCCCGATCCCCAAAACTTATTAGTAAATGAATGAAAGTAGATTTTATTGTTTTTTGTGTCAATTTCCAGTGTCAGATTATTCATTCTTTAATGCTCATTTAAATATAATCAGGGTCCCAGAATTAATGTAAAATTAGAAGACCCAATAGGATTGGAGGGAGTTGGAATTTAAATCAATACAACAAACACATTGCATTGTGGCTTTCATAGGGACAGTAGCTTTTTCCCCAAATATTTTTTTGACATGTAATGTGTGTAAAAAATGTCCATCAGTAGGAACATATATCGGAAGACGTTTAAGTGGTAGATATGTTTAAATGGTAGATATCAAAGTCTAATCCTAAAACCTTCTAAAATCTGAGAATTGAAATTCATGAAATACAGTATGTTTAACAAAAAAAAGGTGTGAGATTCAGGGGTTGTGTCAATGTATGTATGCAAAATCTGTCCTGTTCAAATACATCCATCCCATAATGCAAGGCAGCCAGTTAGTCCACCAGTGAGCCACTCTGCCAGCAAGTCCTCTAGTAATATTCATATGTACGGGTGGAAGTTGCCATACTGTTCCTCTTAGTACACAATTAAGGTATCGTTTATTGTGTTCACAGAGCATTTCTTAACTGAATATTTTATTAAAATGTACAAGTGTGAGCTGTCATACTGTTCCTCTTAGTTAGGAGGAGGTGAGTATAATAGCCCTTTAAAGGTGTATATGTGGGAACTGACATACTGTTAACCATAAACTTGTTTTTGCCCATTATTTCCTGGATTTCTTATAATGTACACTATTATATCACTTATAATGTGAAGAATTGTATGCAAATGTTGTCACCTATTGACTTTAAAAGGATCCCAAACAATTTGCCTGTCTTTTATGGCAGTCATATATGACTATTTAGTCTAACTAGAATGATCTAGATGGCCATCACTGTTCCAGGAGATGAGGTGCTTCTACCAGCAGAGTTGTTGGCGCAGATATAAAGTAAAACTATGCAACAGGTATAACATTCAACAAATACAGACGAAGCTCAAAGCTACTGTATTAAGTAATTAATTTCTACTTTGCCATCCCCACACACACTTTACCATTTACTCTAGAGAAAACCCTTTATAGAAATATATTGTAGCATAATAAATAAAAACTGAATTCACAATAATTAATAAAAATTTCATTCACCATAATAAACAAAAACTTAATTCAACATAAAAAATTTAAACTTTATTCACCATAAGTAAAAACTTTGTTCACCATAAAAATTAAAAACTTAATTTCCCATAATAAATAAAAATGTAATTCACCGTAATAAGTTAAAACTTCCTTCACCATAATTAAAAACTTCATTCCTCATAATCAATAAAAACTTAATTTACCATTATAAGTAAAAATTTCATTCACCATAATAAGCAAAAACTTCATTCACCATAATAAGAAAAAACTTTGTTCACCATAATAAGTAAAAACTTATTTACCATAATAAGTAAAAACTTTATTCACCATAAGTAAAAACTTTGTTCACCATAAAAAATAAAAACTTAATTTCCCATAATAAATAAAAATGCAATTCACCATAATAAATAAAAATGTAATTCACTGTAATAAGTTAAAACTTCCTTCACCATAAGTAAAAACTTCCTCATAATAAATAAAAACTTAATTTACCATTATAAGTAAAAACTTCATTTACCATAACAAGAAAAAACTTTGTTCACCATAATAAGTTAAAGCTTAGTTTACCATAATAAAAACTTAATTTACCATTATAAGTAAAAACTTCATTCACTATAATAAGCAAAAACTTAATTCACCATAATAAGTAAAAACTTTGTTCACCATAAAAAATAAAAACATAATTTACCATAATAAATAAAAATGTAATTTACAATAATAAATAAAAACTTCATTCACCATATAAAGTTAAAACATCATTCACCATATAAAGTTAAAACATCATTCACCATATAAAGTTAAAACATCATTCACCATAAGTAAAAACTTAATTTACCATAATAAATAAAAACTTAATTTACAATTATAAGTAAAAACTTAATTCACCATAATAAGTAAAAGCTTCATTCACCATACTAAATAAAAACTTAATTTACAATTATAAGTAAAAACTTCATTCACCACAATAAATAAAAACTTAACTCACCATAATAAGCAAAAACTTCATTCACCATAATAAGTAAAAACTTTGTTCACCATAAAAAATTAAAACATAATTTACCATAATAAATAGAAATATAATTTACCATAATAAATAAAAATGTAATTTACCATAATAAATAAAAACATAATTTAACATAATAAGTAATAACTTCATTCACCATAATAACTTAAAACTTTATTCTCCATAATAAGTAAAAACTTCATTCAACATAATAAATAAAAAATGTTTTTACATAATAAAGACTTCATTTTATATAAGTAATAAAAACTTAATTCACCATAATAAGCAAAATCTTCATTCACCTAAAACTGTCAGAAACAAAACATAAAATGAATTTGAGTCTACATAATAGAAACGGGGGAAACAGAAACAATGTATGGAGAAGTATGTCAGCTGCAAATGGGTGCCTGCTTTAGCTCTTTAGAATTTCATTCATAGACTTTATTGTTAATTTCTTTGTCTTTCAAGAACATCTCAAGATGGAGGTTCCCCATTGCCATTCGACCTTGAGAGGGGATCCTTCATACTAGACCTGGAAAGCTGGAGATTGGATAATCTTAAAGGGTCCTTTTGGATTTTTGTTTTTTTTGTTTTGTCTCCTCTACTTGTAAAGACACTTAGCAGGTCTCATTCACATGAAGGTTAATATGTGAACCAAACAAATTGCTCATTAAGGACTGGAGAAGCCATATCTCCTTAGAACCCTAACTTAAAACTAGAGAATGAGAGATGTTTTTTGCAGAGTCTCTGATTCTGTGACACTAAGAATGTTTAATATCAGTATGAACCCCATTAACTAAGTACAATACACAGTCAAAAAATTGGTTATTGCATGTGCTTCGAAAAGGGGAATGCAGCACAGCACACACGTTGTGGCCATCCACACTGTCATATGCTGGAACACGATTCACTTGCGCTAATGGTTACAAAATATGATCGTAAGAATGTAGGAAATGCGCTAGTGTGGCCTAGCCCTTACTGTCCTACCTATTTGCTACAGAGGGAAAAAAGGCTCCACCTTCTACATTGCAAACAGCACTGGATTCTTCTAAGTTGATTTTTTTTTTTTGCAGAATCTGTCCGTTTTCATGATGAGACATGTCATAAAATGATGACTCACCATGCAGATTAATTAGTTATACAGTCAGTTTTTTTTCCATCTGGCAGACTACTGATAATAAATTGATTAGTAATTCCATACACTGGAATTATCAGGTCAAAATTGTCCATTATGTACCAGGCCAAGGAAAGCCACAAAGAAGGGTTCAAGGAATATTTAAAAGATGTCAAAAGCCCATAACTATGCTTGTCACCACCTGATTAGCTCAAACAACGTGAGTGTGTTAAATTGGAGTAAAGGGATATATTGCCATGTAATCGTGTTTTCATTCACTACGTATGATATGATCACACACCGTAAGGTTTTTTTCCCCATGTAAAAACAAGCCTCTATTTAAAACATGCCAGTCAAGGTCAGAGGGAAGAATGAGTTTATGTGGCAATCACAGGTGTTAAATGGTGGAGGCATTTTTACGCTCTGCTTTTTTTTAGTAAGGTTACTCTACTCTGAAAGAAACAAGTTTGTCTGCAACAACAAATAAACGTTGTATGGAAATCTTTAGCTCTTAGATTACATGTAACTAACTGGTGTTTGTGCAGGCTCTACCATCTGATAGATGTTTGAAATTAGTTCCAAGCAGAACCATATGAAGTTTGGTTTCATTTGTTTGCAGAGGTGGGTCAGACACTCTCTCTGTTCCTGTACCACACATTCAGGGTGGTTTGCAATGTTATTCCAGGTGGTGGCATTTTCTCTCCCAGACGACTGGAATCTATTTTCCCTCCCCCCTTTTTTATGAGGTACAAAAATCCTTAACTCATATGGAGCTGGTATGCGCTGCTAGGATTTTGTATGACTAATGCTGGCCATACACTACACAGTTTTCAATTGATTAAACAATAAGAAACATCTTATTGACCAAAACGCAATGAAAGCACGGTTTTCAAGGTCATGTCATCTCCACCATTTAAAACCAGGATAAGCCCCTCCCCTAGACTCCAATTTCACTATAATTACCTTTAGAAAAAACTATTCTATCATTACACAGTACAATCGCTTTCCATTGCTTTGCTTTCTCCTTTGCAGATTCCTGATTTGGAAGTCAGTCTTGGCCATGATGCTTAGATCCAATCGCTGACCTCTTTCCTCTGCTGCTGTGTCAAACATATTTAACACCTACAGCAGCAGCTGGTGTCTACTGGCCAGTGAGGGATCATGCTCTGTAAAGTGATAGAAGCATTTTTGCTGAAGGTAAGTATAGCGAAAATTGGTGTCAGGGTGTGTGTGTGTGTTAGGACATGGCCTTTAAAGATTGGGTTGCATTGTTCTAGATTGTTCATTTTTTACCTATATTAGAGCATGCTATTGGTTGCAAAATGATTGGAAGGTAGATGTACATCATTTATTAGGATATGACAGAAATGTTGAACAGTGTTTATAGAGAACCACAATATGTCATTCTAAATTAAAATGAGTGGCACAGGTGTAAAGTAAAAAATAATTATTAACAGCCGGACAATTAATTATGATCAACAGTAAGCGCATAATGTCAAAGTGTAAAAATGGCCGTCAGAATGTTGGGAGGTGAGTAGTGTATGGATTCCATAACTATGCAAACAGCAACATTGTGTTTATTTTCAAACCTATTTCAAGCCAAAAGATGTATGCACTCAACAACTATCTTATAAATCTGGAAATGCATAGGCAGATAATAGAGATAGGAAATGCAAACACACGGGATATAAATAATTCTTGCATTCTAGTGTGAAGGTAGCTATAAAGTCTAAAAAATGCTGAAAAAAATATGTCTCTCTTCACTTTTGAAATACTTCCTAATCAGAGATACACACTAAATCTTTAATGACTGCCCCCTCCCCAAGCTCCATGCACTCAGACATGCTCAGAGTAATCTTCCATTTCTCGAGGAACCCTGAAGGGGAGAAATCATTCCTTGTTTCTTGGATTAGTTGGGCGATGCTATTTTACAGAATGTTTTTAGAAGGCTCTGCTGCAATAATTCATTCAGATAGAGAGAACATTTCCAGTCGGCTATTGTATATCTCCCTGTGCTAAGGGAAATAAAAAATAATTCTAAAAGTAAAAAGATCTGAAGTTAAAGGTTTTATTACATAAAGGTTTATATTTGGTTAGGAAATTTTATAGAAAGGAAAATAATACATCAATTTATTCAGCAGTATCTGGGCTGTTGTATTTTTTAGGGTGAGGATCTCCTTTATGACTTAATCCAGGAGGTTGATTAGAAATATATTGAAAAGCAGAAGGTGAAGCACAAAAATCCAACGTTGGATTTGATAATCCACACAAAATAATCCTTCTTAAATAAAAAAAAAAAAGAAATCCATAAGGATAGATTTAGAAAATGGAAGAATGGACTAACCATGGTGCAAAACTGGATTCCCGAATGCATGATGGAAGTGAATATAATACACCTAAGCCTAGGTCAGCCTGTGAATGGAAGCATCAACTGTGGAATTGTTTGCAACAAGCAATGGGTTTTTAGTCGTAGCAGCTTTGATCTCTGTCTAAGAGCATGTTCAATGGATGAGGGAAAATGTTAATCTCACAAAGCTACACCCCTCCACCCATTTCTGGTATTGACCATGAGAAGGGGACAGAAGGTAGCCTTTTTACAAGGAAGGAAAAAAATCCATAATAAAGTGTGGCCCATTTAGTTGTACTACAATACAGTAATCTGGGATTAATTTACTTGAACTTCTCCTCTGCATTGTGAGCATTATGTGGTCCATTCCTTCACTTCTCAGCATGCCTGACAGAGAATTAACATGCACAACAAAACTAAATAAGCTACACTACCAACAAAATAATATGGGGATCCTTATTACTGAAAGTGCCTGCTATGCGGTTAAGGTCTTTGTGTTTTGCAGCTTCACAAAAAAGGCTGGAATTATAGATGAGAGGTAAGAAGACAGGATGCCTACCAGTTGTCAGTCTAAAGATAGGCGTGCATGTCTCAATAATAGACTGATTTTATTGCTGGTTATTGGCCATGTGTAAGTCTTGAAAACTACTTGTCCCAATGCAAATGAACCATCACCAATAGCGGTGAGTGCTTGTGGACAGAAAGGGAAGCAGTAAAGATCACAGTATGTATATTCACCCAAATTAGGTCTATCAGGTGAATTTATTTGCAAATATTACACTAGGTAATAACTACATAATAGAGAATTCTGAACTTTACTTATCTGTATTAAAGGGTATCTACCTTTAGATACAGCAAGATCCTACTACTTTGGATTTTAAATCTGAGCTGTAGAGCCTGAAAAATCATCATTGCAATCACAGCATTTACAGGGAAAGACCTGTCACTTCTGGAGCAGAGATTGCAATATGTAACCAACTAATGACCTCTTACTAGGATCTTTAGCTGCCTGCCAGCACACTTTCTGCAACAATTATGAGAATCAGCAGAGAAAAGAAGGCGGGGGGGGGGCAAGATGTGTAAGCAGAGCAGTGTCCATGGTGAGGCTGTGAAGATCACTACAAGAAGGCAGTGAGTAAGGGAGGGTGGGGGGAATTAGGAGCACTCACTAAACTTTAATAATTTAATGACAAAGCAAGCACAGATAAATATGGTAATACCACAATTTTACTTTCACAGATAATGTAAAGTTGTTTGAGTGAGTATAGTGACCCTGAGTATAGTGACCCTGAGTATAGTTTCTGCAATAGATGTTAAGATATCTCTAAAAGTACCAAACAACCTTAATAAAGAGGCTGAGCATCCCAGTGTAACAGTCAAGAAGATGAAATTAGAATTTCAAAGCCTTTATTGTTCACTAAAGAATAAATCATATTACATTTTTCATGCATGGAAGTATTAACTACAAATAAGTGTTGTTATGCACAAAACATAAGGTGAAAGACTTACCTTTAAATGACCAGAGTGCTAATTTCTGTTTCTGACGTTGTGGAGGACTCGAGGGTTGTCCCTTCTATGCTCCTGATATAGCGCTGGGCCCTGGGGTTGATGCTCTCAGATCACTTATTTACTTTACATTTATTAGTTTGCATGTATTCCACCCTGCCCGGAAGCCAGATTTGGGTGGGATGTCCGAGTTTGAATTTTGGGGCCTCTGTTTGATAAGCAGTACAGCAGTACATCTATTATCTAGCATTCTGATTTTTGTTCTAACATTTCTTTGAGTACTTTGGTTTAAGTTTGGTTTAAGTTTTTGGTTTAAGTTTCCTTTCTAATTTAAACAACAACCAATTTGATTGAGTTTATTTTTACCATAAGCTTTCTTTAGCAATATATGTATTTTAGGTCTTATACATTTATGAATCAAGCCTAGTAATATTTGGAATTCCATTTCTTTTGATAACATTTATACCACAGTGCAGAGATTAATAACACCAGTGCCCCCCCATGATTTCAGTTGAAGGTGGGATTTTTCATCATACTGGGTAAAAATGGCAAATGGAGAGGGTTGTAGAATTATATATAGGCCCTTAGTGCATGTCAGATAGAAGCTCTCCCACCTGTTCACGCATTTGTACATTACTTTAGTGACAGCCATCTGGGCAGGTGTTAGGTGGGTGTATGTGTGCTTTCCCATCCTTGCAAACATTTCCCAGGTGGGTAAAGTTTTTCTATTCTGCTTTCCGACTCAATTGACTACAGAGAGCGCTGAGTAATGCAGCCATTTTGCACAATTGTTTTTCCCCAACAGGAAACTGTGTCAAGGCAGAGGAACTCTAACAATGTTTTTATTGGTTTTGGTTTATCATGTGTTACTTTGCTCCTATGGAATATTTTGGCTCAGACAGTTGAAAAAAAAAATCACAGAAACTAATATTTATGAAACGAGGGATATTTAAGAAGATATCAAGATCATTTGAGAAAACTAAAGATTTTATTTGACTATGACATCCACAAGCATATTGCCTCACAGAAGTTCAAAGCTGGTCTTAAGCAGTCATTTATTATCCTATCCTTTTTATGTGACATAGTATTGAATGATTATGATTATGATTAGATCATGCCAGACAAATTTAATTGGTTTTTATGAAGAAGTGAGTAAGAAGTTAGATTCAGGCACAGCTGTGGATGTGGTATATTTGGATTTTGCAAAAGCCTTTGATACTGTGTCACATAGGCGACTAATGTATAAACTGAGGACTGTTGGCCTTGAAGAAAACATTTGTTCATGGATAGAGAACTGGTTATTGGATCGCAAACAGAGAGTGGTGGTTAATGGAGCTACATCTATGTGGGCTAAAGTTCTAAGCGGAGTTCCTCAGGGTTCTGTACTGGGGCCGCTTCTGTTTAATCTGTTTATAAATGACTTAGAAGGGGGCATTGAGAGCAAGGTCTCTGTGTTTGCTGATGACACTAAACTATGCAGAGCTTTGGAAACTTCCAATGATGTACAAGCGCTGCAAGCAGACCTAGATAGATTATCAAAATGGGCAGCAGAATGGCAGATGAGATTCAATGTTGATAAATGTAAGGTGATGCATTTGGGATTTAATAATCCCTGTGCCACCTACACCATAAATAACTCTGTGTTAAGTGCATCTGAAATGGAAAAAGATTTGGGGGTTCTGGTAGATAACAGACTTAGCTGTAGCAAACAATGCCAGGTAGCAACAGCTAGAGCTAGCAAGATATTGTCTTGTATAAAGAGGGGAATGGAATCAAGAGAGAAAAATATTATTCTCCCTCTTTACAAGGCACTGGTAAGGCCTCATTTGGAATATGCGGTGCAGTTTTGGAATCCCATATACAAAAGGGACATCTTGGAAATTGAGGCAGTTCAGAGAAGGGCAACTAAATTAATAAGGGGAATGGAGGGGCTTGAATATGCAGGCAGATTAGACAAGTTAGGGCTGTTTACATTGGAGAAGCGGCGGTTGCGTGGGGACATGATAACCTTATACAAATATATTAATGGCCCATACAGTGAACTCTCTGGTGCATTGTTCACTAATAGGTCATATCAGAGGACTCGTGGACATCCTTTAAGGTTGGAAGAAAAGAAGTTTCATCTTCAGGTTAGGAGAGGTTTCTTTACAGTGAGAACGGTGAAACTGTGGAACTGTCTTCCAGCAGAGGTGGTAATGGCAAGTTCATTGAATAACTTTAAAAAAGGCCTGGATAAGTTTCTAAAACTAAAAAATATTGAGAATTACTGGTATTAATGCATATAGATCTGGTTGATCCAGGGATACTTTCCGATTGCCGTTTGGAGTCAGGAAGGAATTTTTTCCCCCCTTTTTTAGCTGGGGTTTTTTGCCTTCCTCTGGATCAACTGTTAGGTAGGGTTAAAAAAAAAAAAGGGAATAGGTTGGACTTGATGGACGAATGTCTTTATTCAACCTTAATTACTATGTTACTATGTTACTATGATTAGTGGTACAATTCCCATTTGTGTAAGGAAGGAATTTGAAAAGACAATGGTTTATTCATAAAAGGCTTCAAAATTTAATCTAAATGAAATGACTGTAACATCCTATTTATTCAATGGTTTTAACTTAAATATGAGACAGACAACACCATATCCTGCACCTTGGATCACTTCCTTATACTACCTTAAGTTTAAGTTTTGAGGAGATACTTATCTCTACATTTTACCATGGTGCACCAAAAATGCATCCTACTTAAGGGGATCATAAGCTAAAGTAAATTTATATTTCACAAATGACAGAGATATCTTAACAGCCATTATTGTGCAATGGAATAGAAATGTGAACTTCCTAGTTAAAAAACACAACTGACCATTTTTGGGACTACATGTTTAAAGGGGATTAAAGTTCACAGCGAGGGCTGGTACAGAATCCATTGCCGATTATTATAATGATCCGTAATCTTTCAGGAGTAGAAATAAGCTAAAACAATCAAGACGAACATGTGTGACTGTCACCGAACAATTAATATTGCGAAATATTGGTTGGTTGCTCATTCAGAACAAATCAGTTAGATCGGGGAAGGAACTGTGCAGAAACATCGCCCTGTGTACCAGCCCTAAGGAATTCACAAGCTTAGTTTTTTTAACAAAATCAGCAAAAAAGGGAAAATGTATTTACTTTACAGCAAAGGAAAAAAAAGTGTTTTTTGAATCAAAAAATATATTGTATATGGTATGTATATCGTATATGGTATTTATTTTGTAATATTGTATATGGTATGTATATCTTATATTGTATGTATATTGTATATGGTATGTATATCATACTGTATATCAGACCTGGGAAATGTAAGGCCCAGGGGCTACATGTGGCCCATTGGCTGCCCCTGACTGGCCCCTCAATACTGGAACCCAAAAATACCTAGACCCAAAAATACAATTTCTGAATTTTATGGAATGGATATAAAATATTACACACTTACTATTAAAAATTGCAGCAAAAACATCTGATGAACCATGGATATTAATTTATTTATAAACTCCAATCTCTATAATGAGAACTGAGTTGAACCTATTGGCCCGGTCCTCATAAGGCACCCTGAGAAATGTAATTGCCCACCCCTGTTGTATATGGTATTTATATTATATATATACCATATATGGTATGTATATTGTATATGGTATTTATATTGTATATGGTATGTATATCGTATATGGTATGTATATTGTATATGGTATTGTTATAGTATATGGTATGTATATCGTATATGGTCTTTATATTATATATTGCATGAATATTGAATATGGTATGTATTTTGTTTATGGTATGTATATTGTATATTGTATATGTTATGTACTGTATATTGTTTATGGTATGTATATTGTATTTATATTGTATATGGTATGTATATTTTATATGGTATATACAACATATATGGTATGTATATTGTATATGGTATGTATATCGTATATGGTATGTATATTGTAGATTGTATTTATATTGTATATGTTATTTATATTGTATATGGTATATATATCATATATGGTATGTATATTTTATATGGTTTTGTGCAATATGACAGCAATACACATTGCAAAATCACACAGCAAAATTATACAATTTATCAACGTGGGGAGTCTGGTTTCAAAATCATGCAATGTTATTTTTCCATGTTACAGACATGCTAAATGTTTTGAGGCAATTTACAAAGGTTTAGCATGCCTTTAAGACATGTGTTGCAGAAATTAATGAAATCTCTATAGTAGCTACAGGAGGAAGAAAACTCACCTCTCTGTAAACAGCCCCTAAATCTTTTCGAGTGGCAGCTTGCATTGCATTTAAATGCATGCTTTAGGTTACATGCTGTACAGTACTTAGATACTTTTTCTATGGACTTAGGGCACGGCTACACTGCAAAGCAAACGCAATTGCACACGGAATCACATGCGATTTCATTGCGTCTGCGCATGTGTTTTTTCATTAAGTATTGAACAACGCATGCGATTGCGATTTAAAATGCGGAACGAAAATCGCAATCGCAACGCACCTGAAAACACACGTTTTCGGAGCATTGATGCATTTTCAATGATGTGAAAAAACGCAAACACAAAAAAAGCGCAGCAGTGTGGCCTAGCCCTAACAGTTTATTTAGTTGACAAGCTTTGGAGGGCTAAACCCTCATCATCAGGTCAGAGCAGTACAGATTTTAACAAAAGTTTAACAGAAAGTAAAAAGCCAGTAACAAAAGATAATAAGATACTGGCTTTTTACTGTCTGTTAAACCTTTGTTAAAATCAGTACTGCTCTGACCTGATGAAGAGGGTTTAGCCCTCCAAAGTTTGTCAAATAAATAAACTTAGTCCATAGAAAAATATCACAGTAGCTAAATATTGGCCTTATACAGCACTACAATACTTTTCTATACTATTTTTTTTCATTGCATTTTAAATTTAAAAAAAAAAACTACACTAAGATATGCTCCATCTGACATTATACCATTGTGCAAAGTTACTGTCCAGATCCTATACAGTACAGTCAGTATTTGTTCATTCTGGTTTAATGACTGTATGTGTGCATGCACAGCTATTCTTCCGATGTGCAAAGAAGGACCGAGACAGCTATTGATGTGCCGGCATGTAGAGATGCATTCCATGCCAACCACTATTCTTCAATTATGCTTGGACTTCCAATAAATCTCTTTGAGGAATGATCATGCTGTCACAATAGGATTCTAAAGGTTCATGCTGGATTGGATTTTTCTCAGAGGCCACCATTGTTGTCATCATCATTTGACAACATGCAAATTCTTTAAGGGTATTACCATAAAAGTCTACAGTTTAAGGCAGCTGAAGGGAAGTACATAAACTAGATATATGTAGTAAAAATCTGGTGTTGTTTATGGAATTTGCTAACGATTATTTCAGAAAGCAATTATGTGGCATGCCGCATTCAGGCAATCTTTACTAATAATTGTTTCAGATGAAAATGATCTGGCATGTGTAAACATTTTGGGGAAATGAATGTTGAGAATTACAGAGACACTGGTGATATTTTGGCCCGACCGATTATGTGGCCTACATGAACTTTTGTTGTTGTTGAGTGCAGCAGAAGGACCTGTAATTCCCAGCAGTGGCATCTACATCAGGTTTTATCCATAATTAAGATACCACCAGATATCTATTCACACGTTCACATTCCTTGTCACAAACTGATTTTAAGCTGATAATTTCAACAGATTTACTCATTGACATACTGATCATTAGTCTGTCGGATGAAATTAAAGGGTATCTCCTCTGAAAAAATAAAGTTGGGACAATTAGTTTTATTGAAGAACGGGAGGTAAAGGAGCTTTTTCTTACCTCCCGTTCTTCAATAAAACAATCAGGAGCCAGGAGAGATGGTTCAGATCTTAACCGATTACTTGCTTCCCTGGCGCGTAGTCTGACAGGTCCCAATGGTCTCTGTCTTCTATGCACATGCGCAAGTCAGACTGCATGCCGTGGGAGCGAGCGAGCGATCGTGTAAGTTCTGAACCTTCTCTCCTGGCTCCTGATCATTTTATTGAAGAACTGGAGGTAAGTGTAGATACCCTTTATAGTTGTACACATTGATATTCTAGCCCAAAAATTGTATAGCGCATAGAAGACTGCACAATAAGCTGTGATTTTCTGACAGGTACAATAGTTAAGACTAGATATGGGCCCAAACCCAAACCTCAACTTGGATTTTACATATTTTTCAGTTTTATTCAAAGCGTGGAACTGTTTTTGATAATTAGCGAACAATTTAAAAATCATAATTTTACAAAACCCCAAATTTTAGAAGTATCTAGAAAGTATTTTTTTATGAAAAAGCATACTATGCATTTTCATAAATACATTAACGGGCCATACAATAAACTATCTGGGGCATTGTTCACCAATAGAACATGTCAGAGGACACGAGGACATCCCTTAAGACTTGAAGTAAAAAGGTTTAGGCTTCAAGTTCGGAAAGGGTTTTTCACTGTGAGATCGGTAAAGCTATGGAACTGTCTTCCAGTGGACATTGTTATGGCAGGTACATTGGTCAGTTTCAAAAAAAGCTGGATGAGTTTCTGCAAACAAGGAATGTTGCAAGTTACTGGTATTGATACATAAAGTAGAGTTGGTCCAGGGAAATTTCCGATTGCCACTTGGAGTCAGGAAGGAATTTTTTTCCCCTTCATAAATTTGGTGGTTTTTTTTGCCTTCCTCTGGATCAACAGTTAGGCAGGAAATGAGGATATTGCTAGATGGGTTGGACTGGATGGACGTATGTCTTTATTCAACCTCAAATACTATACTATATGGGATCCCAAAACAAAAGGCACATGAAGTTTCCGGTACTGGACTGGGTAGTTAAAAAATTTTCAGCATTTATATGTGTTCCCCAGACCATTTCCCAGGTCCCTAAGACATTTACAGTAAGTTACTATTGCTAGTTATACATTAATTTTAGGTGGAACTTTCAGATTTTTTAACTCCCATTGATTTCATTGGCTCCAATTTTCAGAATTTTTCAGAGAATTCGCCCATCTCTAGTTGGGACCAACACATTTTACAAAAATTATTTGGAAATCACTACCAGTCACCAAGCCGGGTAAACGATCAGGCCAAAATACTGACCCCTGTGTACTAGGTCTTTATACTATATGTTTTTCTTTCTACAATATTTATGTATGTATTTTATTTCATATATAGCGATACATATTCTGCAGCGCTTTGCAATTATTTACTCAATTCACATCAGGCCCTGCCCCGAAGAGCTTACAATCTAATCATTTTATGTACATATACAACCTATCAGTATGTCTTTATGATTGTGGGGGAAACAGAAGTGCCCGGAAGAACCCATGCAAGCACGGGGAGAACATACAAACTCCTTGCAGATGTGCAAGTGTGGAATCGAACTACAGTTTGTTCCTATGCAATACTTTGCAGTATGTCTGATTTATTTATATTTATGACTCACTAGCTGTCATCAGAGATTCATACACTGATTTTCACTGTTTATTAAACTTACCACAAAACAACGCCTATACAGACAGGTTTCTCTGATTTCCATTACAACATGGAGCAAAAGAGGTGTCAAGAGAAGAACAAATTCCCTTGTTGGTTGACATTGTTTTAATGGTCTGTCAAAGTTGCTAAAAAATGTACTTGACATCTGGACAAAAACAAGATTGCAGGCTAAAACAAACGTTCATGATTGTGTCACCTGACATCTATGTAGTTAGTATCTACACAGACCTTAGGACCTGACGAGAGTCATTGCAGTGATCTATGTACCTTGTTCCCAATGCTAATGAGGCACCTAATTGAATGCCTTGCGTAAACAATGGGAAAAGGGTCTGTCGGCTCCCCAATGCCATTCATTAGCATTTAGAATGCTGAGCATGAAAAATCTACAGATCGTGGTCTTTATGTACAAATCTGTAACTAGGTGCCACGAATACAGTGATTATCTAAAGCTTCATATACACATGGGATTGTGGGTCTGTCACACACAATGGAGTATAAATCGCTGTTACGGCAAAGTACCGTTAAGTGTTTGGGTGCACGGTTGGGCATTGTTATTAAAAATACCTGGTGGATCATCAATGATGTCCGGTCAAACGTCCATTTTGCCTAACTGAGCACCCATACATTAACCGATAGTCTGACAAAATTGCCGGTCGGTCCCCGTGATCGGACGTATTTATGGCCCTCCGCCTATACTATCACTAAAAAAAAACAAACTTGGACTGGATGGACGTATGTCTTTATTCAACCTCAAATACTATACTATACCAATAAGGCTTTTAAAATTTTGAAATCAGAGGGAACAGAACAGGCTTACAGGGAGTATAAAAGCTGTAATAAAGAGTGCAAGAAAGCAATTAAACTAGCTAAAATAGAAAATGAAATATGGTTAGCCAAACAAAGCAAGCCCAACCCCAAAAAGTTTTTTAAGTATATAAATGGTAAAAAGATGAGGACTAAGAATGTGGGACCATTAAACAATGGGGCTAAGATGGTTGTAGAGGATACCAAAAAGGCTAATCTGCTAAACCGTTTTGTTTGCATCTGTTTTCTCTATAGAGAATCCTAGTCCTTACAGCAGGGATTGTAATAATATGCAGGGGAGAAATGAGGAGTATTCACATTGGCTGACGGAGGATATGGTACGGAAACAATTAGACAAAGTAAATATCAATAAAGCCCCAAGACCAGATGGATTGCATCCCTGGATTTTAAAAGATCTTAGTTCAGATCTATCTAGACCACTGTTTCTCATCTTTTCAGATTCACTTTGGTCTGAGGATGTGCCGATGGATTGAAAAAAAAGCCAATGTACTTCCAATATTCAAAAAAGGTAGTTGTTCACAGCCTGGTAACATAGACCTGTAAGTAAGCATAAATCAGTGATAGGGAAGGTGCTGGAAACTTTGTTACGGGATCATATCCTTGACACATATACATATACTGTAGATCTGGTTGATCCAGGGATATTTTCCGATTGCCGTTTAGAGTCAGGAAGGAATTTTTTTCCCCATTTTTAGCTAGGTTTTTTTGCCTTCAACTGTTAGGAAGGGTTAAAAAAAAGTGAATAGGCTGGACTTGATGGACGTATGTCTTTATTCAACCTCAATTACTATGTTACCATGTAAAATAAAGTTAAGTTTAGTTGGAAGCTGCAGCTTAAAGGGCATGTCTAATTTTTAGTATACAGTATAGTAGGAATAGTTCCCCCAGCCCCAACCGCTATAATATATTTTCAAGAAAGTCCCCCAATCGTTACCTACCTTCCCTCTCTCCTCCGCCGAAATGCCCGGCCTTCTGCTTGCACGGAACTGCAAGCAGGGAGCCGGACAGGCAGCCGCGTCTGTGAGAGGCAGCCAATCACAGACCTGGCTGCCGGCAGGTCAGAACACCAGAGAAGAGAGGGAAGGTAAGTAAAGATCAGGGGGACTTTCTGACAAATATATTATAGCGGTTGGGGCTGGGGGAACTAGCCCTACTATGTGGGAAAGGGGATTTACACTAGGTGGAGGGAGAGCAAAATGGGAGGGGGGGGGGGAGGGAGGGGGGGGCTGCACTGAGCAAGCCAAAAAACCTCTGAGAGGACATATCAGAGGCAGAAACAATTTCCCTGGTGGCCAGGCTTCTTGTGGTCAGTTTTTTTTAACTTTGGGGGGACATTACAGGAGAACCATTTGGAGCTGGGATGTAAGGTAAGGAATTTTATACACTACAGAGTGATTTTTATACACTACAGAGTGGGGCCAATAGTGGGGGAGATTTTAGTTTTTGGGGTGGACATGCCCTTTTAAAAAACTGTTTCATTTCACCACTCATTCAAGTAAATCTGAAAACAATTTGAAGAAGAAGCACGACAGGCTGCAACCCATTAGCAAGCATCTATCAAAAAAGGAAAATTCCTTAAATTTAAAGTCCAGCAGGGGATGGCACGGTGGATTTATGAGTAGTAATCGAAATGCAGTCTTTATATCTGCTTTTGCTAGGAAGGAACCACGACTGGTTTGGCTCAAGATCTGTAAAGCCCTGTTAAATAAAGTATATCTAACAGTACAATAGCTCCTTGCAGGGCCGGATTTAACATTAGGCACAGTAGGCATGCGCCTAGGGGCACCAGTGGTTACAGGGTTTGCTTTCAATGTGTATCATACTGTAGCCACTTAAATTTGCAGCACATCCGGATTTTAAAAAGTATCTGACATCCCCTATGCTGTTCATGTTTATTGCATTTCCTAAATTTCAACATAATAATAATGTTTTTCCTCCCCTATAAGTTAATATTGGTGTGGTTTGGGATGTGTAGTCTGTGTTAAGGGGTGGGGTTAAGGAATTATTTTCTACACCAATTAGTAGGATTCTGAATGTTTTAAAATGTGGTACAATAAATGGGCCTGCAACCCTACCCCCTGCCACTTCTTTTAATAATAACGAACAACAGAAACCAAATTCTTGCACTCCGCATCAGACGTCATTTTGTCATCGAACGGAATCCAAAAAATTAGAAACCGAATTCAAGAAACTGTGCCGTCGTTCTTCTTGGGTATACCCTTTAAAAAGGCTGCAACTCTTGCTACCTCACCGGTGTTTTCAGCCCTTTGTCCAGTAGGCTTTTGCCCTGTTCTGCCCTGTCCACTAGCATACATTCTAGCACATCAAGTTGCTGGGTGTTGTCCACCACAGTTTGCACATTTGTGTCTAAAGCGACACACGTTTTGAAATTTGCCAACACTTTTATTATATGCCCAACAAAAATTTGGTTTGCTAAACACAACTCTTTGAAATTGCGGAGGGCACCACTGGCGTTGGTCTCTGTGAGATCATATCAAGCCACAGATCAACATCTCTTTCACCCCAGGCCATTTCTTTGTGAACCGATAGCTTTTGTCTATAGTAAAACCATGACAAACCACGGAAAGCTTTATACGCCTCCACAACTGAATCAATATGCTTGAAAAGACACGGGGGGAGTTCAGGATGTTTATCCGAAATGATGTTACCTAAAATACAAAAGGCCTGTAGCCAAATGTTAAAATTTCTGGCAACCAGACGCCTTCTGTCAGTGTCCTTGTCAGAATCTTTCTCTTTGTTTAAGAATTCCTTTGTCGCTGGAAGCAGTGACAATAGGTTTACATACTCCCATTTTAGAATTCTATCTTTCGCTGCATTTGACAAGTGGAACCCTAACAAAGTCCCTTTACATACTGCTATATCTGTATAATTTGCCTCATGAATTACGTTACCCTTTTGTAGCGCACTGGAAAGTGTTTAGGTGGCAGTAGAACTACAAGACTCCCCATGTATGTTACCTTTATTTAACCCAGTTATATCAACTGCATTTTTATCTGAGGAAATCCTAGACCTAATCTCTAAATTGCCTCTCATGCTTTTAACATAATTAGCTAAACATTGCAACAATTCAGGAATTGATTCAAGAGGATTACCTGATATGATTTTTGCCTCAGGTGCATTCACATTGGGACCCAGGCTTTAAACACTGACAGGGATACTTTGCTCCTGTTGCTCTGTGTGTCAGCTGATACACCTCTTGTTCACTCTGCTGTGTGGAGTTCGCACCTTTAGCCCTGCTTGGATTTTCTTGTTTAACTTTTCCAATGTAGATGCTCCACTTTGTGTCCCCCAGTGGCCTTTTTTCATTTTACCTTACTTTTCCAAGTGTTTTCTCTTTTGCATGGCTTTCTTTTTGTGTGATCCTTTCTTTTCTCTGTAGGTAGGGACGCTACACTGGCTGCTTGTTCTGACTGAGTCTGCCTGCTCCATTACTTCTTTCCATGGTGCCTCTTTCTCACAACCTCACAGATATCCTCTACTCCTGCACTGGCCACCCATTACCACACTGGCTCCAGTAAGTCAGCCATGATCTGGGACCATTCGGGTCTGTAGCAACCACCTTTCTCTCCATTTTTTTTACCTTCAAACAGTTTTCTTTTCCGCCAATCTCTTAGCCTAACTTTCTCATTCTCCACAGGGATGGCCTCACTTCCTGTTCTGGATTTTCCTCCCAGTTCACGCAAACCACTGGACTAATACCAGCCCTCTCTGCAGGTAAGTTCCTCCCTTTGTTAAAACCAATTCTACCCGGCAACAGGGAATTAATTTTACCTTCCAGTTGCCCTGACTTTCATGCACCATTCTGGTTCCAAAATATTGGTCCAGGCAGCAAAGATTTTAAGATCAAAAAACAAGCCAAATAGTAAGCAAGAGGGCAGCCAGACCAATAGCCAGACCCAGGGGCGCTCCTACCATGAAGCAATGTGAAACAATTGGCTACTGAACTAGCGGGCTGACTGAAAAGAGGTGGAGTGTACCTGGGGTTTGGTCGACGCTTTCTTCACCTTCTCTCTTGCACTACAGTTCCCAGTAAGGCTTTGCTAGCGGGGGTTGGGAGGTGCTGGCTGGCGCGCATGCATGGTGACACCACACGTCTCGTGTTAACGTGCGTATGCTTCAGGGCCATATAAAGGGGGAGGAGCCCGAGGGCTAGGCACCATTTTAGTGAACAATCACCCAGGGAAGGTGTTTTTCTCACCCATGCCATCTTTTGTCTTAATGCACTTTCTGTAAATATGTTTTGCATACTGTTAAAATGTTTATGATTTATATACGCTAAGAATTTATTGTTGGATATGTCACACAAGCGGCTAGTTCCTTGCATTGGGATATAATTTTGGATTTTACATGGCCACCATAACAGGTGGCAGGCATACAAAGGATGGTGGAATATTATTGGTTTTAGTAACACCTGTTTTTTAAGGTTGCTATGGCAACCATGATGGTAACAATGCAAGGATCTGTAATATCTAAAATGTAAACATCAAAAATCTATGGCCGACCACGTTCACCCAACACTCTATGGTGTCCTGTGCCTTATTTACTAGAATGCTCAATGGTATAGAGGAAAGCTATTTATCCAGACGGGGGAAAAGGAGGAACGGTTGGTTACCTTAGTTAGAAGGGGGGGCACCTCTTATAGATTCGGGATGCCAATTTTGATATTTTATCTAGGTTTGCTTGGAGGAATTGCATATTGTTTGGAGTTTCCAAAGCTCTGCATAGTTTTGTGTTATCAGCAAATACAAAGACCTTGCTCTCAATACCCTCTTTTAAGTTATTTATAAACAAATTAAATAGAAGTGGGCCCAGTACAGAACCCCAAAACACTCCCCTTAGAACTTTAGTTTACATAGATGTAGCTCCATTCATTTCTGTAAAAATTACATTCCAAGGAAGTGTTTATCCAGGGGTGTTCCTATAGTTTTTGGCACCTAAAACAACATTTGAATGATTCCTATAGGCAGGTGGGGGTTGACGGCACTGCAGTAAAGTGAGCATGGCTTTGTCAGGAAAGTCAATAGGGCTTGTGGAGGTGGGTGTGATGGGTTGACTTAACACTGGCTGGTAAAATGGAGGGCTGAATTAACACTGGCTGGTAGATTGGATGGCTGACTTAACACTGGCTTGTGGACTGGAGGGCTGACTTAACAATGACTGGTTGACTGGAGGGCTGACTTAAAACTATCTAGTGGACTGGAGGGCTGACTTAACACTGGATGCTGGACAAGAGGACTTACTTAACACTGGCTGGAGGGCTGATTTAACACTAACTGGTGAACTGGAGGGTTGAGTTAACACTGGGTAGTAAACTGGAGGGTTGACTTAACACTGGTTGGTGAACTGGAGAGCTGACTTAAAGGGCATGTCCACCCATTTTCACAGCTTTTGCTGTAGTGTAGGGCTTCCTCCCCCAGCCCCAACCGCTATATTTATACTTGCAGAAACTCCCCCGAACTGTACTTACATTACTTCTCTTTTCCGATGTTCTGTCACGGCCCTCTGCTTGCATGAAACTGCAAACAGGGGGCCAGACTGGCAACTGCGTCAGTGATTGGCTGAGAGGCAGCCAATCACGGACTCGGCTTCTGGCTATCCAGAACGTAGGAGGAGAGAGGTAATGTAAGTACAGTTCGAGGGAGTTTCTGCAAATATAACTATGGCGGTTGGGGCTGGGGGAGGGAGCCCTACACTACAGAAAAGGGGTTTTGTGCTAGGGGGAGGGAGAGAGAAACGTGTGGGAGAGGGAGGGAGGCATGAAGGGCTGCACTGAGCATGTCATTTTTCTCCTGGAGGAGAGAGGAGGCAGAGTCCTATATAGACTCTGCCAGGCTCCTGGTAGTCAGTTTTCTGGACTTTGGGGGGGCATAACAGGAGAACCATTTGGAGCAGGGTGTAAGGTAAGGATTTTTATACACCACACAGTGGGCCAGTAGTGGGTTAAATTATAGTTTTGGGGGTTGACATGTCCTTTTACACTATTCAGTGAACTGGAGTGCTAACTTTGTTACTTGGCTGGTGAATTGGAGTGCTAGTGAACTGGTAAATATGCCCTCGACACAGACTGGTAAATAAAAAATGCCTACACATACACAATGGCACACACGTGCAGATACACTCACATGTGTAAATAAACAAATACAGACATGCACAAACATGCATAGACACATGCATAGACACACGCCTTCCAAACTTCCGAACCGCGGATTTCTCGTATTTTCAAAAATTTTCGAAATTACGAGGATTTCCCCATATTTTCGAAAATACATATTTTCGAAAATTTTCAAAATTACGAGGATTTCTTGTATTTTCGAAAATACGTATTTTCGAAAATTTTCGAAAAATTACGAGGATTTTTTTTATTTTAATGGGTCCGCTCGCGGATTTTCAAATTTTTTCGAAAATTCGCAGATCCTCGAGCGGACCAGATTTTGCGAAGTTCAGACATCTCTAGTCCAGATAGACACAGATACACACATGTGCATGCATAAAGAAGTGTTAACCAAACTAAACAGAATTCACACTGTACAATAGTTCCCATCATTCCACACGAAAGCATTGAGCCCAGGCTGCAGGCAGGACAAAAATGGGCACAACCAGCCCCCCAGACAGTGTCAGTCAGCACCATGTGTTCAGTCTCACCCACTGCCAGTGTGGAGATTGTGTGATAGTGGCATTTTGTTCCCTTTACAATATTTGTGCTATAACTAATTACAACTACTTACTGTCTATTCTGCTCCATTCCCCCATGTTGCCACTACTACAATGTAAAGCGCACACCCCTTTTTCTTCAAATAAGCAGTATTGCAAGCGGGAGATTTTTTTTGAGTTTTTGGATGACCAAATGTATCAGTTTGCTTCATGGTATGGAAACCCCTGTATGTATTCTGGGAAGAAGCTGGTAAAGAACTTGAAATGTCAGCTCACTACTCGGTTTCCTCCGCGTACTCGGTTTTTCCCCACAATCATAAAGTCATACTGATAGGTTGTATGTGTACATAAAGTTATTAGATTGTAAGCTCTTTGGGGCAAGGCCTGATGTGAATTATTATTAGTAAATAATTGTAAAGCACTGCGAAATATGTAGCACTATATAAGAAATAAAATACATACATACAAATATACAAATACATACAAGCAATAGTATGATATGTAGAGCTTATAATAGTGGATAAGTAACATACAGGCACATTAGGAGGGTAACAGCTTTATATTGATTGCTACAACTAAGCTTATTATCTTTTGGTACTAACAAAAACATGACAAGCCAAGACAAGATGCTTTAAATTCCGATACCATGTATCTTCAGTATAACTTGATGTCCAACATGCCAGAGACTGTTACAGTAAATACAAAGTTTTACACAAAATGATCACCTTTAACCCCCACCATTAGCCTCAATATTAACTAACTTCCATTAGTTAGGTAGCTACAGGGTATTGTCCAGAAAGAAGGCATCATGGGAAATGTATCATTGGAAAAAAAATTTGCTTTAAACCAGCTTCTCACAGTCTTTTGATAGACATATTGGTATTTGCAAAATTACTCAAAACTGTCAAATTTGTGGCAAAGTTATTTTTGTCACATGGTCCAGCCAATGAACACAATCCTGCATATGTAGAGCTTTACCTGTCAACCATATTTTCTGTTTTTTGAAGAACTTGAATTTGGTGATTAGTGAAATCTTGTGTCTTTCTCAATTAATTGGCAAGGGAGTTCCTAGGGTTTTAGCACCTAAAACAATTTTTAAATGCTGCCTATAGGCAGGCGGCGCATGGAGCATGATGTCACGGTAAAGTGGGTGTGGCTTTGTCAGGGAAAGTCGGAATGACTTGTGGGTGTGGTGGGATGACTAATAATGGCTGGTGACCTGGAAGGCTGACTTAACACTGGCTGGTGGACTAGAAGACTAACTTAGCACTTGCTTGTGGACTGGAGGGCTGACTTAGCACTTGCTGGTGGACTGAAGGACTAACTTAATACTGGCTGGTGAACTGGAGGGCTGACACACTGGTTTGTTAACTGGAGGGCTGACACTGGTTCAGGGATTGTTAAACAGTGTGCCTCCAGATGTTTGAAAACTACAATTCCCATCATTTCTTGACTTCCTACTGTATTTGAGGAATGCTGGGAGTTTTAGTTTTTAAAGAGCTGGAGACACACCGTTTAAGAATCCCTGCACTGGTTTGTTAACTGGAGGGCTGAAACACTGGTTTGTTAATCTCTTCACTCTACTGCACCTCCCTACTTATCTTCTCTTTTGGTCCCTTATGTTCCTGGCCGTGCCCTCCATTCCTCACAAGGAAATCTTCTAAAAAAAAAAAAAAAAATTTGGAGCTGGATTGATCTACTCTGCAGGGGATTTGTTTTGTTATCTGGTAAGTGTATTAAAAAGAGTTAAATCATACCAGATAATACCGAGACGTGAAAGACAAGTAGGTGCACTCGAAGTACATAGTAACATAGTAATTGATGTTGAATAAAGACATATACGTACATCTAGTACATACATATGAATACATACTAGTAGAGTTCTGCACCCTTTTTTAACAAACAAACCTAGCAGTTGGAGGTGATTCAGGGTCCCCTACAATATGTTAAAAGTTGTTTTTGCAGGTGGACATGCACTTTAAATTTGAAAATTCTCATTTGTTCAATATTTATTGAAATCAGTTGCGCAGTTAAGAAAAAAAAATCAGAAATCCCCTTAGTCAGGGTTGTGGCGGATCCGTGGAATTCACTTAAGAACATGGTTTGGGTCTATTTCTATATAACAGGAAAACCGTCAGTGACTATTGGCTATAACAATAATTCTTAAACTTTTTCAGATCGTGGTGCACTTGGCAATGCAATTTTTCTCGAGGAACCCCAGAGTTTTTAATGTTTTAAGTTGAAATTACCCATATTTTATGAACTTTACAGTGTATATTGTATTCAAATTAATGTTGACTGCGTGGAAAATGTATTATAATATATATTTTTTGTACAAAAAAATCAAATGTAAGTTATACTGATGAAAATATTTTCACTACTAACATTTTTAGGCACACCTCTGGCTCTTCGAAGTCAAACCAGTGTGTTTTGACAACGCATTGAGAAACCCTGGACTATAATTACACCTGATAAACACACGATTGCCATAATGGAATGCTCCCATTTTGACAGGCCACGTTCCAAATATTGGGAATGATCTAAGTATTATTAGATGGTTAGATTAGATGTTTGTTTAAATGTAAGGGTGGTTACAATGTAAGTTTGGCGTCTTTATAAAAATATGTGCTTCTAAGTATTAACCATTGTTTAGCACAATCAGTACAGGATTGTGACTAAAGCTGTACAGACATGCACTTGCAGGGTCCAAACTGCGATGCACAATGGTGTATGAACGGCTATTTTGGGTGACTATGGAGGCTTGGTCAGCTCAAACGGACGTTCCTTCAGACATCATTTATGATCCGCCAGGTAGAATCATCAAAGATGCCTGACAAAGGGACCATACACTTACCAATATTTGGCCGAAATAGGCAGGTCCACACAATTTTTTAAAATCTACTTTTTGGCTGGGACCTTCACCCTTATTTAATAAAAGTACGGCAAGTAATTTATTCATCTAATACATGTTTTATTGGATTTTAACTAGATAAGAATTTTTAAAACAATTTGTTCTTTTTATTCTTTTTATATCTTTTATATGAGCGCAACCAATCAATATTTAGTGAACCAGCCCCACAATTGCACGTGTGTATGAAGCTTTTGTTATATACAATGCTGCGAGTGCTAAACGGGGTTTCCATGAGGTCCTTTCCTCAATAATTAAAAGTATCTCTCTCCCTGTTTCTCTATCTATCTATCTATCTATCTATCTATCTATCTATCTATCTATCACTCAGTCTGTCTGTCCATTTACATATTTTACATCACCAAAAATCACATGCAGCATAGACGCCATCAAACCGAGTAATATTTCCATGCATTGGTCGGTCAGGCCGAAAAATCTATGGAGGTTTTGTTTTGCTTTTAATCTTCCACAGTATCCTAGATATTGCTTTAAATCCGCATAAGATCTAGGCCACAGAAGTGCATTTCTAATGCGCTTCCAAATGCTTTTTTTGATCCGTTTACATGTGAGAATGTGGGTGGCCACATTGCATGCGCTGTTCTGCACAGTAATCTGTTTTCTGAACGCATGTGTTCACATTTCATTTTGCGAATCACATGCACTCTGATTGCGCAACGTTCCGTGGATCGCTGCGCAAGTGGACAGTAATGTGCCTGAAACATGCACGCTCTCCCCCCTCGGACTAAATCTCCTAATAATTGCTTTAAATCTGACACAGTCTTTCACAGATTTCAGATCTGCATTCCCTTTAACATTCCCCTTTTTAGTTACACTTACAGAAACAACATAGTACAGAGTGGCAGAGGGAGGATAACAAAGTGAACCTAATCTTTAGCACAGCTCTGTGCAATGCATTTCTAAATAGTGTACCTATCTGAAGGTAAATGAAACCTTCCCTGTCTAAAGGTGAATTAAACTTTCATAGCAGATCAATCCGGCTCCACATTTTTGTAATATCCAAAATTCAACTGATGGAGAATACAGTTTCCAAGAATGCAGTGCCATGATACTCCTACATTGATGAGGGAGTAAGGCTGTAAAAAATACATTAAATCTACTGTTTAGAAATGACAGGGAAAAAGAAATTGGTAAAAGACAACTTTGAAGTTAGAAAAAAGAAAAAAGGGTGGACACGCCCTTTAAAATACAAACAAGTTAGAGTCGGAAACATGGAAGTGTTATGGGGATTGGTAAAATTGGCTACCCAAACAATATTTTTAAAGGCCACATCCACCCCAAAACTAAATTTTGCTCCACTGCTAGCCCCAATATGTAGTGTTAAAGGATAAGCGCACTGTAAAAGCAAGTTAAGTTTAATTGTAAGCTGCAGCTATAAAAATTTTTTAGGCCTCCCCCCTTTTTTTCCCCCCTCTAGGTCCCTCCTGAGCCTACCTGTGGTGCTGTAAAGTAGCTGACATCTTGGATGTGCAGTGAAGACTCTTGAGCTCCTCCCCTCTGAGACCTGCTGGCTTCCCCTTCTTCTATAGCTGTGATTGTGTGGTCACACGTGCGCAGGCATGCGCACGGACCACACAACCGGCAGCCGTGTCTATGATTGCTTGACACTTAGCAATCATTGACAGAGCTGCCGGTCCATCACCTTCTGCTCTTCCGTTCCTCAGAAGTATAAAAACTGGGGGAACAGAGGTAGGTAAGTCTATTTCTGTGCTGATTTTTAGGTTTTCAAGCTGGCATTTAGGGTTGGGGGGGAACCCGTACAGTGTATGAATTTTTTAATTTTGGTGTGGAGATACCCTTTAAAACTTATAGAAAAAGAATAAAGCAGCACTCCAGGCTACAAAATGTATGCACTTTATTATTGTATTTAGGCTTTTGTTCTAAATATTAAATTCCAGTAATATTGTGTATTTTGCAATATTAATCCATTTCAGTTTGAAGGCCATCTCCAACAAGAAAAGAATATGTAACTTGCTCTAATTCCTATTCTAAACTGACTTACCAGCCCTCGATCCATCGCCGGATGAGTCTCAGACAATCACTGAACAGCTGCCAGTCCAGCCCCTTCTGTTGCTTTCTTAATCGGAATAAGCAGAAAAATGCCATGCCAACGATGGATTTATGGCTGGTAAGTAAGTTTAGAACGCAAATTTGAGCAAATAAACCTAGTGAGGTCTAGGTTATGGGGAATTGTAAGAAAAACACCAGTTTTTCACAAAGAAATTTTTGTGCACAAAGCAGCAGCAGGAGGGAGGAGGGGAACCCCAATGCACATGCCAGAAACCTCTCGGAGGAACAGTTAGAGGCAGAAACGGATTGCCCCAGGGAAATGCTCCTAATTTTCCTGGACTGTATTTCGACCATACAGGACAACCATATGGAGCAGAAGAGAAAGGTAGGTGTCATTTAACACTACACAGTGGGCTCAGCATTGGGGTAGATTTCAGTTTGGGGGGATGGACATGCCCTTTAATGCTACTTTCACTCGAGCTCTTTTTTCTTACATATTAGTGTCGGTAAACAGTTAACAAAACGTTGATGGAAGTAGTGTGTTCCTAAAAAGTGGCGTTTGTTCAGCGTTAACGTTTTTCTATTGTTTTAAAAATGCTACATGCAGCGTTTCTTAAGCACCAGAAGATAAAAACGCTAATGAATGCTTCCTTGAATTGCACTTCACTAGGTTGTTGTCTGTCTGATGTTCTGCATGTACAAGACATAGGAATTCTTTTTCTGACGTCTGTATGATAATTAAAATTTTTAAAAAGGCATTCAAGTGCTGAAAAAATTTCCGGTTTAATGCTGGACAAACGCAAAGTAAACGCTACAAAAATGTAACAGCAGCTACTTGCTGTCAGCTTTATTGACGGTTGAACGTCTGCATGTGGCTTGCGTGAAAGAAGCCTTAAGATGAAGAAAATAAGAACACAATACAGAAATTTTTTTTTTACAAAATGTGTTTTTTTACTAATCAGTGCAGCATATACAGTGCCAACATTGCTCATACCGTTTAATCTAGAAGATGTACTGATCTGGAGATGTTTTTACATGTTTATGCAATACACATTTTTGCATACTGAGAACATTGTTAGAACTCTAGCTTTGATTATTTGCTTTCCTGATACACTTAACAAAGCATCACTTTATCTCTTGTATTATATGGCGGTTTTATGTCCTTTAAGCTGGGTATACACATAGTAATATAGTATTGGAGGTTATATAAAGACATACGTCCATCTAGTCCAACCTTTATACCCTACCCATAATGTCTGTATAACAGTTGCATAGTAATATAGTATTGGAGGTTGTATAAAGACATACGTCCATATAGTCCCACTGTTACTCTCTACCCATGATCCCTGACTAACAAATGATACAGAGGAAGACATACACAGTATGAAGAGGGGGGGGGCAGTATTGACTCCAAATGGGCAAATCAGGAAAAAGTTTAATGTTCTATTAGGAGGAGACCAAATACATATCCTTTTAAGAAAAAAAAACTTTTCTCATTTCACAAATCTGAATCTGCCCATTCTGCTCAGTACAGATCTTAGCATCTTTAACCCGCCCAGCAATCAATCAAAAGAAACCACTTAACCACCTTGGAACAATCCAAGGAAGAGTGCATCCTGGAAAGAAGAATGAGCTTTGCAGATCCTGAAATGGCAGCACACTACTCACCACAGCAGGGCATAGCAAAAAAATGTAAATATGCAAAATACATAGGTATGTGAGATATAAATATTGTTCAATTATTTTTTTCCCTCTGAACTTCCCCTTTAACTTTACAAAGAACAATCAGATAGGGGCAAACAAGGAAGGGGAATTCGCCATTTTTGTGCCTCTAGGGCCTAAATGAATCTCTACAGTACATTAAAGATTTAGCGCAGATGACAGACAGATTCCTGATACATTCTCCATATACTTACAATACACACATAATATACATATATAGAGAGATCGTTCAGGTTGCCAGTGACTGTAAACTGCCCCCTATACTATAGTGAAGAGCCAATAGAAATTCAGACACAGGTAAGCAATCTTGCAGCTGATGAACTACCAATATTTTGCAGCAAACATGCTTGATATTGTGGGTGTGATATGTGTGTACCCAGCTGTAGGTGGTTGGTTGCGTGTATTTTACTCTTCATGTCCAGTTTAATGCTGCATGACATTATTTATAAACATTATGTGGTATAATAGTAATCTGTTATTAAACATAAAGTTCCTGTTTAGTAATTTATACTAAACTTAAACTTATTTAGTTTGATGCTTTTGGTCTGACAAATGCAATACATCACTTGATTTAGATTAGTAATATTAATGTTACAACTAATGAAAGCAAGGAGTTCTTTGGAATTAAAGGCACACGCTTCAATACACTTTATCACACATTAGTCATATTACAATACCCCTTGACACTAATTATTAATTTATATATATTTATGGCAGGCTATTTCAAGATTTACCATTTGGTTTGTATTTTTAAAAAAATGTACATTAAGAAGACGAAACCCCGCAATATTCCATGATATTAGAGTTGGTTTTAAAAGGGTTTTAATACCTTGTGGGTTATTTCCATTTGATTTTACAAAGTTCAGAAAGGACATAAATCTAATGGTATTTCAATGCTTCAAAAAGTCCAGATAGAGTTTATAGTGAATTTGGATTCTGCTAAAAACAAAGCATTGTTGTCATCTCACGGATGAAAGACTTGTAACTATGCAACAGCTTGTCAGAAAAACAAAGCAACTTTGGTCATTCGGCAACAAACTGTGGACAGCTCATTGATGGTAAAATGTTAAAGTTGAAAAGAGCAAAGTTTGAAGATATAAGAAGAGTTATTGTGTAGCCACTACTGAGAATTCCAGTTTAAAGGTCTAGTTATAACCTTTGATTTGACATTATCCATTATTTTCAATTATTTTATAATTACAATATTCACTTAATATTTAATGTTTATATAATGTGGAATGAACAAGGCAATCTATTGTTTTAATTACCGGTAGTAGTTTTTCTGCTGTTGAATAAGGAAAATGTGTCTCAGATGGGCACCCAGCCTGTTTCTTCATTAGCCAGTCTGGACAGAATGCCCCTTATGTAAGCCACAGTAATGTCAACACCCCATGTTGTTTCAATGATCTGTGAATGTGCATATTTCCATCAAGCTTGCATTAAGATTACACTTATTTTGGAATTGCCCTTCTGCATGTGTTTTTAATGTGTATTGTTTTTTTTTTTTATTGATTTGGAAATCCTACTTATATGTACAAATGTTTTTATTCTCTATGTGTGCTGTCATTTATTTAGTCCATAAAGACTATGAAATACCAGTGATTCAGTTGGTAGTCACATTTGCCCTGCAGATCAATTATTTGGTTTGAGTATTTCTAGATTTCAGCGAGGTTCAGAAAGTATCTGGGAATCTCAGTACCAACAGTATCTAGCATCCTGGTTGTTAAATAATGTGTTATTTCATGAACACATTGCTGAACACCACTATGGCCAATATTTATTTATCAGAGTAGATGCTAATTACCACTGGTACTTGGTAAGTAGAATTTAGTAACAACATTTAGTGGGAGATGCAAAACATTTTCCTATAGCAAAAAACATTTTATGACCATGGCTATGTTAAATCATTAAAAGGGGCATGGCCTAAGAATGCTACTAACTCCCCCCGTCCTTGAATCATCTTGATAATGTGAGTGGGTTTTAAAGCTTCAATTGCAGAAATCATTGCTAAATTTATTGCATTGGTTGCGGTACACTAACATGCAAAACATGCAAACCATTAAAGGGTTGGGACAAAATTAGCACCATTTTTAACTATAAGAACTTTTATTGAATCTCCATGAAAGACTAATTAAGACTGTCAGGGAGATTCATTAAAACATATGAATAAAACATATGTCCATCTAGTCCAACAAACTCAGCAATACCTACAATGCCTATATAACAGGTGATCCTGAGGAAGGCAAAAAAAGAACAGTATGAAGGGGGAAAATATTCCTTTGTGACTTAAATCAATTCCAATAACATTCAACATTCAATAACATTCAACATTCTTTATTTTTAGAAACTCTTAGCTTTTTTTGAAACTATCCATTGAACCTACCATCACAATGTTCCATAGTTTTACCGTGAAAAACCCACTCAAAACTTATGGAGATGAGTATTGTAGGATAAGATGATACCTTTTTATTATGGACTAACATTTCATTTTTACAGACAAGCTTTCGAGAGATGCACTTATCTCTTCCACAGGTGAAGCAGTACTAAGAAACACAGGGTACATCACATCTATGGACTAATAGGACTAACAGGCCGATCTAATACAAAAAAAGTTACAGTACTTACTGCATCGCGGGATCCCAGTCATTGAAAACAAAACTTTTTTTGTATTACATAAGCCCCATATGCTACTGTAGGAATGTAGATTCAAATTTTTGAAAATGTTGTGGTCAGCGCTCAATTACTGCATAATGTCAGATATTGCATCAACCCCAAAATTTATTTGTCCACTTGTACTGTACTCTTACGTTTTCTTACCATAAACAATGCAAAAGATTATTTCATGTCCCATTAATTAATTTATACACAGTCATGATATCCTCATGCAAGTGCCTTTTCTCTAGTGAACATAATTTTAACTTATCCAATCTGTCTACATATCAATCTACCCCAGTCCCCTTATTAATTTAGTAGCCATTTTCTGAACCCTTTCCATTAACAATGTCCTAGATACTGCAGGATTACCATATGGAGCAGAGAGGAAAGGTAAGGATTTTTTAACACTACACGGTAGGGCCAGCAGTGTTTTAAATTTTGGTTTTGGGGGTGGACATGCCCTTTAATAGTAATCACCAGCAGTAAATAACATTACAGGACAATGATTAAAAACTTTAAATTCAGTTTGTACTCAACAAGCCAATGTGCATCTTATTAAATGGTTTTTATTATGTCTCTGCAAGCAGCTTTGTGGTATTCAGTAGAATACTGAATGGAATGAACACAATTTTCAGTTTTCAAACTATTCAGTTTTCAGTTACATGCTGTTAAAATTTGTAAGTGCTTGTAGCAGCGATATTTAATTACTATTATTAATCACTGCAGTATTTTTATTAAAGGGCATGTCCACCCCCAAAACTATAATCCCCCAACTACTGGCCCACCATGTAGTGTAGTTTAATCCTTACCTCACATCCCAACTCCATCTGGTTCTCCTGTAGTCCCCCCCCAAAGTTCCAAAAACTGCCCACCAGGAGCCTAGCAGGTCCTATATGGACACGGCCTGCTACCTGGCCTCCCGGAGATTCCTGCCATGCGTGCTGCAGCCCTTCTCCCCCCTCCCTCCCCCTCCTCTCCCTCCCTCTCCCTCCCGTTCTACTATCCCTCCCCCTAGCATAAACCCCCTTATATTCTGCTCCTCCATGTCCCCCAGCCCAACCGCATGTTTTTTTTTTAAAAAGCTCCCCAAACTCTTACTTACCTCTCCGCTTTCCTCCGCTGCACTGAATGACCGGCAGCCGCGTCCGTGATTGGCTGCCGCTCAGCCAATCACAGACGCGACTGCCGGTCCCGCCCCTCTGCTTGCATTCTCGCAAGCAGAGGGCCGGCAGTACGGCGGAGGATCGAGGGGAGGTAAGTAAGAGTTTGGGGAGCTTTTTGAAAACACAAAACATGCGGTTGAGGCTGGGGGAAATGGGGGAGCAGAATATTAAAATTCTATTTTAGGGGTGGACATAGCCTTTAATATTTATAACTTACATTATTTCTGCCACTATAGAGTTAGTAGAATTTAGCAACCATTTTACTACATATCATATCCTAGACTTTGTCTCCAGAACTGATATTATTAGTAGTAGTCAGCATGGATTTATGAGTAATGGATCAGGCCAGACAAATTTACTTGGTTTTTATGAAGAAGTGAGTCAGACTTTAGATTCTGGCATAGCAGTGGATGTGGTATACTTGCATTTTGCTAAAGCTTTTGAAACCACATAGGTGACTAATGTATAAACTGAGGACTGTTGGCCTAGAAATATATTTGTACATGGATAGAGAATTGGTTATTTGATTGCGAACATAGAGTGGTGGTCAATGGAGCTACTTCTTTGTGGGCTAAAGTTCTAAGTGGAGTGCCTCAGGGTTCAGTACTGGGGCCGCTTCTTTTTAATCTGTTTATAAATGACTTAGAAGGGGACATTGAGAGCAAGATCTCTGTGTTTGCTGATGACACTAAACTATGCAGAGCTTTGGAAACTTCAAATGATGTGCAAGTGCTACAAGCAGACCTAGATAGATTATCAAAATGGGCAGCAGAATGACAGATGAGATTCAATGTTGATAAATGTAAGGTGATTGGGCGAGCTTGGGCGTTGGGGGTGGAGAAGGGAGGGAGGAAGGTAAGGATTTTTTAACACTACACGGTAGGGCAGCAGTGTTTTAATTTTGGTTTTGGGGGTGGACAGCCCTTTAATAGTAATCACCAGCAGTAAATAACATTACAGGACAATGATTAAAAACTTTAAATTCAGTTTGTACTCAACAAGCCATGTGCATCTTATTAAATGGTTTTTATTATGTCTCTGCAAGAGCTTGTGGTATTCAGTAGAATACTGAATGGAATGAACACAATTTTCAGTTTTCAAACTATTCAGTTTTCAGTTACTGTGTAAAATTTGTAAGTGCTTGTAGCAGCGATATTTAATTACTATTATTAATCACTGCAGTATTTTTATTAAAGGGCATGTCCACCCCCAAAACTATAATCCCCCCAACTAACTGGCCCCACCATGTAGTGTAGTTTAATCCTTACCTCACATCCCAACTCCATCTGGTTCTCCTGTAGTCCCCCCCAAAGTTCCAAAAACTGCCCACCAGGAGGCTAGCAGGTCCATATAGCACACGGCCTGCTACCTGGCCTCCCGGAGATTCCTGCCATGCGTGCTGCAGCCCTTCTCCCCCCTCCCTCCCCCTCCCTCTCCCTCCCTCTCCCTCCGTTCTACTATCCCTCCCCCTAGCATTAAACCCCCTTAATATTCTGTCTCCATGTCCCCCAGCCCCAACCGCATGTTTTTTTTTAAAAAGCTCCCAAACTCTTACTTACCTCTCCGCTTTCCTCCGCTGCACTGAATGACCGGCAGCCGCGTCGTGATTGGCTGCCGCTCAGCCAATCACAGACGCGACTGCCGGTCCCGCCCCTCTGCTTGCATTCTCGCAAGCAGAGGGCCGGCAGTGCGGCGGAGGATCGAGGGGAGGAAGTAAGAGTTTGGAGCTTTTTGAAAAAACAAAACATGCGGTTGGGGCTGGGGACATTGGGGAGCAGAATATTAAAATTCTATTTTAGGGGTGGACATAGCCTTTAATATTATAACTTACATTATTTCTGCCACTATAGAGTTAGTAGAATTTAGCAACCATTTTACTACATATCATATCCTAGACTTTGTCTCCAGAACTGATATTATTAGTAGTAGTCAGCATGGATTTATGAGTAATGGATCAGGCCAGACAAATTTACTTGGTTTTATGAAGAAGTGAGTCAGACTTTAGATTCTGGCATAGGTGGATGTGGTATACTTGCATTTTGCTAAAGCTTTTGAAACCACATAGGTGACTAATGTATAAACTGAGGACTGTGGCCTAGAAATATATTTGTACATGGATAGAGAATTGGTTATTTGATTGCGAACATAGAGTGGTGGTCAATGGAGCTACTTCTTTGTGGGCTAAAGTTCTAAGTGGAGTGCCTCAGGGTTCAGTACTGGGGCCGCTTCTTTTTAATCTGTTTATAAATGACTTAGAAGGGGACATTGAGAGCAAGATCTCTGTGTTTGCTGATGACACTAAACTATGCAGAGCTTTGGAAACTTCAAATGATGTGCAAGTGCTACAAGCAGACCTAGATAGATTTCAAAATGGGCAGCAGAATGACAGATGAGATTCAATGTTGATAATGTAAGGTGATGCATTTGCAATTTAAATCCCTGTGCCACCTACACCATAAATAACTCTGTGTTAAGTGAATCTGTAATGGAAAAAGATTTAGGGGTTCTGGTAGTAACAGACTTAGCTGTAGCAAACAATGCCAGGTAGCAACGGCTAGAGCTAGCAAGATATTGTCTTGTATAAAGAGAGGAATAGATTTAAGAGAAAAAATATTATCTCCCTCTTTACAAGGCACTGGTAAGGCCTCATTTGGATATGTGGTGCAGTTTTGGAATCCCATATACAAAAGGGACATCTTGGAAATGGAAGTAGTTCAGAGAAGGGCAACTAAATTAATAAGGGGAATGTAGGGGCTTAAATATGCAGGCAGATTAGACAAGTTAGGGGTTTACATTGGAGAAGAGACGTTTGGTGGGGATATGATAACCGTATACAAATATATTAAAGGACAATTATAACTCACCTTCCCTCGTCCACATCTTCGTGCAGTAACTTTTACCCAGGGTGAGGACCTGAACCGCTAGGTCCTCACCCCGGGATTTACGAAACCTACATCAGCTTGTTGCAACAACGCTGCTTTGGTAGGCTCCGCCCCCTCCTCCCCGTCGGCGACGAGGCCAATAGGAAGGCACGCGCGTGAATCCCGGGGTGAGGACCTAGCGGTTCAGGTCCTCACCCTGGGTAAAAGTTACTGCACGAAGATGTGGAGTGGAGGGAAGGTGAGTATAATTGTCCTTTAATGGGCCATACAATAAACTCTCTGGTGCATTGTTCACGAATAGGTCATATCAGAGAACTTGTGGACATCCTTTAAGGTTGGAAGAAAAGAAGTCTTCTTCAGTCATCTTCATGTTAGGAAATGTTTCCTTACAGTGAGAACGGTGAAACTGTGGAACTGTCTTCCAGCAGATGTGGAAATGGCAAGTTCGATGAATAACTTAGATCTACATATGCTGTAGATCTGGTTGATCCAGGGATACTTTCCGATTGCCGTTTGGAGTCAGGAAGGAATCCCCACAATCCCCCCCCCCTCTTTTTAGCTGTTTTTTTTCTTCCTTTGGATCAACTGTTAGGTAGGGTTAAAAAAAAAAGTGAATAGGTTGGACTTGATGGACATATGTCTTTATTCAGCTTCAATTACTATGTTACTACACCTATATAGGATTTATAAATTTCCATATTTTTTATGTCATGCCATGCTATCTGCTGGGCCTTTCAAGGATTACTACATCTGTAAACAATTTTAATAACATTTTATTAAGCTTTCATCATCACAGCCTTTGTTCCCTTCTATAAATCTTCAGCTGAAGTTTCTAGCAAGCGCCCACAGCTCTCTGTTTTCCTGCCCAACTCATGAAAAGTATAGGAACAAGCTAGACAGTCTTTGTGGTAAACTGACAGAAGATTTCTTTTTAAACAAAGTGGCACAGGAGGAAAAATACATCATCCCACACCTATATAATTACAAACTGCAATAGTTTCTCTATGCTGATGTTAACAAGCTATGATGGGCATATCAACACATGATGTGATGTGCAGTTTTGCAAATGTATTAAAAAAATATATAGTTAAATTACAAAATTGATACTTTATAGCAATCGTAAACTACCAATTGCTAATCATAATTTACGTATTTTTTACTACCCTGCAGTATCTGTACATTGACAACCATAAAATAAAACTGCCACCATAATTACCAATAACAATCTGTATTATTTCTTAATGTACACAGGGCCAGTCCAATGGGAAAACACACTTCTTCTAGAGTGCAACTTTCCATTGGTCAGGCCCCAGACTGAGGGAGGGCCAGAGGCACAAACACAGATTTTAGGGATCTGTAAGGGGGATCTGGGCAAAATTCAGGGGTGAGGACCGAGTGGTTGATTTAAGTATAATTGACCTTTAATTCAGGGAAGGATTTATTCCCTTCTGGAGCAAACTGAATGTGTCCCCAGTGATGAAGAAGAAGTCATTTATTGTCTTCCTCTTCATTACTTTGATAGACAGTAATTATATGTAGGGTAAAAGGAAAAATAAATGGGCAATCTATATATCTTACATAGGCATACATTAATGTCATATTGGACATTAGTTTACCGTATGTTTGAAATCAGGAAAGCACCTGAGGGGGACTGTATACCATATGTGTACCATAAAGCCATTAAGGCTTTAAAAAAGCTGTTGCACATTTTATCATAAAAATTTGGATGCAAAAAAAAACCCATGACATTTTAGCCTGTGCTGCCTTTGTTGCAATTATTGTCCCACAACATAGGTTTTCAGATTTCTTTTTTTCTGGGGATATCTTTAATGGATATTTGATTTTTATATGGCATTTGACAGTGTATACCTTGATAATGTACAGTATTTATCAGTAACATTATTAGTGGTCTGCATTGTATTTACAGTATGTCTATTTCAGCCGACATGTATATTTTTATGGTGTTAATGTTCAAGAAGTAAAACAAATGTGCAGTAGAAAGTAAGGAACCTACTTAAGAGTGGGATTCTAAAGGTAAACTAAAGAGAAACAACAGATTTTCAAAGTTTTATATATCAACATTCTTTGAATGATATCCATCCAGACTACAGTGCTACAGGACATTTGTTTACTGTGTATGCAAAACACAAATTGCAAAGAAAGTACTTGTTGTTTTTCATCTTAGAAAGTACTTGTTGTTTTTCTATGGGTGTAGAGAGAACATTTTCTATGGGTAGTATAGGCAGTTTTAGTGGGAATATGGTACCTGTCAAGATGAATGTAGTAATTCGTCAGAGGGGAAAGCACTATCCCTTTCAATGATTTGTAGTAGATCATTAACAGCACAATTTAGCAGCTTTAAAGATAAGTATCAGACATATATTAACACATATTTTAAACCAATCCACTTCACTTTCTAGTAACATAAACAAAGAGAAGGAGGAATCAACACCCTCTCAATCTGCTCAGCATGATAATCAATAATTGTGTGTGTGTGTGTGTGTGTGTGTGTGTGTGTATGAGGGGGTTGGATCACATAAGGTACAAGATACTTGCTCTCTTTTTGCTGTCAGTTTCTTGGATTATATATTTGTATAAATTGGTCACATGTGGAATAGTTAGAAAGAGAAACAGAAAAAGGAAATTAAGGAGAAAACTAATTATAGAAGAGAATAATGAGAAAGGGAATTTACAATGGAGCAATGGTGGAGTACACGTTTGTGAAAGCAAAAGTGAATAAGAAATTAACTGAACAGTAATGAGTGGAGAGAGGTGATGGGATTTGCAGCAGATTGCTGTAGACATTGTGTTGGTGGTTTTTATTATTTTATTTAAAGAATCCAGAAAACATATACAGTATTTATACAGTACAGAGCATTGTAAACATTTGTTATACAGGTTGTGCTTGATAATAAATACAGCCAAAATAAACAATAAGATAAATTTGTTGGTTTATCATTTGAGCGAGCTTTCTAGGAAAGTCTGGTATCACAGGAGTTATAATAAAAGAGTAACAGAGACTGCAGTCATCAGTCTATTGAAGTAACAAGGTAGCAATCATCATTGAGATTGCAGTAATTGAGAACTTGGTTTAGGGGGGCCAAAATGCATATACCAAGCAGACCAGATCTTGTTGAATTTAGATAGACCCTAAATTTACATAAATTGACGTGAGGATGTATATGGGATATCATTGTCTTACTAATGTGGGAGAAGTAATTGCCATCCAGGGGAGCCCTTCTACCATAAAATAAAGCCTCGCACGAAAAGGGCAAGCTAATGCCAGTTCCAAAACTCATATATTACTAAATCCCTAGTATACACAATTTAGGTTCTAAAAGAACTGGATAGGTTAGAATGGTTGAGAGGTAGTGCATTAAAAAACCAAAACCTGGAGATACGAGAACAACTCCATAAAAGGTTCGATGGCATTTGGAACATTCAGAGTGGGCGACATACGAGATACACAATGGGGTGAAAGATAAGTTTAATGCAGTATATAAGAACTGCATTTGTTTGTTTAGTGTAGATGTTGAAACAAAAAGGTGATATTCAGCAAGATCTTCCCAATCCTCTGGTGTAACCGTGGGAATAATTTTTTCCCATTTTCCATTGTTAAAGTGCCCTCTTGAATCTTTGCATGGAGGAAGCCATTGTAAAATCTAGACACCAGACCCATTTCTCCCCTAACTGCCAGAGATTTAATTGTGGGGTGTGTGAACACAGGGATCTAAACTGTTAACAGACAGTATCTAATCTGAAAGTATTGACACCAGGTGGAGTTCAATTAAGAGAATCATCTTTTCATGTCCTTAAATAAGAGTAGTCTCCTGTGAGAAAAGAGTAACACCTTCCTCTTTACAAGGCACTGGTAAGGCCTCATTTGGAATATACTGTGCAGTTTTGGAATCCCATATACAAAAAGGGACATCTTGGAAATGGAAGCAGTTCAGAGAACGGCAACTAAATTAATAAAGGGAATAGAGGGGCTTGACTATGCAGGAAGATTAGACAGGTTAGGGATGTTTACATTGGAGAAGCGACATTTGCGTAGGGATACGATCACTTTATACAAATATATTAATGGGCCATACAATAAACTCTCTGGTGCATTGTTTACTAATAGGTCATACCAGAGGACTTGTGGACATCCTTTAAGGTTGGAAGAAAAGAAGTTTCATCTTCAGGTTAGGAAAGGTTTCTTTACAGTGAGAGCGGTGAAACTGTGGAATTATCTTCCAGCAGATGTGGTAATGGCAAGTTCATTGAATAGCTTTAAAAATGGCCTGGATAAGTTTCTAAAACTAAAAAAATATTGAGAACTACTGGTATTAATACATATACTGTAGATCTGGTTGATCCAGGGATACTTTCCGATTGCCATTTGAAGGGAGGGCTGCTAGGCTGGGATAGGTAGGCTTGTGCCAACAAGGGGTTTCCTCTGAGATATCAGTAAATTTGTGTTTGATTTGCTTTCTTCCAAAACTTTAACTGTTATGTATGTAGTGAAGTAGCCCCTAATGGGATGTCATTCCGAATCTGACTCGTGGTCTGCCCAAGCCCCATAAAAAGGTCAGCATCAAGCTATTTAAGGCAGTAAAGAAAGAGTCTTGGACATATGGCATATTATGTTGCAGCACTTACAAGAGTTTGGTTTAAAGAATCACCCTTTCTTAGTAGAGTGAAGAGATTGAAGAAGGTTAAAAGAAGGGTATTGAATATGTTTCTTTGTTTTATTGGAAGCCACCCTATGGACTGCAGTATCGGGGTTGCAGGTACTCTTTAGGAGGAGAGTGAGATGACCCGAACTGCCGCATTTGGTCTAATCTGCTCATGGTCTAAGTTGAGGTAGACATCTATATGTCTAGGTTGAGGTAGGCAAAAAAAATAAAATAAAGACAAGATGTTAAAAATAAAAGAAATCCTTTGAAATCTTGGTTCTATTAGTGTTACATCCCCTAAATTAATATTTTGATCTACTGTATTTATTATAACATTGTATAGTGTTATGGTTCACTACAAACACCACAGTGAAATACAACTGTTGTGCAGGGCTTGACTCAATCTTCCCCCTTAAATTTCCAATCAATAATAGATCAATAGGAGATCCATTGGATCATTCTATATTTAAAGTTATCAATCTGTCTTTCAATACTCACCCTCCCCATTAACTCACAGCTGTCACCAGGGATTCCGTTAGAGAGGGATCATTATTGGTAAATGTGATAGAGAGGGATCACTATTGGTAAATGTGTTAGAAAGGGATTACTATTGGTAAATGTGTTAGAAAGGGATCACTATTGGTAAATGTGTTAGAGAGGGATCACTATAGGTCAATGTGAGGTCCTATAAAGAACCCAGACTATTCTGACATGTTTTATTATTGTTCTTATTACATTTTATCAGTTCAGGACACAGGTTCATAACTTCTATGGGGTCTATTGCTTAAATAATGTAATAAACCATTACATTAACATTAACCATTAACATAGTTCATTGTCTCAGAGAAATGGGCATACAAATGTTTTCCTTTCAGTCCACCTATCATATATAGATATATCTTACTGTCCTGCAAACAACAGCTCTCCTATTTGTCCATTGAGAGGGGAGGCTTGGGGTGGCGTTATGTGAGAGTGAGAAGAATGTTTTTACTAAGTGATATATAAGTCTTACAACTTCCTACTAACACTTCCTACTTCCCTACTAACACTTAGAAAATGTTTTGATTGGCTAACACTGCTGTCAATCTAATATTAAGCACACCATTGGATACAACACTAAAAGGGAAGTGAGAAATATGTTCCTTTGTAAGCTTCCATTGCCTCCCTGTAAAATTTCCTGGGGTGTGGCTTAACAGTCCATTTTGAAGATACCATTACAAAACAGGAATGGGGGCTACTAAGTACTTTTATTTATTTATATATTTTGCCTTATTTACATTTCTATATACTTTAATGTCATTACTACATATTTGGTAATATTGATATAACTATTTATTGAGTGCTTAAACAACACAAAAAAAATGTCCCTGTTACTTTTACCCACCTCCACCAACATAGTACCTCCGAAAAACCCAATGTATTACCCATGAAATTATAAATTTATTTATATAATATAAGGATATAAGGGATATATATATAATTTATTCATACCAGTATTTATTGACACGTTTCAGCCAAAATCAGCTGTTGTCAAGATCAGGTAACAGACCACATCAAACAACTTTTAAACTGCACCTATTTCCCCTCGGAACATGTATAAACACATAAGAGTGCCCAAAACCCTGTTAATATAGTGTCAAAGCTTCTGCTGACACTATGTTAACAGGGTTTTGGGTACTCTAATGTGTATACAGTATACATGTTCCAAGGGGAAGTAGGGGGGGTCACAGGGTTTAAAAGTTGCTTGATGTGGTCTGTTACCTGATCATTTAAACATCAAATGAGTCATATGCCCCATAACCTGCACACCACATGGCAAGCACAAGCAGAACAGCTTTGGGGAGCAGAATGGACAGAGAGGATTTAGGTGTTTGGGGATTATGGGGGGGCGGTTGGCAATGCAGCACATGTTCAGTAATATTATACAATGTTTTGTTTAATAAGCATAAATATACCCTAAGTGGGACACTTTGAAGTGGTGGATAGAGTTGACAAAGGAGGGATAAAGGGGGGAAGAGCAGAGAAGGGGGAAGAAAAAGAAAGCAAGAGAAGGGGGGGAAGTAGAAACCGTACATGCTCATCATATTATACCCTGTTTTGTTTAAGTAGCATAAATGCCGTCCAATCACAGCATATAACTTTCTAATTTTAGCTCTAGGCAGCAAGGATAAAAATATTAAACACCTAGTGGAACATTTGCAATATCAAGCACTTAAATATCAAGTAAACCATGTTCTCATAAAGTATCTCATAGTAGATATAGGCAGAGCAACCTTCAACTTGGTGCAATTCAGGAATTGAAATAGACGGGGGAGTATGAAAGGGGGAGTAGGGGGAGTAAGGGGAAGGAAAGAGCTATAAAATAGTGCATGTTCATTCGCATCATTCAATGTTTTGCTTAGCTAGCATAGATATATCTTGGTCATAACATATTTTGGAATATTTTGCCCATATGCAGCAGATAAACACTAAATAGAGCATTCATAGTAGCAAGCCATTAAATATCAAGAAAATCCCTTGTCTCATAGAGTAATGGGAGGGGATGGAGAGAGGGGGGAAAGGGAAAAAAAGAGGGGGGAAAAAGGAGGGAGAAAACAAGTCAGCATGTGTTAATTTTTTAATCGTGTTTCATGTTATCGACACAGATATCCCTTGATCATAGCGTATGTCTAGAGCACCTTAGCTGTAGCTAGTACAATTTAATGTAATGTACACCTAGGAAAGTAGTTGCGGTACCAAACAGTAAAACAACAGATATACTTATGTCGGGCGATTTACCCAGAGGCACTGGGCAATTATATGGAGTTAAAGTCGCGCTAACCAGTTCGCTACCTGCTATCGTGAATTTAACTCCATATTAGTGCTAGATGTGCGGGTTACGTAAAAAACACCTGCGTATCTGGCACTCGCATTTCAATGTATGTATGTATAATTTTATTTATTAAGCACCACTTGGGTATGCAGCGCTGTACATTATAAAATACAGAGTATACAAACAATCGAATAAGTGCAAGCAATTATACAGATAAATCAAAAGTAAATTAAAGGACAATCATACTCACTTTCCCTCCGCTCCTCTTCCTTAGTCACTTTTTTACCCAGGGTGAAGACCTGAACCGCTAGGTCCTCACCCCTGGGTTCGCATTACTTGCTGCATTTACTTACTTACACGCTGCTCTGGTGAGCCCAGCCCCCTCCTCCCCATTGGCGATAAGGGCTAATATGAAAACACGCTCTGAAACAAGCGTACCTTCCTATTTGCCTTGTCGCGCAAGGAGAGGAGGGGAGGAGCCTACCGGAGCAGCGTGTAAGTAAGCATATGCAGCAAGTTAAGCGAAGTCAGGTGTGAGGTCCTAGCGCGGTTTAGGTCCTCACCCTGGGTAGAAAGTACTGACTAAGGAAGAGGAGCGAAGGGAAGGTGAGTATAATTGTCCTTTAAATACAATTTCATACATCGGTTAAGAACACCTATATATACATAAATTGTGGGTAAATTGATATAAGTGCAGCATGCCTTGACACATAAAAGGGGAACTGTGCTCCAAAAATGACTTTAGGTAAATTGATAGGAATTGCTCTCCTGAGAATTTTTGCAATTTTGCATAGTTTTGCAGATATTTACATTTTTGTGTGTGATGTGGCAGCAGCATCACCAGGTCCCCTGCACTTCTTGCTTCCTGCTCTGAAACAATGTCAGTCAATCTGCCCTGTGTCTCCTCCTCCCCTTTGCAGCCCCCCTGGTCCCTCCCACTCATGGACCCCATGGTCCCTCCAGTTGCAGGCCCCCTTGGCCCATTCTCTTACAGCCCCATGTGGCCCCGCCCACTCATGGGAGCATAAGCCCTGCCCACCCACGGGTGCATAAGCCCCACCCACCCATGGGTGCATAAACCCCACCCACTCATGTTTGTATGAGCCCTGCCCACTCACGGTGCATAAGCCAAGACCCCTCACGGGTGCATAGGCCCTGCCCACTCATGGGTCGTGAGCCACTCAGACTCCCTTATCTACTCTGTCAGGACTTCACACAGCAGAGAGGAGGAGGGACTTCCTGTCTCCCTCACACACTGAGGGAGTCTGAGGCTGTGCTTGCCGGCGGCACTGTGCAGGAATGTCACATGTCAGCCTCCCACCCATTAACTTTCTAGTCAGTCTTTATATCTTTATATCTTGGGCTGTGGAGCAGGTAGAGAGGTGGTTGATGGCTCATTTTAAAGGTAGGAAACTGGACTTTCAGACAGTTCCCCTTTAAGAATAAGATCCCTGCCCTGAAGAGCTTACGATCTAAGTGGGTGGGAAAACATACAGATACAAGTGGGGGGATGGGTATAAAGTGCTTGAGGTAGCTAACAATCATTTATTGTCCTAGTGCTCAGAAAGGTAGGATAACAGTCTAGATTTGAAAGTATTAATAGATGTCACCTGGCAAGAGAGGGAGAGAGTTCCAAAGGTAGTGAGCAGCAAAAGAGAATGGTTTAAGACAGGAGGAAGCAGTGTTAATTGGGGGCATGGGGAGTGGATTTCCTTGTGAGGAACGGAGGTCACGGCCTGGAACATAAGGGACCAAGGGAGAAGAAAAGTAGGGAGGTGCAGTACAGTGAAGGGATTTAAAGGTAAAAAGAAGGGTATTGAATATGATTCTTTGTTTGATGGGAAGCCACCCTATGGACTGGAGTATTGGGGTAGAGTGAGAGTATCCAAGCTGCTGAGTTTAAGATAGACTGGAGAGGAGAGAGATGATAGGCCAGGAGTCCAAGTAGTAGAATGCTACAATAGTCAAATTACAAGGGCATGCATGAGCATTTTAGTAGTGAAGCAAGAGAGAAAACAGAGGATCTTGGCAATATTGTGAAGGAGAAAACTACACGTCTTAGTAACATTGTTAATGAAAGAGAGGAGTCAAAATTTATTTTGACTTTAGGCAGCATGCAGATTGAACTGGGTTAATGACCATATTGTCAATAGAGATGGAGAAGGGTGGACTAAGTCCCAGTTTAGGGGGGGAAATTGTTAATTCCATTTTAAATGGAGTTTAAGGCGGCGGTGCACCATCCGGGATGAAATAGAGAGCAGACATTTAGTGATTAGGGATTAAACTTCAGGGTACAGGGGTGGACAAGCAAATTTGGGTATCAACAGCAAGCCAATATCGCATTTGTGCTAGTATTGGAGCATGAATTCAAAGCCAGCTAATAGCTGGCATTAAAATCATGCTGAAGATAAATCCCTTGCACAAATGTGATGTTGAATCGCATTTGGGAGATTTACCCAGAGTAACAGCGGCTCTGGGTTTATCGCCCTGATGGAGTTCGAGATTGGAGTAGTGCCAAGACGAATGGGTACATGAAAGTTGGCACTGAGCAGTTTGAGGACCCAGACAACAGGAATGGGGGGTAAGGTCTAGACCATAACGGGGAGTATCATTGTTCAACTTCTAAGTATACCAGCCAAACTGCTATACCAGATTCCAAATTCTTACTCATTTCTTCATAGTATCCAAGCATGTTAGTTTGACAAAATCTATTTGTTCATGAATCCATTCTGACTACTACTTGTGAGTAGTTCAGTACAGAATACGATCCCATAATAGAGTTCCAATTTTGTAAGGAAGACTGAATTCTAATTGTAGTTAATCTGTATGTAAATGCACAAAACATTTGTTTAAATAGATGAAATTATATATATATGTATATTTTCACATATGACTGATGTGAATGTGCATTGAGCCTTTTGTTTTAAATTACTAATATTAATCCCTAATTGCATGTAAACTTACTAATAGTTTTACTACATGTCTAACGGAGATGTAATAAAAGTTCTTATTAAATATGGTGATAATTTTGCCCCAACCAATTAGATGTTAGCTTTCAAATGTTAAATAAGATTTGAGTGGTTGGGGCAAAATTAGCACCACTTTTAACAATAAGAACTTTTATTGAATCTCCCTGTAAGTATTTAAACAGAAATAAATTACATATAAGTCCTGTAGGAAAATACCCCCCTCAGTTTGTATAATGCCTGTACCTGTACCCTGTTTGGTCAGGCCTGTGACTGTCCAAACAGGGTACTGCTGAGAGCACCAGTATGTATGGGCCAGCTGGGCCATATCTCTTGCATAAATAGTTTGGCAAAATCTCACTAGCCCATTTATAAGACTTGTGGATTGGATACAAGTTGATCTTTTTTTGCTGTGTAGATGTACAAGGTTGCAACTTTAACCAGTACAAATATTGGCATACATCCTAATTATGATTTGTAAATTTTTTTTATTAACTTGATTATAAACATGCTTGCATTTTTATAATAACTAAACGGAAGTGATTAGCTATAAACGTAAATGGCTGTTTCATAATGTGCCTAACATTACTTAAAAGGAATTAATTTCTAGTTGGGTCTTTGCCACTTTCCCTGTGTGCTGAACATCTCTTGAAGTTCTTTTTATAACAGAGAATACTTTCCTGGCATTACTTATTCTTAGTTGTCTTAAGACATGATCACATTACCATGAATCTCAAAATGGCAATTTGAAAGAAAAAAAAATAGATGACACTGGCTGAGTGGGTTGGACTGTTTTTATTAGAGATGGCTGATTTCGAACTTTTGAACTTCAGTAAAAGTTCGAAAGTTCAAATTCGGACCCATTAAAGTCAATCAGAGAGTGATAGTTCGAAAAGTCCGGGTGATTTACAGCTAAACTAACAATGGAAACTTACTGTAAATGGCTGTGGCACCAGGGAAATGTTCTGGGGAACATGTCACTATCGCCAAAACTTGTTAAAACACTTCTTTAAACACTAGCAGGCAATTGTCGGGTTTTGTGCAAGCTACATTCGAAGGTTACAGCCAATTCGAGGGTTACCAAACGATACTTTTGAGGGTTAGCAAAATAGAACCATAAATTCGAGGGTTACCGAATTCGAATGATACTTTCAAGGATTACCGAAAACAAACAATACTTTCGAGAGTTAGCGAATGATACATTCTAGGGTTAGCGAAAACGATCCATACATTCGAGGGGTACCGAAAACGAATGATACTTTCGAGGGTTACCGAAAATTGAAGGCTACATTCTAGGGTTAGCGAACTGCCCATAAATTCAATAATTATCGAAATTACGATAATTATCAAAAATACAGCCACGAGTCCGGAAAAAGAACTAGTTCGAACGTGTCAACACAATTTGGGGTAGTAAAGAATGTTTAAGTTGCCATCTTTTCACAAAATTGTAATATATTTAAAGTTAAAAAAGGCAATTTCTCAGGAACAGTTATAATTATATTTCTAGGTGTATACATCTGTCAGAACAAGTAGTACCTTTGTAATCATATAATGACTTATGTTTCCCTACTTTGCTCTGAGCTTACCTAACCAGTCTTCACTGAATTTTACAGAGGGCAGTTCATTTGTAATGACTCATACGTCTAAGAATCCATCTGGAAATTGTTTTTTTGCTGAAAGTTTGAAATCGTATTTAAATTGGCAAGATTACATCAATTGGTTTCCAAATGTATTTTCAAAAGGATGGTGTGACTGATCTTTTCTTCTTTCCTGTTTACCTTGTTGCTTTGTGGTTCCGACACGGAATCTCTTGGTGCCGAAATCCGAACGTTACGTCTGAAACCAGTAAGGTTGTTCGGATTCCAGGACTTTTGAACGTATTTTCGAGGGTTACCAAATGTACAAGGTTATTTTCAGTAGCTCTCTGGAAAGAGTGTTCCAAATCACAGGAAATCTACACAATTATCTGGCAGGGGGGGAGATTTCAAAGCAAATAACCTTGAAATTAGGGACTTGCAGTAATAAAAATATCATACATAGATATTGGGAAACTCAATAGTCCACGTCTATTCCTAACAGTGTTGGGATATACTGCAGATTTTTATAACACTTAAACTTAATTTTTCATTAGAATTTTTTTTTTTTTCTGGAAGTTACAAAATATATGATATTGTGGTATGAAAAAATGCAGTACAGTATACAATATGCATCAGATATCAAAAACAGTGCACACACAACATATTGCTATGTTGAAATGTAGTAAAACACATAATATATATCATATATTAAATAAAAAAATGTTGTACGGATACATATACATATTAAGCAAAGTAAAGGTTTTTTTTATAAAGTAGGTCTTTGGTCCTTGAGTATCTTCATGAAAAAGGGTTTGGTACAAAAGGACTAGAATGGAATTCGAACCTGAGTTCGAGACGAACTTTAACAGTTCACACAGACCTGAACTTTTCAAACTTATCTGGATTTCGAACTTATTGAACGTTCGAATCGATATCCCTCAACTTTAGTGCTCCATAACCTATACAGAAAATAGACTAAGAATTTAATTACCCCCTCTGTTAGCGGGGCTCCACATCAGAGGCCTTTAGCATGGTGCACATACCCTGCAAACAATGGGCTTCATGCTGGATGGTATTAAAACTTCACCTTTATTTCAAAATGGGTAAAAGCACACACATCACGGCACTTGAGCACAGCATCCCGCTGCCCAGTAGAAGATGGAGGGGGGGGGTAGAGGGTGAGGTACCGCTTTAGTTTTAGTGACAGTTATATAAACAAAGAGGTGGTATATAGGTAATTAGCTAATTAACAACAAAATACACACTTGAATAATAAAAATATCAACACATAAAGACCAAAAAATGAAAGGTAACCCTCGAATGTATCGTTCGGTAACCCTTGAATGTATCGTTCGGTAACCCTCGAAAATTCTATGTGGAAACACAACAATACCTCGATTGTGGGGTAAGTTAGTGTTTAACAAGTTTTGTTGATATGTGTGTGTTTCCCAGACCATTCCCCAGGTCCCAGACCAATTTACAGTAAGTTACTATTGCTATTTTAACTGTATTTAATCCAAAGTTTTTGATTTATTTGTCCCCATATTAGAATTGGAACAAATTGTTACTCTTCTAATACAGGGAAAGTGTATGAAATCATGGAGTATATCAATTGTAACACGCAGGCAGAGAAGATTTTAGCAGTTTTGCCCATCTCGACTCTAGAATCCTCTTTTGCAAAGCCTTTAATGACAATGAACCATGGGGAAAAGTCATGTATGAGGCTATATTTGCTATTCTTTTGTGGGAACTAACCCCTGATGAAGACACTCTCGAATTTGTAAAGGCGGGAGTTTTTCCCTTACCACGGCTGACGGCCGTGTAGAACGCTGGGGGAAATGGGGGAAGGAGGTCTTATTCCCCCAGCGTTCTACACTGCCGGCAGCCGCGTCTGTGATTGGCTGCCTCTCAGCCAGATCTGAACTCGGGGGGAACAAGGCTGTGTAAGTACAGATCGGATCATTTTTTTTACACTTAAATTTACTGTAGTGGTTAGGGGCGGGAGAGGGTCCACTATATTACAGATTTTGTTTAAAATTAGGTGGAGATACCCTTTAACTTCCAAATTGAAATGGATGGCCAATGAACCAAGTCACAAGTATGCTCCCTACAAGCTCTAGATTTCTGGATATATACAGTAGATGCACCTGCTGGATTGCCCACAAGCTGTAGACCTATTACTCAACTGATTACTGACATCCAATGTCTGACAAGGTCTAAAAACCTTCTAATTTCTGATACCTTATGTATCAGAAATACATAATATTTATCAATAAAATATCATAATATTTAATCACCTGTACTGCTACTTGGAATCCCACTCTGTGCTCCCCACACTGTAGCTGGATTGTACTTACCACAGACTGGTAGCTGAGAATAAACAAGGTTATTCAATAAAAGTACTAGTTAATTTTGCCCCAACCAATCAAATTTTAGTTTTCAAATGTTAAATAATATAATATAATAATAATATTATATAATAATGTAATAATAACTTGATTGTAAGCTCTACAGTGCTGGCACAGCTCTAGCACTTCTATTATATATTTATGTACTGAACTATCTATGTATTTGTTCCCCATGTATGACTTTATTGTATTTTGTTACTGTCCAGCGCTGCATCCCCAAGTTGCGCTTTATAAATAAACTATACATAGATACATAATATCTGATTGTTTGGGGCAAAATTAGCACCATTTTTAACAATAAGAATTTTTATAGAATCTCCCTGAAAGTCCCTGGATGCTTGAATCTGACCTATCAGGAGTCTCTGTAACCTTCGCTCTGGCCTGCCTACTCTCCGACATAACAGTTAACACTGTCCTCCCTCTAGGTATCAGCTCACTGCTTTGTTCTAGCTGTTCCAGTGAACCTAATTCTCTCTCTCTTAAAGGAGAACTATACTCTAAAAAATAACTTATTAACAATGGAAAGTACTTGGGGCAGGGAGGTAGGATTGATTCTTCCTACCTCACAATATCATTTTGATAAGGAGCTATAATATTTTTAATTTTCCAGGTTAGTCCTAGACTAAAGAGTATATAAGAAAGAGGAGCACACTGCTTCATAGTGAATTTTCACAATTTATTAGTGCATAAACAATGAATGCAATGTTTCAGGGAGCTACCTGCCCCCTTCCACAGGTATCTATCATTGCCTTAAACCCTCTGGGTAGGGGGGACTGGAGGATTTTACCTACCAACTACTAGGCCAAAGCTAACAACAGTGTGCAAGAGTGGTGTCCTAACAACCTAGCCCTCCTCCTCTACGTCCCAAGCCCAAAGTCCCCTTAGCATCCCAAGGCCAGAGACCCCCTCAGTGTCAAAAGGCCAGGGTCCCCCTCTGTCCCAAAGCCAGAGTCCCTGCACCTGTCCCAAAGCCAGAGAACCCCCTTCTGTCCCAAAGGCAGAGTCCCCCCCTTTGTCCCAAAGGCAGAGTCCCCCCTCTGTCCCAAAGGCAGAGTTCCCCTCTGTACCAAAGGAATCTACCTTATCTGCTGTCTGTGTCCATGCCTCTGTGTGTGTTTCTTGCATTTCTCCCTCTAGTGGTGAATCAAATAAAACTGCAAGGACTATTTCACTATCTCCCTCTAGTGGTGAGTCAGACACAGCTTTAGCATTTTATTATATAGGATAGTGCTGAAGCCAGGAGGAAGACTGGCAGAATCAGTTTTTAATTTTAATTTTAACTGTATTTTAAAGAAAACTTTATACACACAAGAAGTTATCCTTTAAAGCCTTCAGAAACTCAATGTCAATGATGTCCAACATGTCTCTTGTTGTTTTGCTGCTCTTCTCTACTAACATGGTGGCTCCTGTCAACAATACGGCATCCATCGGCTACCAATGTCACCGGTGAGTGACCAGTGTAGGCCACAACCTAAAGTTGTGGCCTACAGCTAAACTGGGCCCAACCTTTACTGAGGTAGGATGGCTTCCAACTTCTGATAGCCATACTCTTCACACCACTGATGTGCTGGGACCAGCAGGGGACTTTAGAGGGGTCTCTCTCATATACAGTCTGTATAACCTTACATAACATAGAGGACTCCAAACATCTTCTTTTCTCTTTAAAAAAAATTTAGCTGGGCTGGGACTGAAACTGTAACAGGCATAGGTGAAAACCGTCTGTCAGTAAACTAACAAGCCATCCATTCTCATGTTGTGCATAAGCTTATTTTACCTTTATAATTTTAAAATGTAAAACTTGAAAGTTTCTGACCAGTGGCGTCGCTGTTTTAAAACACTTGGGGCACGTATCCTGGATCTTTGGCAAGCGTCACAAATGTTTTAACACACCTACCTACTGTACCTGATGGAAGTGTCCAAATAAGCATTTTCCCAGTAGTATTCCACGGTTGCACAATGACGTCACGGAGCTCTTGCACATGTCACCGCAATGACATCATCAGCACTGGGAAAACGCCAACCATGTGCTACCTCTGCAACAGCATGTATGCTCCACCCTGTCCATATAGCATATTGCTCTTACCCTTCCCACTGCTGGTTCTGTCTTTCTATCTATTTATCACTATCTGGCTGTTTGTCTATGCTTGTTTGTCTGTTAGCCACATTTCTCTAGTTTAAATCTCAGGTTTTCAATATACTACAGGCAAGCATGTTTTTAAAGGAGAACTAAACTTTGTTTTAATCCTAATGTGAAAGCTTTTCTCCCTGATAACACCTATACATTAAAAAGTTCTACTATAGTAAGTTGCATTTAGTGCATATAAGTAATAGATTCTGTAACAAAGAAGGCTTCCATGTTGTTGCCAGTAGAACTCATAACTCATTTTGGCTTCAAAAAGCCATGCCCCCTGTCCCCAGGATTAAGTCTCTATGCACAGAGTTTCTAGCTTCTGTGTCTAGTGAAAGATAAAGTTTCTAAATGTACCTGTACTAATTATTGGGTTGCTGGTGGCGCACCATGTAAATGCCATGTTTTTAGAAACATACGGCCCAAGTTCAAATCCCCTGGCTTATGAATGAAATAATGCAACATAGTTTACTACCTGAGTTTATTGCTTTTTTGTTTGTTTGTTTCCATCATGTTTCTAGAAAATGTTTCTACATATGGACAAACTTTAAGGGTTATTCAATAAAAGTTCTTATCGTTTAAAATGGTGCTAATTTTGCCCTAGATGTTAGCTTTTATATGTTAAATAAGATATGATTGGTTGGGGCAAAATTAGTACCATTTTAAATGATAAGAACTTTTATTGAATATATATAGCACCTCTATTTTTTATTTACCAACCAGCATGAATTGCTGACAGCCTTCCTGGAGCAATACAAAATACAAAATAGTGAACTGATTTTACAGTCATTTACTCAAATGTACTTGCATTTATTTCATTTGCAGTGGTGGTGTGCTCCTAAAGTGCTGCATTTGGAAACAATCAGACCATTGGGACACATGTTCAATTCCCCAGACTTACGCTCTGCAACCGCAAAAAGTATTTTGCTTGGGATATCAAGCACTCCGCTGGACTTTTAAATCAATACTTTATTGGTAGTAATACATATCAACGTGTTTCAGCCTTTCCGTCCATCATCAGGATACTCCATTTTGTAATCACAAAGTTAAGAACCCTTCACTTATCCCTCCCACCACCCACCCCCTCAAACGTCATCCGTTATGTGTGAGATTAAAAACAATACAAAACATCAAATAAAATTGTAAAATCACAGTGCTTGCAAAAGTTAAACATAGTAACAGTTCATAAGATACATAGTAATGATTAGTCGCTACATACATGCATAGTCAATACCTTTTCTTAATCAGCCTATTGCAACAAGCTAAATACATGCAGCACTTATCTCTCATTGAAGGGTCTAGCTGTCATTCTAATAGCGTAACAGAGATACTCAATCTATCTTCATATGAATATCCATATATTATGTAAGCCATTCATATAATAGAGGTGATCACACTCGGACCACATTAGAACCAACACCCCTAATAGGGAAAAGGAACCCAAAATGGTGCATGTCAGAGTAAACTCACTCCAAGTATGGGGATGACAGTTTCAGCAGCATATATGGACTAAAAACCAAAAGGGATGGGCAACAATTATACTGCTATTACAGGAAGCAGGAGAGTGCCAACTGGTCATTAAGGCCTCTTGGTGCCAATGTATCAAGGAACCTGATCCATCTGGCTTCCCTTCTTAGCAGGGCTCGGCCCAATCTATACCTTCCTTGGTAGGTTCATAGTCGATGGTCATCCATCTGAAACTAGACAAAGGGTGACATGCATCCCTATAATGTCTAGCAACCGACTGTTTCCCAAAAGTATTGACTATTCGGACCCCTATTCGGACGTGAAAGTTTAAAATCATTAAGTATGCAGTATACTGTGTCTAAACACTATCAAAACATTATTTTAAAACAGAAAAGATAATATAGTTAATAATTAAATACATTAATTACCTCACAATTTTCAGCAATTTTTCAATGTCCAGCAAGACATATTAGAATCAGAAAGCATAAATGTACAAATGGAATCATTTAATCTTCCAGCAACAACAGCATACTAACATCAACGCCTTACGCCTTAAGCTGTTAATCGAGCGGAATCTATGCAGAGAACGAACCTGATTAGAGGTGAGAATGTACAGAAACCTAATGTAGAAAATGACAGGGACAACAAACAGACTGTCTTTGTTACCAAATATAGTGCACAATACACACAAGTGGTATCTATTGTCAAGAAATTTTTACCCGTTTTGAAACAAGATCCAGCTATGAGGGAAGTTCTGAAACGGGGATGCAAGTATGTCCTTAAAAGGGCTAAATCACTGGGAGACGTGTTATCTCCCAGTCGTTTTTGTAGTACCTCTCATTCTGAGGAATCCTGGTTGAAATATAAAGGCTCATATAGGTGCGGAGCCACAAGATGTAAAACCTGCACATATATGTGCAAGTCCAATACCTTTACTAGTTCGGTAAATAAGAGAATTTTCTCCATGCGACAATATATCATTTGCAATACCGATCATGTAGTGTACCTATTGACATGTACTTTGTGCTCTATCCAATATGTAGGATGCACCACACGCTCCCTCAAGTCTCGAATTAGAGAACATATAAGGGATATAGAGATCGGGAACGAACTCAGTCCTTTAGGTAAACACTTTAAAATGTGTAATCGGAGCAATGTCTCTTATTTTAGAGTCCAGGGGATACAATGTATTCACCCAGACAAAAGGAAAAGAGAGAGGGCTGTTATACTTAGAAAAGCAGAAGTCAAATGGATCTTTTTGTTGGAAACTAGAGTACCAAAAGGGTTAAACTCACGTTATGATATCCTCTGTTACATAGATTAAACAGCTCCCCTATATTTTGGGATAAATAGAATCCGATCAACCCTTGATTGTCCAATAACTAACTGTCTCCACTCTAACTTACAGAGACATAAAGGGATTCCATTTGTACATTTATGCTTTCTGATTCTAATATGTCTTGCTGGACATTGAAAAATTACTGAAAATTGTGAGGTAATTAATGTATTTAACCTTATTAACTATATTATCTCTTCTGTTTTAAAATAATGTTTTGATAGTGTTGAGACACAGTATACTGCATACTTAATGATTTAAAATTTTCACGCCCGAATAGGAGTTTCTTTCCCTTTAAGAAACGTGTTCCGATGTGTATAAAGGGCAGGGTTAACCCTGCGATCATGTGCCTATGATTAAGAGCCGTTTGGGGCTTGAAACGCGTAAGGCGTTGATGTTAGTATGCTGTTGTTGCTGGAAGATTAAATAAAGACTTTAGTTTTTAAAGTATCCGAATGACTTTACTTTCCGGTGTGCGCCGATAGAACTGCTCCCAAGACTGTGGACCCTTCCAAATGAAGGGTTCAGGGCGGGCGGCACCCGGACCACCAAGGGGAGGCGGTGAGTTTTCAATGTGTACAAAAGCTATCTTTTGATTGAATTGGCAGACTGCCGGAGCGATAGGTTCGGGGTATATACACCCGGACCTTGCATTATACTAAGTAAGACCGTAAATAAGTATATCTGAATACTTGGATTTTGAGTTTTAGAGCTAGGACTGATATACATAGAGCTGTGTTTAGTATTTGAATTTTCTATTGTAAAGGGCCAGACCAATAGTCACAACTGTTCAATTTGATCTTATTATAGAAAGAGATTGTGCAAATGTGCAAATTTGCAGATAGACTCATCACCCTAAACCCATTTAACTTTCTTCCTGGCACTTCTGAGTGAACATGATCTTTATATTATATCATATAATTATTAATTATTATACCATATGTTATTTGATTAATAGCTGCAATTTAATAGAAAGACCAGCAGGTGTGTAATAATTTAAATACATTTTAGCAATTTTAATTCATCATTTTATCAATAAAAAACACAATACATATAAATCAATTAACCATCCTGAGACAATAAATTAATATCATTTTTCATCTATAGAAGATTTTTTTGTGTACAAGGGCTGTGTACAGTCTGGGACAGCGAATGGGCCGCATGTTGCCCCCAGGCCTTAATTTGACCAGTTCTGTTGTAAGGCAAAGATATGTCACATGCACTCGATTACACACACATACACAATATTTACATATTGTACATGCATGTCTCCACTGACTGCTTCATTGGTCAGTTTTAAAAAAAAGCTGGATGAATTTCTGCAAACAAGGAATGCTGCAAGTTACTGGTATTGATACATAAAGTAGAGTTGATCCAGGGAAATTTCCGATTGCCACTTGGAGTCAGGAAGGAATTTTTTCCCCCTTCATAAATTTGGTGGGTTTTTTTTGCCTTCCTCTGGATCAACAGTTAGGCAGGAAATGAGGATATTGCTAGATGGGTTGGACTGGATGGACGTATGTCTTTATTCAACCTCAAATACTATACTAGAATGGCTCAATAGCACTTTTTGTAAATATGGCGGCCCCTGTCTCCACCGTTCTTTGATTCATGGGAGCCACCAGACATGTTAGATAGTTGGCTCAAACAGTCGGTCTTTGAACATTTTTCTTGGTTGAAAATAATATCTAACCCCTATACTAGGCTTTAGTCTTGAGATAATGATTACCAAAGGCAGAATAAAGATGGAATCCCGGTCTGAATCGCAACTCCTGAATCCGAAGATTCCGTTTGGATCTATTCGTAAATGACTGGAACTTATGGATCACAGAACTTTTCATATTTCCAAAAACCCTCAAAAGTATGGAGCTATTTTTGAGGGTTACTGAAAATACAAGGCTACTTTTGAGGGTGAATTACCACTTGGTGTCCTTATTAAGCACCTTCAAAACAATGGTCAGGCATGCACCTTTTACATATAAAAAAGATGTAAAACTAGGAAAGGAATCTAGATAAAAATAATGTAAAAGGATTAATTGCCTGGTAGATGCTCTGTACAAATAATAGTTGCATTAAATGTAACTATTTGCTATTTGCCCTTCTTCTACATAAAGTGCATTTATAAATACAACATTTATATGACTTGCTACTAATAAATAATAACTAGGGGGTGGCTAATAATGCTGTACTACCTATAAAAGTGATGGCCCACAGTTTTCTGATTGCTTTGCCTTGATTAGAGTGGTCTGTAACAGAGCAGCCACTCTCCTCCCTTTCATGAAGGGAAGAGAGATAAAGAATTGACTGAGCATTTGCAGATACGCATCTTTTATGTTGCCCACTCTGGAAAAGCAAGAAACGTGCAAAATTAGATATGATTTGTCCAAATTGTTAATTATTTCAGAAACAGAAGATACAGCTACTTGTTACAGCATGTAGGAGATTCATTTAGGATACTTTCCTAACTTGCTCTTTACTTATAGATCATTTTTATATTTTTAACTTAAGTTCTATTTTAAAAATGTATACTAGCATGTTACTGTTATATGCAATCAAGTTTACTATTATTACAAAGGGTTATTCCAATAGCTTGCCAATGTTTTGCTAACTACACACAACATTTCCAAAGCTTTATGAGAGTCTGCACTAAGCAAAAGTCTAGGTTAATCCTTCCATTGCCATGAGGAGTCAGGGACCCCCAAACCATTCTCATAAGTGTTTCATGTATAAATATTAGAGAAATTAATTTCCACTAAGTAAAATGTGATTATTATGTCAGAATCCACTTTTGTAGGCCTAGAACGTACATGATTTTAAAATGGAAGAAGCAGCCTGGGCCAATAATACAGAAAAAATCTGGATAACATAAATAGCCTACCATTTGAAACAGCAAGACCATTCCTTCATTTACACTACATGGAAAATATTCTCAAATGTACAATTTAAACAAGAATTATTGGTGTGGGATGGTAACAGCCTTCATCTCTTTCAGCTCTAATGAATGGAAAGTTTGTTTCATTGCTATGGATCTGATATCACTTAAGAAATGTTCACAACGCTTGTGGAAGGAAAGCCAGACATGTAAAAAGGCTTTAAAACCGCTGGGATGTAGTTTAATGCCAAGTTAAAGGATAACTGTATTGCCTCAATGCATTTTTTTAAAAACGGCTTTCAAAAGAGTAAAGGTATGCAGCTCTCCCTATACATTTTTTCCCTGATTTCGAGCTTCTCTCTGCCTTCAATTAGCCACACTGTGAAGGGGGTGTAACAATTATGTTTGCCTGTAACTGTCACTCAAAACTAGCATGTGAGAAAACACTCCTCCACCCATCCTTGATAAACTTGATTATGTAGGCTGTATCCTAGCAACTGAACAGTTCAAGTTTGTTTGACTGGCAGTGGAGGAGGTTGTAATAGACATTCCCACCAGCCAATGACAAGTGATATGTTAATCAGGGCCCTGGGCCCTCTAGGAGGCGGGCTTTTAGCATTCATCTTTGCTGTGTTATATCTAAGGGAAGGCAGTACAGTTGTGAAAAGTGATTTCAGCTGCTGGAAGTGTGGACATGTAATGGGGGTGATGTTATTTTTTTATATTGTTGTCCTTTAAATTTCACAGTGTATATCAATATAACAGATTATTATAATGAAAAATACAGTTTATCTCAAACCTTGAACCTCACAGACTCTAATACATTTTCTCAGAAAGCCTTGTATTGACATTAGGAGATATTAAAATAAATACACAAAACTTACAAATTTATGCATAAATATTTTCAAAACAGTATTTTTTTACTGATTAAAACAATTCAAACTTATCACTTGCTTTCATGTTAGGACATTTAGTTTATTTTAGAAGTAACAACAAGCAATAATAAGCATATGATAAAAAAAAACGATAATATAGCTAAAATAACAAGACCATCCAAAGGTATGGTAAAGTATTAGCAAAGGTAAATTTGTGCAAGACTGAGGCCTTTTGCCAAATAAAACAAATATAGTTATCAGTAAATATCTACACTCAGATTGAATACATTTATTTCCATTGGATAGTATTAAGAGAAGGCTGGAAAAGTTTCTAAAATTGAAAGTTAATGGTATTGATACATATAGTTCTTGTTGATCCAGGGATCATTTCCGATTGCCATTTAAAGTCAAGAAGGATTTTTTTCCCTGCATATACTTTTGTTTTTTCCTTCCTCTGGATCAACTGTTAGGTAGGGTTCGTAGGCTAAAAGGGTTGGTCTAGATGAACATATGTCTTTATTCAACCTCCAGTATGTCATTATTCAACCTCCTATGGATTTGGTTGATCCAGGGATCCTTTCTGCTTGTTATCTGTAGTCAGGAAGGAATTTAGTTCCCGCTCATGCAGTTTTTTTTTTATTTGCCTTGCTTTGGATCAACTATTAGATAGGGATTATGTGTAGGCTAAAAAGGTTAGACTAGATCAATGATGGCGAACCTTTGAGAGGCCGAGTGACCAAACTGCAACCCAAAACCCCACTTTTTATTGCATAGTGCCAACATGATCATTTTAACCTGAATACAGAGTTTTTCATTTAGAAAAAAACAAATAAACACAGACCAATACAGTAAATAGAATACAGTAGATAGAATTAATTAAAGATTACCTAAAAACCTTTATATTACCATACATTAGTTGGGTAAACAGTGACCATTAACCCCTACATTATTAGACAGTAGTTTGAGATCCAAAAAGGGACTGTTATAATGTTATAGCATGTCACCTCTCTCTGCTACAGACATCTGCTTCCCTTTTTGTCTGGCTTTGTGGTAATAAACTCAGAGAGGGCTCAGAATGGCACATTTGGCACACGTGCCATAGGTTCGCCACCACTGGACTAGATGGACATATGCCTTTATTCAACCTCCAAAACAATGTAAAAAATACTCAACTAGCTGCATAAAATTATTTTATAAAAACAGATATTTTTCCAGAAGTCTAAACGGTCATTTTGATGTTTTTTTGTTACAATAGGAGCCATAAAATAAACTTAGGATGATACTGGCAATGTTGTTTAAGACAATATACAAATCATTTTCAGAATTATTGAACATTTTGTCCTGCAGATCTTTGACTTTTCATTGCATTTATATTTAAATACATTTTCAATCCGACAGTAAAACTAACCAAGAAGAAAATAGAATACAGTATATATAAGTGTGTGTGTGAGTGTGTGTGATATTTTATTATTAAGCATTTAAAACTTTGCTCTTTTGATCAATTATTGAATGTTCATATAAAAGAAAATGGCTTTTGTTCCTTTTCCAAAGGGTTTGAGAATAGTTCATCTTTAGCACTGTATCCAGAATTGTATCAACTATCCATTAATTGGTAATTATTTGGTTATTATTTTAAAATCATTGAAATTATAAATCATTGATCAGGATTCAGGAACTGCTCATTTAAAAACATGGAGACAACTTAATTACGGTAAAATGCAATGTTTAATTTATTAAATCTCAAATCAGTGAAAGGCATTTTAATCAAGTTGCAACTATTTTTAGCTGAGGTGGGATAAAGGAGCCAAAAAGTATTTCACTGCCCATTGCAAAGCAGTAAAACCTTCTTAGAGAAAAAGCACTTTAATCACGTATGCAATAGACAGAGGCACTTCTAGGGTTTTTGCTGCCTGAGCCAAACTTGAATGCCCCCCTTCGTGTGCCACTGCATTAAAGTGGGTGTGGCTTTGTCAATGGGCATGGTTTTGCCAATGGCTGTGGGTAAAATTTTACGATTTTGAACTTCCTATTAAATAGGTATTTAAACAGTTCCTCATACAGTCAATTACCAATAATGTAAATTACTAGAAACAGGTATGACATCCCTTTCTCAAACATCTTGTGTTGCCACTACTATATATACTTTCAGGTTTTAGTTGATCAAAATAACTTCTTTTATAGCCTGTGCTACATATGTTGGTTCAACTGTTACAATCCATTAGAAATGCCATACTTTCTGCAGTATAAAAGATTTTAGACAAAAGAATTGTAAGCCTGCCACCCCGTCAAGCCCCCACTAGCTAACTAGCATAACTAGACTTACCAAGCCTTACAAACTAAAACTAACTTAACCATATAAACTGTCAAAGAGGGGTTGAAGCAACTTACCCTGTATTGGAGTCATGAGGACTGAGCTCACACTCGTGCACATTTTCTAGTTAAATTTTTTTTTCATCACTACCTGTCTGCCGCCTTTCTTCTTCAATGCAGAGGTGCTGCCTGAGAAAAATGTCTCACTCTGCCTAATGGTAGATGTGGCCCTGGCAATAGATTAGCAATGAGCAATAAAATATCTCTGAATAGTAAGGAAATTATTAAAACTTACAAAATAAAAAGGTTTTATTGTTCATTGGTTCTTTAATCTTCATAAGGTTTTACACATTAGAGAAAAGCAGACAGAATAGATTGCAGCTGATTTTCAACTAACAAACAAAACAAAAAAATATGCCTGTTCTTGGAACTATCCACATTCCACATATCAAGTCTTTACTTGAACCATCTTGTTTTATTTTAAAGTAATATTTCATGTGGATATTGTTTAACAGCCCTGAGGGTTGATTATATGATATTAAAGGTGTGCTGTAATTGTTTTGACAATTAAAGATATGTAAAAAAAAGAATAATGTCTGTGTGTCTTGTGTAGAATGTAAGTTTCAAACAATACTTGAAAAATTAAAGGGACACTAAACCGATTTTATTGTGCACATGAAATCGGTATCTATTATTCACAAGGAGGTAAGATTGCTTATTCCCACCTCCCTGTGAATAATAGAACACCTGGGTAACAGAGATACACTTTCCTACCAGCCCTCCACTCGTGGCTCCTCCACAGCTGATAGGCGCACTTACCTGCTCACGCTCCTATCTTTTGTATTGGCGCGCATATGCAAAAGATAGGAGCTCAGTCGGGACACAGCGCCACCTGGTGGAGAGAAGCCACAAGTGGAGTGCCAGTAGGTAAGTGTATCTTTGTTACCCAGGCATTCTATTATTCACAGGGAGGTGGGAATAAGCAACCTCACCTCCCTGTGAATAATAGATAAAAAAAAAAGGCCTGGATAAGTTTCTAAAACTAAAAAATATTGAGAATTACTGGTATTAATGCATATAGATCTGGTTGATCCAGGGATACATTCCGATTGCCGTTTGGAGTCAGGAAGGGATTTTTTCCCCCTTTTTAGCTGGGGTTTTTTGCCTTCCTATGGATCAACTGTTAGGTAGGGTTAAAAAAAAAAAAAAAAAAATATATATATATATATAAAAAAAAAAAAAAATATATATATATATATATAAAGAGGGTGTATAGGTTGGACTTGATGGACGTATGTCTTTATTCAACCTTAATTACTATGTTAATAGATATCGATTGCATATACAGTACATAAAATCGGTTAAGTGTCCCTTTAAATTATATTTGAAGTATGGTGTTGATTAGTAGATGGGAAACCAAATATCTCTTCCTTCAGTTAAGTTGTATAAGTTGTTTTGGTTACTTTATTTCTTAAACCCGATCTAGAGAATTGATCTTACAATTGATCTTACATTCTACATGTATTTTAATTATCATGATGTCATTACTTAAAATTCAACAGGTATCTCAGTCATGCTGAAATATATTGGAATAACCAAAAGAGAACTCTTGTTTCATTTACCAGAAATGCTATAACAGAAATTCCATCCTTTACATTTTGTTTGATTTTTCTTGAGAGGAAACACATTTTAGACTTTTAGTCAAGCCTATTTACTTTCTCAAGCTCAGTGGCTGCTATATTACTTATACAGTGTTTCCCAAGCAGACTCCCATGCTGCAGCTGTTCAAGGACATTGCAGCCAAATGACTCACAGAGATATGTTGCTTGAACATCTGTTTAGCTTGTTCTTGGTGGACAACTCTGACAGTTTCTCATATCTTCCTAATACTGTTTTTTTTAACAATGTATAAACTATTTTAAGAATATGACTTAAAAGTATAACTTTTTTTGCATGTTTTTTTGTTAAGGGGACAAATAGGTATTTTCTATTGCATGCACAGCTGAATTGATACGTAGAGATATAATTATCTTCAATACCTTATCTGCACTGTTAGAATGTTTTACTTTTCATGGAGATGTGATGTGTACTGAAGAAGAGAGTGGACTGATAGGCAGGTAACTTTATGACAGGGAAGTAGGGGGATTAGGGGATGAAAAAAGAAAAGGGTAGCGAGGGGGGAAAGGATGTTGTAAAAAACATAAAAACTTTGATGCATATTTATAAATCATAATGCGGCAGATCATAGACAGGATAGAAGGAATGGGGAGTTCTGCATATCTGTTGTATTCAATTAGATCAACTGGACTTGAAGTTTAGTTCTTGAAGACGTTTCGCTAGTCATCCGACTGGCTTTCTCAATTCAGAATGACTTGTACAAGAATCTGTGGCAATTATGTACCCTGGAAAATCCCAATGACTATCACAGCCAGGTGTTAAGGGCGTGATTAGATAGTGGCTAAGAGGTGTTATAGGAACGCCCAGAGTAAGGTGTCAAAACAGCATTGTACATGGCAGACAGATGGTGTCGAACCCCCCCACCTCTATTTAGGCTTGGTTTCTTTATTTTCACATAAATGGCCTCCTTGACACCTCTCTTGAACCAGTCACGTTCCTTTGCCAATATGTTAACATTACAATCTTCAAAGGTATGTCCTTTATCCTTAAGATGCAGGTACACGGCTGAGTCCTGACCCGAGGAATTGGCTCTTCTGTGCTGGGCCATACGTTGATGCAGTTGTTGTTTGGTCTCCCCCACATACAAATCAGAGCATTCTTCACTGCACTGCACTGCACTGCGTATATGATGTCGCTTTTCTTGTGTTTCGGTATTGGGTCTTTCGGATGTACCAATTGCTGCCTCAGCGTGTTGCTCGGTTTAAAGCAGACAGGGATACGGTGTTTTTTGAAAACTCTTCTTAATTTCTCAGAGACCCCTGCTACATATGGGATGACCATGTTCTTTCTCCTGTCTTGCTTTTCCCCTTCACTGTTGGTATTCGTGTTCTTTTCTTCCTTACTCTGGGCGTTCCGATAACACCTCTTAGCCACTATCTAATCACGCCCTTAACACCTGGCTGTGATATGCTAATTGGGATTTTCCAGGGTACATAATTGCCACAGATTCTTGTACAAGTCATTCTGAATTGAGAAAGCCAGTCGGATGACTAGCGAAACGTCTTCAAGAACTAAACTTCAAGTCCAGTTGATCTAATTGAATACAACAGATATACCATGACCTGGATGAATGAGAACCTTCACAAGCATATTTCAAATCATTTTGGGGAGAAAACCCTCAAACTTGTACGGCAATATGAAAAGACAGCAAGAAAATTGGCAGACTACAGAAACCACCTGCGATTTAACCTCCGATGCAAACAACAAAGGCTAGTACCATGCAGCATACGTCTGGATTCCACAGTTAAAGGCCTCAGAGCCAAACAGATACTGCAAAAAGCTCAAACACAGCTCCAAAATGAACGGGTACGACAGACACATTTTACAGTCGATGCTTTATTGCACAACATTAATCAACTAGAACAGAACCTGGCCTCACAGCTACCTGTGTCCATCTGGGAAAGAGTGATGGAGTTCACCAAACAAGCACAGCTTTCTCAGCACTGTAAGGGAAAACAAAGGCAACAGAACAAGTTCTCTATTCTGTCATCCCAGAACACCCCCAAGGGAGAACAACTACCTTGGATACAAAAGGAGGGAAGTGTCCCTTCATCTAACAAGGAGGAATGGGTGAGAAACTTGTCTAACAGGACTCTGACCAAGCCAGAAATGGAAGTCCTTGCTAAGGGCTTGAATTTTGCCATAACTCCTAAAGCCATCCCTGTGGTGGATATTATAGCAGCCACTGAAGCCTCGTGCCTCCAAAATAATCCACCACAGAGTGAGGCAGAACAACTTCGCCTTAAGGTATCTGCAGCCTTAGCCAGTGCTAAAACTCCTTCTAACCTGACCACACAGGAAAGAAGAGCCTTAACATCCCTCAAGAAAGATTCTAGTATCACCATTCTACCGGCAGACAAGGGAAGATTCACAGTGGTACTTAACAACTCAGACTACCATGATAAGGTGACCATGCTCCTGGCCGATAACAACACATTTGAGGCTTTAACAAGGGATCCCACCAGCCGGTACAAGAAAACCGTCATAGACTTACTACAACAGCTGCAAAAGGATAAAGCCATTGATCGAGCAATGTATCATCGCCTCTACCCTGGTGAGGCACATCCATGCATATATGGACTCCCAAAGATACACAAGGAAGGGGAACCACTAAGACCTATAGTCAGCAGCATCAACTCTGTAACATACAAGGTGGCAAAATACCTAGCCAACATCTTAGGACCATTGGTGGGAAGTTCTAAGCATCACATCCAGAACTCTCAGGATTTCTCCAACAAGACTGAAGATATAGTACTCGGTGCAGAAGAAACTATGGTGTCCTATGATGTGACATCTCTCTTCACCTGTATACCCACCAAGGAGGCTGTTGTCATGGTGAGAAAACGGCTAGGCCAAGACAGCACTCTCACCAGCAGAACTGATCTCAACCCAGAACAGGTGTGTTCCTTACTGGACTTGTGCCTGAATACCACCTATTTCAAATGCAGGGATAAGTTCTATAAGCAAAAACACGGATGTGCTTTGGGATCTCCAGTTTCATCCATTGTAGCCAACCTTTACATGGAGGAGGTAGAAAAACTGGTGCTTAATACCTTTAAGGGCATAGCACCCAGCCACTGGTTCAGATATGTGGATGACACCTGGGTTAAAATCCACCAGAAGGAAGTACAAGCTTTCACAGAACACATTAATGCGGTAGACCAAAACATCAAATTTACAAGGGAAGAGGTACAAAACAACAAACTGGCTTTCTTGGACTGCTTGGTAGAAGTCAGGGAGAATGGTAAACTGAAAGTAGAGGTTTACAGAAAACCAACACACACAGATCAGTATTTGATGTTTGACTCCCACCACCCTTTAGATCACAAGCTGGGGGTCATCAGAACCCTGCAACACAGAGCTGAGAACATCCCCACTAGCACAGAGGTGAAGGCTAAAGAAATGAAACATCTCAGAGGAGCCCTTAAAACTTGTGGATATCCAGACTGGGCCTTTGTCAAAAGAAGCAGAAGGAAAGAAAAGAACACGAATACCAACAGTGAAGGGGAAAAGCAAGACAGGAGAAAGAACATGGTCATCCCATATGTAGCAGGGGTCTCTGAGAAATTAAGAAGAGTTTTCAAAAAACACCGTATCCCTGTCTGCTTTAAACCGAGCAACACGCTGAGGCAGCAATTGGTACATCCGAAAGACCCAATACCGAAACACAAGAAAAGCGACATCATATATGCAGTGCATGCAATGCGTTATGTGTCAAAGGCCGCATGAAAAATTCTCTTATTTACCGAACTAGTAAAAGGTATGGACTTGCACATATATGTGCAGGTTTTACATCTTGTGGCTCCGCACTATAGAGCCTTTATATTTCAACCAGGATTCTCAAATGGAGGGTACATACAAAAACTGGTGAGATAACACGTCTCCCAGTGATTTAAGCCCTTTTAAGACATACTTGCTCCCTGTTCAGAACTTCCCTCATGCTGGATCTTGTTTCAAAACGGGTAAAATTTCTTGACAAGATACAACTGTGTGTATTGTGCACTATATGTTGGTAACAAAGACAGCTGTTTGTTGCCCTGTCATTTTCTACAATAGGTTTACTGTACTCTCACCTCTAATCAGGTTTTTTCTCTGCATAGATTCCCGCTCGATTACAGCTTTCTCCAGTGATTTTTCTCTTGTAGCCCCTTTTCACTACAACCATATCAGCATTTCTTTACGTTTTTCTCCGGACGAAACAAGGCAATAAGTTGGGAGCAATTTCTCCTCAGTCTTAGATATTGCCCAAAGGGATAGCCTGTACACAATGGGGAGGATGACTAAGTGAGGCATGTAATATTGTATTCCCTGATTCTGGTTTCCTGTAATTGTGGGTCTCCAACCCCACTGTTGTGGAACGAATGTATTAAATCTAGATAGTTTATACTCTTATCTCCAAAAACTAGGTAAATTTAAGGTTGTAAATAGGATTTTCAAAGTAATTGATCCACTCCTCAAATTCTTGTTTGGAGAATTTTTCCAGACAAACAGTAAGTCTCATCTATGTATCTTTTATACATTACCACTTTACAATTTTCACCTTAAAACTCGGGGTGTGGAAAGACTGGTCTCCTCGCACCACCCCATAACAAATTAGCATATGGTGGGGCAAATTTGCCCCTTTGATGCCCCACAGCGTTTGTATATAAAAAAACCCACCAAACTCAAAATAATTATGTGTGAGTAGATATGGGGAAGCATCAATAATAAATGTTTCCATTCTGTGGAATACGAGCTATAACAGCCCCAAATGGTAAATAACTGCCTGTATACCCCAAAAATGTGGAATACATGATAAAATAGAACCACGTCCGTGGTTGCCAAACTTATATTGACCCAGCCAAGTAAAACAATGAGAACATTAAGAATATGATGGTGTCCCTAATGTAATGACTTCAGTCCTTCTAACTAAATGGTTGTATAAGGAAGTCTACAGTAGAAAGACTTCATTAAGGAGGCTATTCCTCAGCAACAATGGGTCTCCCTCTATAGGAAGAGGGTTCATTTTTATGTGTCTTTAGTAAGTGATGGAAATGGGGTAACAGGAAATTGGGAATTAAAAAGTACCTCATATTTTTATCTAGAATTCCTATGGCCAAACCATCCTCCACTATTTTTCCATTCATGTCTGAAACGCTCATTCGGATTACTCTCAATACGAGTATACACTTCTTTATCATTTATTGTCTAAGTGCTTTCCCTGTTGGTAGTCGCTCTATTCAATACTACTACCATCCCTCTTTGCCTGAGTTCTCTCATTATAAAGAATCATCCTTTTTAAGGTTTAGGCATACTTGCACATTCTCCACGCTAAGATTACTTACATCTCATTTTAAGTTTTTATTTTTATCTCTCTCAATTACAGTCTGGTGTACTCTGAGCTCAGACTCAACTAGTTCTTTGGAACATATCCACCTATAACTCCTAGTTTGTAAGGGAATAAATTTAGATTTTCCCTAATTTATATTATACTTCTTAGGGTCTTAGGGTCTTCGCCCACAGATTGTTAGCCATATCCCCGTTATTCATTATGACGCAGAGTTTCTTAATTTGGAACTCTTTTTCATTAATGAATAACGGGTTTGGCTAACAATCTAGGGGCGAAGACCCAAGAAGTATAATATAAATTAGGGCAAAATCTAAATTTAAGGTATTTACAAACCTTAAATTTACCTATGTTTTGGAGATAAGAGTATAAACTTCTAGATCTTACATTCGTGGCACAACAGTGGGGTTGGGACCCAAAATTACAGGACCACCGAATCAGGAATACAATATTAGACATGCATCATCTAGCAATCCCCCCATTGTGTACAGCTATCCCTTATGGGCAATATCTAAGACTGAGGAGAATTGCTCCAACTTGACCTTGTTTCGTGAGAACATTAAAGAAATGACTGCTAGTTAGTAGAAGGGCTACAAGGAAAATCACTTGAGAAAGCTGTTATCGAGCGGAATCTATGCAGAGAACGACCTGATTAGAGGTAGAATGTACAGAACCTATTGTAGAAAATGACAGGGACAACAACAGACTGTCTTTGTTACCAAATATAGTGCACAATACACACAAGTGGTATCTATTGTCAAAGAATTTTTACCCGTTTTTGGAACAAGATCCAGCTATGAGGGAAGTTCTGAAACGGGAATGCAAGTAGGTCCCTAAAGGGCTAAATCACTGGGCAGACGTGTTATGTCCCAGTCGTTTTTGTAGTACCTCTCATTCTGAGGAATCCGTGATTGAATATAGCCTCATATGTGCGGCCACAAGATGTAACCTGCACATATATGTTGCAGTCCAATACCTTTACTAGTTCGGTAAATTAAGAATTTTCTCCAGGCACAATATATCATTGGCAATACCGATCATGTAGTGTACCTATTGACATGTATTTGTGCTCATATCCAATTGTAGGATGCACCCACACGCTCCCTCAAGTCCCGAATTAGAGAACATATAAGGGAATTAGAGTCGGGAACGAACTCAGTCCTTTAGGTAAACACTTTAAAATGTGTAATCGGAGCAATGTCTCTTATTTTAGAGTCCAGGGGATACAATGTTTTCACCCAGACAAAAGAAAAAGAGAGAGGGCTGTTATACTTAGAAAGCAGAAGTCAAAGGATCTTTTTGTGGAAACTAGAGTACGCAACGCTTCCTCACGTTATGATATCCTCTGTTACATAGATTAACAGCTCCCCTATATTTGGGAGATAATAGAATCCGATCAACCCTTGATTGTCCAATAACTAACTGTCTCCACTCTAACTTACAAGAGACATAAAGGGACTTTATTTTTACTTTTGCTTTCTGATCTAATATGTCTTGCTGGACATTGAAAAATTACTGAAAAAATTGTGAGGTAATTAATGTATTTAACCTTATTACTATATTATCTCTTCTGTTTTAAAAATATGTTTGATAGTGTTGAGACACCATTATACTGCATACTTAATGATTTAAAATTTTTCACGCCCGAAAAGGAGTTTCTTCCCTTTAAGAAACGTGTTCCGATGTGTATAAAGGGCAGGGTTAACCCTGCGATCATGTGCCTATGATTAAGAGCCGTTTGGGGCTTGAAAAACCGTAGGCGTTGATGTTAGTATGCTGTTGTTGCTGGAAGATTAAATAAAGACTTTGTTTTTAAAGTATCCGAATGACTTACTTTCCGGTGTGCGCCGATAGAACTGCTCCCAAGACTTTGGACCCTTCCAAATGAAGGGTTCAGGGCGGGCGGCACCCGACCACCAGGGGAGGCGGTGAGTTTCAATGTGTACAAAAGCTATCTTTTGATTGAATTGGCAGACTGCCGGAGCGATAGGTTCGGGGTATATACACCCGACCTTGCATTATACTAAGTAAGACTAAATAAGTATATCTGAATACTTGGATTTTGAGTTTTAGAGCTAGGACTGATATACATAGAGCTGTGTTTAGTATTTGAATTTTCATTGTAAAGGGCCAGACCATAGTCACAACTGTTCAATTTGATCTTATTATAGAAAGAGATTGTGCAAATGTGCAAATTTGCAGATAGACTCATCACCCTAAACCCATTTAACTTTCTTCCTGGCACTTCTGAGTGAACATGATCTTTATATTATATCATATAATTATTAATTATTATACCATATGTTATTTGATTAATAGCTGCAATTTAATAGAAAGACCAGCAGGTGTGTAATAATTAAATACATTTTAGCAATTTTATTCATCATTTTATCAATAAAAAACCCAATACATATAAATCAATTAACCATCCTGAGACAATAAATTAATATCATTTTCATCTATAGAAGATTTTTTTGTGTACAAGGGCGTGTGTACAGTCTGGGACAGCGAATGGGCCGCATGTTGCCCCCAGGCCTTAATTGACCAGTTCTGTTGTAAGGCAAAGATATGTCACATTGCACTCTGAACACACACATACCACAATATTTACATATTGTACATGCATGTCTCCACTGACTGCTTCATGGTCAGTTTTAAAAAAAAGCTGGATGAATTTCTGCAAACAGGAATGCTGCAAGTTACTGGTATTGATCTAAAGTAGAGTTGATCCAGGGAAATTTCCGATTGCCACTTGGAGTCAGGAAGGAATTTTTTCCCCTTCATAAATTTGGTGGGTTTTTTTTGCCTTCCTCTGGATCAACAGTTAGGCAGGAAATGAGGATATTGCTAGATGGGTTGGACTGGATGGACGTATGTCTTTATTCAACCTCAAATACTATACTAGAATGGTCAATAGCACTTTTGTAAATATGGCGGCCCCTCTCCCCACCGTTCTTTGATTCATGGGAGCCACCAGACGTTAGATAGTTGGCTCAAACAGTCGGTCTTTGAACATTTTTGTTGGTTGAAAATATCTAACCCTATACTAGGCTTTGTCTTGAGATAATGATACCAAGGCAGATAAAAGATGGAATCCGGTCTGAATCGCAACTCCTGAATCCGAAAGATTCCGTTTGGATCTATTCGTAAATGACTGGAACTATGGATCACAGAACTTTAGTACATATTCCAAAAACCCTCAAAAGTATGGAGCTATTTTTGAGGGTTACTGAAAATACAAGGCTACTTTTAGGGTGAATTACCACTGGTGTCCTTATTAAGCACCTTCAAAACAATGGTCAGGCAGCCCTTTTACATATAAAAAAGATGTAAAACTAGGAAGGAATCTAGATAAAATAATGTAAAGGATTAATTGCCTGGTAGATGCTCTGTACAAATAATAGTTGCATTAAATGTAACTATTTGCTATTTGCCCTTCTTCTACATAAAGTGCATTTATAATACAACATTTATATGACTTGCTACTATAAATAATAACTAGGGGGTGGCTAATAGCTGTACTACTAAAAGTGATGGCCCACAGTTTTCTGATTGCTTGCCTTGATTAGAGTGGTCTGTAACAGAGCAGCCACTCTCCTCCCTTCATGAAGGGAAGAGAGATAAAGAATTGACTGAGCATTTGCAGATACGCATCTTTTATGTTGCCCACTCTGGAAAAGCAAGAAACGCAAAATTAGATATGATTTTGTCCAAATTGTTAATTATTTCAGAAACAGAAGATACAGCTACTTGTTACAGCATGTTAGGAGATTCATTTAGGATACTTCCTAACTTGCTCTTTACTTAATAGATCATTTTTATATTTTTAACTTAAGTTCTATTTTAAAAATTACTAGCATGTTACTGTTATATGCAATCAAGTTTACTATTATTACAAAGGGTTATTCCAATAGCTTGCCAATGTTTTGCTACTACACACCAACATTTCCAAAGCTTTATGAGAGTCTGCACTAAGCAAAATCTAGGTTAATCCTTCCATTGCCATGAGGATCAGGGACCCCCAAACCATTCTCATAGTGTTTATGTATAAATATTAGAGAAATTAATTTCCACTAAGTAAAATGTGATTATATGTCAGAATCCACTTTTGTAGGCCTAGAACGTACATGATTTTAAAATGGAAGAAGCAGCCTGGGCCTAATACAGAAAAAATCTGGATAACATAAATAGCCTACCATTTGAAACAGCAAGACCATTCCTTCATTTACACTACATGGAAAATATATCTCAATGTACAATTTAAACAAGAATTATTGGTGTGGGATGGTAACAGCCTTCATCTCTTTCAGCTCTAATGAATGGAAAGTTTTTTCATTGCTATGGATCTGATTCACTTAAAATGTTCACAACGCTGAAAGGAAAGCCAGACATGTAAAAAGGCTTTAAAACCGCTGGGATGAGTTTAATGCAAGTTAAAGGATAAACTGTATTGCCTCAATGCATTTTTTTAAAAACGGCTTTCAAAAGAGAAGGTATGCAGCTCTCCCTATACATTTTTTCCCTGATTTCGAGCTTCTCTCTGCCTTCAATTAGCCACACTGTGAAGGGGGTGTAACAATTATGTTTGCCTGTAACTGTCACTCAAAACTAGCATGTGAGAAAACACTCCTCCACCCATCCTTGATAAACTTGATTATGTAGGCTGTATCCTAGCAACTGAACAGTTCAAGTTTGTTGACTGGCAGTGGAGGAGGTTGTAATAGACATTCCCACCAGCCAATGACAAGTGATATGTTAATCAGGGCCCTGGGCCCTCTAGGAGGCGGGCTTTTAGCATTCATCTTTGCTGTGTTTATATCTAGGGAAGGCAGACAGTTGTGAAATGATTTCAGCTGCTGGAAGTGGTGGACATGTAATGGGGTGATGTTATTTTTTTATATTGTTGTCCTTTAAATTTCACAGATGTATATCAATATAACAGATTATTATAATGAAAATACAGTTTATCTCAAACCTTGAACCTCACAGACTCTAATACATTTTCTCAGAAAGCCTTGTATTGACATTAGGAGATAAAAATAAATACACAAAACTTACAAATTATGCATAAATATTTTCAAAACAGTATTTTTTACTGATTAAAACAATCAAACTTATCACTTGCTTTCATGTTAGGACTTAGTTTATTTTAGAAGTAACAACAAGCAATAATAGCATATGATAAAAAAACGATAATATAGCTAAATAACAAGACCATCCAAGTCTTAAAGTATTAGCAAAGGTAAATTTGTGCAAGACTGAGGCCTTTTGCCAAATAAACAAATATAGTTATCAGTAAATATCTACCACTCAGATTGAATACATTTATTTCCATTGGATAGTATTAAAGAGAAGGCTGGAAAAGTTTCTAAAATTGAAAGTTAATGGTATTATACATATAGTTCTTGTTGATCCAGGGATCATTCCGATTGCCATTTAAAGTCAAGAAGGATTTTTTTCCCTGCATATACTTTTTTTTTTTTCTTCCTCTGGATCAACTGTTAGGTAGGGTTCGTAGGCTAAAAGGGTTGGTCTAGATGAACATATGTCTTTATTCAACCTCCAGTATGTCTTATTCAACCTCCTATGGATTTGGTTGATCCAGGGATCCTTTCTGCTTGTTATCTGTAGTCAGGAAGGAATTTAGTTCCCGCTCATGCAGTTTTTTTTTTTATTTGCCTTGCTTTGGATCAACTATTAGATAGGGATTATGTGTAGGCTAAAAAGGTTAGACTAGATCAATATGGCGAACCTTTGAGAGGCCGAGTGACCAAACTGCAACCCAAAACCCCACTTTTTATTGCATAGTGCCAACATGATCATTTTAACCTGAATACAGTTTTTCATTTAGAAAAAAACAAATAACACAGACCAATACAGTAAATAGAATACATAGATAGAATTAATTAAAGATTACCTAAAAACCTTTATATTACCATACATTAGTTGGGTAAACAGTGACCATTAACCCCCTACATTATTAGACAGTAGTTTGAGATCCAAAAAGGGACTGTTATAATGTTATAGCATGTCACCTCTCTCTGCTACAGACATCTGCTTCCCTTTTTGTCTGGCTTTGTGGTATAAACTCAGAGAGGGCTCAGATGGCACATTTGGCCACAGGTGCCATAGGTTCGCCCCCACTGGACTAGATGGACAATGCCTTTATTCAACTCCTCCAAAACATGTAAAAAATACTCAACTAGCTGCATAAAATTATTTTATAAAAAAGATATTTTTCCAGAGTCTAAACGGTCATTTTGATGTTTTTTGGTTACAATAGGAGCCATAAAATAACTTAGGATGATACTGGCAATGTTGTTTAAGACAATATCAAATCATTTTCAGAATTATTGAACATTTTGTCTGCAGATCTTTGACTTTTCATTGCATTATATTAAATACATTTTCAATCCGACAGTAAAACTAACCAGAGAAAATAGAATACAGTATATATAAGTGTGTGTGTGAGTGTGTGTGTATATTTTATTTAAGCATTTAAACTTTGCTCTTTTGATCAATTATTGAATGTTCATATAAAAAGAAAAGGGCTTTGTTCCTTTCCAAGGGTTGAGAATAGTTCATCTTTAGCACTGTATCCAGAATTGTATCAACTATCATTAATTGGTAATTATTTGGTTATTATTTTAAAATCATTGAAATTATAAATCATTGATCAGGATCAGGAACTGCTCATTTAAAAACATGGGGACAATCTAATTACGGTAAAATGCAATGTTTAATTTATTAAATCTCAAATCAGTGAAAGGCATTTTAATCAAGTTGCAACTATTTTTAGCTGAGGTGGGATAAAGGAGCCAAAAAGTATTTCACTGCCCTTTGCAAAGCAGTAAAACCTTCTTAGAGAAAACCACTTTATCACGTATGCAATAGACAGAGGCACTTCTAGGGTTTTTGCTGCCTGAGCCAAACTTGAATGCCCCCCTTCGTGTGCCACTGCATTAAAGTGGGTGTGGCTTTGTCAATGGGCATGGTTTTGCCAATGGCGTGGGTAAAATTTTACGATTTTAACTTCTATTAAATAGGTATTTAAAACATCCTCATCAGTCTACCAATAATGTAAATTACTAGAAACAGGTATGACATCCCTTTCTCAAACATCTTGTGTGCCACTACTATATATACTTTCAGGTTTTAGTTGATCAAATACTTCTTTTAGCCTGTGCTACATATGTTGGTTCAACTGTTACAATCCATTAGAAATGCCATACTTTCTGCAGTATAAAAGATTTTAGACAAAAGAATTGTAAGCCTGCCACCAAGCCCCCACCCTGACTAACTAGCTAACTAAACTTACCAAGCCTTACAAACTAAAACTAACTTAACCATATAAACTGTCAAAGAGGGGTTGAAGCAACTTACCCTGTATTGGAGTCATAGGACTGACTCACACTCGTGCACATTTTCTAGTTAAATTTTTTTTTCATCACTACCTGTCTGCCGCCTTCTTCTTCAATGCAGAGGTGCTGCCTGAGAAAAATGTCTCACTCTGCCTAATGGTGAGATGTGGCCCTCAATAGATTAGCAATGAGCAATAAAATATCTCTGAATAGTAAGGAAATTATTAAAACTTACAAAATAAAAAGGTTTATTGTTCATTGGTTCTTTAATCTTCATAAGGTTTTACACATTAGAGAAAAGCAGACAGAATAGATTGCAGCTGATTTTCAACTAACAACAAAACAAAAAATATGCCTTGTCTTGGAACTATCCACATTCCACATATCAATCTTTACTTGAACCATCTTGTTTTATTTTAAAGTAATATTTCATGTGGATTTGTTTAACAGCCCTGAGGGTTGATTATATGATATTAAAGGTGTGCTGTAATTGTTTTGACAATTAAGATATGTAAAAAAAGAATAATGTCTGTGTTTCTTGTGTAGAATGTAAGTTCAAACAATACTTGAAAATTAAAGGACATAAACACTAAACCGTTTTATTGTGCACATGAAATCGGTATCTATTATTCACAGAGGAGTAGATTGCTTATTCCCACTCCCGTGGAATAATAGAAAACCTGGGTAACAGAGATACACTTTCCTACCAGCCCTCCACTCGTGGCTCCTCCACAGCTGATAGGCGCACTTACCTGCTCACGCTCCTATCTTTTGTATTGGCGCGCATATGCAAAAGATAGGAGCTCAGTCGGGACAACAGCGCCACCTGGTGGAGAGAAGCCAAAGTGGAGTGCCAGTAGGTAAGTGTATCTTTGTTACCGCGCATTCTATTATTCCAGGGAGGTGGGAATAAGCAACCTCACCTCCCTGTGAATAATAGATAAAAAAAAAAGGCCTGTAAGTTTCAAAAACTAAAAAATATTGAGAATTACTGGTATTAATGCATATAGATATGGTTGATCCAGGGATACATTCCGTTGCCGTTGGGAGTCAGGAAGGATTTTTTTCCCCCTTTTTAGCTGGGGTTTTTTGCCTCCTATGGATCAACTGTTAGGTAGGGTTAAAAAAAAAAAAAAAAAATATATATATATATATATATATATAGATATATAATAAGAGGGTGTATAGTTTGACTTGATGGCGTATGTCTTTATTCAACCTTAATTACTATGTTAATAGATATCGATTGCATATACAGTACATAAAATCGGTTAGTGTCCCTTTAAATTATATTTGAAGATGTTTGATTAGTAGATGGGAAACCAAATATCTCTCCTTCAGTTAAGTTGTATAGTTGTTTTGGTTACTTTATTTCTTAACCCATCTGAGAATTGATCTTACAATTGATCTTACATTCTACATGTATTTTAATTATCATGATGTCATTACTTAATTCAACAGGTATCTCAGTCATGCTGAAATATATTGAGATAACCAAAAGAGAACTCTTGTTTCATTTACCAGAAATGCTATAACAGAAATTCCATCCTTTACATTTTGTTTGATTTTTCTTGAGAGGAAACACATTTTAGACTTTTAGTCAAGCCTATTTACTTTCTCAAGCTCAGTGGCTGCTATATTACTTATACAGTGTTTTCCAAGCAGACTCCCATCTGCAGCTGTTCAAGGACATTGCAGCCAAATGACTCACAGAGATATGTTGCTTGAACATCTGTTTAGCTTGTTCTTGGTGGACAACTCTGACAGTTCTCATATCTTCCTAATACTGTTTTTTTAAACAATGTATAACTATTTTAGAAATATGACTTAAAAGTATAACTTTTTTTGCATGTTTTTTGTTAAGGGGACAAATGGTATTTTCTATTGCATGCACAGCTGAATGAGTACGTAGAGATATAATATCTTCAATACCTTATCTGCACTGTTAGAATGTTTTACTTTCATGGAGATGTGATGTGTACTGAAGAAGAGAGTGGACTGATAGGCAGGTAACTTTATGACAGGGAAGTAGGGGGATTAGGGATGAAAAAGAAAAGGTAGCGAGGGGGGAAAGGATGTTTAAAACATAAAAACTTTGATGCATATTTATAAATCATAATGCGGCAGACTCTAGACAGGATAGAAGGAATGGGGAGTTCTGCATATCGTTGTATTCAATTAGATCAACTGGACTTGAAGTTTAGTTCTTGAAGACGTTTTTCCTAGTCATCCGACTGGCTTTCTCAATTCAGAATGACTTGTACAAGAATCTGTGGCAATTATGTACCCTGGAAAATCCAATAGCATATCACAGCCAGGTGTTAAGGGCTGATTAGATAGTGGCTAAGAGGTGTTTATAGGAACGCCCAGAGTAAGGTGTCAAAAACAGCATTGTACATGGCAGACAGATGGTGTCGAACCCCCCCACCTCTATTTAGGCTTGGTTCTTGTCTATTTTCACATAAATGGCCTCCTTGACACCTCTCTGAACCATTCACGTTCCTTTGCCAATATGTTAACATTACAATCTTCAAAGGTATTCCTTTATCCTTAAGATGCAGTACCGACCTGAGTCCTGACCCGAGGATTGGCTCTTCTGTGCTGGGCCATACGTTGATGCAGTGTTGTTGTTTGGTCTCCCCCACATACAATCAGAGCATTCTTCATGCACTGCACTGCGTATATGATGTCGCTTTTCTTGTGTTCGGTATTGGGTCTTTCGGATTGTACCAATTGCTGCCTCAGCGTGTTGCTGGTTTAAAGCAGACAGGGATACGTGTGTTTTTGAAAACTCTTCTTAATTTCTCAGAGACCCCTGCTACATATGGGATGACCATGTCTTTCTCCTGTCTTGCTTTTCCCCTTCACTGTTGGTTTCGTTTTCTTTTTCTCCTTACTCTGGGCGTTCCGATAACACCTCTTAGCCACTATCTATCACGCCCTTAACACCTGGCTTTGATATGCTAATTGGATTTTCCAGGGTACATAATTGCCACAGATTCTTGTACAAGTCATTCTGAATTGAGAAAGCCAGTCGGATGACTAGCGAACGTCTTCAAGAACTAAACTTCAAGTCCAGTTGATCTAATTGAATACAACAGATATACCATGCTGGATGAATGAGAACCTTCACAAGCATATTTCAAATCATTTTGGGGAGAAAACCCTCAAACTTGTACGGCAATATGAAAAGACAGCAAGAAAATTGGCAGACTACAGAACCACCTGCGATTTAACCTCCGTTGCAACAACAAAGGCTAGTACCATGCAGCATACGTCTGGATCCACAGTTAAAGGCCTCAAGCCAAACAGATACTGCAAAAGCTCAAACACCTCTCCAAAATGAACGGGTACGACAGACACATTTTACAGTCGATGCTTTATTGCACAACATTAATCAACTAGAACAGAACCTGGCCTCACAGCTACCTGTGTCCATCTGGGAAAATATGGAGTTCACCAAACAAGCACAGCTTTCTCAGCACTGTAAGGAAAACAAAGGCAACAGAACAAGTTCTCTATTCTGTCATCCCAAACACCCCCAAGGGAGAACACTACCTTGGATACAAAAGGAGGGAAGTGTCCCTTCATCTAACAAGGAGGAAGGTGGAGAAACTTGTCTAACAGGACTCTGACCAGCCAGAAATGGAATTCCTTGCTAAGGGCTTGAATTTTGCCATAACTCCTAAACCCATCCCTGTGGTGGATATTTAGCAGCCACAGAAGCCTCAATCCACAATAATAATACCACAGAGTGAGGCAGAACAACTTCGCCTTAAGGTATCTGCAGCCTTAGCCAGTGCTAAAACTCCTCTCTAACCTGACCACACAGGAAAGAAGAGCCTTAACATCCCTCAAGAAAGATTCTAGTATCACCATTCTAACCGGCAGACAGGGAAGATTCACAGTGGTCCTTAACACTCAGACTACCATGATAAGGTGACCATGCTCCTGGCCGATAACAACACATTTGAGGCTTTAACAAGGATCCCCACCAGCCGGTACAAGAAAACCGTCATAGACTTACTACAACAGCTGCAAAAGGATAAAGCCATGATCGAGCAATGTATCATCGCCTCTACCCTGGTGAGGCACATCCATGCATATATGGACTCCCAAAGATACACAAGGAAGGGGAACCACTAAGACCTATAGTCAGCAGCATCAACTCTGTACATACAAGGTGGGCAAAATACCTAGCCAACATCTTAGGACCATTGGTGGGAAGTTCTAAGCATCACATCCAAACTCTCAGGATTTCTCCAACAAGATTGAAGATATAGTACTCGGTGCAGAAGAAACTATGGTGCCCTATGATGTGACATCTCTCTTCACCTGTATACCCACCAAGGAGGCTGTTGTCATGGTGAGAAAAACGGCTAGGCCAAGACACACTCTCCCAGCAGAACTGATCTCACCCAGAACAGTGTGTTCCTTACTGACTTGTGCCTGAATACCACCTATTTCAAATGCAGGGATAAGTTCTATAAGCAAAAACACGGATGTGCTTTGGGATCTCCAGTTTCATCCATTGTAGCCAACCTTTACATGGAGGAGGTAGAAAAACTGGCTTAATACCTTTAAGGGCATAGCACCCCAGCCACTGGTTCGATATGTGGATGACACCTGGGTTAAAATCCACCAGAAGGAAGTACAAGCTTTCACAGAACACATTAATGCGGTAGACCAAAACATCAAATTTACAAGGGAAGAGGTACAAAACAACAAATGGCTTTCTTGGACTGCTTGGTAAAGTCAGGGAGAATGGTAACTGGAAGTAGAGGTTTACAGAAAACCACACACACAATCAGTATTTGATGTTGACTCCCACCACCCTTTAGATCACAAGCTGGGGGTCATCAGAACCCTGCAACACAGAGCTGAGAACATCCCCACTAGCACAGAGGTGAAGGCTAAAGAAAAATAAACATCTCAGAGGACCCTTAAAACTTTGGATATCCAGACTGGGCCTTTGTCAAAAGAAGCAGAGGAAAGAAAGAAACAACCATACCAACAGTGAAGGGGAAAAGCAGACAGGAGAAAGAACATGGTCATCCCATATGTAGCAGGGTCTCTGAGAAATTAAGAAGAGTTTTCAAAAAACACCGTATCCCGTCTGCTTTAAACCGAGCAACACGCTGAGGCAGCAATTGGTACATCCGAAAGACCCAATACCGAAACACAAGAAAAGCGCATCATATAGCAGTGCAGTGCAGTCAGTGAAGAATGCTCTGATTTGTATGTGGGGAGACCAAACAACAACTGCATCAACGTATGGCCCAGCACAGAAGAGCCAATTCCTTGGTCGGACTCAGCCGTGTACCTGCATCTTAAGGATAAAGACATACCTTTGAAGATGTAATGTTAACATATTGGCAAGGAACGTGACTGGTTCAAAGAGGTGTCAAGGAGGCCATTTATGTGAATAAAGAAACCAAGCCTAAATGAGGTGGGGGTTCCAACCATCTGTCTGCCATGTACATGCTGTTTTGACACCTTACTCTGGGCGTTCCTATAACACCTCTTAGCACTATCTAATCACCGCCCTTAACACCTGGCTGTGATATGCTAATTGGGATTTTCCAGGGTACATAATTCCACAGATTCTTGTACAAGTCATTCTGAATTGAGAAAGCCAGTCGCATGATGCTCAATTGAAATACAACAGATATGCAGAACTCCCCATTCCTTCTATCCTGTCTATGATCTGCCGCATTATGATTATAAATATGATCAAAGTTTTTATGTTTTTTACAACATCCTTTCCCCCCTCGCTACCCTTTTCTTTTTTCATCCCCTAATCCCCCTACTTCCCTGTCATAAAGTTACCTGCCTATCAGTCCACTCTCTTCTTCAGTACACATCACATCCCATGAAAAGTAAACATTCTACAGTGCGATAAGGTATTGAAGATAATTATATCTCTACGTATCAATTCAGCTGTGCATGCAATAGAAAATACCTATCATTCTTCACTGCACTGCACTGCGTATATGATGTCGCTTTTCTTGTGTTTCGGTATTGGGTCTTTCGGATGTACCCATTGCTGCCTCAGCGTGTTGCTCGGTTTAAAGCAGACAGGGATACGGTGTTTTTTGAAAACTCTTCTTAATTTCTCAGAGACCCCTGCTACATATGGGATGACCATGTTCTTTCTCCTGTCTTGCTTTTCCCCTTCACTGTTGGTATTCGTGTTCTTTTCTTTCCTTCTGCTTCTTTTGACAAAGGCCCAGTCTGGATATCCACAAGTTTTAAGGGCAATGTATATTAGCCTTTAAGAAATGATTGACATTTTAGCCTTACAATTGAAATTTGTATTCATTCATTCCATTACTGCCACAATAAGCAGACAAGAAGTCTAGAGATAATTGTGTACTTAAAGTTTAAAATTTTTGCCTTAGGTTGCTTCCATACAGCACCCTTGCTTATTTTTCAGGCCAGAACTAATTGGCCAGTGTGTCTGGTTCTGTGTGATGTGAATAAAATATTTGGCAGCTCCATGCATTAGTATATCCCAGGCCCACAAAATAATATAGCTTGTTTGTAGGGAAATAAGTGGTGGTTGCATTTGTGGTTGCATATAAACAGCTGTCATTATTTAGTTACACAGGACTAAATTTAAACTTCCCTAATTGTACCCACACATGCTACATGTGTTGTTAATCTATACCGCGCCTTAGATATTTTACTTCCATGTTAATGCTTAAAAAAATTTTCTACATCCCATAGAAGTTATACTTCCAACATGTTCATTGATTATAAGAGAATAATGAACTGCATCTGCTGGTAAGGAAAGGCGTGCATTATTCTGGCACCTCCTTTAGTTACAATGTCTAGATTTTTTTACATTTGCAAAACCTAATATGGTTCACATACATACACATTGGCATACCTAACAATTTTTATTACTTAAATGACTATTAACATCATTGTCAGAGTTTAATGAGATTAAACAGTTATTAATAGTGTGTACAATATTGTCCCACTTGAGAATGGTAAAGACTCAAAAGGGAAAAGGAAGATGATGAGTGTGGAAACCGAATGCTGGGAGACAGAGAGAGAAGAGTAGGATTTAGAGGCAAGAATGGATGTTAAAGAAAGAGATACTGGACTAAATATTTAAAGGCAAAGAGATGAAAAGAACAAGAGACTAAGCTGGGTACACACGATGAGATATTTCGGTGATCGACGATGTCAGTGTATCGGTCGATCGGACCGAAATTATCGCATCCGAATGTGCCATGTCCGATCGACCGTTCGTCCAAATCGGACGAAAGGAGATCGGACAGGGTGGAAAAACCTCGTCCGATGTGGGCCCCTATGGACCGCACGATCGGTGCGGTGACTATGGACGCGGCGCAGTGACTATCGGACGCGGGTGCTTTTGCCGCGACCAACAGTCCTCCCTCTGGCCGACCGTTTGAAAGTATTGAACGGTTGGTCAGGAGGAAAAATCGCTAGGTGTGTGTACCTAGCTTAAGATGAGGGATTGGTTGAAATTAAAGATCTATACTGAGCCATTAAGAGATCCTTACAACAAGGTACTAAAATTGTTATGGTACAGAAAGGGAAACTGATGGATTGAGATTGGGGAGAAAGGCAACTGGGGGAATTCTTAATTCATAGTGATCTTACATCGTTGAATTGACGTGCAATAGACATTAAATACAAAGAATACTATATGATTTTAGATCTAAAGGAACTAGGAACCAATTGACTGAAGAACAGTGGAACGAATCTTGTATTACAAACATTATACAAGAGAAGCTACATAATAAAGTCCCTCACAACATCCCTTCTGTTTGCTTCAGAGTATACCCGGAGGACAGCACATATATGCATATAAGTGCCTTAAATTTAAACATATATGTCAGGACTCACTCTACAATTCAAAAATACCTAAGAGCAACTGTAACCTTCGATCCTCTTACATTGCTTTTGGGACTGTTCCTGTTCTCAAAGCAACAACAGAATCAAGCTAATCACATTTTATAGTCTACAAGAAATCTGTTAGCATAACTACTGAAATACTGGAAAAACTCTGCCCTCAATCCCATTACTCAACATTACAATCATTTAAATCATATTCGAGCTATGGAATATATCAGATATCAAAAATGGATAATACGCTTGCGTTCTCTAACAACACAATATTTACATCAAACAAATCAATAATAGATCCAGTACCCTATATACCAGTTCTGCATATCTCTGATAGAGTCTAGACAGGGATCCTCCACTATTGCCCCCTATATGTTAAAAATTACAACTCCGAGCCGGGAATGCTGGAGGTTATTATTAGATGATCAACAATTCAGTGTTTCACAGAACACCTCATCAAAATAAAACATTGTGCAAAAGTGTGCTAACTTAGGTAAGTATTTCAAAGAGGATTCGGTGCACCATTGAAGAGATCGACACTACTGCCTCCAAGGAAATTAAATCCAATTCTTTATTGAGGCTTACATACCACGAACTAACACTGATAGCGGTAGGTGCTGGAATGCCTTACGCGGTGTGACCAGTAAGGTCTTAATCATAAGTGCCAACTTAAAAAACCCATCATCACTCCACCCAGCTGTGCTCAATTGACTCTCCTTTATTCACACTTCATAAACCGTCTCATTGCATATTATCTAAAATACTACTGTATTAAATTTTGACTATGAAAGTGCAAGTGCAATTGTTAAATACTAATTCTTAAATAAAGTGCTAATTATTAAATAAAGTGCTATCAAAAAGTGCTTATAACTTAATATGTGTCTGATTTTCTTAACGTGTTACTACATTGCATACTGCATCATGAAGTGCTGGTATGTTTTAAAGTGCAAAATGCTACATTAACAACAATTGTTAAAAGCTTAATCATGCTTTTCATTAAGAACAAATCTTAGACAAACATTAAAAGCCATTATACAAAATCATTTTATTAAGTGTTGAAGTAAACTATTCAGTAATGGACTACTGGCTATGGTCATCAGTTACATAATGAGCATTTGAATGATAACTTACTATTGTATTCATATGAAGAATCCATAGTCCTTAGTACACTCAGAGAATGATTCTTTTGGAAAAGGGTAGTGCTACAAGGTTCTCATCTCCCTGTATTTTCCTGTTACTCTTTCCTCTCTTGGGCATTTTAATATGTGACTTATGTAGTGATAGTCTTACACTGCACTTTGCCGAAAATAATGATTCTGTGAGTGTACTAAGGGCTATGGTCATAGATCGGGGGACTATCTCAAAAAAAGGAGGGGATTGAAATTAAAGCCTATTGTGCAGGGAATTAACCATATGAACACAATATTATTGTTCAAATTTCTTTATGAAAACTGATGACCATAGTCACTACAGAAAAGTTTACTTCAACATCCTTAATGAAATGTCTTTTGGCATATTTGGCTTTAATGTTTGTCTAAGATTTGTTCTTAATGACAAATATGTCGTATAGTTATATAAGTATTATTTGGACTTTATGAACATAACCAGCACTTCATGATGCAGTTGCAATTAGTAGTACTTTAAGAAAAGTAGACACCTATTAATATTAAGCATTTTTTGATAGCACTTTATTTTTTATATTAGCACTTTATTCAAGAATTAGTATTTAACAATTGCACTTCCTAGACAAAAAATGGAATACAGAAGTATTTTGGATTTAGTCTGGCAATGAGCTGGTTATGAAGTGTGATAAGGGAGGGGTCAATAAAGTACAAATGAGTGGAGTTATGATGGGGTTTTATAATTGGCACACTTCTGCACAATCGTGTATCCTGTGAGGTGTCCTGTGAGCCACCAAAATGTTGACACTAAAAATAAAAATCGTATGATATCCAGAGTGCCCAGAACCTGACTTTTATATACTTGTGAAACCACTCCTGGAGGCACCTGGTTGGAAAGTGTGGAAGAATGCACCTTGACTTGCATATCTATTTTTGAATGCTTGGAATTGTAATTTCAACGTCTCCATTATTACTTCCATGAGTAAGGGAAGCTCTAACTATTATTATGTGGATTTATTAGTGCTAACATCTTCAGTAGCGCTTTACAATTACATGTATACATTCACATCAGGCCCTGCCCGAAGAGCTTATAATCTAAGCATATTTATTTGATAAATACAACCTATCAGCATGTCTTTATGATTGTGGGGAAACCGGAGTGCCCTGAAGGAAACCCACGCAAGCACGGGGAGAACATACAAACTCCTTGCAGATGTGTGCCAAGGCTGCAATCAAACTCAGGACTTCAGTGCTGCAAGGCATCAGTGCTAACCACGAGCCACCGTGCTGCCTCTAATGCCTTATACTCTCCCATCTTATTTAATTCTTAGTGACGTCTGTCGATAGGTTCTTCGAATGCAAAACCAGAGGCCTATGCTACACCATGATGGCTCAATAAAGCGAAACCAGTCTGTAGCTGTCTCTCTGGTTTTGTTTTTAGCTTGTGGATGCTGTTAAAGCCTTTAGTAGGTTCTTAGTAGGTTCTCATTCATTCAGGTCATGGTATGTTTGTTGCATTCAATTAGATCAACTGGACTTGAAGTTTAGTTCTTGAAGACGTTTCGCTAGTCATCCGACTGGCTTTCTCAATTCAGATAACTTTTTTTGCATGTTTTTTTGTTAAGGGGACAAATAGGTATTTTCTATTGCATGCACAGCTGAATTGATACGTAGAGATATAATATCTTCAATACCTTATTGCACTGTTAGAATGTTTTACTTCATGGAGATGTGATGTACTGAAGAAGAGAGTGGACTGATAGGCAGGTAACTTATGACAGGGAAGTAGGGGGATTAGGGGATGAAAAAAGAAAAGGGTAGCGAGGGGGAAAGGATGTTGTAAAAAACATAAAAACTTTGATCATATTTATAACATAATGCGGCAGATAGACAGGATAGAAGGAATGGGGAGTTCGCATATCTGTTGTATTCAATTGAGAATTCTAGTCATCGACTGGCTTTCTCAATTCAGAATGACTTGTACAAGAATCTGTGGCAATTATGTACCTGGAAAATCCCAATTAGCATATCACAGCCAGGTGTTAAGGGCGTGATTAGAAGTGGCTAAGAGGTGTTATAGGAACGCCCAGAGTAAGGTGTCAAAACAGCATTGACATGGCAGACAGATGTGTTGAAACCCCCCCTATTTAGGCTTGGTTTCTTTATTTTCACATAAATGGCCTCCTTGACACCTTCTTGAACCAGTCAAGTTCCTTTGCCAATATGTTAACATTACATCTTCAAAGGTATGTCCTTTATCCTTAAGATGCAAGTACACGTGAGTCCTGACCCAAGGAATTGGCTCTTCTGTGCTGGGCCATACGTTGATGCAGTTGTTGTTTGGTCTCCCCCACATACAAATCAGAGCATTCTCCACTGCACTAAATACCTATTTGTCCCCTTAACAAAAAAACATGCAAAAAAAGTTATTCTGAATTGAGAAAGCCAGTCGGATGACTAGCGAAACGTCTTCAAGAACTAAACTTCAAGTCCAGTTGATCTAATTGAATGCAACAGACATACCATGACCTGAATGAATGAGAACCTACTAAGAACCTACTAAGAGGCTTTAACAGCATTCCACAAGCTAAAAACAAAACCAGAGAGACAGCTACAGACTGGTTTCGGCTTTATTGAGCCATCATCGGTGTAGCATAGGCCTCTGGTTTTGCATTCTGAAGAACCTATCGACAGACGTCACTAAGAAATTAAATAAGATGGGGAGAGTATAAGGCATTAGAGGCAGCACGGTGGCTCAGTGGTTAGCACTGATGCCTTGCAGCACTGAAGTCCTGAGTTTGATTGCAGCCTTGGACACATCTGCAAGGAGTTTGTATGTTCTCCCCGTGCTTGCGTGGGTTTCCTTCAGGGCACTCCGGTTTCCCCCACAATCATAAAGACATGCTGATAGGTTGTATTTATCAAATAAATATGCTTAGATTATAAGCTCTTCGGGGCAGGGCCTGATGTGAATGTATACATGTAATTGTAAAGCGCTACTGAAGATGTTAGCACTATATAAATCCACAATAATAATAGTTAGAGCTTCCCTTACTCATATGGAAGTAAATAATGGAGACGTTGAAATTACAATTCCAAGCATTCAAAAATAGATATGCAAGTCAAAGTGCATTCTTCCACACTTTCCAACCAGGTGCCTCCAGGAGTGGTTTCACAAGTATATAAAAGTCAAGGTTCTGGGCACTCTGGATATCATACGATTTTTATTTTTAGTGATCAACATTTTGGTGGCTCACAGGACACCTTCACTAGGATACACGATTGTGCAGAAGTGTGCCAACTTATAAAACCCCATCATAACTCCACTCATTTGTACTTTATTGACCCCTCCCTTATTCACACTTCATAAACCAGCTCATTGCCAGACTAAATCCAAAATACTTCTGTATTCCATTTTTTGTCTAGGAAAGTGCAATTGTTAAATACTAATTCTTGAATAAAGTGCTAATTATAAAATAAAGTGCTATCAAAAAATGCTTAATACTTAATAGGTGTCTACTTTTCTTAAAGTACTACTACAATTGCACACTGCATCATGAAGTGCTGGTTATGTTCATAAAGTGCAAAATAATACATTATATAACATATACGACATATTTGTCATTAAGAACAAATCTTAGACAAACATTAAAAGCCAATATGCCAAAAGACATTTCATTAAGGATGTTGAAGTAAACTTTTCTGTAGTGACTATGGTCATCAGTTTTCATAAAGAGAATTTGAACAATAATATTGTGTTCATATGGTTAATTCCCTGCACAATAGGCTTTAATTTCAATCCCCTCCTTTTTTTGGAGATAGTACCCGATCTATGACCATAGCCCTTAGTACACTCACAGAATCATTATTTTCGGCAAAGTGCAGTGTAGACTATCACTACATAAGTCACATATTAAAATGACCAAAGAGAGAAAGAGTAACAGGAAAATACAGGGAGATGAGAACCTTGTAGCACTACACTTTTCCAAAAAGAATCATTCTCTGAGTGTACTAAGGACTATGGATTCTTCATATGAATACAATAGTAAGTTATCATTCAAATGCTCATTATGATAACTGATGACCATAGCCAGTAGTCCATTACTGAATAGTTTACTTCAACATCCTTAATAAAATGTATTTTGTATAATGGCTTTTAATGTTTGTCTAAGATTTGTTCTTAATGAAAAGCATGATTAAGCTTTTTAACAATTGTTGTATAATGTAGCATTTTGCACTTTATAAACATAACCAGCACTTCATGATGCAGTATGCAATTGTAGTAACACGTTAAGAAAATCAGACACATATTAAGTATTAAGCACTTTTTGATAGCACTTTATTTAATAATTAGCACTTTATTTAAGAATTAGTATTTAACAATTGCACTTGCACTTTCATAGTCAAAAAATTTAATACAGTAGTATTTTAGATAATATGGCAATGAGACGGTTTATGAAGTGTGAATAAAGGAGGAGTCAATTGAGCACAGCTGGGTGGAGTGATGATAGGGTTTTTATAAGTTGGCAGCTTATGATTAAGGACCTTACTGGTCCAAAACGCGTAAGGCATTCCAGCACCTAACCGCTATCAGTGTTAGTTCGTGGTATGTAAGCCTCAATAAAGAATTGGATTTTAATTTCCTTGGAGCAGTAGTGTCGATCTCTTCAATGGTGCACCGAGATCCTCTTTGAAATACTTACCTAAGTTAGCACACTTTTGCACAATGTTGTATTTTGATGAAGGTGTTCTGTGAAACACTGAAATGTTGATCATCTAATAATAAACCTCCCAGCATTCCCTGCTCGGAGTTGTAATTTTTAACATATAGGGGGCAATAGTGTGAGGATCCCTGTCATAGACTCTATCAGAGATATGCAGAACTGGTATATAGGGTACTGGATCTATTATTGATTTGTTTGATGTAAATATTTGTTGTTAGAGAACGCAAGCGTATTATCCATTTTTAGATATCTGATATATTCCATAGCTCGAATATGATTTAAATGATTGTAATGTTGAGTAATGGGATTGAGGGCAGAGTTTTTCCAGTATTTTCAGTAGTATGCTAACAGATTTCTTGTAGACTATAAAATGTGATTAGCTTGATTCTGTTGTTGCTTTGAGAACAGGAACAGTCCCAAAAGCAATGTAAGAGGATCGAAGGTTACAGTTGCTCTTAGGTATTTTTGAATTGTAGAGTGAGTCTCTTGACATATATGTTTAAATTTAAGGCACTTATATGCATATATGTGCTGTCCTCCGGGTATACTCTGAAGCAAACAGAAGGGATGTTGTGAGGGACTTTATTATGTAGCTTCTCTTGTATAATGTTTGTAATACAAGATTTCGGTCCACTGTTCTTCAGTCAATGTGGTTCCTAGTTCCTTTAGATCTAAAATCATATAGTTATTCTTGGTATTTTTAATGTCTATATGCACAGTCAATTCAACGATGTAAGATCACTATGAATTAAGAATTCCCCCCAGTTGCCTTTCTCCCCAATCTCAATCCATCAGTTTCCCTTTCTGTACCATAACAATTTTAGTACCTTGTTGTAAGGATCTCTTAATGGCTCAGTATAGATCTTTAATTCTCAACCAATCCCTCATCTTAAGCTAGGTACACACCTAGCGATTTTTCCTCCTGACCAACCGTTCAATACTTTCAAACGGTCGGACAGGAGGAAGGACTGTTGGTCGCGGCAAAAGCAGCCGCGTCCGATAGTCACTGCAGCCGCGTCCGATAGTCACCGCGACCGATCGTGCGGTCCATAGAGGGCCGCACGATCGGACGAGGTTTTCCACCCTGTCCGATTGTCCTTTCGTCCGATTTGGACGAACGGTCGATCGGACATGGGCACATTCGGATGCGATAATTTCGGTCCGATCGACCGATACACTGAACTATCGGTCGATCGGACCGAAATATCTCATCGTGTGTACCCAGCTTTAGTCCTCTTGTTCTTTTCATCTCTTTGCCTTTAAATTTTAGTCCAGTTTCTCTTTCTTAACATCATTTGCCCTCTAAATCCTACTCTTCTCTCTCTGTCTCCCAGCATTCGGTTTCCACACTCATCATCTTCCTTTTCCCTTTTGAGTCTTTACCATTCTCAAGTGGGACAAATATTGTACACACTATTAATAACTGTTTTAATCTCATTAAACTCTGACAATGATGTTTATATAGTCATTTAAGTAATAAAAATTAGTTAGGTATGCCAATGTGTATTGTATTGTGAACCATATTAGGTTTTGCAAATGTAAAAAAAGATCTAGACATTGTAACTAAAGGAGGTGCCAGAGATAAGTGCACGCCTTTCCTTACCAGCAGATGCAGTTCATTATTCTCTTATAATCAATGACAATGTTGGAAGTAATAAACTTTCTATGGGATGTAGAAAATTTTTTTTAAGCATTAACATGGAAGTAAAATATCTAAGGCGCGGTATAGATTAACAACACATGTAGCATGTGTGGGTACAATTAGTGAAGTTTAAATTTAGTCCTGCTGTAACTAAATAATGACAGCTGTTTATATGCAACCACAAATGCAACCACCACTTATTTCCCTACAAACAAGCTAATATTATTTGTGGGCCTGGGATATACTAATGCATGGAGCTGCCAAATATTTTATTCACATCAACACAGAACCAGACACACTGGCCAATTAGTTCTGGCCTGAAAAATAAGCAAGGGTGCTGTATGGAAGCAACCTAAGGCAAAAATTTTAAACTTTAAGTACACAATTATCTCTAGACTTCTTGTCTGCTTATTGTGGCAGTAATTGAATGAGATGAATACAAATTTCAATTGTAAGGCTAAAATGTCAATCATTTCTTAAAGGCTAATAATAAAGTTATGTTAAGTGAATTCCTTTTACACTAAGAGATAACAACTTAAAATAAACATTTAAAAGTGAGATGGATTAGAACCGAACTCGAACCCAATTTCGACCCGAACTTTAATAATTCGGACGAACTTTGACTTTTAGAACTTCCCAAACTACGTACTAATTCGGGTTTTTATAAATCACAGACATATTTTGAATAATTCGTTAACCCTCGAATCTACATTCACTAAACCGTTCGATTTTGGTAACTCTCAAATGTAGTGTTCGATTTCGGTAACCCTTGACTGTATCGTTCGATTTTGGTAACCCTCAAATGTAGCCTTCAATTTTGCTGACGCTAGAATGTATCATACGGTAACCCTCGAATGTATCCTTCCTTATCCCTTGAATTCACCAATAATCCTTGAATGGAGCAAAAACTCAATGCGGAAATCCGTCAATTGTCCGATCGTGGGGAAAATTAGTGCTTAATCTGGTTTTGGTGATATATACGTGTTCCTCGTGCCATTTCCCAGGTCCCAGAGCCATTTAAAGTAAGTAACTATTGTTATTTTAACTGTAATTAACTTAAGAGACATTCTAGAGTTCGGAAACTAACCACATTTCAGGAAGTTCGACCATTTCTATTAAATAATATAGTAGTTGTGCTTCCTATTTTATAAGAACACCTTTCTCTTGAAAAGAGAAATACATTTTTGTAGTTATATCCCAGACATTTCTAGGCTTTACAGAAAAATATTTATGTATATATAGAATGGGTATAGAGTAATAACCTAACAACGCCACGATACCACTAAGTATGTGATGGTGCGGTGGGTAGTACAAACAGTAATACTAATCAAAAAAAGGGGGGAAGTGATCGGAAAAAAAAACCAACCACCAGAAACCTACTAAACTCTGCAGACTACCTACAGAGGCACTCATATGGCATACTACTAGGAAATAAATATCCCCACAACTCCTGAGGATCTGGAAATAAATGCATAAGTGCTAATGAAGTCACCCAATCAATTGGGAAGAAGGAGTTGCCTCTCGAAACGCGCGTCGGTCGTGTTGGTGCCGGTGAGGTGAGCGGCGTTGTATGGAGGCACTGGTTTATCAGTGTCAGCGATTCAGGAGCGGGTATTCCACCTGTTAGTGGAAAAGTCAGATGTAGCGTTTGAAACTGGAGGAGACATCTAGGACTGTGGAATCCGAGTCGGGAGTGCAGTACGGCAGACACTTAAGTATACGCTGCTTAGGCAGCTGACCGTTTCTATACCTATTCACTTCATCATTGTGATTAACTTTGTCTATATATATCCCGGCATGGCTTTTTTGCTTTTCAGGCAGGGTTACCCCGACCCCCCCGATGAACGGAGGTTGCGCGGAAGGCCCATTCACTTATGCATTTATTTATCTTTGTGCTTTTTGCCTGCTAATACCTACCTCATTTGCTACTGGTCGATCGCTTATTTATATCTATCTATCGTTACTAACCAATTACCGCTTATCCGCCGCCACTGACCTGGACACCAGTTTAATATATTTCAAGCACCTAGGGACACCTAGGATGCGAGCAGTTATATTGTATACTGTATATTGAATTTTATGGGACATTGTGATATCTGGGAAGTGTTTTAGTTTTAATATCTATAATAAAGGTTTAGTTTTTATCATTACTTTAATTGATTGGGTGACTTCATTAGCACTTATGCATTTATTTCCAGATCCTTAGGAGTTGTGGGGATATTTATTTCCTAGTAGTATGCCATATGAGTGCCTCTGTAGGTAGTCTGCAGAATTTAGTGGGTTTCTGGTGGTTGGGTTTTTTTTCCCCATCACTTCCCCCCTTTACAGAAAAATATCATTATAAATGTTATCTTTCTTTACAGGGTTTCCTGGGCAGAGAGGGATCATGAGTAGGCTAAATAGGTTGGAATAGGTTATGTCCCAGATAGGTAGAGAGAAAAGCTATACAGTATTCAAAACTGGTAGCTACGATAACTCAAATGGCTGTAAATGGATGTGGGACCTGGGAAATATCCTGAGGAACAGACAATCAGATTCTTTCTGAAGTATACCAATCAGATTCTTTATGAAAAAATCTGATTGGAAAAGAATCTGATTGGTTAGTATACCAATCGAAATTGGTTACAGATTATTTCTGAAAGAATCTGATTGGTTAGCATACCAATCAAATTCTTTCTGAAAGAATCTGATTTTAACAAATTCTGATTGGTTACAATCAGATTCTTCCAGAAAGCATACCAATCAGATTCTTTTTGAAAGAATCTGATTGTAAACAATTTTGATTGGATACAAACAGATTCTCTCAGAAAGAATCAGCTTCTTTTCCAGTCAGAATTTGTTTCAATCGGATTCTTTCAGAAAGAGTCTGATTGGTTAGTATACCAATCAGATTCTATCTGAAAGAATCTAATTGTAACCAATTCTAATTGGAAAAGAATCTGATTGGTTAATATGCCAATCAGATTCTTTCTGAAATAATCTGATTGTATCCAATCAGAATTGGTTACAATCAGATTCTTTCAGAAATAATCTGATTGTCTGTTCCCCAGAGGATTTCCCCGGGCCCAGAGCCATTTACAGTAAGTTAATGTATAATTTTTACCAAATTTTCGAAATTTCCTTGAAAATTATAATTTTCAAAATTGTCTCAAATTTTTGAACGCAGCTTGAAAACAGAATGCAGAAGCTCGAAAAACAGTGTGATTGTGAGGAAAGTAATTTTTTTGGATATATGTACGTGTTCCCCAGAACATTTCCCAGATCCCAGAGCCATTTACAGTAAGTTATCATTGCTATTTTACCTTATATTTAGGCAGATCCGGGCAAATTTTTTCCCTCCCATTGTCTTTAATGGGTTTGCCTGCAGGGGGAAGGATTTTAGCAGTTTCATCCATCTCTAATAAGGAGCTGAGGAGAAAGGTAAGGATTTTTAAACACTGCACAGTGGGGCCAGCAGTGGGGCAAATTTTAGTTTTAGGGGTGGATATACCCAATAATGTAAAAATTTACAGATTTTCTGAAAATATTTACAGTATATACTTGAGTATAAGCCGAGGTTTTCAGGTTTTAAAATCACCCTATATTCGTGTCTAGTACTACCTTAACTTGAAATCTTTCCACAAGCCAGGAGAGCCTCTCACAGTGAGGAGAGCAACTTCCATGATGCCACAGACTGCAATGGTGAGAGTAACTACTACCTTAATAGTCACTGTCTAGTCACTGTCTGAAATGCTGAAATGCTTCTTTGTGTTTCTGTTTGCACAAAGGTCAGAGTTGTTTTGAGAAGTCCCCTAATTTCTGTGGGGATGTGTGCACAGAGGATTCCTAGTTTTTGTGGCACTGTTTACATTGGGGACTCCTAGAGTGTAAAAATGACCTGGTCAAATATCTCATTTCTATCCTGGGTTAAATAATGTATGTAAAAAATCAGGTGCAGTGCAATAGCAGTACAGTAACAGCCACATCCATACGTTTAGAAACTACAGCATGCTGGGAGTTGCAACAACATCTTCTGGAGAGCCAAGGAATTGGGGATAACCAGTACTGGCTATTACTGTATGGGACTACTGAATGGGATTTCTGTATGGGAATTTTGCTGTCCATTTAAAGGGCAGCAAAAGCCTCAAAACAATAATGAATCAGAAGGCAGCAGTGGTCGTAATTTCTACCCTCGGCTTATACTTGAGTCAATCAGTTTTACTAATTTTTCAGGCAAAAAAAGCTACCTCGACTTATATTCGAGTATATGGGTACCTTTCTCTTGAACATTATGACACTGTGAAACTTGGGAATTGATTCTGATAGACCCCTGGAGTTTATTTGGATTATATTAATTTATACCACTGAATTCCCATTTTCTTAAAAAAACAAAAACATTATCAGGGAGAATTTCACCCAGAGCCGCACTTATTTAGCAGATTAGCAGATTTACCAGCGGCTGTGCGACTCTGGGTGGATCTCACCCTCGTAAGAATTAAATGCCAGATATCAACTGGCATTAAATACTTATGTGCACACGGCCAGGCAGCCTCTGGTATTTAGGCTGCAAAAGTGTCTCTCAAGTGCCGCAAACTAAGGTTTAAAGCAACACAAACAGATGATGGTTTGTAACCAATCAAACCATCATCTGTGCATTTCAGATTTTATGGTGAATGTGCATCTCTGCACCTCCAGTTATCAGAGGTTTAGGGATCACCATACCAACCATAGTGGTTGCTATGGGGCCTGGAGGCAAAGGGGGCCCCATGAAACAAAGTGCATGGTGTTGGCATGGTTGTCCTGTATTATTAGGAGAACCACTGACTGCTGTTTGCCATGTGACTTGCTCTGTTAGAACCTTCTGGTTCTTATAAAACTGCAGAGGAAAAATGCCCAGTGTGCCATGTGTCACCAGGAAGTTAAAGGGAAGGGAAGAGCATGGGTGTGGAAGATGAGGTGGTTTAAAGCATAAGTCCACCTTAGAAATACATCTTTAACACTAGCAGGAGCGCCCACACAAACCCAAAACCGCATTGTTAAATGTGTTTAAATCACATCCAACACCTTTAAAACACAATCCCTCGCCACAGGACCTTAAGATACTGGTCTTCTTCCTGGTAATGGACATCATTCACAGACAATGGCTGACAGCCATTACCAAAAAGGCTGATTATGCGCATGCTCAGCTGCGGTGAATGCTTGTAACCAGCACCCAACAGCAGTAGAGGACTTATCTATCTATCTTGATAGATATATAGCTAGATATTATAATAATATTTGATGTGTATATATAATAGCATACCCTCCAACATTTCAAAGACAAAAAAGGGACACTCTTCTTTCACCACCAAAACTCCTCCCACGGCCCCACCCCCAAATTACATATGGCTCTGCCCAAATCCTGATATTATCAACAATTATTCTTAAATGTAAATAAATAGTTAAAATTCGTTGCAGACAAACATGTATATTTAAAAAAGGGTTAATGATAGCAGTTACTGGCCCCCTATACAGAGATAGATAGATATATAGATAGATAGGTAGATAGATAGATAGAGAGATAGCGAGATAGCAGTGTCACCTCTCTCCCCCATCATCACTTTTTCGTAACCCAGCAGCTCCCTCTTTGCTGAGCCAGCTGAGCAGCAGGCTGAATAAACAATTACAGCTAGACATAGTACTACTTACAGAAGTGATCAGAACCAACTTGTATCACACAGACTGACAAGGTGGAGATGGACGGAGACAGATAAAGGGTGAGGCTGCAGAGAAACAGTCTGTGTAAGCACCGCAAAGGCAAGCCTAGTGAGCTGTCAGCGAGATCATGGACAGAGCAATTAGCCGCAAAATGTGCAGTGACGTCATGGGCGCGCTCTTCCTGTGTTCCCCTCTCGATGGACACAGCAGTGCAAACTCCTCCTTCATGAGTCACAACCCCCCCCCCCCCCGAAATGTGCCGTGGTGTGCTCTCCTCCCCCACTCATTGGACAGCACTTTCCAAATGAGGCCTTAACTGACTTGTAAAGAGAGAATATATTTTTCTCCCTTGAATCTATTCCCCATTTACAGACAATATCTTGCTAGCTCTAGCCATTGCAGTCTGGCATTGCTTGCTACAGCTAACTGTTTTCTACTAGAACCCCAAATCTTTTTCCAACAGAGCTTTACTTAGCATGGGTATATTTAAGTTAAAGGAGAATTAAATGTATTTTCCCGGTACTGTAATAGCTTTACTTCTCATAACACCTTTGCATTGTAAGATACTATGCATTACTAATTTGCATCTACTGTATGCACATGTTGGAATCGCCTTCTGTAACTAAGAGTCTATGCCAGTATGTCACTGTCCTTGTAGTTGTCAAACAGCCTTTGACCCCAGAATTCACTATGCACACAGCATTTTCTTTGTAGATATGCCCTCAACAATATGGAATAAATCCAGCCAGTATGCATTGCCTACCAGGAACAGTAAAGCTTCCAAATTAGATTTAACATAGGCTGTGCAGCTCTGGGTGACCCCCCCCCCAGTAAGGCTTCTTTCACACGGTGGAATTCGGTGCATAAAAATTACACCAAAATAACTTGGGCATACAAACGCTGTTTAGAATTTGCACTTGTTTTCAATGCACTACATTTCATTGGCCAATGCACAATGTGTGGTAATACAGAAAATGCATTAAACTACATTGCAAGTACAATGTTCAGCATGTTGTTTGTTCCTTTGTGGGTAGGCTTGAAGGCAAACACAATGAATATACCACAATATTTGTAAACATGTTCTAGAAAGTAGTACAAGACATGAACAACATGAATGTATTCTACTGTGTGCCTTGTATTTTTAAATCCACTTGTGTGAATTGCTTATTCTGGGACTTTATTTGAAAGACCTACAAAGAAAAACCATTGTACTTTCGATTCCAATATATTAGATCAGGACAATTTGTTCTAAAACAATGCAGATTTTTTTCATTTAGACAAAAAACATTCCCTGGATTTTCACCTAAACTGAAGAAACACAAAATGCAGAACCAGTCATTTTTGTGCCTTATAAAACAACTTTTATTGCTATTAAAGCTAACAATGTTACATTATAAAATATTCACATTAAAGATAATATTAAAATATTAAGATAAAGCTAAATGTTATAAGTGGCATATATTGTGAATCCAGACATCCCACTGTGCCGAATGTGGCAGGGTGGGAAGAAGAGGGCATGGTGGGTCAGTGTGATGCAAATGACATCATTGGGTGCAACATGTGACATGATTTGTTACAAAAGAGGTGTGGTTAAGGGGCATGGTGGACAAAAAGGGACATTCTGGAGGCGGAGACTCCTGGTAAGTTCGGGTCGCGGAAGTTTGGAGTATCTTGTGGTGCGGGAGACCACCCCAAAACCTGTGAGAGCCCAGTGACTCCCAGGATGGGTGGGATACATGTGAATCTTTAATCTGCAGGGAGTCGGGGAGCCAAGGGGGCCCCATCTTTTTATTTTTCTTATGACAGATATAGCCTCCTCCCAGAAAACAGATGTGGATGAGGCACAGATCGGGGCCCCATGATAGTTTTTCTGGGGAGCCCAGTGATTCCTAGTTACGCCACAGTTAATCTGAATTCTTATACTGTACATGTTTAAAAATGGCAATAAAAAAAAAATAAACTTTCTAGCTACACCTATTCCTGATATATATTCGGGTCAGGGGCTGATGCAATAAGAGGTGCAAAAGTTTGGCTGGAGTATTTATCTGCAGCAACCAATCAGATTCTACAGTATCTAACTGCAGTAACCCAGTTAAAAGCTAACATAAATTGTTTGGTGCAAATTTATAGCACAAGTAAATATTTGCATCTTTTCTTGCATCTGCCCCTCAGTGTGTTGTACAGGGACTGTGCCATTTCCAAAATGATTTTGAAAATAGAGCAGTGCACCCAGTGCAATACATTATGTAGAGCAAAACTTAACATACTGTACATTCCAGCAGCCTGTGAAACCAATGAAAGCCAGTGCTCCTTACCTGACCGCGTTCCCACAATGCAGTAAGCAAAGACATTAATGCATTGCAATTAGGCAAGGTGTGCCAACTTGCAATATTATACTTCTCGGTATATTCTAAAATTCACTTTGCATGGTGGGAAATTAGTCAACCATCTGCAAACCTATTTCTGTTTCGTAATATTTTCTTAAAGCTCAACTATGTTTTTTATTAAAATTAAAAAAACACCACATTATAGGGAAATTTCTAAATCCATCTAGAGGTGTAGCCTCATTTTTAACTTATTTATGTGAACCCATTTACTTAAGAGTCCTACTATACTGTTTAAAATTTAAATACTGGATCTAACCAAGTAGTACTGACCTACAGTAAGTGAACAATATTTCTCTGTATGTTAAAGGACAGCACGGTGCTCAGTGGTTAGCACTGATGCCTTGCAGCGCGGAGGTCCTGAGTTCGATTCCACCCTTGGAAACATCTGCAAGGATGTTTGTATCTACAAGGGTTTGTATGTTCTCCCTGTGCTTGCGTGGGTTTCCTCCAGGCACTCCGGTTTCCCTCACAAACATAAAGTCATACTGATAGGTTGTATGTGTACATAAAGTGATTAGAATGTAAGCTCTTCGGGGCAGGGTCTGATGTGAATTCAGTAAATAATTGTAAAGCGCTGCGGAATATGTAGCGCTATATAAGAAATAAAATACATACATACATAAAAGTAAACTGTGCCAAACTAATCACACAGTAATAAGGATTAATTAACACCAATCTTAAATCTTTTTTATTTTTTTGTTCTCTGGCCTTCCTATCCCTTCTTTAATAAATATCTGAGTTTTACTTTATAAAGGATTGTGGGGCACAGATAGTCAATAAATTACTGGTTTATCACCCACTCCCTGACCCTCCCCCTGGCATACTACATGCTGAAACTATCCATTCTGTTAAAGCAAAGGTTATTTTTCTGTCCCTACATGGCTAGTTGATTCAGCATTAAGATCAGTAAAAGGAATAAGCATTATCTGTCACTTTTTGCTCTTTCTGCGTGTTAGTTGCTGTTTGTGCAGTCAGTGTTACTTAAGACCCAGTGTTGCACTGTACCTAATCAATTCTTAAATGCCCCCTCACATATATACACACACACTCAATGTTACACAAATGTTACTTTTTTTTTTATTCAAGCCGTTATTAGAGCTGCCAGTGCTGCTTACCTTCCCATAGTAAAGCAGTTTCACTTTCACTATAACATAAAACCACTGGGTGAATGCTATTGGCTGTATGAGGGTGCAGATCATTGCCACTGCACATGCTCCTTACTTTAGCTCTGCCTCAGTTTTTGGAGGGGGTGGAAACAGAGAGAGAACTGCAATTTAGCAATGCCATGCTTTATCGGTAATGTACAACAGCGGGCGTTAATGTGCAGCATCGGTCGAACATTTACACCAAATGTTCGTTATTGTACGAAGCTTGGTTGTACAATACCATGCAGTAGTAAACTACCGCAATGGTATATTATGGGGATCTTAAATCTACTATTGTGTTATTGGTAATTTATGATAACGATAGTAAATTAACGATTGCTAAACCGATCATAAAATAAAGGACAACTATACTGTAAGAATTAACTGTTTAAAAATTAAAAGCACCTGGGGAAAGGAGATAGGATTGACTATTCCTACCTCCTAATATTGTTTTGTTGAGGAGCTACAGCACCTACAGTTTTCATCTGCCAGGTTATTGACCCTGGGCCATTCTATATTAAAGATAGTGAGGAAGCATACAGGAAGACTGGCAGTAGTTTTCTTCGTCCTGCTGCTTCTAATAGAAATGATATTAAGAGGAAAAAAGCACCAATCCAACCTCCCTGCCTCAGGTACTTTTTATTTTAAATTATTTTTTTTAAAAACTTTAATTAAACTATAGTTTCTTTTTAGTGATCAGTTTAACAATTTTATGGCCCGATGAGTGAGCTAAACAGGACATGAGGAGATCTAGTGACAGGCAGCACTGAGAGCAAATAGGGATCATGTTCCTGGCAGCACTAAAAATATAGAAATGGATAAAGGCAGGTCATTTTGTTCAATTTAGTGTCCCTTAATATTTCCAAGACTATGCAATACTGCATCTATGACATTTACTCAGCCATCATCATTAAGGGTGCTGGTATTTAAAAGTGGGCTAGGTAAGTTTTCTAAAACTAAAAAATATTGAGAATAACTGATATTAATACATATACCGTAGATCTGGTTGATCCAGGGATACTTTCCGATTTGGAGTCAGGAAGGAATTCCCCTCCCCCATTTTTAGCTGGTTTTTTTTTCCTTCCTCTGGATCAACTGTTAGGTAGGGTTAAAAAGGAGGGTGAAAAGGTTTGACTTCATGGACGTATGTCTTTATTCTACCTAAATTACTATGTAACTAATTTATTGTAAATTGCAGTCCCTTTTATGTCAATTTAAACAAAATAAAAGTATATTCTGTGTACCCAAAAAACAACTATGACTAAACTCGGGCTATACACATGCAATTTCAGTTGCAAAGTCACATCAGATTTAATTGAATAGTTTGTTCAGCTCACTCAAAAATTGTATTAGTTCCCTCTCTTGTAGTAATGGGAGCAGTTCCGTATTGTCAGCAGCCATGTCCGTGATTGGCTGCCTCTTAACCAATTACAGACACTGCTGCCGGTGAAGCCCCCTGCTTGCAGCTCCAGCAAGCAGAGGGCCTGGGTCAGAGTCCCGGAGGGTCGAAAGATTGTAAGTAGAGTTCTGCAGCTTTTTTTTAACAAACAAACCTAGCGGTTGGGGTAACATACAATATGTAACAACGTTTTTTTTTTAGGGGTGGACATACCCTTTAAGAAATATGTAAAGGGGATATATATATATATATATATATATAGATAGATAGATAGATATATGTGTGTATAAAGTTTTTTTTTTAAGTACTTTGGACAGGGATATAGGACTGGAAATTCTAAATATTGTTTCTGTGATGAGCACCAGCCCAAAGAAAACTGATTCTGCCAGTCCTTCTCCAGGCTTGAGCACTATCTTTAATAAGGATTAGTCGAGGACTAACCTGGCAAATGAAAACTGTTCTTGCTGTAGCTCCTCAAAGAAACAATATTGTGAGGTAGGAATAACTAATCCTACCTCCATGCCCCAGGTACTTTTCATTTATAAAGCTTATTTTTACAGTATAGTTATCCTTCAAATTAAAACAGATGTTCACTAAGGACACTTTACATACCTTTTGTTTCAAGCACAATACACCCCACTATTGGTTTGTAACATTAAAGGGGAACTGTGGTCTACAAACAAATTAGGTTTGAAAAGGCCAGCTTCCTACCTTTAAAATGAGCCATCAACCACCTCTCTACGTGCTCTACAACCCAAGATATACAGAAATGACTGACCAGAAAGTTAATGGGTGGGAGGCTGACTTCTGACATTCCTGAGGCTTCTCTTGCACAGTGCCGCCGGCGAGCACAGCCTTAGACTCTCTGTGTGTGAGGGAGACAGGAAGTCCCTCCTCCTCTCTGCTGTGTGGAGTCCTGACAGAGAAGGTAAGGGAATCTACAGCCCTTCTCTTTCACTGTGTGAAAACTGCCTTTCCAGGCTGATTCCACAGAGTTTTCTGTGTGTGTGTGTGTGGGGGGGGGGGTTCTGAGTAACCCACGGCACCTGTGAGTGGGCGGGGCTTAGGCAACCATGAGTGGGCGGGGCCACAGTACCCGCGTGTGGGCAGGGCCATATGGGGCTGTAAGATAATGGGCCATGGGGGGCCTGCAACTGGAGGGACCATGGGGTCCATGAGTGGGATGGACCAGGGGGGCTGCAAAGGGGAGGAGGAGACACAGGACAGATTGACTGACAGTTTCAGAGCAGGGGACCTGGTGATGCTGCTGCCATATCACACACAAAAATATAAATATCTTCAAAACTATGCAAAATAAACAATGGAAATAAATTGCAAAAATTCTCAGGGGAGCAATTCCTATCAATTTACCGCAATTTACCTAAAGTCATTTTTGGACCACAGTTCCCCTTTAAAGATTAAACACATTGTGCCTAAATTCTCGGTTTATTTTATTAACAAAATAGGAGACCTATTAACTGCTCATCCTCTAAAGGATACACTTTGGTTAGTTTATCCTTTTCTGTTTTTAGCACATGCGTGCTTAAGAGAATTAGGACCAGGAAGCGGTCAGGGATTTGGAGTTCTGCAGTTACGGATTGCGCGAAAGGTAAATATACTAAATATATACTACCTTTGTCCCTGGCTCCTGAGTTTTTGATTGAAGAACGGGTGGTAAGGCATAGCTCTTTAACCCCCCGGGCTACAATCAATACATTAAAGGAATAGTTCATTTTGGGAGTGAACTATTGCTTTAATACAAAAAATATTTTTTTCAGGTGACTGGCTATGTACAATTATAATACAAATTCATAAAATATTTTTCTGAAACGAATATGAAATTCAAATGAATAAAATGTGAATAAAATTAATGTATTATCAACTGAAGTTTTACAGATTATTAATTTTACTATTTTAACATTTTTGATTAAATATGTAGAGAATGGCTATTATAATCCATCCATAACTTCCTTTGAAGGTATTCAAGGAATTTGGGATCATACAACAATTAATAATAACATTTTACTTGTTTACTAGACTAGGTAATGAAAGCATCCAATACTATTTGTTATTACATATTTGAAAATAATATTACAATTAATTAAAGTAAAACAGGATTTTATCTAACTTCATACCCACATTTAGTGCAACGAATGCAGATAACTGCCTAAGAGCCAGGTTGTTTTTTTACCAATTAACACTCCTCAATGAAAAAGGCTACCTTATGTAGCTTCTAAAAAAATGCTAATTAACAATGTTTCAACATTGTTGATAGAAATAAAAGCAGATTTTGTGTAAATAGTGTAAATAGGCATTAGTGTTTTTTTCAAACACCTTTAAAACAAATGCAATATATCATAAATAAGAGCTTAAAAATATAAAACATTTTTATGTATGATATTGAAACATGGTTTGTATTGCTCTTAATAGTTTTGCTGGCAGATACAATATGTCTTGAATTCCCAGGATGCAAAGATTTTGCCTACAAAGGAGGGTGTGTGCAAATGCACAGATTTTTATCTCTGTATCCATGCACATACACAAAACATTGAATTTCAGAGAGGTACTCTACATATAGTACATGTCCTGGAGATCAATAGTTTAGGCAAAAGGCATATCACATAAATCATAAATGGTTCAGTACAGGAGGCAAATGAATCAATTCAATATTCAATATAAACTTTGTAACTCTTATGACATTCAAAATCTTTTACATTATTTTTACATGGTATAAAGTGAATAAGGCAAAATTTTAAAACGTGTATTTATAAAACGTCTGTAGATATTAGGAGAATTAACATGTGCATATAATGTAAAGGAGAAAAAAGATAACTTAATAGTTATGTGACTATGTAATGTGCACCCTAACCACTATAATTTAACATTAACAATACTAATAGGTAATTGGCATTCATTTGCTGATGTTGCCTCTCTTTCTGTTTCCCAATGTCCTCTGTGGTAAGGGAAGTTAGCTCAATTCAAGCTCCTCAAGCTGGTAACAAACAAAGATTTTATTATATAGTATTAGGCTTACATAAGGTCTGGAATACACAGGCCACCCCCACCCAATATTATTGCCCAATAGACTACCAATCAATAAACCGATCAGTAGTTAGGAATAAAAGCAGTACCACCATTTCAACACAACTGAACAAATGTCATATTGAAGAACACATGATCGCCCATACACATGTCCAATATATTATGTTCAAATGTTGGTCTGAGCAAGCATTTAAACCAATATACCCAGCAACTCTGGTTCTTATAAACTTTGCAGACTATAGTTCTACTATTAAAAAAGTAACAGTATTGTAGTTGGCCAGTGGATTTCTTTTTAATGTTCCTGTTTTTACATAACACATGTTAGTTTAAACTAAGAAAACTACTCCAATACTATTAAAATACTATAACAGTTTATAAATGCATAGTTTTTAGATATAATATAACATTGTTGGTTTAAAGTAAATGTAAAACTTTCAGTCAAGAATATAAAACATAATTGTATTCTATGAAAAAAGAAGGAATGTCATGTTTTTGGCACACACTATACAGAGAAATTAGACAAAATAATTAGGAATTATAAAAGATGTTTAGACTTTATTGATGATATCAGCTTCTATTTTCAAGAGGGTCCAAACAAAAAACAGTTCTTTCTACTGTCAGTCCCATTTTGAACCCCTCCTGGAAGAAGAACAAAAAAATCCATAAATCATAATAATATATTATGAATAAATAAATACAGCTACCTAGATTTTTATCCTACCTGACACATCTGATTAACCACTGATCCGTAAATATGAAGGGGGGGGGGATTCTTGTATGAAGGTATATTCAATCTAAACTTTAAAAAAAAAAGAGGGGGGGGGAATCCTTTCTATATCAATGGCAATCCCTAGATTATATAAAAAAAATTTGCCTCATTTATGCAGAGCTGCAGCCCAGAAGTTCCAGTCTTATAGTCATGCTAACCTATTTACCGTTAGTTAGCATGACTTTAAGACTGGAATAGAGATAGCTGTGCAGATATCACAAAAGACACCTGTGCAGCTGCCACTAGCAACTCAACATTTTAGTTTTCTGCATGACTTTCTGCAGCTTTTTATTTATTGTAAGAATTTTTTATATCAGTCTTTCTTTGTTAACAGGGGCACTTGTAGGGTTTTTGCTGCCAGAGCCAAACTTTTGAATGCGTCCTTCATTATTTGCAGGCACGGCGCAAGGTGCCCCACAGCCATGTTTGAGAGGGTATGGCTTTGCCAGTGGGCGTGGTTTTGCCAATGGGCATGGCTAGAATTTTATGATTTTGATTGAGGGTTTTACACCCGACACATGTTGTGTATATTGCACCAATAAACCTGTTTGCAGCTTGAACGCCCAGAGTCTTCGCTTTATATTTTGTTGAATTTTATGATTTTGAACTTCCCATCACATTGGTATTTAAACAGTTTCTCGGACAGTCTATTAGAAATAATGTAAATTACTAGAAACAGATATTACATCCCTTTCTCAAACAGCTTGTGTTGTCACTACCATATTGCTCCTTTCAGGCAAAATAACGCATTTTATAGCCTGTGCTATACATGTTGGTTTCACTGTACATTGGTTCCATAATACATTAGAAATGCCATACTTTCTGTAGTGTAAAAGATTTTAAACTCTAGATTCTTTTAGCAGGGCCCTAACTAAGCTAAATAGTATAACCTAGCCTAACAAACTAACTAACCATATAAAATGATAGAAAACCTAACCATATAAAATGATTTTAACAACATCATATCTGTTACTAGCGAAAATTCTTTTTCCTCTATTTTCCCCAACACTGCCTGTCTAACGACTATCTTATTTAGTGCAGTGGTGCCGCCTGAGACAAATGTCTCATAGTAGATGTGGCCCTGTTTGTTAACCTTCCAAATGGATTGTGGTACAACACATTCAAAGGCTATGAACAAGCAGGCTATAATACAGATTAAAAGAAAAAAGGAGGTGCACACAATTACAGCAATAGAATAGAATTTTATAGAATGTATTGTCGTCACTAAGGAATAAATAGGATAGGGAGAGTAGAAGGAATTAAATCTCCCCTTACACATACAAATATGGAACAGAGACTTTCGGGTAGTTTTCATAGTAGCTCTTTAGGAAATGCCACACCTACTTAGAGGCTTTACGGTATTAGATCTTCCCTCATATGCAAATAAAGAACAAAGACTTCTGGATAATTTCTATTTTCCCATGTCCATGCTACACCTTCTAAGAGACATAGGTCCCTTCTAAGGGGCCTATGTTACACTGATGATGGCTCAATAAAGCTGAAACCGGTCTGTAGCTGGCTCTCTAGTTTTGCATTTAGCTCATGGAATGCTGTTAACATTCCTAAAAGGCTGCCATGGAAACATGAAAAAGACCCAGAAGTCTCACATTTGCATTTAGTTATCAGTTATCGCTTATCTTAAGCTTATCTCTTCAACTGGATTTACACCATCCAATAATTTGGCCCGACCAACTGATATTTCAGTGTATCGGGACAAAATTTTGTTAAGTTTCTTTGGACAGATGTGAAAGACGAATGTCTGGGCACGTCTGAAACCATGACCAACCGTGCACTCCTCTATGGACCGCAGGCTCAGCTGCGGCAAACTGACAGAAGCAGCGACCAACAGTCTGTCGTCCTGTCGAACAGTCAGTTGGGATGAAGGATTGAAAGGTGTAAAACCTTTGAAACCTTGAAATGATTGAAACCTTAAAGGGTATCTCCACCTCAAAATTAAAGTTTTTACCATGTGTAGCCCACCACATCCCACCCCCAACCGCCGTGTTACATTTGCAGAAAATCCCCAGAGAGTTAATTACAGACCTTCAATCCCCGGTGCTCTGTTCTGGACTCTCTGCTAGCCAAAAACAGCAAAGAGGGGTGAGACCAGCAGCTGTGTCTGTGATTGGCTAGCCAGCAGCCAATCACAGATGCTGCTGCCTGTTTTTCAGAGTACTGGGGGAACGAAGTTCTGTAAGTAAGTTTCTGTGGCTTTTTTAGTATTGGGGGTGGACATGCCCTCTCCAGTTCAAATAATGTCCTCTTTGTATATAGGGTTTCTCTGGATTACATTTACTAGATGGAGAGGTAACAATTCTATTAAAAGAAGAAAAATATTGTCTCCTTGAAAAGCTGTCCTCTGTCATCTTTACCTTAATTTATAACTTTCACTATAATGATGAATTATAAACAAACATGTCTAAAAAAGCAGCACATAGGAAATAACTGATATTCTCACAACATGGATGGGTTTAAGTAAATGGAATGTGCAAACAAATATACTTGTTTATTTATAATGAAACCCCCCACAACATCTGTATTATTTTTAGACCTGCTGCTGGTCTAAACCTTTATATATGTATGTAATTTACTTTTTTACCATTGTCCTTTATGGACAACTAAGGGTACAAAAAACCCACGTTAATCTCAGGAGATATTTAGCAAATATTTAGGTTAATGCAAGAAAGTGGTTCCAGCAATCCGGCAAAAATAAACAATTTTAAGATGGAGCACGTAAAAAAACTGTTATTTTTTTCAAGGCAATTGCAGTACAGTATAGCATTTGAGGTTGAATAAAGACATATGTCCATCCAGTCCAACCTACTCTGCAATAACACACATTTCTTGCATAACTGTTCTAGAGGAAGGAAAAAAACCCTCCAGAATTATAAACTAGATTGTAAGCTCTAGCAGTTATATTTATATCATTTATATATTTGTGTACTGATGTATTTATACCCCTTGTAATAAATTTATTGTATTTTGACAGCGCTGTGTCCCCAAGTGGCGCTTTATAAATAAACTATACATACATACATAAAGAGGAAAAAATCCTTCCTGACTCCAAGTGGCAATTGGGAATTTCCCTAGATCAACTCTATTTTATGTATATGTCAATGCCGGTAGAAATACATTTCTTTTGTTAACAATGATTGCAAGTCTGTGAATAAGCATGTGTTTTGATCTAATATACACAGTTCTGGTTGAGTGCAATGAAAATTCTGTCTACTTCTGACCTTTCTCTTCCCAAGCAAAGCACCTAAAATATTAAAAAAAGGCTTTACATTTGTTGGAAAAACAACTTAACCACATAATAGGTTAAAAAGTTAAGAAATCAACGAGCGCAGTTTTTTTGCTTAGAAAAGGACCATAATCTAAACCATAAAACTGAAACACCATTAGAATGCTAAGCATGTGTAAAAAATATTGATGGTTGGATCGCCTACAGTGTAAATGGTTGTTGTGGTTTGACCAATAAAATGACATTTCCTACTGCGTGAATAAAATAAAATGCAATAACTGCAAACTAGTGGATTTGTACCACAGCATAAAGCCAAGCCCTATATCATATATTAAGTATATTGTGTATCTTGTGTGCACTAAAATATATTATATTAAGACATTGGGTTTACATTATATATTTTGGGTATATGGATATTTACATAGAAAGTATCATCCAAAAAAAGAAGTGTTCCCCATTTTGTACTGTGTCTGTCTCATTACAAATAATATTATACCTACATATAGATGCCGTATATACTCGAGTATAAACCGAGCAGAGTATAAACCACAACATAAAGAAATTATGACCACAACTGCCTTCTGATTCTGTATTGTTTTGAGGCTTTAGTTGCCCTTTAAATGGACAGCAGAATTCCCATACAGTAGTCCCATACAGTAATAGCCAAATCCAGTATGGCTATTACTGTATGGGACTGTTGTTTGGGAATTCTGCTGTCCATTTAAAGGGCAGAACAATACAGAATCAGAAGGCAGCAATAGATAACATTCTCCTTGTATATGGCTATTACTGTATGGTAATTTTTATGTCAATTTAAAAGGAAATTAAAGCCTCATTCCTTGGCACTCCAGATGTTTGGAAACTACAATTCCCAGCATGCTTTATTTGCTGGGAGTTGTAGTTTCCAAACATCTGCAGTGCCAAGGAATAGCCACTGCAGGAATTACAGTGCCTTCCCCCCCTTCTGGATCCCCACAGATGCCTTCTCCTACCTGCTCCACATGTTCCCCTGCAGGCTGCTCTGGATCCTCTTCTAAGCTTCGGCGGCCGCATGCTCCTCTTTTCCTCTGCTGGCTGACGTCACTACTCAGTGCCGGCCTCACTTCCCGGCGCCGAGTAGTGATGTTAGTCAGCAGAGGATGCGGAGCATGCCGCCAGAGCAGGTAAGTCTTTGACTCGAGTATAAACCAAGACTCGATTTTCAGGGGTTTATACTCGAGTATATATGGTACTATCATTTTAAATATAGCTATCAGTGCTCTTACATAGCCAATGCTTACTGATCTTTTAAAGGCAATTTTTGCTCTGAATACAAGTTAAAAACAACCTGAATGCAAGTAAAAAAAAGATTCAAACACCCAACAGTTTTATTTATAAAAGGAATATGATATTGTGAGTGAACCTCAGATATTTTCAAAAACAATTTTTTAACTCTCATTGTCAATACTAAATTAAAGGGCAACTATAGTGAAAAAAAAACTTTGTCTGTATACAATGTATAGATCACTTAGTATAAGCTGCCTTACTTTCATGTTTCTGTGTGGCTCGTTTCTCACACTGGCAGAAGTTTGTACCAAGCTGTGTAGTCCCCCTCCCATCTCTCTGTCTACTCCCCCTCAAGCAGTGACGGGCTGTATACAGAGTCCGAGCATTGTCAGTTGAAAGGACTTTAAATGAAGTGCTGACATCCTGTTGACCCCTCCCTTCCAGAGCTAGACTGCAAGCAATCAAAGTGTGAAATAAAGTACAATATGCTGAAGGAGGGGCAGAGGGGGAGAGAGGAGGACAAGTGGTGCTGAGATTCTTTACAAGTAAGTTACTGAACTCTGCCTCTGCCTGTTCTATAACTTTGCTAATTGTTATTTACTTTTTACCTAAAGTTCATATCTCTCCCCCTGCTTAGCTGAGATCATAATCACTGAAGAGAGAGTCAGTTGTAACAGCAGCTTGTAGTGAGACCTTCACAAACACAGTGACACTGCTTGTTGTCCTGTTACATTTCAGTTGCTTTAGTCTATATATTTCATACATTGCACTGTGTGTCTTGTTTGGTATATAGTCTGTATTACTGTGTTATATATACTGTATTAGTGTTCCATTTGAGTCACTGGTTTTGTATGTATATAAGATTTTTTTGGGGGAGGGGCTGTTTTATAGTGTGTTATGCTCATATTGCTGGTTATGGTTATTGATTGTGTTTAGACACACGCATTTGACTATATGTTGCACATGGTACATATAGTGTGGGTGAGAGAGTGTGTGACAGTACGGCAGGGGAGCTTTGGATTGTGGGTGTGTGCCTTTGAGTGACAGATGAGGTGTAGCAGCTCCTACAAATCACAGCATATTCAAAGGCTTATATCTCGGGGACTATGTAGAATTTAAAGAAACTAAAGGTACCCTGGTGGATGGGATGACTTATAGGATACATTAGAAGAAATAAAAAAAAAACAATTTTCTCACTATAATTGCCCTTTAAAGGGAAAAAGACATTATTACAAAATTGAACTGTTTTTAAACATATGCAGGGTTGGGAATGAAGTAGCAGAGTTCCCTACAAATCAGATAGGCCTTTTTCATGTTTACACTTTTTATGCATAAATGGAATATCCATCCCTGTGTACTTAATGATTAGCAGATTTCTAAAGAATGTCTTCTGTATAAACAGATAATACATTTTGTGTTATTAGTTGACAACTTAATAAAACACAAAATACTACAACTGTAAAATAATTGTTATAGGTATATTAGTATTAGAATATACTAGAACTAGACATTAAGCCCGCTACAATAACGGGCGCTAAAAGCACAGAGTACCCTCTTAGTGTCCCAAGGGGCCAGGGGCCCCCTCTGTCCCAAATCCAGAGGCCCCCCTCTGTCCCAAATCCAGCCCCTCCTCTGTCCCAAATCCAGGGCTCCCCCTCTGAACCAAATCCAAGGCCCCCCTCTGTACCAAATCCAGGGCCCCCCCTCTGTCCCAAATCCAGGGCTCCCCCTCTTTACCAAATCCATGGCCCTCCCTCTGTCCCAAATCCAGGGGGCTCCCTCTGTCCCAAATCCAGGGGGCCCCCTCTGTCCCGAATTCAAGGGCCCCCCATCTGTCCCGAATCCAGGGCCCCCCTCTGTCCCAAATCCAGGGGCCCCTGTCCAAGCAACCTTACCTGCAGTCTGATTAATTGCTGTTCTCCCTCCGTGTTTTTCGTGTGTTTCTTCCTCTAGTGGTGAGTCAATAGGAACTGCAGACACTCTCCCTCTAGTGGTGAGTCAATAGGAAATGCAGAGACTCTCCCTCTAGTGGTGAGTCAATAGGAACTGCAGAGACTCTCCCTCTAGTGGTGAGTCCATAGGAACTGCAGTGACACACACACACGGACACAGGGTTGCACACTTGAACACAATTAGACATGATTAGATGGCTATAAATAGAATTAACCTTGACAACTGATAACATATAATTAGAATCCACCGAAACATGAATTGTTTTCAACCATTTTTTAATTCTAACAATATTTATAAAAAAAAACAAAAAAAACAAAAAAAAACCCTGTCCCATTTAAGTTATGCACCGTTATTGAAAGGTAAAACTATTCTGTTTGCATGTTTTACTCCATGTAGTGTTTTCAAATGGAGAAACATTTTCTGCAGTTACTTTTAAATCTTTTATAAATTACAGAACAGTAGTAAACACTGCAATATATTATCGATCTTTTAGCTCAAGAGAAAACTATTTTATTTACAACAAAACTTTGCAGTTTGACTTTTGACCATTTTTCTTTCCATTGACAGATTTGTCTGTGTCTGGATTTTATTTTCTCTGAGATAATTTCATTAATTGATTTAACTCAAACTTTAAGCCTTGATTATCTTATAAACTTGTCAAGTCAGTGAAGTATACAATACAAACTGAAATTCATTTTATAAGCAAAAATAGAAATGAACGGAATGCTATCCTGATTGTTACGAATTAACATTCTATGTTCAAGTTATATGAGAATTTAATGTAAAAACAAATACTGATGTAAACACAGCCATTAATCAGTGTAAAACAATTATGAAAGGATAACTAAATACGCACATATTCTAGGAGTATGAAAGGAAGTGCTGAGTATTTACACTTCACAACCTTTTTTAATCAGCAAAGTGCCAGTCTGTGTAAAATTAGCTCATGTGACACTGTTTTAGCTCTGCCAGATACCACCACTGACACTAATATTCTTATGAACTAGCAACCCCCCCGATTTTTTAAAAATAATTTCAAATCCCATTCAACCTTGCATTTAAAGACCTCTCCCCTTTCTCCCACTTTCTCTCTTTCCCTTTTCTCTCTCCCCTCTCTCCCCCTTCTCTTTCCCTCTCTCCCCCTCTCCTTATTTCTTTCCCCCTCTCTTTCTCCCTCCTTTCACTCTCTTTACTTTTCTCTCCACCCTCTTCCTCTCTTCCCCCTCTCGTTCTCTCTCTCCCCCTTCTCTTTCCCTCTCTCCCCCTTCACTTTCTCTCTCTCCTCCTCCTCTCTCACACTCTCTCTGTCTGTCTCTACCTCTGTCTGCCCCCCTCCTCCTCATTTGAAAATGGCATTGAGGTGTGCACATGCAAGTCTTGGGAGAAACACATTTTGTGAGGAGGCTGATGACACGGCGCTCAAGCTTATGCTTCTGTAATCCATGCATATTGACACCTCTCGGTTAGTATATAGGATAGGCTGAAGCAGAGTGATGGCCTTGTATAAAAAAAAAGAAGTCCTCTATGTAATTTCCAAAGGTTGCAGCTCTGCTGATACGAACAAAGTACTGCAAGGATACTTAGTACAGACTCCTATTATCCTAGAATGTGTGTATATGTATTTTGTAATTATGCTGTACAGTCCTTTAAAATAATACAAATATTTACACATTTACAGCCTAGATTTGTTCATCATTACATTATTTTACTAACATAACTAGTATACAGTATATGTCTACATATAGACAGCCTCCAGATGTTGATTTTTTTAGGGTAGGCCTTGCCTATTTCAGTAAAATAATGCCAAGTCTGCACACAATATAACAGCATGGCTCCATAGTAAAAAAGTCTGGGCGCTACCGTGCTAAACTAGTCTGCCTGAGTGACATCACCTGCATTCCCTGAACCCCACCTCTACCAGTGGTGTAAGCCTGCTTACTGAAGACTAACTTCTGGAAAAAAGAGCAAGTTCCTACACTGAAAGAATTTGTAAAATGTCAATCTGCCTAAGGTTTACACAGGGGAAATCATATATAATGTTCCAACAGAAATAATCGCTGTAAAAACACTCAAAATCGAATCCTGAGTTGTTGGATTGGGCTATTAATACAGGGAAAGTTGAGTGCTCGTCCAGTGATTACAAACTATTAAAAGCAGAAGGTGTTAAAGGGCATGTCCACACCCAAAACTCAAATTTTATGTGATTGACCACAATTATATCTTTAAACCAAGCCATCCCCCATCAAAATCCGTTCAGCCATTTTTAAGATACATATGTTTTTACACCATGCTTTTTGCAGACCAGGAGCAGCTCACTGTAATCTGACATCACCTTTCCCATGCCTTTTACGTGCCTTTTGCCTCCCTTGGTGCTCAGACCCCTCCCAACATCCGGATCCATCCTCGGTCCCCCTGCATCCTATCGTTTAATCCTTTTAGGGTTAGCTAGAGGACCACTGTCAAGACTCAAACGCCAGATTATTTTTGAAAAAAAATGTTTGCAGCCTTACTTACAGCCCTTTGTTCCCACGGCGCTTTCTTGTGACGTCAGCCGCGTCTGTGATTGGCACGCTGAAATGTTATCATCTGTAATTTATATTCAAAACAACACAACTCAACAAATTAATTCTATGTACATAGTCTATTCTTTTAATTATTTAGAAATAAATGCTGGTTGCTGGTTGCAGACTAGAAATGCAATGCAGAAAAAAAATTGCATAAAAATCACTCTAAATAAGCAATTAATTTACAAATAATCTTAAAGGACATGTAAACTGGGGCAAATAATTTTTTAACTAATCACACAGTAATTAGGATTAATTACCATCAATCAATCTTAAATCTGCTTCTTTTTTTTCTTCTCTGACCTTCATATCCCTTGTTTTTTAGCTCTGGGAATTTTGCTTTTTAAAGAGGGTGGGGCACTGCTAGTCAGTAGAGAACTGTCAATCACCCAGCCTCTCCCCCTGGCACACTCACACTACATGTAGAAACTATCCATTCTATAAAAGTAAAGCTTATTTCTCTGTCACTGCATGGCTAATTGATTCAGCATATAGATCAGGAAAAGGAATAAGCATTATCTGTTACTCTGTGCTCTTTCTGTGCAGATAAACACATTTCTGCAGTTAGCTGCTGTCTGTTTTACTTAAGTCCCAATGCAGCACTATACCTTAAGAAATCAATTACAACTCACCCACCCCCACACACACATACACCTTCAAATTCCTACAGATAAAAAAATCTTACTTGATTCAAGCAGTGATTACAGCTCCCAGTGCTGCTTACCTTCCCATAGCAAAGCAGTTTTACTTTTACTTTCACTATAAAACAAAATCACTGGGTGAATGCTATTGGCTGTATTGGGGCACAGATCATCTCCACTACACATGCTCCACACTCCATTTGTGCCTCAGTTTTGGGAGGGGTGAATACATAGAGAGGAGTCATGCATACTAACTAGGAGTGAGCTGAAGAGGACATGAGGAGATCAGGAGCACTGAGAGCAACAAGAGATCAAGTTCCTGACAGCACTAAAAATATAGAAATGTATAAAGGCAAGTCATTTTTTAGGTTTAGTACCCCTTATAGGAATAATTTTAAAACAAGAATTGTTTTACCTTGCTAAGCCTTGTGTTGAACATACATTCCATTTCATTTCTGCAGGTTGTAATTTATTAGAGCAAAGATAAATAACACCCTACAGATTGCATCTCCTAGCTTTTATTTTGTAAGCTATTTTAAATATTATGGATAGTATATGAGATATGAGGATTAAAAAAATTCAAAAGAGCTGATCAGTTACCATTTTTACAGTTTAATAATTTAATGAGAACAGAAAATAGTAATACAAACCATCTCTGACGCTGGAATCCCATGAAAGCACACAACAAATGGAAGAAAAACCAACAATATATTTAAATGAATATATTACTAAGGGTTTATAATGAAAAGGTCTGGGGTTTTTTCACTAAGCACAAAAGAGTATACTTGAATTATCATGAAGTCTATTGAACACATTTCAGATAATCCCATCAGCCCATCTCCTCCTGAGTGGAATTCAAGCTTACCTTCTCCAAGGTAACTATAATAATCCTGGGGTTTGGGAGGTTCTTCTTCTTCAGTAAGGCTTTATCATATTTAGTCAAGATTTATGTTCTATGTTAATTCAAACCTCTTACCCCCTTAAAATTTATAACAATAAAAACTTGTGTACATAAAAAAAGCAAAACAAAAACACTATGCATGGGCTCTGAGATATAAAAGAAAACACTTCCATAGTTTTACCGTTCTCACAGTGAAAAAAACCTTTCCGAACTTGAAGACTAAACCTTTTTTTCAAGTCTTAAGGGATGTCCACGTGTCCTCTGACATGCTCTATTGGTGAACAATGCCCCAGAAAGTTTATGACCTGTTAATGTATTTATACTCAGTAATCATATCCCCATGCAAGGGCCTTTTCTCTAGTGTACATGGCCTTTCAGTTAAAATCAACTTGTTTGGAGAACACAGTTCCCCTTTAAAACAGGCCTATTTATAAGTATTTGTTATCCAAACCAGAATTTATGCCTGCATGTAGTGCAAGCATTTCAACTCCAAGTGCTTTTGGTTGCATTCTCATCTTAGGCAGAACTTGGTCAAATAATAATTATGGGTAGTGTACTTGGTAACAGTGTGGCACCCTTCCATCCAGTTAGTCAAACATTTATTAACACAACCTTCTCGAGTATTGTATTGTGGTTGTTCTTCTGGCACTAGAGTTCAGATACCTCTTTAGAGTTCTTTTAATTCCAATCTTTACATACAGTTTATTTATACTAAATATAAATGATATTTTGAACATCCAGCAGGATTTCCTATGTATTTGGAACTTGCGTATTGCCAGTGCCAGTGCCGTGTATCACCCATGAAAAAAATTTGTGAACATTTTGAAATCTGCTGTGTCTGTAGAAAAATAGTTCTCAATGTAAAATGCGGCCTGTCCTGTGCAAAGAAAAGTATTTTTAGAGATGCTTTCTTTATAAAGATGCACATAACACAATCCACACCTTGCTAGTAGAGATGGCTGAACTTTGAAAGTTCGGTCCGTTTTCAAATTTTCGAACTATATGGAAAGTTCGAAAGTTCGAAAACGGACCCATTAAAGTCAATGGGAGTCAAATAGTTTGAAAAGTTCTAATGAAATACAATTAAAATATAAATGGTAATAATGTAAATGGCTGTGGGACCTGGGAAATGGTCTGGGGAACATGTTCGAATATCCAGGACATTCGAAAAATCTATTTTACTCTCACTCGCGCTATTTTCTAGTTCGTTCCCGCCTAGATAACATGTACCATGTATATTTTACTCGCGGATTCGATGCTCGTGTATAGGTTTTAATGGACACTTTACTCGCGGATTCGATGCTCGCGTTCGCAGCTAGGTATCATGGACATTTTACACACGGATTCGATGCTAGCGTATAGATTTTAATGGACAGTTTACTTGCGGATTCGATGCTCACGTATAGGTTTAATAGGCATTTTACCCGCACATTCAAACTGTCGAACATTCGATATTTATCGAAAGTCCGAAAATATCGAAAATCCGGGTCTAGGATAGTTCGAGAAGTCTGAATTTGTTCGAATTCGAATAGTTCGACTCGAACTCGGGTTCGAGTTCTAGTCCATTTCTACTTGCTAGGTATGATTGGACAAATGTGCTAGTGCAAAAGAGTTTGCAGAAACTTTCTTTGCTGCTAGTTGCATTTGAAACTTTTAAAGTGGTCTATTCAAGAGTTTCACTTACCGCTCCATTCAGAAAAAACTTTTTTGTGACTACTAGGGATTTTTTTTTGTGTGACTACAAATGGCAAAGAATTTCATCTGGAATTTTGCATGTATGTAATAAAAAAATGGCAGCGTTAGGTAGCTAAAGGTGTATGGATTCCAAATACATATAGTTTGCAAAGTTTATTACTAAGATTGATTGGTGCTTGAACATTTGGAAACTGTTATTTAGTGTTTTTTTTTTTTTTTTACTTGTAAAGCAAAATGTGGGTAAGATTTCTAACTTTTTATATCTTATTTCTTTATTTTTTCCAAAAATCTGAAAGGATAGAATTTTATGGAAAACTGCAGTTGTTAAAGAGGGGTGTTTTGTTTAAAAATTGGAAAATGTTAAAAATACAGACCAGGTTGTTTTTTTTTCTGTAATTGCACCTATGCATTGTTCCATATGGGCTTAGTTGGTGGCAACATCTGTGTTCACGAATATTTATGTCATACCTTTTAATCCAGGAGAGGTTATGTTTTCATATGTATTTGTGTTGACTACATACATCTAGCTACAGTTTCCCTATACATTTTACCTTTGATTGTGCCTCTGATTTTATATTTTAGAAAAAAAATGTGAGAAAAAAAACTTCCAATTTCAGAAACAGCTGTTTCTGGTTATCTTACTTGTAGGTGTATTTTAGTTCATTTGGTAGTTATTCTACTTTCACAATTGTCAGAAAGTCTTATACATTTGAATTTGGTATAAAATTCTAGAAAGAGGGTTTTTCGTTTCAGGTTGTCTCCAGCACAGGAAAAATAAGTTACCTATGTATGTCTGGTATTGTGTGGAACAAGAGTTGTGCATTGTGCATAAATCTTCACAAAACTAAAAAATGTATACTTGTTAAAGGACTCCACCCTCATAAGAACCTCCTTAGAAAGAATGGCTTCTTTAAAATATGTTGATATATCATAGTTTGTCCTATGAATTCATTACTGTATGCCTGCTATGCTTCTGGATGCCCCATGGAAACTGAGCAATTTAGAAGCCTGTACTGAGCCTGGGCATGCTCAGAAGAGGCAGGCAGGGGATTAACATTCAGTCATTGGCTGTGATGTCAACTGTCAAATCCATAACTGACAGTTGCTAACTGGAAGAACCAGGAAGCAGAAACAGGGGAAACAGGACATTGTGCAGGATTTCAGGTTAGACTTATATTTTTCAGATTTCAAATTATTACCGTTTAGGGTTTTGGGGGGTGATTTACCTGTATGTAAGTTTTCATTTAGGGGCTTGCCCTTTAAAGTACAGTTTGTGCTGGAAAATGTAATGTTTCTTATTTCCTGGGGGTTCTTTATTACAAGGTTTGACTAAATCAAATTTAAGTTAAGTGATGAAAATTCCACAGGGACATTGTAGAGATTTCCTATTCTATTCATAGATGAAGCATAGTGTGATTGGCTTTATCCATGGGAGGTGGGGGTTTGGGAAAAAAACACTGCTATAATATAGAGGAGGGTTAAGCATCTTCTATATATAATAAGAAATAAGAAATTCTATTTATTACAATTAGAAAATGTAATCTCAGAGGTCTGCATTATGGTTTGATTTTAAAATCCTTATAATATTCAAAATAGTTTCAGTTTAATCAGAATAAGCAATTACCTGCATCTCATCTAGTTTGGACTGTATGTCAGGACTGAAGTTTCCCATGGCACAGCAAAATGGATCAAAAGGTTCTGCTCCAAACATGTCTATTTCTGAAATGGAGAAAAAAAGAAATGTCAGTATGCAATAAGACAGAGTATAAAATAAATCATTGTAATGTGTTACTCAATTTTAGAGTTAGTTATATAGGGCATGTCCACCCCCAAAACTAAAATGTAACCCCATACTGGCCCCACTGTTTAGTTTAAAAAAACTAAAAAAACTGCTCCAGACGCGGCTGCCGGTCTGGCCCGTTTGTGACTTCCTCCAAACAGTTAGCCATGAGGAAACGCAGCGGGAGGGTAAAGGCTGTAAGTATTGATCTAAACATTTTTTGGAAGAAATATATCGGCAGTTGGGAATGGGCAGGGGATACCTACTATATACTAAAAGTTTATTTTCAGTGTGGGCATGCCCTTTAAAGAAAATCTAGATTTTAAACACATTTGTCTGGACAGGGCAGAGAAATTATTAATTTCTAAGTGGTTCCTGCAGTTCACAGTCAGGAAATGATTTTACTACAGGTCAATTCTTCATTGGGGCATAATGGTGAGCTGAGAACCAACCCTTCTATGGTCCCTCTTACCATGTAGTTGTGGTGGGGAGCAGGGAGAAGTGGCTGAGCTGCTTAATGTTTTGAAAGGGGTTGGCATGTGAATTAGGTAAACTATTTTAGCCTGTGAAATTATTGTAGATTACTGGCAAAAAATAAGGTAGGAAGGGAAGACCAATGCTAGTAAAAGCAGAAAAAATGTACGAGTGTGAGGTGGCACACTGTTTTCACTACAAAATACTCCAGATGGAACAGCTTTTTGTGTGGAGAGAGCAACAATCCATATTTTATTATTCTTATTTAAATGTACAGTATATGTTGGAGATGGCATATTTGTTCCCCTTAGGTAATATAAATGGCCCTAATGTGCCATTGTGACTGTACAATGCAATACAGAAACCCCATCACAATGGCATAATGTTTTGAAAGGTGACACTGTCTTTTATCATATTAAATATGTTTAAAAATACCCCTGGCATCGCTGATACTCAACTCAACCTACTGGGTTATCCCTAATACCCTAATCCACCTCCCCCTAATCCTATGTCTTCACCTAGTACTCAATAGTTCTAAAGGATATGCCCACCCTTAAAACAAAAAACTGTTCAGTTATAGGTTATCTGCCCCCAATTCCAACCAATATATGTATAAGATTATTTGATGAATAACTAACCAGGTGTATTATAGTATTTAAGGTTAAATAAAGACATATGTCCATCTACTCCAACCTACTCAGCAATACCCACATTTCCTGCCTAATAGTTGATCCAGAGATAGGCAAAAACAGTATTTAAGGATAATTCTTGTCTCCATTCTAGCAAAGTAAGCTGGCTCCTTCCTCTGTTGCTGCCTCCTCTGCACATGCTCAAGTTCTAAAAACTCACTGAGCAGGGGGTGGAGGCAGCAACCTCAGTTGGAAAGGGAGAGAATAGCCTGTTGGCCCCACTGTGTAGCATTAAAATATCCTTACCTTTCTCTTCTGCTCCTTATGGGTGTCCTGCAGGGACTGATGAAGGTTTATAAAATTAGGAGCCTCTCTGTGTGTAATCCGTACCTGCTCCTCTGAGGGGACTCTGACATACACAGTGGAGCACTCTCCCATCCCTCCCCCCCTTCCTCTGGATCCCTCGGGGGCTGCATTTATCTATAGAAGGTAAGGCAACCCCACCAACCACTATGTTTAAAACATCTTTATCAGCCCCTAAATCCAAACCTCATTCCCATAGCTCCCTCTGCTGACCGGCAGCCGCATAAGTGATTGGCTGAGTGTCCCCCAATCACAGATGTGACCGACAGTCTGGCCCCTTCTGCTCTTCCATGTGGAAGGTAAGCAGAAGAGGTCGGAGATGAGGGAACGAAGGCTGGTAATTACATTAAGGGGCTTTTTCGTTTTTTTAAACACTGCATTTAGGGTACGGGTTGCCTTGCCTTATATGAATTTTTTTTTTTTGGGGGGGGGGATACCATTTACGGATGAACATGACCTTTAAAAACTGTCTGTAAATACTAACAGTCCATTGGCTGTTATATAGTGATTTGAAAAGTGCCGGTTTGAAATATACGCAGATCCAACAGAATTTTTCAAAATTTTTGAAACTCAGACTTATCAATAAAAAAATCAAATATCAAAAAATTGAAAATTAGACTGAAAAATTGTGTTTTAAATTTCAAAAATGTGTTTGAAAATCAAAACTTTACATTACAAATTAAAATTCAGAAACGAAACATGCCAGTTTCTCTAGTGTTATACTGTTATCATTTCCTTCATTTCTTTGAAAATTGGAGCATGACAGTTATGATGCTGAATGCATTTCACAGTAAGGATATCACTATTTTTCTATTATTTCAAAATATTCTGGGTAGATTTAATGAAAAGATCATAATTTATTAGAAATTTAAAGAAAAGATATTTAGATATTCCTTAGTGCAGAAATTTAAAGGGAAGTGTCATGTTCCAGACAGTCATTTCTGATTTAAAGGAAAGAGTGTCACATTCCTTTCTGCGGAAATGAATCAGAGTGTGTCATTAAGTGTGAGATTAATATGAATTTTTTGCATTTTCTTCTTAAAGTAAAAGATACAATAAATCTCAAATTTATAATTCTATGAATATATAAATTCATTTTTTAATAAATATATTATTTCAATTTTAAAGATACCTAACAATACATGATATATATGATTTCTATTAAGACACCAGTATAAAGGACTAGGCCCCAAAGGGTCCAAAAAAAGCCTAGTCACTTTTAAGCTTGACTTAAGGAGAAGGAAAAGGTACCAATATGACAAGGTGAGACAAAGAACAAAGAGTAGTCCAGGAACAGGTGGGTGGTGAGGGCAGAAAGCAATTATAAGGCCAAAGTCATATTTAGAAACTTATATGAACAGGTAGGCATTGGGCATGAGATGATTTAGTGATAATGTAAGCTTATAGCTGCCATTTATTGCAGATGTTTTGCATAAATACTGTTTAAAGTTATACGAACTACCACAATTCTCTTATCTGTCCTGGGCCTTATAGAGTAAACTCTTACCTAAGCCTCATGTCCACATAAACGATTAGATTACAGACTACAGTGTGCTGGATATCATGTTCCTCGCATGGTTCTTTAATTTCAACTATCAGTCACTGAACACTCTTTCAGAAGTCAATAGAAATCCAAAGTCTCTTTTTGTGCACATTAAAACTACAGAATTTGCAGTCTCAAGACGTTTTAGATTGTATTGTGTGGAAAACATGGTGTCAAGTAATTGTAGTGCTTTCATTTCTAATACAAAAATAATGCCTCATAGCTAATTGTTTCCTAATGATGCCAGAACATGTTATTTGATTCTGTAGGCTGAAGGCATGATGCCAGTTTTAAATTATGAATTAGAGAAATGTAATTGTAGTGAAGTTTTAATAAAAGTATTTTGCTATTAAGAGTCAAACCATCATTTATTTTTGTACATGATGACCTGTCCAAAACAGTACAAACATGTACTCAGTAGCTGTTAAATCAGTGTTTGAAAATTATGGAAATAATGCCAGAAAAATTATATAACAGAAACATAGAAGACACAAATAGTTTACTCTTGGCTATTTGCTGCAGTCCTGCAGGGTTCTTATTAGATATTATGTTTAAGTGTCATAGCATAAGCTGCGAGGTACAGGACGAAAAATACACTGCAGTATAACCCTAAGTAGGTAATGGTGCACGCAAACAAGTCTAATTAGTATAAACCTCATAAGAAAAAAGGAATGTTGCACACAATTTAGCAGTGACAAAATCTGTACATACCCTTTATTTAAATATTATATTGGTAAATGGGGGCAAGGTGCTGGAACAACACATTAAAAACATTTAAAAACATATATACATAATAACAAGATGTACCCCTAGCTCTAAAGTATACCACTAGTGCAGGCAGCCCACAGTCTCAGTAAAAAAGGTACAAGTCTACATTGAGAAGCAGAGTATACTATACCCAACCAGCCCGTGTCACAGTATAGAGGGGGTCCATGAGGGCAGCAAGGTAAGAGAGCTGGGGTAGCAGTAGGAATACGCAGTATAATATAATATAATAAATAATAATAATAAAATGGTCAGAATGACGATACTCTACCAGAAGGGGGAGTATGTGCGTCCCTGGTCACTACCTAAAATATTTTCTATATATCATAGGGTAAGATGTCTGAACTGACCTAGATAATAAAAAATGTGGTGCTGTACTATACTTATGTATGTTTATATCTATTAAAAAACTGCAGCATTTGATAAGTTATCAAACAAAGGATTATGTTAGGCAGGACACACATGGGCTGATATTTCAGCCTAATCAACCTCTCTCCCAGCCAAATAGTCAGAACAGCTGGGGACCAGAAAAGTCACCAGAAGCCGAACAAAACATTCATAGTCAAATTTTTTCAGAAATCTTCCACTATGAACATTTGATTGTGCTAGAATATTATGGGTAATACGTGTTCATTGGTTATAACAACGTGTGGTTAAACATCAAAGAGAACTAATCCCAAATTTTTACATTCCAGAATCTGAAAATATTCCCTCAAAAAACACAAAATAAACTGAAAAATCCCCCTAAACTAAATAGCATTAAATTAAAGGTAACTCTGAATAACTGGATGAAATAACTGTGTGTATGTAAAGTGCCTGGCCACACCCCTCACATGCTCCCTTGCCCAATCTGCCCTGTAAAAGGATTGGCTAGAGGTTATTAGTGGTGTGACCAACTGTAACAAGTTCCTGCAGTAGCTTAGGACTGAGCATCTGTAAATAACATAATGGTCAGTAACCACACTGTGTGTTACTAGGAGTTGAAAAATAAAACACAAACCCCATGTTAGAAAGGTAAATTTCCCAGCAATCGTATCAAAAAATTATTGGTGAGACACAGATTACTGGTTTTTATATTAAGGTGTTCTTCCTTCTGAAAGAGTGTTCTGATGCATTAGTTGTCCTTTTACAGTTTAACAATTAGTACATCAATCAACCAGGAACCTAAGTTCATACAGAAAGACAGAAAAGAGAGAAAGTGTCTAATGCATACTAATATAAAAGATAAGTAAAAAACATTAAAAAGATATCAAGGAGATTTAAAAAAGTTCTTAGCATTTAAAATGGGGCTATTTTGCCCCAACCAATCAGATCTTATTTAACATTTGAAAGCTAACATGTGATTTATTGGGACAAAATTAGCACCATTTTTAACGATAAGAACTTATATTGAATAACCCTGAAAGTCTGACAGGAGACCAATCCTATTATTGTTGTATACATGTGAAATACTGATGCTCAATAACAGATAAATTACACTTAAGATAGGGTTGTATGGGGTCTTTAATAGAGATGGCTGAACTTTTGAAAGTTCGGTCCGTTTTCGAACTTTCGAACTATATGGAAAGTTCGAAAACGGACCCATTAAAGTCAATGGAAGTCAAATAGTTTGAAAAGTTCGAATGAAATACAATTAAAATATCAATGGTAACTTGAAGTAAATGGCTGTGGGACCTGGGAAATGATCTGGGAAACATGTTCGAATATCCAGGACTTTCGAAAAATCGATTTTACTCTCACGCGCACACTACTTTCGAGCTCTCGCGTTTGAACATTCGATAATTATTCCATGAACGACTCGCGGATTCGATATTTGATATTTACTCGCATATAGGTATAATAGACATTTTACTCACAGATTCGAATTTACTTGTGAATAGGTACAATAGACATTTTACTCACGAATTCGATACTTGCGTATAGGGATATAGACATTTTACTTGCGGATTCGATACTCGCGTATATATAGTATAATAGACATTTTACTCGTGGATTTGATATTTACGTGTATAGGTATAATAGACATTTTACTCATGGATTCGATACTCGTGTATAGGTATAATTGACATTTTACTTGCGGATTCGATATTTACTTGCGTATCGAAATTGATAATTATCAAAAGTCCCGAAAATATCAAAGTCGAGAAATCCGGGATAGTTCAAGAAGTCCGAGTCTGTTCGAAACTCGGGTTCAAGTTCTAGTCCATCTCTAGTCTTTAAATGCGCGTAACTCCTGGGCCTCCATACATTTCCGCAATCCAATACCGGACCTAATCAGATTTATGATCCCTAATATGTTAGGTATTGAAGTTCTGGGGTTAGCATTATAGAATCTTCCCATTAGTGTTATAAAATGTATTCATTGAATTATTAACAATACCGTTAATTGTTTGACATTCATTTAGGTACTAGATTTTTGTTTTGGTTTATTACTTGTGAAGATGTAGGGGTGACTAATCTCTGTAATTTTAAAAACACTGGGGGTATTGTGATGCTGTTAATTTGCAGCAAACAATCATATGATACCTTTCACTGGTCTACTACTGTTAGAAAACATTAGATGGGTACTGCAGATTAACACTAGAGATGGCCGGTTCGCGGACCCGAACCCGGATCCGCCGCGGATTTCTCCCGTCCGCGAACGGCGGATTATTCCGGACTTCCGGATTCCGAACTCCGAACTGCGGATTTTTTTTTTTTACGAAAATTTTCGAAAATACGAGTATCTCCGTAATTATGAGGATCTACGATACTTTCGGGATACGGAAAAAACCGAAGATCCTCGTAATTACGAGGATTCACATAATTACGAGTATTCTCGTAATTACGAGAATACTGTTAAAAACGAGTAATTCGTGTAAATTTTCAAGACGGAGCAAGCCACATGATCCAAATTAGCCAATGGCAGCTATATAGTTACAGAGAAGCCTCGTTTTTTTACGGAAATCTTCGTTTTTACGGGAATCCTCGTATTTTTCGAAAAATACCGTTTTTTTTAAAGTCACGCTAGCGGACTGTACTTTTTAGGTATTGTTGCATTTATACGTGCTTCTAAGGCCATTACCCAGGTCCCTAAGTGGTTAAGTGTACGTTACCAAGGCTATTTAGACCACTTTTAATGCGGATTTTGCCGACTTTCATTTTAATACGTTTTAACGGGTCGCCTTGCGGATTTTCGAATTTTCGGATTTTTTCGAAATCGCGGATCCTCGCGCGGACCGGATTTTTCGAAGTTTCGAACATCTCTAATTAACACCAATGGCAAAAATTTGAACGGTTATTAAAATGTAATCTCTATTATTTTGATACTTCGATTTCTTTTTCAGACTTTGAAGATCTAAAAAAGGCTTTTAATGAAACTGTTTTAGGAATTATTATCACGTGGTTAATTGGGCATCTGATTAGTTGACATAATTTTAAGTTAAATTAAGACAAATGTTGCATGTATACAAAGTACATAAAAAAATAGAGAAATGGAAGCATTTATCATAATCTGTTTTTGTCAAATGGGTGAACTCCAAGTTTTTTCATTTTATGACCCTGGCACTGTGTGTGCTATTTGTCCTCTGACAAAAAGTTCCACAGTAAAATAACCAGCAACATTGTCATTCAGCAAAATGCCTTGGGGTATTTATGGTAAAACTGTAACAACGATTATTTTCAGGGGTATTTCTGAGGGCTGTGCTACTGCCTTCTTGTGGCTCACTCCCATGCACTCAGAGAAAGGGGGTGGGGTTGTGCTGACCGCAGAGACGACACTGCTTTATGGGATAGAAATTTATTGGAATTATGACGTATACAAATTAACAGACAACGTTGCCTATTTACTATTTGCCTAAAGGTGATTTTGTTAAGTAATAACCTAATAAACATCCCATGGACAGCCTGTGAATTATTAGATAGACTTACGTTATCAAAAAAAAAAAAAAAAACAATGTATTTATTATGTGTAATTATTATAATAAAATATGTATGCCAAAATGGGTAAATAATTTCTCCTTTCATCCAATAGATTATCAATACTAAAAGGATGTACAAACATTACACCATAATGTAAACAGATGAGGTTAGTTTAGTATAGTATTTGAGGTTGAATAAATACATTCATCAAGTCAAACCCATTCAGCATATTCTCATTTCCTGTTGATCCAGGGGAAGCCAAAAACCCCACCAAATTATGAAGGGGAAAAAATTCCTTCCTGACTCCAAGTGGCAATTCGGAAATTTCCCTGGATCAACACTTTATGAATCAATATCAGTAATTTGCAACATTCCTTGTTTGCAGAAACTCATCCAGCTTTTTTTTTAAACTGACCAATGAACCTGCCATAACAATGTCTACTGGAAGACCGTTCATAGCTTTACCGTTCTCACAGTGAAAAACCCATCCAAACTTGAGCGTAAACCTTTTTCTTCAAGTCTTAAGGGATGGCCACGTGTCTCTGACATGCTCTTGGTGAACAATGCCCCAGATGTTTATGTATGGCGTTAATGTTATACACAGTAATCATAACCATGCAAGCGCCTTTTCTCCAGCGTACATAATTGTAACTTTTCCAGTCTCTCTTCATGTTCAAGCCCCCCAATCCCCTTATTAATTTAGTTGCCCTTCTCTGAACCCTTTCCATTTCAAAGATGTCCATTTTGTACACAGGATCAAAATTGCACTGCATATTCCAAATGAGGCCTTACCAATGCTTTGTAAAGAGGGAGAATACATTTTACTCCCTTGAAATCATACCTCTTTATACAAGACAATACCATGTGCCTCTGGACTGCTTGCTTCCTTCAAGTTTGTTATCTACTAAAACCCCAAGTCCCTTTCCAACAGGGATTCACATAACACAGAGCCATTTACAGTATAAACAGTACAAGGATTTTTAAGTCCAAAATGCAATCCTTACATTCTCAACATTGAATTTCATCGCCACTTAGCAGCCCAATGTGACAAATATCTATACCCCCTGCAACGATTGCACATTCTCTGAATGTTTTAATGGTCGACAAAGTTTGACAAAGCCAAACACAGAAACCTTGCTGACAATACCCACTTCCAAATCATTAAAGGGCAACTATAGTGAAAAAAAAACTTGTCTGTATACAATGTATAGATCACTGTATAAAGCTGCCTTACTTTCAGTGTTCTGGTGTGGCTTCGTTTCTTCACACTGGCAGAAGTTTGTACCAAGCTGTGTAGTCCCCTCCCCTCTCTGTCTACTCCCCCTCAAGCAGTGACGGGCTGTATACAGAGTCCGAGCATTGTCAGTTGAAAGGACTTTAAATGAAGTGCTGATATCCTGTTGACCCCTCCCTTCCGAAGCTAGACTGCAAGCAATCAAAGTGTGGAATAAAGTAGCAATATGCTGAAGGGAGGGGCAGAGGGGGAGAGAGGAGGACAAGTGGTGCTGAGATTCTTACAAGTAAGTTACTGAACTCTCTCTGCCTGTCTATAACTTTGCTAATTGTATTTACTTTTTACCTAAAGTTCATATCTCTCCCCCTGCTTAGCTGAGATCATAATCACTGAAGAGAGAGTCAGTGTAACAGCAGCTTGTAGTGAGACCTTCACAACACAGTGACACTGCTTGTTGTCCTGTTACATTTCAGTTGCTTTAGTCTATATATTTCAACATTGCACTGTGTGTCTTGTTTTGATATAGTCTGTATTACTGTATTATATATACTGGATTAGTGTTCCATTTGAGTCACTGGTTGTTTGTATATAAGATTTTTTGGGGGGGAGGGGCTGTTTTATAGTTGGTATGCTCATATTGCTGGGTAATGGTTTATTGATTGTTTAGCATACAGCATTGAATATATGTGCACATGGTACATATAGTGTTTGTGAGAGAGTGTGTGACAGTACTGCAGGGGAGCTTTGGATGTGTGGGTGTGTGCCTTTGAGTGACAGATGAGGTGTAGCAGCTCCTACAAATCACAGCATTTCAAAGGCTTATATCTCGGGGACTATGTAGAATTTAAAGAAACTAAAGGTACCCTGGTGGATGGGATGACTTATAGGATCATTGAAAGAAATTAAAAAAAAAACAATTTTCTCACAAATTGCCTTTAATAAATAGATTAAATAGAAGCGGCCCCAACACAGAACCCTGTGGTACCCCACTTAGCATTAGTCCATAATGATGCAAGCCCCATTAAAACTACTCTCTGTATCCTATTCGAACCAATTTTCATCCATGTACAAAGTGCCTCCCCAGACCAAAAAACCTTAGCCTATACATTAGTCGCCTATGGGGGACTGTACAAAAAGCCTTTGCAAAATCCAAGTATACTACATCTACTGCTATGCCAGAGTCTAAATTTCTACTTATATCCTCATAAAAGCCAAGCAAGGTAGTTTGACAAGATCATTCCTCCTAAATCCATGCCGGTTTACTTATAATACTCTAGAATAGTGTTCCCTTATTAAACTTTCCAGTGTCTTCCCCACCAGTGAACTAAACTTACAGGCCTGTAGTTACCCGGCTGTGAACGACTACCCTTTTTGAATATTGGAATAACATCAGTCTTTTTCCAATCCGGAGGCACACATCCGGACATGAGGAAATCTGCAAAAATAGAAACAATGGCCTAGATAAAACTGAACTAGCTCCTAAGTACCCGAGGATGTATTTTATCCGGTCCAGGAGAATTTATTAATATTTACCTTATTTGGTTCTTTCTGTACCATATCCTCCGTTAACCAAAGTTAATTTGAATCTTTTACACATTATTGCTACTACTCTATGATATCTGTTACTTGGATCTTCTAGTGTATACAGAGGGGAAAAAAAATATTCAAGACATTTGCTTTATCGCCATCCTCCATAACAACTTATCCCCATTAATTATGGGTGCCAACATTTTCAGTTCTCCTCTTCTTACTATTAAATACTTAAAGGTTTAGTGATGCTTTGTTCAACTATCTTAACCTATTATTAATTTTAGCTAGTTTAATTGCTTCTACCATCTTGTTACAGTTTTATAAGTTCTAAAGGCCCTTTCCGTTTCCTCTGACTTAAAATCTTCCTTTCCATTGCTCTCTTGCATCAGAATTGAGCCACATGGGCACGGATTTTTTTTTTTTTTTTACATTTATTCTCAAGGGTATAAATTTAGATGTGAATGGCTTAAAAACCCCTTTAACACAGTCCACTTCTGTTCAGTACCTTTACATGATAATACCTTATCCCAGCTGACATTCTGAAGAGCTACTTTTAACCTGTGAAAATTTGTTTCCCGAAATTAAAGTCTTTGTTAACCCAGCACACTTTTACTTTCGATAATACTCCATAGACACTATTCATGGTTACTATTCCTAAGCCTCCAGTTACCTTTATATCTATAATGCGCTCCCCAATGTTAGATATTACCGATCCAACAGAGCTCCTTTTCTAGTGGAACTTCAACCACCTGTGAGAGGAAAAATCCTGCAGCAAATTTAGGAACTTGTCGCCTTTTTCTTGTGTAGCAATCCACTCCACCAACAATGTCAGGGTAATTAAAGTCCTCCTGGGTATTCTATCCCAGTAAGACTGTCTTATACCCCCCCCCAAACCTATTTAAAGTCCTCCAAACTCTAGCCATCTTCTCCCTAAAACAGCTGCACCGCCATCAGTGCAACCATCCCTACAAAGAGCCGTAGCCGACAGCAAAGTCTGCCCAGTTCTCTAAAACCCAAACCCTTCTTTCTTAGCCACACAATTAATGCTACTAGGCTCCCTCTGTCTCCCTAGCATAGCAAGTGGTGCTGGGTAGTATTTCTGAAAACAACTACCCTGGGGTCCTTGTTTTAACTTGGCCCCTAACTCTTGGAATCATGTAAGGACCTCCACCTCCTCTCCAACTTTGTCATTGCACCAATGTGAAGCAAGACCCCCGGGTCATACCTGGCCCCAACCCAAAATCTCTCGACACAATCCACCACATGCCGAACCCTAGAACCAGGCAGGCAAACACAGTTCTGCATGTAGGGTTTGGTAGCAGATTACCCTATCTACCTTCCTTATAAGGAGTCCACTACCACCTGCCTAACATTCTATCCTAAGTTCATCTCCCTTGTATTAGAGATGGCAGTCCCCTGGGTGCTCAAAGGATTAGCCCGCTCCATACAGATAATTCCGAGCTGTCTCCTCCACTTCATCACCTCTAAGAGCGCAAATTGTGGGATGGGCAACTGGGAAGAAGCAACCCACCCTTCCATCCCCCACTTCCCCTAGTAACCCTAACAAAACTACTTCCCCCCTCAACCTTCCTGTCCCACTTCCCCCACCTCTAAACTGGACCCAGCCAGTGCCTGCGTCCCCTCAGATTTGCCAATCCTTGCAATGCTGCAAGCTGCCCCCTTAGACCCTCCACTTCAGCTCCTCAGGTTATATATTTTCAAAAATAAAAATCAAAAAAAACACACAAACTACTTCACAACAGAGGGTCATTTTCCTTATTGAAATAGCATGTAAAACATTTAGTAAAAAATCTACATGTTTTGTAAAGATGTGTCTTTGTTTTAGATAAAGTGCAAGCGCAGTAGTAACATAATAATAAACATCTGGAATGTTTACTGTACTTTCACTGTGTAGTTGACAGGTAGACTAGGACAGAACAATGATGTTTTACCGTACTCAGTCTCCTGACCATTTTATAGTACTATATTGTATGTTGATATTGACTTGAATTAACCTATGCAATACCTAAAGGGATTATGCATATATTTCACTTTTGCCTAAATTAGTGTTTAAACGACATACTTTTTGGGTTAGTGAGAGGGCTCCACTTATTTTGCATTGCATGCAATGAAAAAGCAATTTGCATTGTCTACTGAAATAGTCAGGTCCAACCAAACCAATAACATTTACGTTATTTTTGTAATTTCAATCAGGGCAAAAAGCTCAATAAAATATCACAGTTGCGCTCATTGCAACGATGTATTTATAATTGCCAAGAGGTAAAGCAGAAGGAATGGGTGCAGGAAGTTGTGATCGGGGATTTTATTGCATCTCACTGTAGTTCTGTAATTGTGAATGGGAATTAAGGGAAAATACTCGTGTATAGGTATAATTGACATTTTACTTGCGGATTCGATATTTACTTGCGTATCGAATATTTGATAATTATCAAAAGTCCCGAAAATATTCAAAGTCCGAGAAATCCGGGATAGTTCAAGAAGTCCGAGTCTGTTCGAACTCGGGTTCAAGTTCTAGTCCATCTCTAGTCTTTAAATGAGCGCTAACTCCTGGGCCTCCATACATTTCCGCAATCCAATACCGGACCTAATCAGATTTATGATCCCTATATATGTTAGGTATTGAAGTTCTGGGGTTAGCATTATAGAATCTTCCCATTAGTGTTTATAAATTGTATTCATTGAATTATTAAACAATACCGTTAATTGTTTGACATTCATTTAGGATACTAGATTTTTGTTTTGGTTTTATTACTTGTGAAGATGTAGGGGTGACTAATCTCTGTAATTTTAAAAACACTGGGGGTTATGTGATGCTGTTAATTTGCAGCAAACAATCATATGATACCTTTCTACTGGTTACTATGTTAGAAAACATTAGATTGGTTACTGCAGATAACAATAGAGATGGCCGGTTCGCGGACCCGAACCCGGATCCGCCGCGGATTTCTCCCGTCCGCGAACGGCGGATTTCCGACTTTCCGGACTTCGATCCGATTCCGAACTGCGGATTTTTTTTTTTTTACGAAAATTTTCGAAAATACGAGTATCTCCGTAATTATGAGGATCTACGATACTTTCGGGATACGGAAAAAACCGAAGATCCTCGTAATTACGAGGATTCACATAATTACGAGTATTCTCGTAATTACGAGAATACTCGTAAAAACGAGTAATTCGTGTAAATTTTCAAGACGGAGCAAGCCACATGATCCAAATTAGCCAATGGCAGCTACATAGTTACAGAAGCCTCGTTTTTTTACGGAAATCTTCGTTTTTACGGGAATCCCTGTATTTTCGAAAAATACCGTTTTTTTTAAAGTCACGCTAGCGGACTGTACTTTTTAGGTATTGTTGGCATTTATACGTGCTCTCAAGGCCATTACCCAGGTCCCTAAGTGGTTAAGTGTACGTTACCAAGGCTATTTAGACCACTTTTAATGCGGATTTGCCGAAACTTTCATTTTAATACGTTTTAACGGGTCCGCTTGCGGATTTTCGAATTTTCGGATTTTTTCGAAAATCCGCGGATCCTCGCGCGGACCGGATTTTTCGAAGTTCGGACATCTCTAATTAACACCAATGGCAAAAATTTGAACCGGTTATTAAAATGTAATCTCTATTATTTTGATACTTCTGATTTCTTTTTCAGACTTTGAAGATCTAAAAAAGGCTTTTAATGAAACTGTTTTAGGAATTATATCACGTGGTTAATTGGGCATCTGATTAGTCTGACATAATTTTAAGTTAAATTTTAAGACAAATGTTGCATGTATACAAGTACATAAAATAAGTAGAAATGGAAGCATTTATCATAATCTGTTTTTGTCAACTGGGTGAACTCCAAGTTTTTTCATTTTTATGACCCTGGCACTTGTGTGTGCTATTTGTCCTCTGACAAAAAGTTCCACAGTAAAATAAACCAGCAACATTGTCATTCAGCAAAATGCCTTGGGGTATTTATGGTAAAACTGTAACAACGATTTATTTTCAGGGGTATTTCTGAGGGCTTGTGCTACTGCCTTCTTGTGGCTGCACTCCCATGCACTCAGAGAAAGGGGGTGGGGTTGTGCTGACAGCAGAGACGACACTGCTTTATGGGATAGAAATTTATTGGAATTATGACGTATACAAATTAACAGACAACGTTGCCTATTATACTATTTGCCTAAAGGTGATTTGTTTAAGATAATAACCTAATAAACATCCCATGGACAGCCTGTGAATTATCTAGATAGACTTACATTATCAAAAAAAAACAACAATGTATTTATTATGTGTAATTATTATTAATAAAATATGTATGCCAAAATGGGTAAATAATTTCTCCTTTCTATCCATATAGATTATCAATACTAAAAGGACTGTACAAACATTACACCATAATGTAAACAGATTGAGGTTAGTATAGTATAGTATTTGAGGTTGAATAAATACATCCATCAAGTCAAACCCATCTAGCAATATTCTCATTTCCTGTTGATCCAGGGGAAGCCAAAAACCCCACCAAATTTATGAAGGGGAAAAAATTCCTTCCTGACTCCAAGTGGCAATTCGGAAATTTCCCTGGATCAACTACTTTATGAATCAATATCAGTAATTTGCAACATTCCTTGTTTGCAGAAACTCATCCAGCTTTTTTTTTAAACTGACCAATGAACCTGCCATAACAATGTCTACTGGAAGACCGTTCCATAGCTTTACCGTTCTCACAGTGAAAAACCCATTCCAAACTTGAGCGTAAACCTTTTTTCTTCAAGTCTTAAGGGATGGCCACGTGTCCTCTGACATGCTCTTGGTGAACAATGCCCCAGATAGTTTATTGTATGGTGCCCGTTCATTATTTATAACACAGTAATCATATCACCATGCAAGCGCCTTTTCTCCAGCGTACATAATTGTAACTTTTCCAGTCTCTCTTCATGTTCAAGCTCCCCCAATCCCCTTATTAATTTAGTTGCCCTTCTCTGAACCCTTTCCATTTCAAAGATGTCCATTTTGTACACAGGATTCCAAAATTGCACTGCATATTCCAAATGAGGCCTTACCAATGCTTTGTAAAGAGGGAGAATAACATTTTACTCCCTTGAATCCATACCTCTTTATACAAGACAATACCATGCTGCCTCTGGCACTGCTTGCTTCCTTCAAGTTTGTTATCTACTAAAACCCCAAGATCCCTTTCCAACAGGGATTCACATAACACAGAGCCATTTACAGATAAAACAGTACAAGGATTTTTAAGTCCAAAATGCATTACCTTACTATTCTCAACATTGAATTTCATCTGCCACTTAGCAGCCCAATGTGACAATCTATCTATACCCCCCTGCAACGATTGCACATTCTCTGAAGTTTTTAATGGTCGACAAAGTTTTGACAAAGCAAACACAGAAACCTTGCTGACAATACCCACTTCCAAATCATTAAAGGGCAACTATAGTGAAAAAAAAACTTTGTCTGTATACAATGTAGATCACTTAGTATAAGCGCCTTACTTTCATGTTTCTGTGTGGCTTCGTTTCTTCACACTGGCAGAAGTTTGTACCAAGCTGTGTAGTCCCCCTCCCCTCTCTGTCTACTCCCCCTCAAGCAGTGACGGGCTGTATACAGAGTCCGAGCATTGTCAGTTGAAAGGACTTTAAATGAAGTGCTGATATCCTGTTGACCCCTCCCTTCCAGAGCTAGACTGCAAGCAATCAAAGTTGTGATATAAGTAGCAATTATGCTGAAGGGAGGGGCAGAGGGGGAGAGAGGAGACAAGTGGTGCTGAGATTCTTTACAAGTAAGTTACTGAACTCTGGCCTCTGCCTGTTCTTAACTTTGCTAATTGTTATTACTTTTACCTAAAGTTCATATCTCTCCCCCTGCTTAGCTAATCATAATCCTGAAGAGAGAGTCAGTGTAACAGCAGCTTGTAGTGAGACCTTCACAACACAGTGACACTGCTTGTTGTCCTGTTACATTTCAGTTGCTTTAGTCTATATATTTCAAACATTGCACTGTGTGTCTTGTTTGGTATATAGTCTTATTACTGTTATTATATATACTGTATTAGTGTTCCATTTGAGTCACTGGTTTTGTGTATATAAGATTTTTTGGGGGGGAGGGGCTGTTTTATAGTGTGTTATGCTCATATTGCTGGGTTAATGGTTTATTGATTGTGTTTAGCACACACAATTTGACTATTGTTGCACATGGTACATATAGTGTTTGTGAGAGAGTGTGTGACAGTACTGCAGGGGAGCTTTGGATTGTGTGGGTGTGTGCCTTTGAGTGACAGATGAGGTGTAGCAGCTCCTACAAATCACAGCATATCAAAGGCTTATATCTCGGGGACTATGTAGAATTTAAAGAAACTAAAGGTACCCTGGTGGATGGGATGACTTATAGGATACATTAGAAGAAATTAAAAAAAAAACAATTTTCTCACTATAATTGCCCTTTAATAAATAGATTAAATAGAAGCGGCCCCAACACAGAACCCTGTGGTACCCCACTTAGCACTTTAGTCCATAATGATGAAGCCCCATTAACAACTACTCTCTGTATCCTATTCATTAACCAATTTTCTATCCATGTACAAATGTGCCTCCCCAGACCAACAAACCTTAGCCTATACATTAGTCGCCTATGGGGGACTGTACCAAAAGCCTTTGCAAAATCCAAGTATACTACATCTACTGCTATGCCAGAGTCTAAATTTCTACTTACTTCCTCATAAAAGCCAAGCAAGTTATTTTGACAAGATCTATTCCTCCTAAATCCATGCCGGTTACTACTTAATATACTCTAGAATATGTTCCCTTATTAAACTTTCCAGTGTCTTCCCACCAGTGAACTAAACTTACAGGCCGTGTAGTTACCCGGCTGTGAACGACTACCCTTTTTGAATATTGGAATAACATCAGTTCTTTTCCAATCCGGAGGCACACATCCGGACATGAGGAAATCTGCAAAATAAGAAACAATGGCCTGATAAAACTGAACTTAGCTCCCTAATTACCCGAGGATGTATTTTATCCGGTCCAGGAGATTATTAATATTTACCTTATTTGGTTCTTTCTGTACCATATCCTCCTCTTAACCAAAGTTATTTGAATCTTTTACCCCCATTATTGCTACTATACTCTATGATATCTGTACTGGATCTTCTATAGTGTATACAGAGGGGAAAAAAAATATTCAAGACATTTGCTTTATCGCCATCCTCCATAACTAACTTATCCCCATTAATTAATGGTGCCACATTTTCAGTTCTCCTCTTCTTACTATTAATATACTTAAAAGGTTTAGTGTGCTTTGTTCAACTATCTTAACCTCATTATTAATTTTAGCTAGTTTAATTGCTTTCTTACACTCCTTGTTACAGTTTTTATAAGTTCTAAAGGCCCTTTCCGTTCCCTCTGACTTAAAATCTTCCTTTCCATTTGCCTCTTTGCATCAGAATTGAGCCACATGGCACGGATTTTTTTTTTTTTTACATTTATTTCTCAAGGGTATAAATTTAGATGTGAAATGGCTTAAAAACCCCTTAAACACAGTCCACTTCTGTTCAGTACCTTTACATGATAATACCTTATCCCAGCTGACATTCTGAAGAGCTACTTTTTAACCTGTGAAAATTTGCTTTCCCGAAATTAAAAGTCTTTGTTAACCCCACACTTTTACTTTCGATAACATACTCCAATAGACACTATTTCATGGTTACTATTCCCTAGCCTCCATTTACCTTTATATCTATAATGCGTCCCCCAATGTTAGATATTACCAGATCCAACAGAGCTCCTTTTCTAGTAGGAACTTCAACCACCTGTAGAGAAAATATCCACGCACAATTTAGGAACTTGTCGCCTTTTTCTGTGTTAGCAATTCCACTCCACCAATCAATGTCAGGGTAATAAAGTCCTCCTGGGCTATCTATCCCAGTAAGACTCTTATACCCCCCCCACCAAACCTATTTTAAAGTCTCCTCCAAACCTCTAGCCATCTTCTCCCCTAAAACAGCTGCACCGCCATCAGTGCAACCCATCCCTACTAAGAGCCTGTAGCCGACAGCAAAGTCTGCCCAGTTCTCTAAAACCCAAACCCTTCTTTCTTAGCCACACATTAATGCTCCTAGGCTCCCTCTGTCTCCCTAGCATAGCAAGTGGCTGCGGTAGTATTTCTGAAAACACTACCCTGGAGGTCCTTGCTTTTAACTTGGCCCCTAACTCTTGGAAATCATGTTTAAGGACCTCACCTCCTCTCCTAACTTTGTCATGGCACCATGTGAAGCAAGACCCCCGGGTCATACCTGGCCCCACCCAATAATCTCTCGACACAATCCACCACATGCCGAACCCTAGAACCAGGCGGCAACACACAGTTCTGCATGTAGGTCTTGGTAGCAGATTACCCTATCTACCTTCCTATAATGGAGTCCACTACCACCTGCCTAACATTCCTTATCCTAAGTTCATCCTCCCTTGTATTAGAGATGGCAGTCCCCTGGGTGCTCAAAGGATTAGCCCCCTCCATACATGATAATTCCGAGCTGTCCTCCTCCACTTCATCACCTAAGGCAGCAAATCTGTTGGGATGGGCAATCTGGGAAGAAGCAACCCTACCCTTCCATCCCCCACTCCCCCTAGTAACCCTAACAAAACTACTCTTCCCCCCTCAACCTTCCCTGTCCCACTTCCACCCACCTCTAAACTGGACCCAGCCAGTGCCTGCTGTCCCCTCAGATTTGCCAATCCTTGCAATGCTGCAAGCTGCCCCCTTAGACCCTCCACTTCAGCTTCCTCAGGTTATATATTTTCTAAAAATATAAAATCAAAAAATCACACAAACTACTTCACAACAGAGGGTCATTTCCTTATTTGAAATAGCATGTAAAACATTTAGTAATAACATCTACATTGTTTGTAAAGATGTGTCTTTGTTTTAGATAAAGTGCAAGCGCAGTAATCATAATAATTAAACTCTGGAATGTTTACTGTACTTTCACTTGTTAGTTGACAGGTAAGCTAGGACAGAAAAATGATTGTTTTACCGTACTCATCTCCTGACCATTTTATAGTACTATATGTTATGTTGATATTGACTTTGGAATTAACTCTACAATACCTAAAGGGATTATGCAATATATTTCACTTTTGCCTAAATTAGTGTTAAACGACATACTTTTTGGGTTAGTAGAGGGCTCCACTTATTTTGCATTGCATGCAATGAAAAAGCAATTTGCATTGTCTACTGAAATAGTCAGGTCCAACCAAAACCAATAACATTACGTTATTTTTGTAATTTCAATCAGGGCATAAAAGCTCAATAAAATATCACAGTTCGCTCATTGCAACGATGTATTTATAATTGCAAAGAGGTAAATGCAGGAATAACAATGGCCTAGATAAAACTGAACTTAGCTCCCTAAGTACCCGAGGATGTATTTTATCCGGTCCAGGAGATTTATTAATATTTACCTTATTTGGTTCTTTCTGTACCATATCCTCCGTTAACCAAAGTTAATTTGAATCTTTTACACCATTATTGCTACTATACTCTATGATATCTGTACTTGGATCTTCTATAGTGTATACAGAGGGGAAAAAAATATTCAAGACATTTGCTTTATCGCCATCCTCCATAACTAACTTATCCCCATTAATTAATGGTGCCACATTTTCAGTTCTCCTCTTCTTACTATTAATATACTTAAAAGGTTTAGTGATGCTTTGTTCAACTATCTTAACCTCATTATTAATTTTAGCTAGTTTAATTGCTTTCTTACACTCCTTGTTACAGTTTTTATAAGTTCTAAAGGCCCTTTCCGTTCCCTCTGACTTAAAATCTTCCTTTCCATTTGCCTCTTTGCATCAGAATTGAGCCACATGGGCACGGATTTTTTTTTTTTTTACATTTATTTCTCAAGGGTATAAATTTAGATGTGAAATGGCTTAAAAACCCCTTAAACACAGTCCACTTCTGTTCAGTACCTTTACATGATAATACCTTATCCAGCTGACATTCTGAAGAGCTACTTTTAACCTGTGAAAATTTGCTTTCCGAAATTAAAGTCTTTGTAACCCAGCACACTTTTACTTTCGATAACATACTCCAATAGACACTATTTCATGGTTACTATTCCCTAAGCCTCCAGTTACCTTTATATCTATAATGCGCTCCCCAATGTTAGATATTACCAGATCCAACAGAGCTCCTTTTCTAGTAGGAACTTCAACCACCTGTGAGAGAAAATTATCCTGCAGCAAATTTAGGAACTTGTCGCCTTTTTCTGTGTTAGCAATTCCACTCCACCAATCAATGTCAGGGTAATTAAAGTCCTCCTGGGCTATCTATCCCAGTAAGACTGCTTATACCCCCCCCCAAACCTATTTTAAAGTCTCCTCCAAACCTCTAGCCATCTTCTCCCCTAAAACAGCTGCACCGCCATCAGTGCAACCCATCCCTACTAAAGAGCCTGTAGCCGACAGCAAAGTCTGCCCAGTTCTCTAAAAACCCAAACCCTTCTTTCTTAGCCACACATTAATGCTACTAGGCTCCCTCTGTCTCCCTAGCATAGCAAGTGGCTGCGGTAGTATTTCTGAAAACACTACCCTGGAGGTCCTTGCTTTTAACTTGGCCCCTAACTCTTGGAAATCATGTTTAAGGACCTCACCTCCTCTCCTAACTTTGTCATTGGCACCAATGTGAAGCAAGACCCCCGGGTCATACCTGGCCCCACCCAATAATCTCTCGACACAATCCACCACATGCCGAACCCTAGAACCAGGCAGGCAACACACAGTTCTGCATGTAGGGTCTTGGTAGCAGATTACCCTATCTACCTTCCTTATAATGGAGTCCACTACCACCTGCCTAACATTCCTTATCCTAAGTTCATCCTCCCTTGTATTAGAGATGGCAGTCCCCTGGGTGCTCAAAGGATTAGCCCGCTCCATACATGATAATTCCGAGCTGTCCTCCTCCACTTCATCACCTAAGGCAGCAAATCTGTTGGGATGGGCAATCTGGGAAGAAGCAACCCTACCCTTCCATCCCCCACTTCCCCTAGTAACCCTAACAAAACTACTTCCCCCCTCAACCTTCCCTGTCCCACTTCCACCCACCTCTAAACTGGACCCAGCCAGTGCCTGCTGTCCCCTCAGATTTGCCAATCCTTGCAATGCTGCAAGCTGCCCCCTTAGACCCTCCACTTCAGCTTCCTCAGGTTATATATTTTCTAAAAATATAAAATCAAAAAATCACACAAACTACTTCACAACAGAGGGTCATTTTCCTTATTTGAAATAGCATGTAAAACATTTAGTAATAACATCTACATTGTTTGTAAAGATGTGTCTTTGTTTTAGATAAAGTGCAAGCGCAGTAATCATAATAATATAACATCTGGAATGTTTACTGTACTTTCACTTGTTAGTTGACAGGTAGACTAGGACAGAACAATGATTGTTTTACCGTACTCAGTCTCCTGACCATTTTTATAGTACTATATGTTATGTTGATATTGACTTTGGAATTAACTCTATGCAATACCTAAAGGGATTATGCAATATATTTCACTTTTGCCTAAATTAGTGTTAAACGACATACTTTTTGGGTTAGTGAGAGGGCTCCACTTATTTTGCATTGCATGCAATGAAAAAGCAATTTGCATTGTCTACTGAAATAGTCAGGTCCAACCAAACCAATAACATTTACGTTATTTTTGTAATTTCAATCAGGGCATAAAAGCTCAATAAAATATCACAGTTGCGCTCATTGCAACGATGTATTTATAATTGCAAAGAGGTAAATGCAGGAATGGGTGCAGGAAAGTTGTGATCGGGGATTTTATTGCATCTCACTGTAGTTCTGTAATTGTGAATGTGAATTAATGGAAGTCTATGCCAAATTTTCTTTCATATTTTCCAAATTTTACTCATACTAAAGGAATGTTACCACACAAATAAGAACCCCGTAGAGTTATAGGAATTAGATGATTTTCATATTCAGAATTTTATACTCTTAATAACAAGATTCCTGTTGCAGGACCTTTACTTTTTTTTCTTATTTTTACAGTGCAGTACAGTAAGTATCTCTGTCAAAATATTCACAGCACAACACCGCCATGAAAAATTAATTGGAATGCTGTTTAGAAATAGGATATTAGTAGAAAATCCAATGTGACAGGCCTTACTGTATAAATATGAGATTACAGCTCCACAGTACTGCGTTTACTAGAGCCTCCACCCTTTTACTTATCATGGTGAAAATATTTAACCATGCCACCCAAGAAGGAATATATCACATACTTGTAAACAATAAGGGTGCATTAAATTAACTTATGTAAAAGAAGACACACAACCACACACAAATAAGAACACTGTTTTACAATACATTACAATACAGTAATTATAAAAGGCATTGTTAATAAGTCCTGAATTTCAGATGCTTTCTTGCTAAGGAAGGAAGCAGAGCCAGCTGTTAATTCTGGATGTATGTTCTGCCCCAAGATGCACCTCTCACAGCTGCTTTCAGTTAAACAAAATGACCTACAGCTGTGCAAACTGCTTGCTCTGTTTACGATTTGCAGCTGAAAGCAAGTTGTTGCCCTGTTCAATAATGCATGTCCCCTGTCTGCTGAATAACTGTTTATTTTTCACTCTGCATTCTATTATCAAAAGCTTGTGTTGCCTCAGTATATTAAAAGATTTGCATATTCACGCGCACATCTATTTTGTTTCTATACAATAAGAGAGCACAAAACAATGAGATTGAGCTGACTAATAATGTTAAAGCACATTTTCTGCATGCTTTATGAATTATAATGATGACTATAATTATGCTTTGAGTATAACATTATCCTCTCGTAGACGTAATGATTGTAACTTTTTGAAATATTCTGTGGTTGAAGTCTGGAAATTCATTGATTAAGCTGCTTACAGTGCTTTCATCAGCTTTTCAATACAATAAATGATTGATCTTTTTATTAAAACTGTATTAACATTTTTTGTGCAATAAAAGGATTCTGTTAAGGATCCATTCAGGGTTTAATAATCTCCCCCCAAGGGAACAATGTCAGACTGGACTGCTAGGGCTTAAAGGGTATCTCTCCACTGATGGAAAAAAAAAAATTTAAATCTGAAAGTACATCTTTCCCCAAGCCTCCTCCTAGCTTCCCCCCCTCCCCCCCCAAAAATCTCATCTGTTCCATTGCAGAAGCCTGAGGACGTTGTTGTAGTTCCTGAGGGCATGTCTCCTCCTGTGCTGGGAAGGCTGTCAGTCAGTGTGCATCATCATGATGCTGGCACGCCCACTTGACCATGACGGGAGGTAGGGTGTGTGTGATTAAATAAAGTGATATGAGGCGTGTGTGTGTGTGTGCGTGCATAGACCAGCACAGCAGCAGCCAAGTCAGAGCTTCCTGACGGATCCTGAACATATCTGCACATGCGCTACGGGTGAATGCGCACTGGACAGTGCACCTGTAGGCAGGCATGAGATTGGGGGAGGAATTTAACTTGCACAGCGATCAGAACAGAGTTGCAGCCATTACTTCCTCAAGCACAGATTTGCTTCATTTTGCAGGTACAGGTGTCTCGAATTTGTGGCAATCCATACAAGCTATGTTGTTTTTAGGAGTGGAGATCTTCAGTTTAGTGCAGGCCTCTGGTTTTGCAGTGTGACGTGCCTATGGACAGACGTCACTAATACATAAAATAAGGTAGGGAGAGAATTCAGGCTTTGATACTCCCTTTTCAGCAATATGCAAATAAGGAACAAAGACTTGTGGGAATTTACCATGTTTACACATGGAAGAAAATACATAAATAATTCCGTACATAAATAAATGTATAAATTATAGAAATACAACTATATAAGTGCTAGAGCCTTGCCACAAGATAAAAGGAGATCCCTGCCCCGTTTAATATAATCTAGTTTGGTGGGTAACATACAGATACAAAGGAAATGGTATAAGTACAGGAGTGAGACTTACGCAGTGCAAATAAAAAACAATCATATCAAATACTCTGCTGGTTACCAGATAGGTAGGATGTAAGGGTAGATTTAAACCTGCTAATTGAGGTTTCTTGACGTAGAGAGGGGGGAATAGAATTTCAGAGAATGGGAGCTACAAGAGAGAAAGGTTTAAGGCTAGAGGAAGCAGTAAGAGTGGGGGATCTGTACAGGAGATGGTTCTGCAAAGACTGCAGGGTGCGGGCGGGAACATATTGGAACACTAGAGAGGAAATATAAGGAGGTGCAACAGAGCAAAGGAATTTAAAAGTTAGGAGAAGGATTTTGTATACAATGCGCTGTTTAACTGGGAGCCATTTTATTGTCCGATACAGAGGAGATTTGAGATCCTGTTTATGAGAGAGCAAAACAATACATGTAGCAGAGTTTAGTATGAACTGAAGAGGAGAGAGGTGGGAAACGGAATCCAGATTGCAAAGGGTCTAATAAGTTATGAGCATGGAATTCTCCTATATTCTCCTATATGGACTCTGCTAGGCTCCTGGTGGCCAGTTTTTTGGACTTTGGGGAAACATTGCAGGAGAACCATTTGGAGCTAGGATGTAAGGTAAGGATTTTTATACACTACAGTGGGGCCAGTAGTGGGTTATAGTTTTGGGGGTGGACATGCCCTTTAAGAGAGAGACCAGGCAGTAGTTAGCTAAATACGAGGAGTCTAGCGAGTGCTTTTTCTCTTCTAGCTCTAGAATATTCTCTGCCAAAATACTGGACATACTACTAAATCCAGCTTTGAATTTAGCGTTGGCCTCTGAGATTTTAAAATGTAATCCTGTACTGCCGGGCCATTTCTAGCCATCTTAGTGAACTAGGGTGACCTCCCTTTCAGTGCCAGCAGAGTAATACCATTAAACCTTTAGTGCCAGCAGACTTTCCTATTAATACTTTCAGTGCCAGCACTTTCCCAGGGTATTTCCATTAACACTTTTCGTGCCAGCAGTGTATGACCATTAACCCTTTAGTGCCAAAAGACATTACTATTAATACTTTCAGTGTTATGCACTTTCCTAGAGTATTGCTATTAACACTTTCAGCGCCAGCAGAGTATTACCTTTAACCCTTTCAGCTGCCAGCATTGCCATGATATAGTGACTATTATGTACCTGATTTCCATGTCTCCTCCATTAAAATGTTCACTTCTCACCATTCAAATTGTTCACTCCTCTAGGTTCTAATTGGAGTTTTGTGGAAGGAAAAAAGAGGCAGGGATAGGGATCTCATGGCTGCTAGTCACAGGGGCCACTGTTAAAAACTCTGCAGCAGCTTTAACCTGACATTTTTAAACTGCTCTCCTCAGTACTATTAGCTGAGCTAATCCTCCCCCCTTCCTTTCTTCACCACGTTCATTTGCAACATTGGTTGCTAAGTTGAGTGTGTGAAGTTCAGGCTCTCTACTAAATATAATTTTGCAAATGAAAGTTAAGCCTGTTGGGTCTTACCTACACTCTTCTTTTATCCAAAAAGGAGGCATACAACTCTCTCTACACCTACAAACAAAATGCTAGAAATATAAGATTAAAAATTTTAATCTTTAATCAGTATTAAAGGGACTGTCCACCCCTCTTTCCAAAAACTGATATAATGTAGATAACCTCCCAAAACCTTAACTTCGTTTTAGTCACAATTTACAAATCAGCTCCCACACAGAGTTATTATACTCACAAGCTCCTTGCTCCACCGCCGCTTCCGGGTTCTTCTCCCAGTCTCCACAGTCTCTTCACAGTCACGGCCGACACTGACTGCCTTACCCGGAAATGCAGAGCCGCGGCAGTTGAGCAAGGAGGAGCATGTAAGTATAATATCTCTGTGTGGGAGCTGATTTCTAAATTGTGACTAAAACGAAGTTAAGGTTTTGGGGGGTTATCTACATTATATCAGTTTTTGGAAAGAGGGGTGGACAGTCCCTTTAACAGGGCCATGTCTGGATACAAGGAATGTTGCAAGTTACTGGTATTGATACATAAAGCAGAGTTGATCCAGAGAAATTTCCAATTGCCACTTGGAGTAAGGAAGGAATTTTCCCCCCCCCTTCATAAATTTGGTGGGGTTTTTTTGCCTTCCTCTGGATCAACAGTTAGGCAGGAAATGAGGATATTGCAAGATGGGTGGACTGGATGGACGTATGCCTTTATTCAACCTTAAATACTATACTATACTGTACTATAACAAATCGAGGGCCGCACTGCAGGTAAAAGACAATACATTTTTTTTTAGTGACCACAGATCAGCTCACAACGTTTTGGGGGGTTAGGTGCCCCCTTCTTCAGGTGGTTTTGGTCATAACAGGAGTTTATTTATGTTAAGCACATCTTCAAGAGAATGACAGGGCATTGTTTTGTAGTGATAGTGTGCACATAAACACTACACTTTAGTGTTAAACATTTTTAAACATTTTTTTTTAAGTCAATGGAGGGCCAGAGACTATTAAAGGGCATGTCCACCCTTATTATAAACTTTTGCCATATCATAGTATATCTTCCCCCAGCCCCAACCGCTATAAAATAAATTTAAGAAAGTGCCCTGATGTTTACTTACCTTCCCTCTCTCCTCCGATGCCCGGCCTTCTGCTTGCAATACACTGCACGCAGGGGGCGGGACTGGCAGCCGAGTCCATGATTGGCTGAGAGGCAGCCAATCATGGACGTGGCTGCCGGCTTCTCAAAGCCGGGGGAAGAGGGAAGGTAAGTAGAGTTCGGGGGTCTTTCTTAAAATCTTTTTAGCGGCTGGAGCTGGGGGATGATATACTATGATATGGGCAGGGGTTTTATGTAGGGGGAGATCGCAAAATGGGAGGAGAGGGAGGGGGAGAAGGGCCGCAGTACGCATGCCAAACTCTCCCGAGGCGAGACAGGAGGCAGAGTCCTATATGACTCTGCTATCCTCCTGGTGGGCAGTTTTTGGGACTTTGGGGGGGACTACAGGAGAACCATATGCAGCTGGGATGTGAGGTAAGGATTTTTATTACCACTACATGATGGGCCATTAGTGGGGGGGATTATAATTTTGGGGTGGACATGCCCTTTAAGGAATGTGAAAAGTTTAATGGGTCAGAGCCTCACGTTTGTGAAAAAGGTTTTTTGTCTGTTTAAATATGTTCCTCTCAAAGGGGCAATTTGCCACCCTGGAAAGAGTTTCAAATGAAATCCTATAATTTGGCAGACACCATGGTTGCCTGTGATTTGCGACAGTTTGGAGTTATTACCAGAGGACCACAGTGAAGAGTTAATTATATTGTAACTAAGTAACATTTTATATTTACATACAAGTTATATTTACAGTTTTAGAATTTACTCATGCTCTTGAAATAAAGTAAACTGAATTTTTTTTTTTGTTAAATGTATTTCGACTTAATTTCATTTAATCTGCTAATTAACTATCTTGCTTCATCTCCGGCCAAAACAATTTTAGGATGTAAATTTTAGTTTGGCCAAATATTTTTTTTATGCCTCTAGATTCTAGCAAGATCCAATAACCCAATAACTTGTTTCTTGTTTGCCAAAACACCCCATTGCCTGAGGTCAGTTTATCTTTTTCTCTTTTTTTTTGGCAATTGAATATATATTGCAGATGTTAAACCCAAGCAAAGAAAAAGGGAGAAATTAACTATTCTTACTCATCTCACTTAGCCCGGGGACAGAAGGAGACTGGATTCCATTCTGTGTAGGTGTTGTTGATTCAGGAGATAGAGAAGAAAAGGGAACCATGTCAAATATGTCAGTGGTTGGAGAATTCGGTGTCATTCTGTTTTCCTATAATAAACAACAAATCTTTTGTCAAGAAATGTGACTGTAAAACAATCCACACTGTTGGAAAAGTTGTACAGAAATAAAGCAAATCAAACACGGCCTTTAAAATATTCCCCCAGTCAGACAAACTGCTTATAGCTTATTTTATCTGCTTATAGCTTATTTTATTTTTAAATGTAAAAGAAAATTGCATTCTCACTGTTTTTATTTGGATTGCATGCTATTGTATTCAATTAAAAAAAATGAACACTTTTGCTGTTCCTATTCCTAATTTTTTTTTTACTTACCTCTTCACTAGAGGAAAAGAAAAAGCACAGAGCAAAATTCATTGGCCACTTGCCACACTAGCGCGAGTGCACATTCGTTTGCGATTTTTAAATTCTAGAAATTGCGGCAACGCAAGCGCAATCACACGAAAATCGAATCGGGAACGCATGCGCAATCGCGTGTGATTGTGTAACGCATGAAGTGTGGCCAGGCCCTTACAGATGAAAAATGTTAATACAAACAGTTGTGGAAGATTTCAATTATTTTGTAGATCATAATGATAGATTTTCTGTGCATTTCATTCATGTTAATATATAGTATAGTATTTGAGGTTAGTTTGTTTTTTTTTAGTGATAGTATAGGCGGAGGGCCATAAATACGTCCGATCACGGGGACCGACCGGCAATTTTGTCAGACTATCGGTTAATGTATGGGTGCTCAGTTAGGCAAAATGGACGTTTGACCGGACATCATTGATGATCCACCAGGTATTTTTAATAACAATGCCCAACCGTGCACCCAAACACTTAACGGTACTTTGCCGTAACAGCGATTTATACTCCATTGTGTGTGACAGACCCACAATCCCATGTGTATATGAAGCTTTAGATAATCACTGTATTCATGGCACCTAGTTACAGATTTGTACATAAAGACCACGATCTGTAGATTTTTCATGCTCAGCATTCTAAATGCTAATGAATGGCATTGGGGAGCCGACAGACCCTTTTCCCATTGTTTACGCAAGGCATTCAATTAGGTGCCTCATTAGCATTGGGAACAAGGTACATAGATCACTGCAATGACTCTCGTCAGGTCCTAAGGTCTGTGTAGATACTAACTACATAGATGTCAGGTGACACAATCATGAACGTTTGTTTTAGCCTGCAATCTTGTTTTTGTCCAGATGTCAAGTACATTTTTTAGCAACTTTGACAGACCATTAAAACAATGTCAACCAACAAGGGAATTTGTTCTTCTCTTGACACCTCTTTTGCTCCATGTTGTAATGGAAATCAGAGAAACCTGTCTGTATAGGCGTTGTTTTGTGGTAAGTTTAATAAACAGTGAAAATCAGTGTATGAATCTCTGATGACAGCTAGTGAGTCATAAATATAAATAAATCAGACATACTGCAAAGTATTGCATAGGAACAAACTGTAGTTCGATTCCACACTTGCACATCTGCAAGGAGTTTGTATGTTCTCCCCGTGCTTGCATGGGTTCTTCCGGGCACTTCTGTTTCCCCCACAATCATAAAGACATACTGATAGGTTGTATATGTACATAAAATGATTAGATTGTAAGCTCTTCGGGGCAGGGCCTGATGTGAATTGAGTAAATAATTGCAAAGCGCTGCAGAATATGTATCGCTATATATGAAATAAAATACATACATAAATATTGTAGAAAGAAAAACATATAGTATAAAGACCTAGTACACAGGGGTCAGTATTTTGGCCTGATCGTTTACCCGGCTTGGTGACTGGTAGTGATTTCCAAATAATTTTTGTAAAATGTGTTGGTCCCAACTAGAGATGGGCGAATTCTCTGAAAAATTCTGAAAATTGGAGCCAATGAAATCAATGGGAGTTAAAAAATCTGAAAGTTCCACCTAAAATTAATGTATAACTAGCAATAGTAACTTACTGTAAATGTCTTAGGGACCTGGGAAATGGTCTGGGGAACACATATAAATGCTGAAAATTTTTTAACTACCCAGTCCAGTACCGGAAACTTCATGTGCCTTTTGTTTTGGGATCCCATATAGTATAGTATTTGAGGTTGAATAAAGACATACGTCCATCCAGTCCAACCCATCTAGCAATATCCTCATTTCCTGCCTAACTGTTGATCCAGAGGAAGGCAAAAAAAACCACCAAATTTATGAAGGGGAAAAAAATTCCTTCCTGACTCCAAGTGGCAATCGGAAATTTCCCTGGACCAACTCTACTTTATGTATCAATACCAGTAACTTGCAACATTCCTTGTTTGCAGAAACTCATCCAGCTTTTTTTGAAACTGACCAATGTACCTGCCATAACAATGTCCACTGGAAGACAGTTCCATAGCTTTACCATTCTCACAGTGAAAAACCCTTTCCGAACTTGAAGCCTAAACCTTTTTACTTCAAGTCTTAAGGGATGTCCTCGTGTCCTCTGACATGTTCTATTGGTGAACAATGCCCCAGATAGTTTATTGTATGGCCCGTTAATGTATTTATGAAAATGCATAGTATGCTTTTTCATAAAAAAATACTTTCTAGATACTTCTAAAATTTGGGGTTTTGTAAAATTATGATTTTTAAATTGTTCGCTAATTATCAAAAACAGTTCCACGCTTTGAATAAAACTGAAAAATATGTAAAATCCAAGTTGAGGTTTGGGTTTGGGCCCATATCTAGTCTTAACTATTGTACCTGTCAGAAAATCACAGCTTATTGTGCAGTCTTCTATGCGCTATACAATTTTTGGGCTAGAATATCAATGTGTACAACTATAAAGGGTATCTACACTTACCTCCAGTTCTTCAATAAAATGATCAGGAGCCAGGAGAGAAGGTTCAGAACTTACACGATCGCTCGCTCGCTCCCACGGCATGCAGTCTGACTTGCGCATGTGCATAGAAGACAGAGACCATTGGGACCTGTCAGACTACGTGCCAGGGAAGCAAGTAATCGGTTAAGATCTGAACCATCTCTCCTGGCTCCTGATTGTTTTATTGAAGAACGGGAGGTAAGAAAAAGCTCCTTTACCTCCCGTTCTTCAATAAAACTAATTGTCCCAACTTTATTTTTTCAGAGGAGATACCCTTTAATTTCATCCGACAGACTAATGATCAGTATGTCAATGAGTAAATCTGTTGAAATTATCAGCTTAAAATCAGTTTGTGACAAGGAATGTGAACGTGTGAATAGATATCTGGTGGTATCTTAATTATGGATAAAACCTGATGTAGATGCCACTGCTGGGAATTACAGGTCCTTCTGCTGCACTCAACAACAACAAAAGTTCATGTAGGCCACATAATCGGTCGGGCCAAAATATCACCAGTGTCTCTGTAATTCTCAACATTCATTTCCCCAAAATGTTTACACATGCCAGATCATTTTCATCTGAAACAATTATTAGTAAAGATTGCCTGAATGCGGCATGCCACATAATTGCTTTCTGAAATAATCGTTAGCAAATTCCATAAACAACACCAGATTTTTACTACATATATCTAGTTTATGTACTTCCCTTCAGCTGCCTTAAACTGTAGACTTTTATGGTAATACCCTTAAAGAATTTGCATGTTGTCAAATGATGATGACATCAATGGTGGCCTCTGAGAAAAATCCAATCCAGCATGAACCTTTAGAATCCTATTGTGACAGCATGATCATTCCTCAAAGAGATTTATTGGAAGTCCAAGCATAATTGAAGAATAGTGGTTGGCATGGAATGCATCTCTACATGCCGGCACATCAATAGCTGTCTCGGTCCTTCTTTGCACATCGGAAGAATAGCTGTGCATGCACACATACAGTCATTAAACCAGAATGAACAAATACTGACTGTACTGTATAGGATCTGGACAGTAACTTTGCACAATGGTATAATGTCAGATGGAGCATATCTTAGTGTAGTTTTTTTTTTTAAATTTAAAATGCAATGAAAAAAAATAGTATAGAAAAGTATTGTAGTGCTGTATAAGGCCAATATTTAGCTACTGTGATATTTTTCTATGGACTAAGTTTATTTATTTGACAAACTTTGGAGGGCTAAACCCTCTTCATCAGGTCAGAGCAGTACTGATTTTAACAAAGGTTTAACAGACAGTAAAAAGCCAGTATCTTATTATCTTTTGTTACTGGCTTTTTACTTTCTGTTAAACTTTTGTTAAAATCTGTACTGCTCTGACCTGATGATGAGGGTTTAGCCCTCCAAAGCTTGTCAACTAAATAAACTGTTAGGGCTAGGCCACACTGCTGCGCTTTTTTTGTGTTTGCGTTTTTTCACATCATTGAAAATGCGTCAATGCTCCGAAAACGTGTGTTTTCAGGTGCGTTGCGATTGCGATTTTCGTTCCGCATTTTAAATCGCAATCGCATGCGTTGTTCAATACTTAATGAAAAAACACATGCGCAGACGCAATGAAATCGCATGTGATTCCGTGTGCAATTGCGTTTGCTTTGCAGTGTGGCCGTGCCCTAAGTCCATAGAAAAAGTATCTAAGTACTGTACAGCATGTAACCTAAAGCATGCATTTAAATGCAATGCAAGCTGCCACTCGAAAAGATTTAGGGGCTGTTTACAGAGAGGTGAGTTTTCTTCCTCCTGTAGCTACTATAGAGATTTCATTAATTTCTGCAACACATGTCTTAAAGGCATGCTAAACCTTTGTAAATTGCCTCAAAACATTTAGCATGTCTATAACATGGAAAAATAACATTGCATGATTTTGAAACCAGACTCCCCACGTTGATAAATTGTATAATTTTGCTGTGTGATTTTGCAATGTGTATTGCTGTCATATTGCACAATACCATATAAAATATACATACCATATATGATATATATACCATATACAATATAAATAACATATACAATATAAATACAATCTACAATATACATACCATATACGATATACATACCATATACAATATACATACCATATATGTTGTATATACCATATAAAATATACATACCATATACAATATAAATACAATATACATACCATAAACAATATACAGTACATAACATATACAATATACAATATACATACCATAAACAAAATACATACCATATTCAATATTCATGCAATATATAATATAAAGACCATATACGATATACATACCATATACTATAACAATACCATATACAATATACATACCATATACGATATACATACCATATACAATATAAATACCATATACAATATACATACCATATATGGTATATATATAATATAAATACCATATACAACAGGGGTGGGCAATTACATTTCTCAGGGTGCCTTATGAGGACCGGGCCAATAGGTTCAACTCAGTTCTCATTATAGAGATTGGAGTTTATAAATAAATTAATATCCATGGTTCATCAGATGTTTTTGCTGCAATTTTTAATAGTAAGTGTGTAATATTTTATATCCATTCCATAAAATTCAGAAATTGTATTTTTGGGTCTAGGTATTTTTGGGTTCCAGTATTGAGGGGCCAGTCAGGGGCAGCCAATGGGCCACATGTAGCCCCTGGGCCTTACATTTCCCAGGTCTGATATACAGTATGATATACATACCATATACAATATACATACAATATAAGATATACATACCATATACAATATTACAAAATAAATACCATATACGATATACATACCATATACAATATATTTTTTGATTCAAAAAACACTTTTTTTTCCTTTGCTGTAAAGTAAATACATTTTCCCTTTTTTGCTGATTTTGTTAAAAAAACTAAGCTTGTGAATTCCTTAGGGCTGGTACACAGGGCGATGTTTCTGCACAGTTCCTTCCCCGATCTAACTGATTTGTTCTGAATGAGCAACCAACCAATATTTCGCAATATTAATTGTTCGGTGACAGTCACACATGTTCGTCTTGATTGTTTTAGCTTATTTCTACTCCTGAAAGATTACGGATCATTATAATAATCGGCAATGGATTCTGTACCAGCCCTCGCTGTGAACTTTAATCCCCTTTAAACATGTAGTCCCAAAAATGGTCAGTTGTGTTTTTTAACTAGGAAGTTCACATTTCTATTCCATTGCACAATAATGGCTGTTAAGATATCTCTGTCATTTGTGAAATATAAATTTACTTTAGCTTATGATCCCCTTAAGTAGGATGCATTTTTGGTGCACCATGGTAAAATGTAGAGATAAGTATCTCCTCAAAACTTAAACTTAAGGTAGTATAAGGAAGTGATCCAAGGTGCAGGATATGGTGTTGTCTGTCTCATATTTAAGTTAAAACCATTGAATAAATAGGATGTTACAGTCATTTCATTTAGATTAAATTTTGAAGCCTTTTATGAATAAACCATTGTCTTTTCAAATTCCTTCCTTACACAAATGGGAATTGTACCACTAATCATAGTAACATAGTAACATAGTAATTAAGGTTGAATAAAGACATTCGTCCATCAAGTCCAACCTATTCCCTTTTTTTTTTTTAACCCTACCTAACAGTTGATCCAGAGGAAGGCAAAAAACCCCAGCTAAAAAAGGGGGGAAAAAATTCCTTCCTGACTCCAAACGGCAATCGGAAAGTATCCCTGGATCAACCAGATCTATATGCATTAATACCAGTAATTCTCAATATTTTTTAGTTTTAGAAACTTATCCAGGCCTTTTTTAAAGCTATTCAATGAACTTGCCATTACCACCTCTGCTGGAAGACAGTTCCACAGTTTCACCGTTCTCACTGTAAAGAAACCTCTCCTAACCTGAAGATGAAACTTCTTTTCTTCCAACCTTAAAGGATGTCCACGAGTCCTCTGATATGACCTATTAGTGAACAATGCACCAGAGAGTTCACTGTATGGGCCATTAATATATTTGTATAAGGTTATCATGTCCCCACGCAACCGCCGCTTCTCCAATGTAAACAGCCCTAACTTGTCTAATCTGCCTGCATATTCAAGCCCCTCCATTCCCCTTATTAATTTAGTTGCCCTTCTCTGAACTGCCTCAATTTCCAAGATGTCCCTTTTGTATATGGGATTCCAAAACTGCACCGCATATTCCAAATGAGGCCTTACCAGTGCCTTGTAAAGAGGGAGAATAATATTTTTCTCTCTTGATTCCATTCCCCTCTTTATACAAGACAATATCTTGCTAGCTCTAGCTGTTGCTACCTGGCATTGTTTGCTACAGCTAAGTCTGTTATCTACCAGAACCCCCAAATCTTTTTCCATTTCAGATGCACTTAACACAGAGTTATTTATGGTGTAGGTGGCACAGGGATTATTAAATCCCAAATGCATCACTTTACATTTATCAACATTGAATCTCATCTGCCATTCTGCTGCCCATTTTGATAATCTATCTAGGTCTGCTTGCAGCGCTTGTACATCATTGGAAGTTTCCAAAGCTCTGCATAGTTTAGTGTCATCAGCAAACACAGAGACCTTGCTCTCAATGCCCCCTTCTAAGTCATTTATAAACAGATTAAACAGAAGCGGCCCCAGTACAGAACCCTGAGGAACTCCGCTTAGAACTTTAGCCCACATAGATGTAGCTCCATTAACCACCACTCTCTGTTTGCGATCCAATAACCAGTTCTCTATCCATGAACAAATGTTTTCTTCAAGGCCAACAGTCCTCAGTTTATACATTAGTCGCCTATGTGACACAGTATCAAAGGCTTTTGCAAAATCCAAATATACCACATCCACAGCTGTGCCTGAATCTAACTTCTTACTCACTTCTTCATAAAAACCAATTAAATTTGTCTGGCATGATCTAATCATAATCATAATCATTCAATACTATGTCACATAAAAAGGATAGGATAATAAATGACTGCTTAAGACCAGCTTTGAACTTCTGTGAGGCAATATGCTTGTGGATGTCATAGTCAAATAAAATCTTTAGTTTTCTCAAATGATCTTGATATCTTCTTAAATATCCCTCGTTTCATAAATATTAGTTTCTGTGATTTTTTTTTTCAACTGTCTGAGCCAAAATATTCCATAGGAGCAAAGTAACACATGATAAACCAAAACCAATAAAAACATTGTTAGAGTTCCTCTGCCTTGACACAGTTTCCTGTTGGGGAAAAACAATTGTGCAAAATGGCTGCATTACTCAGCGCTCTCTGTAGTCAATTGAGTCGGAAAGCAGAATAGAAAAACTTTACCCACCTGGGAAATGTTTGCAAGGATGGGAAAGCACACATACACCCACCTAACACCTGCCCAGATGGCTGTCACTAAAGTAATGTACAAATGCGTGAACAGGTGGGAGAGCTTCTATCTGACATGCACTAAGGGCCTATATATAATTCTACAACCCTCTCCATTTGCCATTTTTACCCAGTATGATGAAAAATCCCACCTTCAACTGAAATCATGGGGGGGCACTGGTGTTATTAATCTCTGCACTGTGGTATAAATGTTATCAAAAGAAATGGAATTCCAAATATTACTAGGCTTGATTCATAAATGTATAAGACCTAAAATACATATATTGCTAAAGAAAGCTTATGGTAAAAATAAACTCAATCAAATTGGTTGTTGTTTAAATTAGAAAGGAAACTTAAACCAAAAACTTAAACCAAACTTAAACCAAAGTACTCAAAGAAATGTTAGAACAAAAATCAGAATGCTAGATAATAGATGTACTGCTGTACTGCTTATCAAACAGAGGCCCCAAAATTCAAACTCGGACATCCCACCCAAATCTGGCTTCCGGGCAGGGTGGAATACATGCAAACTAATAAATGTAAAGTAAATAAGTGATCTGAGAGCATCAACCCCAGGGCCCAGCGCTATATCAGGAGCATAGAAGGGACAACCCTCGAGTCCTCCACAACGTCAGAAACAGAAATTAGCACTCTGGTCATTTAAAGGTAAGTCTTTCACCTTATGTTTTGTGCATAACAACACTTATTTGTAGTTAATACTTCCATGCATGAAAAATGTAATATGATTTATTCTTTAGTGAACAATAAAGGCTTTGAAATTCTAATTTCATCTTCTTGACTGTTACACTGGGATGCTCAGCCTCTTTATTAAGGTTGTTTGGTACTTTTAGAGATATCTTAACATCTATTGCAGAAACTATACTCAGGGTCACTATACTCAGGGTCACTATACTCACTCAAACAACTTTACATTATCTGTGAAAGTAAAATTGTGGTATTACCATATTTATCTGTGCTTGCTTTGTCATTAAATTATTAAAGTTTAGTGAGTGCTCCTAATTCCCCCCACCCTCCCTTACTCACTGCCTTCTTGTAGTGATCTTCACAGCCTCACCATGGACACTGCTCTGCTTACACATCTTGCCCCCCCCCCGCCTTCTTTTCTCTGCTGATTCTCATAATTGTTGCAGAAAGTGTGCTGGCAGGCAGCTAAAGATCCTAGTAAGAGGTCATTAGTTGGTTACATATTGCAATCTCTGCTCCAGAAGTGACAGGTCTTTCCCTGTAAATGCTGTGATTGCAATGATGATTTTTCAGGCTCTACAGCTCAGATTTAAAATCCAAAGTAGTAGGATCTTGCTGTATCTAAAGGTAAATACCCTTTAATACAGATAAGTAAAGTTCAGAATTCTCTATTATGTAGTTATTACCTAGTGTAATATTTGCAAATAAATTCACCTGATAGACCTAATTTGGGTGAATATACATACTGTGATCTTTACTGCTTCCCTTTCTGTCCACAAGCACTCACCGCTATTGGTGATGGTTCATTTGCATTGGGACAAGTAGTTTTCAAGACTTACACATGGCCAATAACCAGCAATAAAATCAGTCTATTATTGAGACATGCACGCCTATCTTTAGACTGACAACTGGTAGGCATCCTGTCTTCTTACCTCTCATCTATAATTCCAGCCTTTTTTGTGAAGCTGCAAAACACAAAGACCTTAACTGCATAGCAGGCACTTTCAGTAATAAGGATCCCCATATTATTTTGTTGGTAGTGTAGCTTATTTAGTTTTGTTTTGCATGTTAATTCTCTGTCAGGCATGCTGAGAAGTGAAGGAATGGACCACATAATGCTCACAATGCAGAGGAGAAGTTCAAGTAAATTAATCCCAGATTACTGTATTGTAGTACAACTAAATGGGCCACACTTTATTATGGATTTTTTTCCTTCCTTGTAAAAAGGCTACCTTCTGTCCCCTTCTCATGGTCAATACCAGAAATGGGTGGAGGGGTGTAGCTTTGTGAGATTAACATTTTCCCTCATCCATTGAACATGCTCTTAGACAGAGATCAAAGCTGCTACGACTAAAAACCCATTGCTTGTTGCAAACAATTCCACAGTTGATGCTTCCATTCACAGGCTGACCTAGGCTTAGGTGTATTATATTCACTTCCATCATGCATTCGGGAATCCAGTTTTGCACCATGGTTAGTCCATTCTTCCATTTTCTAAATCTATCCTTATGGATTTCTTTTTTTTTTTTATTTAAGAAGGATTATTTTGTGTGGATTATCAAATCCAACGTTGGATTTTTGTGCTTCACCTTCTGCTTTTCAATATATTTCTAATCAACCTCCTGGATTAAGTCATAAAGGAGATCCTCACCCTAAAAAATACAACAGCCCAGATACTGCTGAATAAATTGATGTATTATTTTCCTTTCTATAAAATTTCCTAACCAAATATAAACCTTTATGTAATAAAACCTTTAACTTCAGATCTTTTTACTTTTAGAATTATTTTTTATTTCCCTTAGCACAGGGAGATATACAATAGCCGACTGGAAATGTTCTCTCTATCTGAATGAATTATTGCAGCAGAGCCTTCTAAAAACATTCTGTAAAATAGCATCGCCCAACTAATCCAAGAAACAAGGAATGATTTCTCCCCTTCAGGGTTCCTCGAGAAATGGAAGATTACTCTGAGCATGTCTGAGTGCATGGAGCTTGGGGAGGGGGCAGTCATTAAAGATTTAGTGTGTATCTCTGATTAGGAAGTATTTCAAAAGTGAAGAGAGACATATTTTTTTCAGCATTTTTTAGACTTTATAGCTACCTTCACACTAGAATGCAAGAATTATTTATATCCCGTGTGTTTGCATTTCCTATCTCTATTATCTGCCTATGCATTTCCAGATTTATAAGATAGTTGTTGAGTGCATACATCTTTTGGCTTGAAATAGGTTTGAAAATAAACACAATGTTGCTGTTTGCATAGTTATGGAATCCATACACTACTCACCTCCCAACATTCTGACGGCCATTTTTACACTTTGACATTATGCGCTTACTGTTGATCATAATTAATTGTCCGGCTGTTAATAATTATTTTTTACTTTACACCTGTGCCACTCATTTTAATTTAGAATGACATATTGTGGTTCTCTATAAACACTGTTCAACATTTCTGTCATATCCTAATAAATGATGTACATCTACCTTCCAATCATTTTGCAACCAATAGCATGCTCTAATATAGGTAAAAAATGAACAATCTAGAACAATGCAACCCAATCTTTAAAGGCCATGTCCTAACACACACACACACCCTGACACCAATTTTCGCTATACTTACCTTCAGCAAAAATGCTTCTATCACTTTACAGAGCATGATCCCTCACTGGCCAGTAGACACCAGCTGCTGCTGTAGGTGTTAAATATGTTTGACACAGCAGCAGAGGAAAGAGGTCAGCGATTGGATCTAAGCATCATGGCCAAGACTGACTTCCAAATCAGGAATCTGCAAAGGAGAAAGCAAAGCAATGGAAAGCGATTGTACTGTGTAATGATAGAATAGTTTTTTCTAAAGGTAATTATAGTGAAATTGGAGTCTAGGGGAGGGGCTTATCCTGGTTTTAAATGGTGGAGATGACATGACCTTGAAAACCGTGCTTTCATTGCGTTTTGGTCAATAAGATGTTTCTTATTGTTTAATCAATTGAAAACTGTGTAGTGTATGGCCAGCATTAGTCATACAAAATCCTAGCAGCGCATACCAGCTCCATATGAGTTAAGGATTTTTGTACCTCATAAAAAAGGGGGGAGGGAAAATAGATTCCAGTCGTCTGGGAGAGAAAATGCCACCACCTGGAATAACATTGCAAACCACCCTGAATGTGTGGTACAGGAACAGAGAGAGTGTCTGACCCACCTCTGCAAACAAATGAAACCAAACTTCATATGGTTCTGCTTGGAACTAATTTCAAACATCTATCAGATGGTAGAGCCTGCACAAACACCAGTTAGTTACATGTAATCTAAGAGCTAAAGATTTCCATACAACGTTTATTTGTTGTTGCAGACAAACTTGTTTCTTTCAGAGTAGAGTAACCTTACTAAAAAAAAGCAGAGCGTAAAAATGCCTCCACCATTTAACACCTGTGATTGCCACATAAACTCATTCTTCCCTCTGACCTTGACTGGCATGTTTTAAATAGAGGCTTGTTTTTACATGGGGAAAAAAACCTTACGGTGTGTGATCATATCATACGTAGTGAATGAAAACACGATTACATGGCAATATATCCCTTTACTCCAATTTAACACACTCACGTTGTTTGAGCTAATCAGGTGGTGACAAGCATAGTTATGGGCTTTTGACATCTTTTAAATATTCCTTGAACCCTTCTTTGTGGCTTTCCTTGGCCTGGTACATAATGGACAATTTTGACCTGATAATTCCAGTGTATGGAATTACTAATCAATTTATTATCAGTAGTCTGCCAGATGGAAAAAAAACTGACTGTATAACTAATTAATCTGCATGGTGAGTCATCATTTTATGACATGTCTCATCATGAAAACGGACAGATTCTGCAAAAAAAAAAAATCAACTTAGAAGAATCCAGTGCTGTTTGCAATGTAGAAGGTGGAGCCTTTTTTCCCTCTGTAGCAAATAGGTAGGACAGTAAGGGCTAGGCCACACTAGCGCATTTCCTACATTCTTACGATCATATTTTGTAACCATTAGCGCAAGTGAATCGTGTTCCAGCATATGACAGTGTGGATGGCCACAACGTGTGTGCTGTGCTGCATTCCCCTTTTCGAAGCACATGCAATAACCAATTTTTTGACTGTGTATTGTACTTAGTTAATGGGGTTCATACTGATATTAAACATTCTTAGTGTCACAGAATCAGAGACTCTGCAAAAAACATCTCTCATTCTCTAGTTTTAAGTTAGGGTTCTAAGGAGATATGGCTTCTCCAGTCCTTAATGAGCAATTTGTTTGGTTCACATATTAACCTTCATGTGAATGAGACCTGCTAAGTGTCTTTACAAGTAGAGGAGACAAAACAAAAAAAACAAAAATCCAAAAGGACCCTTTAAGATTATCCAATCTCCAGCTTTCCAGGTCTAGTATGAAGGATCCCCTCTCAAGGTCGAATGGCAATGGGGAACCTCCATCTTGAGATGTTCTTGAAAGACAAAGAAATTAACAATAAAGTCTATGAATGAAATTCTAAAGAGCTAAAGCAGGCACCCATTTGCAGCTGACATACTTCTCCATACATTGTTTCTGTTTCCCCCGTTTCTATTATGTAGACTCAAATTCATTTTATGTTTTGTTTCTGACAGTTTTAGGTGAATGAAGATTTTGCTTATTATGGTGAATTAAGTTTTTATTACTTATATAAAATGAAGTCTTTATTATGTAAAAACATTTTTTATTTATTATGTTGAATGAAGTTTTTACTTATTATGGAGAATAAAGTTTTAAGTTATTATGGTGAATGAAGTTATTACTTATTATGTTAAATTATGTTTTTATTTATTATGGTAAATTACATTTTTATTTATTATGGTAAATTATATTTCTATTTATTATGGTAAATTATGTTTTAATTTTTTATGGTGAACAAAGTTTTTACTTATTATGGTGAATGAAGTTTTTGCTTATTATGGTGAGTTAAGTTTTTATTTATTGTGGTGAATGAAGTTTTTACTTATAATTGTAAATTAAGTTTTTATTTAGTATGGTGAATGAAGCTTTTTCTTATTATGGTGAATGAAGCTTTTACTTATTATGGTGAATGAAGTTTTTACTTATAATTGTAAATTAAGTTTTTATTTATTATGGTAAATTAAGTTTTTACTTATGGTGAATGATGTTTTAACTTTATATGGTGAATGATGTTTTAACTTTATATGGTGAATGATGTTTTAACTTTATATGGTGAATGAAGTTTTTATTTATTATTGTAAATTACATTTTTATTTATTATGGTAAATTATGTTTTTATTTTTTATGGTGAACAAAGTTTTTACTTATTATGGTGAATTAAGTTTTTGCTTATTATAGTGAATGAAGTTTTTACTTATAATGGTAAATTAAGTTTTTATTATGGTAAACTAAGTTTTAACTTATTATGGTGAACAAAGTTTTTTCTTGTTATGGTAAATGAAGTTTTTACTTATAATGGTAAATTAAGTTTTTATTTATTATGAGGAAGTTTTTACTTATGGTGAAGGAAGTTTTAACTTATTACAGTGAATTACATTTTTATTTATTATGGTGAATTGCATTTTTATTTATTATGGGAAATTAAGTTTTTATTTTTTATGGTGAACAAAGTTTTTACTTATGGTGAATAAAGTTTTTACTTATTATGGTAAATAAGTTTTTACTTATTATGGTGAACAAAGTTTTTTCTTATTATGATGAATGAAGTTTTTGCTTATTATGGTGAATGAAATTTTTACTTATAATGGTAAATTAAGTTTTTATTTATTATGAGGAATGAAGTTTTTAATTATGGTGAAGGAAGTTTTAACTTATTACGGTGAATTACATTTTTATTTATTATGGGAAATTAAGTTTTTAATTTTTATGGTGAACAAAGTTTTTACTTATGGTGAATAAAGTTTAAATTTTTTATGTTGAATTAAGTTTTTGTTTATTATGGTGAATGAAATTTTTATTAATTATTGTGAATTCAGTTTTTATTTATTATGCTACAATATATTTCTATAAAGGGTTTTCTCTAGAGTAAATGGTAAAGTGTGTGTGGGGATGGCAAAGTAGAAATTAATTACTTAATACAGTAGCTTTGAGCTTCGTCTGTATTTGTTGAATGTTATACCTGTTGCATAGTTTTACTTTATATCTGCGCCAACAACTCTGCTGGTAGAAGCACCTCATCTCCTGGAACAGTGATGGCCATCTAGATCATTCTAGTTAGACTAAATAGTCATATATGACTGCCATAAAAGACAGGCAAATTGTTTGGGATCCTTTTAAAGTCAATAGGTGACAACATTTGCATACAATTCTTCACATTATAAGTGATATAATAGTGTACATTATAAGAAATCCAGGAAATAATGGGCAAAAACAAGTTTATGGTTAACAGTATGTCAGTTCCCACATATACACCTTTAAAGGGCTATTATACTCACCTCCTCCTAACTAAGAGGAACAGTATGACAGCTCACACTTGTACATTTTAATAAAATATTCAGTTAAGAAATGCTCTGTGAACACAATAAACGATACCTTAATTGTGTACTAAGAGGAACAGTATGGCAACTTCCACCCGTACATATGAATATTACTAGAGGACTTGCTGGCAGAGTGGCTCACTGGTGGACTAACTGGCTGCCTTGCATTATGGGATGGATGTATTTGAACAGGACAGATTTTGCATACATACATTGACACAACCCCTGAATCTCACACCTTTTTTTTGTTAAACATACTGTATTTCATGAATTTCAATTCTCAGATTTTAGAAGGTTTTAGGATTAGACTTTGATATCTACCATTTAAACATATCTACCACTTAAACGTCTTCCGATATATGTTCCTACTGATGGACATTTTTTACACACATTACATGTCAAAAAAATATTTGGGGAAAAAGCTACTGTCCCTATGAAAGCCACAATGCAATGTGTTTGTTGTATTGATTTAAATTCCAACTCCCTCCAATCCTATTGGGTCTTCTAATTTTACATTAATTCTGGGACCCTGATTATATTTAAATGAGCATTAAAGAATGAATAATCTGACACTGGAAATTGACACAAAAAACAATAAAATCTACTTTCATTCATTTACTAATAAGTTTTGGGGATCGGGCAGATTTGCTTATTTATCAAACCAGTGCCAAACTATTTACCTTAGCACCTTGTAACAGTTGAGGAAGTCCGTTAGTCATGGTTTTGCAACAATAATCTAGTTCATCTCTGTCTTAAATTGTGCTTCACACCCAAATCATTGTGTGACATCCTATTGAATGTGTCATAGGGTAATGAAGCTCACAAGCTCACCGAGCACAGGCAGGTAACTTTCCATTTCCCCAATTCACTGTTAGATGATATAAGAGGAAGTCATTTACTGATTAGCACTCCCCATTTCATTCTAGATTTTGATTGCTTGGTTATTATCTTTGCAAATAAAATAACTTCTTATAATTTAAAATGCATGGACCACACAGGTTGTTTTCAGCATTTATATAATAAAATTACAAAAGCTTTTATTATTTTAATTAAACAATTAACCGCTTAATAATGACAAAGTGGCTAAAATGAGTTCCTTGTGTTTGTTTTTAATTTGTATCTGTCATTTCTTATATTCACTTCTAGGCTTATAATATTACATTGCTTATTCTAATGTACAACATAATTATTAACAGACATGCAGGATTGTCTTCTAAATCATTGTTTGATTCCAAACCGTTTCCCTGGGATAAATCCAACAATAAAGCCTTGTACACACGCTAGATAATTTTCAGTCAAAATTGTCTAACAATCTAGCATGTGTGGAGGCATCTGCTGACAGGATGGATCGCTAAATGATGTCAGAGACTCCCACATTGCAGGAGGTCTTGTGATGGTTTCCCATCCCCATAAGCACTGTACCGATTGCTCAGCTACTACCCAAGCTGCCAGTCTGCACGGAGATTGTTACAAAAATCACTACATACTGTTAGTAAACGTGGGCATACATGGTTCAATATTCTTCCGATCGGATTTGCAATTGACCAAAATGATTGAAAATCCGAGTGGAAGAACCCATCAAATATCCCTACCTTGCACCATCGATCTTCTGTAGATTTCAGCTTAAAAACTATGGAAGGGCTGGTTCTGGTACGCTTCTGGTTGTTTGCTGCAGGGTCTCCCTCCCTCCACTCTACCTTTGCCTGGCCTATTTGAAGCTATGTACTCCTGGGTCTGCATGATGGCTTACACTTTAACAGTTACACACATTATGTAGATGAGTATACCTCTATACCTTGTTCCACACTATTATTTAACTGCAGTGTTGTATTATATATATATATATATATATATATATATATATACATATATATGCAATCGGAAATTTCCCTGGATCAACTCTACTTTATGTATCAATATGTTACTATTACTTTTATGTGGACTATTTTAAAAGTCTGTCTACATTTTAATGTTTGAAAAAAGTTCTGAAATGTATAAGTATGATAAAGATAACCAATACTTACAATTACAGAGGATGAAATTTACTTTAAAACAGTAGAGGTTGGCATAGGAAAAGGAATATAACTTTTTCTTTCAAATACTTGCTAGTGACAATATAAGCATAATTCTTTCAATCTCACAATCTATATCACTTGCTATACCTATAGGCATGCCTCCACCATATGTGGGAGGCAAGTTACACCTTCTCAAACATGCTTAAGTGGGAATAAAATAGTTGTAAAGCACTTCAGGAACAGACAAGAATTACAGTTAGGAATGGAGAAGAGGTCATAAATAGGGATGGCCGGTTCGCGGATCCGAACCCGGATCCGCCGCGGATTTATCCCGTTCGCGAACGGCGGATTTTTCCGGATTTTCGAAAATTTTCGAAATTACGAGTTTTCACGTATTTTCGTGAATTTTCGAAAATACAGGAAAACACGTATTTTCGAAAATTTTCGAAAATACAAGGATTTCTCTTAATTCCATACATACATATTTTCGAAAATTTTCGAAATTACGAGGATTACTTGTATTTTCGAAAAATACATATTTTCGAAAATACATGAAAACTCGTAATTTCGAAAATTCCTGCCTCGGAAACAAAGACCCGTGAAAACTGTAATTTCGAAAAATTTCGAAAATACGAAAAATTTTGTTATTTCAAGGGAATTTTTAATTTTAACGGGTCCGCTCACGGATTTTCGAATTTTCAAATTTTTTCGAAAATTCGCGGATCCTCGAGCGGACCGGATTTTGCGAAGTTCGGACATCTCTAGTCATAAACAAAGATCACAAAATAATATAGATGTTAAAATCCTTTATGAACAAAAGGAATAAATCTGAAATATAAAAACAAACTTGAGATTCAATATGAGTGAAATCCATGTAAAACCGACATTTAACCCAAAGTAATATAGGGTTAATGTGTGTTTTACACGGATTTTAGGGTACAGCACCATTTCCAAATGCTTTTGCTCCCGATACAAAACCTTATTTCATAGTGCAAAACTTAATGGGGTTCTGTAGGGGGACTTTATTCCGACGCTACCAGAACGTCTTACCTTACCACAATGCAATACCAGACATCATTTAGTTTATGTCTGGTAATCTCGTTTACAAATGGTATTTTATCGCGAGATTGCAAAAAGGTAAGTAACAGCAAACTTTTATATTGAAACAAAAGAGCCTTAACCTGGTGGCCCATAGCAGAGAGGACACAGCTGACTGGACGTAATTCGCTCCTATCAATATCAGAGCTTTCGTAGTACTATGGAATTGAGAGGAGGTCATAAAAGGTCAGAACAGGCAAGGTAAAAAGGAGAAAGATAAATGTTTCAAATGCAACTGTTGGTCCAGGTAGAAAACAAGGAATGGTCAAGAGAAATGCCAAATCATAAACTCATGATAAATGATATTACATCCATTTGGAGACTAATTTAGCTTATATCATAAGAAATAATAAAATTTATGATTATGGATAAAAAACCTATTTCTATACCATAATGCAAATAAAAGTATGTCTTTCTCTTAAAAAGCAGAGCTGTATTTCTGAACTGCTGTAGGTCATGCTTCCAACCCCTCCTATGTTCTGTTGTTTTCACTGCTTATTTGTGCAAGCTTAACCCAGCATATAAAGAAATAATTTATCACTAATTCCTAGATGATGCAGCATCAAATTAAAGTAGCTAATTCCACAAAAGAGTAACTCACCCTTTCAAAAACAAAAATGAACCAAAAGTAAGAAAGTCCTAGCCTTGCTAGGATTAAAAAAAAAACTAATCAATTCCCAAGGGTACTTACCAGCCTTTGTTTCAATATTCCTGATCCTTCTGCTTCTTTTTTGCACAGAACTGCTAAAGGGACCAGACCAGCAGCTGCGTCTGTGATTGGCTAAGACTGGCATGGCTGCAGGTCCGGCCCCTTCTGCTGCTTTTGTGTGCAAGAGCAGAAGACAGCCAAGGGAACGAAGGCTGCTAAGTACCTTTAGGAGCCCATTTGGGGTTTTTAAAAAGGTGTCCAGGGTTGGGGGGCTTTGCTTCTTCTTTATTTATCTTTCAGGCTGAGAGCCGATGTAGCATTAAAAGGGAACAAAAGGGAGGGGAAGAGCTCCACTGCGCAAACCACAAACCTCTCAGAGGCGCAGGAAGAGGTGGAAAATAACACGTGGAGAGGCTTCCTGCTCTTCAGTTTTCTTGCTTTTTTTCTAGGCTCTGCAGGACAAAAACATAAGAGAAAGGTAGGGCTCTTTTAACCCTACACAGTAGCGCTATCGCAGGCGATTGTGTGCGTGATTCTTGTGTGTTTTGCGGTTGCGCGTGCGTTCTGTGCATGCGATTTTGGCATTTTCCATTATGGAAGCGCATGAGTTAATGCACCAAAAATAGTGAACGCGTGCAATCGCATGCCCATCGGAAATTGCGTGAATTTTCACGTTCCCGTGATTTCCACCGCGCTAGTGTGGTCTAGCCCTAACAGTGTGGACAATTTTATACACCTTGAAGGGTATCAAGTTCTTACATTCTCTATACAAGCATTTTATTTCACAGATGGTAGAAGTTCCTATTAGTTAGGATATGTTGTTGGATCTGGTAATATCTAATAACCCTGTTCTTATTTTGAAGATGAAGGTAATGGGAACCTTAGGAAAAAGTGATCACGATATAGTGTTATTTAATATAGGTTGCAAAAAATAAAAGTGCTCTGAGTTAACAAAAACTTTTAACTTTAGGAAAGCTAATTTTATGTTGGTAAAGGAATCAATTCTGCTCATAGACTGGGGGATTTGTTCCTAGGTAAGGGTATTGAGCAGAAGTAGACTGCTTTTAAAGGGGTATTAAACTACTACATTTCTAAATTTATACCTTTAGGGAACAAGTGTAAAAAATTCCTGCCTGGCTTAATGCTCAGGTGAAAAGAGAAATGGAAAAAAAGAAAAAGTTTTTTAAATTTTTTTAATTGGAGGGAACAGAACAGGCTTACAGGAAGTGTACAAGTTGTAATAAGAGGTGCTAGAAAGCCAAAATCTTTTTAAGTATATCAATAGTAAAAAAATGCGGACTGAGAATGTAGAGCCATTAAATAATGGGGCTGAGATGGTTATAGAGGATGCCAAACAGGCTAATGTGCTAAATTGTTTTTTTCCCTCTGTATTTACAATAGAGTATCCTAGTCCTTATAGCAGGGACTGTAATAATATAAAGGGTATAAATGAGGGATATTCACTCTGTATACACTATAGAGTATCCTAGTCCTTATAGCAGGGACTGTAATAATATGAAGGGTATAAATGAGGATTATTCATTCTGGATAACAGAGTTAGTTTTTATGAAAAAGTAAGAATTTAGATTCAGGCACAGCAGTGGATGTGGTATACTTGGATTTTGCTAAAGCTTTTGATACTCTGCTACATAGTCGACTAATAAACTGAGGACTCCTGGCCTAGAAAAAAACATTTGTACATGGATGGATAATTGGTTATTAGATCACAAACCGAGAGTGGTAGTCAATGGAGCTAAAGTGGAGTGACTCAGGATCAACTATTACGTAGGGTTAAAAAGGAAGATGTAAAGGTTGAACTTGATGGACGTGTGTCTTTATTCAACCTCAATTACTATGTAACTATGTAATCCCCATTCCCAGTGGGAATATAGGAAATATAAAAGGAAAGTCTGAGGAAGGGTCTTGGATTCCGAGACTCGACGCAGGTCATTGAAAATTGTGTCTGGATTTTGTCAGCAAATAGTAAATTCAATTAAATTGAACTGCCATGGAGGCTGTTGAAACTACAAAAAAAAAGATATACTTTTCGAAATGTCTTTTATTTAAATTGCAAAACATTTTTTTTAATTAAAATGTAGCAAAATGATTTCCTTTGAAACTTGCTGGGAGTTTTCACATGTTTAAAATAGACTAAACCTTTGTTTAAAACAGTAAGATATCGTATTAGGCTAAATCAAAACATAATTCCATTCAGTTCAACTTCTGCAATGTCCTTTCCGTAATAATTCAGAATAAAGCAAACAATGTGTCAGAAGACCACCTGGTGAATTCAACATAAACCCAAAAAAGGCCTTAGTGGCTGACACCAACAAAGCAATATGCTTTAAAATACAGTCTATACTTGAAAATAGATGTCACACAGTTTATACAAATAGTTTTGTACAATTGTGCACTTGAATCTGTAGGGTCACTCTCCCAATGGACCATCTACCAGTATAGTCTGAACTAGAAAATCAAAAAGTAGGAGGACAACCATAGCAGTTTGTACTGCATGTGTTTATTGGGACATGTTTTGAACGCCGCCGTGTTCCTTTTCAAGCATGATGCTTGATTTTCTAGTCACACAGTTTTTGTCTTGGGCATTATAATAACATGAAAATGTATAGAGGAAAGACAGTTCAGTAATCAAAAACAAAGACTTAATTAGCCCTAAGTAACTTTAATGCATATGGGCTACCCCATGTGTATTGATGCATGGTGTAACCAGAAATGCACTGCACAACATTTTGGCACTTGCCTTCATCGCAGTTGCTTCTGTTTTACTATTCTGTGTGTATTTTAAAAGGCTGTTGGGTAGTCTAGTAAAAATAGAAAAATACCCTGTGCTGTTTTTGTGATGTATGTGCAGCTATACATTAGATATTGCTGAGCAATAATAGCTTGTATATCTTTTACTAGGGTTTTAAGAGAATAAACCAGGATATCCCTTTAATATAGCTTTAAAATAAAACCTACAAATTTGATCTGGCATGTCCACCCTGAAAACAAAAACTGATATTTTTTTGCACTTTCCTACCTCCATTACTAAACAGTTATTTAAGGATAATTTTTATTCCCATTATGGCAGAGTAAGCTTGCCCCTCCCTCCATGCAGTCAATCACATCTTTGACAATTGACACCACAACCAATGATTAACTGCTGTTTCACCTGCTGCCTCCTCTGCTCATGCTCAAGCTTATAAAAAGCTCATTGAGCAGAGGGTGGAGACAGATACCTTTCCCAGAGCAGGAGAGAATTTATCAATAATTATCTGGTTTCAAATGCATGTAATATACTGATAAAATAGCAGTTGGGGTTTTGGTAAGATAACTGACAAGTCACCAGTTTTTTGTTTTAAGGGTGGACCATGCCCTTTAAATGATAAAGACTTTGCTCAAATCCACTAGTTTCATAAGGTGTAATTAGCAGTCATTATAAATTAAGATGAGTCAATTTTTCAGTATAGTTGCTCTAAAAGGGTTAACATGGTAACATGGACAGTACTCAGAAGTTTCTCATTCCCTTATTTGGACATGAGAGAATGAGCTCTAGCCTTAACTTCCTATCTTACTTACTTGACATCTCTCAGTAGGTGTTAAACACTGCAGACCAAAGACCTACGTTATGCTGATGATGGCTCAATAACCAGTCGCCAATTGGCTCTCTGGTTCTGCATTTAGCTTAAAGGGCAAGTCCAGCCCTCAAACAAAAATGTATTATTATTATTTATTATTATTTTAGAAAATCTTCTGGTTGGAAATAGTGTGGTATTTTTTACTTCAACCTTTAGAAACACTAACATTTTTATGCCTAAAGCTAACATTTCTACAAATAAAAAAAATCACTAAAAAACAACTTTTTGTAAATTGTATAAATATCTTTCACTATAAAATTCTGTCAACTCTCTACAAATGGCCATAAATATACTAGCAGAAGGGGTTACTCCCATGCTCTGGTCTGATAGAGAAACTTTATTCTGATAGATAAATGCACTGCAAATTGTCCACTGAATTGAGTATACAATCCTCAAATCTTTACCCTAAGCCATACCCCCAAACACAAGAAACATTTTAGGAATTTTTATAAATATTAGACAATCCACTGTTTACATTTACATAGATTAAAATGAGTAAAATGTCCTGAAAGTTATTTTGCACATAGCATAATGTAGTAGTATAGTGTGTAGGGTTGAATACATACGTCTATCTGAGACAGGGATAGGCAACCAGTAGATTGTTTGAGAACTACAACTCCCAGCATTCCCTTATAAGGATTCTGGAGTTAGGGAATGCTGGGAGTTATATTTTCCAAACATCTGGAGATCTACTGGTTGCCTATAGAGATGCAATAGAGATGTCAGAACCTCAACCCGGGCAAAAACAGCAATAGTATGTTAGTATAAATGGCTCAGGGACATGAAAAATGGACAATAGCGTGGTACCAAATCAGTAAGCGGAAACAGAGTCAGGGACCGAGTTAGAGGTCAGAATACAGAAGATCAGTAAGGGAGACGCCCCGGTAGCGATGACCTGGTAAATGCAGTGGCCAAAAAATCTTTATTTTTTAGCCTCAAAGCAAAAATGTCCTTAGCACATCCACGAGCAGATTGTGCAGATTCTTCCAACCCTTACCCTTAAAGGATAAGTGCACTGTAAAATCAAGTTATGTTCATTTGGAAGCTGCAGCTTTAAAAATACCGTTGCTGAATGTTAAGCTCCGCCCCTCTGCGATTTCCTCTGCTTTCTCCTGTTGAGCCATCATAATGCTTGTGAGTTCCGTGCACACGCACATGCACGGAACTCACAGGCATTACTGTTTGAGGCTCAAGCAGGAGAGTGCACGGAACTTACAGGCATTACTGTTTGAGGCTCAAGCAGGAGAAAGCGGAGGAAATCTCTGAGGGGTGGAGCTTAACATTCAGCAAACCAGTAACAAGATGTCAGCAACTTCCAAGGCACAAAGGTAGGCTCTGGAGGGACATAGGTAAAAAAAAAATATGGCTGCAGCTTCCAAATTAACATAACTTGATTTTACAGTGCACTTATAATTTAAAGGGTTAATAATATCCAATATAGTCAGCAGAATTTTGAAGGATCGCAAACAACGTTTCAGGGGGCTCCTCCCACTTTATCAGGTGCTGATGAAAAGGGAGGAGCCCCCCGAAAGGTTGTGTGTGTTATGTTGATGGTTCAATAAAAGTTTGTTCTTGCCTACAAGGTGTGCGATCCTTCAAAATTCTGCTGACTATACTGACAAAAATACTCTAGAATATGTTCCCATATAAAATTTTCCGGTATCTTCCCACCCCTTTTTGAATAATTGAATATGTTAAGCAGGACCTGCCAAAACCTAAGTTCCGTCTTGGTTAATCTTATTAAATATGCTCCCAGCGTGAGAAATTTTACTTACAAGTTCACAATCAACCGCCACCACTCCCATTCACTTTCTGGTAAGAACATCAGTCATGGCCATGACATCAATGGCTGACGGCCATTAACAGACAAGCCTTCACTGCTCCTGCTTGTGGACGTAGTAGTAGCAGTAATGGAGAGAGAGAAAGCAGCAGTAGATCGTTAACTTGTATAAGTATAATTTCTCTTGGTGGGAGATTAACCAAATCGGAACCAAGGTTTTGTTTTTAGGTTATTAATAAGCTGTGAACGGATTACCTTTTTGAAGATTGGAATTACATCAGCTTTTTCCAATCCAGAGGAACGTTTCTGGACATGAGGGAATCTGAGAGAATAAGAAAGAATGGCCTAGATAAAACTAAACTTAGTTCCATTAGGACCCTAGGATGTATTTTATTTGGTCCAGGAGCTTTGTTGATATTAGCCTTATTTAGTTGTTTCTGAACCATATTCTCAGTAAACCAAAGTGCAATTGCATTCTTTATACCATTATTGCTACTATGATATATTTGCTAACATAACACAAATAATCCATATCCTGGCCTGTTTTCCTTTCGGTGAAGATAACATCCAGAAATAAACGTGTAGTTGCTAACATTTTACTATACAACGCTTTTGTATTTTTTATTTAAAATTATTAACATACTGCTGACTGGTAAGGGTTGGATAATATCATTGACAGGGTTTATTACTTTTATGCATTAGATAAATATAACCATTTTCTTAAACAAAACTGAAATAATTTTTCAATGGCATATATGATAAAAATGCATTGCCAGTGCAGTCCAGTATGTCACGGTTAGTTATAGTAAAAAGATGACATGCAGCAATGCTACATAGGAAATGCAATTATAACTAGTACATTACACAATTAGACTGGGGGATGCAGGGCCTCTGAATGACTCATAAATGTTCTGAAAGAAATCCTCCTATCTACAGTCTTACAAATAACATATGTTAAATTCTGTACTCCTATTCCCTTTCTGGTCTTTTAGTAAATGGTTTGTTTTAGTTACTCCCTTTCTGTGTGTTTTTTTAAATTGTTACAGAATACTCCCACCTTCTGTTTTATGCAAGAGAAAAATGGTGCAGCTTGTACCTTAACATAAATAGTGGGTTGATAATGTAGTTTTAAAAAGTACAGTACCTTATTTGCTTAACACTGTTAGTCAAAACAAGCCTATTCTCCTAAATGTTACTAGCTCTCTGTGAATTTAACAAATGATCAGAAACACAGACATTCAGACTCCTGGAATCTATTTGTCTTATGTAAACCTCAGACATATTCAAAAGTAAAAGTAATACATTTGTGAGTGCTTAGGATTTGGCAATATCTTATCTTTATCTGATATGAGAAAATGACACCCTGTACATTAAAAACAACATTTTTGCTTAAAAAAAAATAAAAAAAATTAACCCTGAAGGGTGAAAAAAAAGCTCTTAAAGATATTAAGGCGGAAAACAACTTTCCAGTGTATTGCCCATATTTATGAACAAAACTAATCATGTTTTTCATATGGTCCCTAGTTACAGACTTTCAACAAAAAACAAAAAAATCTACTTTGAAGAAGGATTGTACTGTATGACATCATTGCAGATCCTTTACAGTCCCTCAGCCAGAGGGTTAATATATACATTAAATCTTAAAGGAAAACAAAACTTAATTTTTTAAAATCCTAATGTGAATGTTTTTCTCCACAGAACACCTATAAGTTGTTAGATACTTCTCTAGTAATTTGCATTAACGTAAATGAAGGCAGATTCTAAAAAAACTAAGAATGCATCCATGTTGTCTGTACAACTCACATTCTAAAGTTATTAAGGATAAGTTATTAAGGTCACAGGTTCAAATCCCCAGACTTTAACTTCTACTGAAATGTAAATATTCTGTTTATCACATCCATGTTAGCTTAGAAATGGCAACAATTACTTTTCTTTTTTTTCTATGAAAAGCATGAATGTATGAATATATCATTGGTAGGGACAAGATAATTTAAATACACAAAAAGCAAAACATTAAAGGGGAACTGTGGTCCAAAAATGACTTTGAGGTAAATTGGCAGAAATTGCTCTCCTGAGAATTTTTGCAATTTATTTTTTAATGTTTATTTTGCATAGTTTTGAAGATATTTACATTTTTGTGTGTGATATGGCAGCAGCATCACCAGGTCCCCTGCACTTCCTGCTTCCTGCTCTGAAACCATGTCAGTCAATCTGCCCTGTGTCTCCTCCTCCTTTGCAGCCCCCCTGGTCCTTCCGACTCATGGACCCCATGGTCCCTCCAGTTGTAGGCCCACCTTGGCCCATTCTTTTACAGACCCATGTGGCCCCGCCCACCCACAGGTTCCGTGGCCCCGCCCACTCGCAGATACCGTGGGCCTCCCACAGAAAACTCTGTGGAAACAGCCTTTTCAGGCAGTTGGGGAGAAGGGCTGTAGATTCCCTTACCTTCTCTATCAGGACTTCACATAGCAGAGAGGAGGAGGGACTTCCTGTCTCCCTCACACACTGAGGGAGTCTGAGGCTGTGCACGCCGGCAGCACTGTGCAGGAGAAGCCTTAAGAATGTCACATGTCAGCCTCCCACCCATTAACTTTCTAGTCAGTAATTTCTTTAAATCTTGGGCTGTGGAGCACATAAAGAGGTGGTTGATGGCTCGGTCGATGGCCTTTTATATGATTGGCTGTCAGATTCTAGGAAGCATGTAAAGTATACTGTATAAACCCCCCAGCAGCCACAGCAAAGGGCGAGGTGAGACACAGCTTGTTGTATGTTTGTGAATGTGCTCTGTCTATTGAGACAATGTTGTCTGGAGTCATTATTTTCCCATTCCAACATTAAGGACAGTGTGGCTAATACATTTTGAGAACTACTATTCTACAGTACCATTTAAAGGAATATTTGACTGCACAAACAAACTATTTCTTTAATGCATTGATTGAAGAGCAGGAGGTTAAAGGGCATGTCCAACCCCAAAACTATAATTTAACCCACTACTGGTCCCACTGTGTAGAGTAGTAAAATCATTGCCTTACATCCCTGCTCCAAATGGTTCTCCTGTAATGTCCCTCCAAAGTCCAAAAACTGACCAGGAGCCTGGCCGAGTCCATATAGGACTCTGCCTCCTGCCATGCACACTGCAGCCCTCCCCCTTACTCTCCCTCACTCTACTCTCTCCCTCCCCCTAGTGTAAAGCCCCTTTTCTGTAGTGTAGGGCTCCCTTCCTCAACCCCAACCGCTATAGTAATTTGAAGCAAAACTCCCCTAATCATTACTTACTTTGCTTCTTACCCCCGACGTTCAGTACAGCCGGAATCCGCATCCGTGATTGGCTGCCTCTGAGGCAATCACGGATGTGGCTGACGGTCTGGCCCCCTGCTTGCAGTTTCATGCAAGCAGAGGGCCGGGACCAAACGTCGGGAGGAGAGAGGCAGTTTAGCTAATGATCGGGGGAGTTTTGTGACAAAGTACTATAGCGGTTGGGGGAGGGAGCCCTACACTACAGCAAAAGCTGTAAAAAACGGGTGGGCATGCCCTTTAAGGAGCTATGCCTTAACTTCGGTTCTTCAATCAATTTCCCAGGAGGCAGGAACGAATATGAGTATATTTACCTTTCTTACAATCCACCAAGGCCACACTGACAATTCCTGACCGCTTCCAGGTTCAGGTAAACTATAGCACGTATTGTCGTGCATGCGCGATATAGTCTGTGTAGGCCTGGGATGAGGGCATCTTATATTTACCAGTCTGTGTGGGCTGGGCATAAGGAAATTTTATAAGTACCAATCTGTGTGGGCTGGGCATGACGGCATCTTATATGCACCAATCTGTGTGAGATGGGAATGTGGGCATTTAATATTTACCAGTGTAAATGCTGGGCATGAGGCAATCTTATATGTACCAGTCTGTTTGGGCTGAGCATGGGAGCATATAATATGTACCAGTTGGTGTAGGCTAGGCATGAGGGCATCTTATATTCAACAGTCTGTGTGGGCTGGGCATAAGGGCAAATTATTTGTACCAGTCTGTATGGGCTGGGGATGAGGACATCTTATTTGTACCAATCTGTGGGGGCTGGGGATAAGGACATCTTATATGTACCAGTCTGTAATTCAGACAATGTTGGAAGGAGACGCCATACAGCATTCCACTGCAAACAAACTTTATTTCAGTGCTCTCAGCAACATGTTGTTGTTGAGAGCACTTAATTCACTTACTGTGACAGATACAGCATTAGGCTGAGGTCACACTGAAGTGTTCACCAGCACACCGGAAACGGGCATGCAAGCAAGTAAACGTGTGCATTTTCATAACCAATGCGTTCATGCGTATTACCATGTGATAACACAATGTTGCACAATGAGAGCGCATGTGTTTGCACAAAAATGTGAGTCACAAGTGCTCTGATTAAAGGATCACACATGCAGTTGGACTGGCCACACTAGGTGCACTGCAATTCACAATTTTTCGCGCAATTGCATGTGTTCCAATTGCGCAACATTACAGCCGACTGAATAGGATGTGGTAGACTCATAATTCCAGGGTGAAAAGAATTAGCTGTCAAGAGCGCACTGTGGGAGCAATGAACAGGAAAGCACAGCATCCTTAAAGTTGCTGTGGGATTTGTCACTGCCCCCAAGAAGAACAAGGCTATTTACAGTACTAGTTAGATTTTAGTTAACCTACTCTTGGTAGGAACAGGATTGTAAATGTTTTCTTGGGTGTTCACTTGTGATCATTCAGCCACTATTAATGAGAACCATGATTATGGAGAGTATTTCTGACATAATCCAGGCTTGCTGGGTAATAATGACATTTGTGTCAAAATTTCTGGAAATATTTAAGGCCTGAGTATATGCTAATCTGTTACTATTAGTAATGTATAAATACAATTTTCTGCACACCACGACTGAACGCACCATTTTGATTTAAGATTTAAGCTGAATCTCTTTGCATTGGTTTATACAAATTGTACTGTGCATACACATTTGTTACAACATACAGTACAGGTGACTTACAGGCAAATTTGAATTCATATTATGTAAAAGAGACTTCTGGAATATAAGTAAAACACGCTGCATGAAAAAATATGGATTTATTAGGGATTACACTGATGCCATTTAGTTTTTTGTTTCCATGTACTTACAGGACAGAAAGATGTATCAGTTATTCTAAGTTGTGTTTCCAAATTTTGTACTTTACATTTCAAATCTGTATTTTCTGTCTCAAGCTCTTGAATCTGGAACACAGAAAAAAGGGATAACATTACATAATTCCCTGTACAGCAAATAAGTGATTAACTATTATACTGCCAAATATATGCAAGGGAAAAAGAAGACAAGAACACTACCAGCAACAGGATAACCACACTTACTAGCACTATCAACACCACACAGGTCTGTGGCAGGTGAAACCACTCACTTTTCAATTCTATATGTGGAGGAAGATCGTAGACAAGTCTGATTACAATCAAATTGGACTCATTACGAAACAATTAACTCATTTTGTGAGAATAGCTTTCATCTTCATGTACAACATGTACAAGTGTAAGCCTGACGAGTTAACTATATACCAGTTATGGTTTTAAGCAAAATTAAAAAGAAAATGTAACTGATGGTATAGGTGAACATGTACACATGAATGTAGTTTTTCCTTAAATTCTCCTGGTTCCTACTTGTGTATAGACAAGGGATCCGGGTTTGACACGAGCCCGCATCTGACATGCAATCTTCGAAAATATGATCGGAAAATGGTCTCTGATTGTATTTTCGATAATTTTCGAATGTTCAAGGCTATTTTAGAATTATCAAAAACAGCCCCGTACTTTCGGAAATTATCGAAAGTTTGTTCTAGTTTTGAATTTTCGGATCTTCAGGATTTTCCCAAAATACTGGAATCCAAAAACGGAACGAAACCAGTGAGTTTCGGCCATCTCTACTTGTGTACTGTCCTAGACACATCAACAGACCAAAATAGAGAGATATTTGGTCTATAAGTGTGCGTGCACGTGACATCATCACACCGCCACCAAACACAGCGCGGTATGATGAGGTCATGTGCGCACATGCTCACTGCGATGTCAGCGCAACACGCGTGCGCACTGACATCACATCACATGCGCACTGAAGTCAGGCGTATGCTCTGCAACCATAAAAGGTATTTGCTTGGCAAAGGGATTTTCACATCTTGAGGGGGCAGAGCTAAAAATGCAAGGAGACAGGGGGAGGGATACAAAACTTTGAAGGAGGAAAGGTAGGGTATGGGAGAGGGCTAGAAGAAAAAAAAAACACTTAACATCGAAAGCCTAAGCTATCTAGTAATGTTATGTTGGATTTACAGTGTACGTACCCTTACACAGTCAAAGCACAACTTCTGGATTGAAAAAAGAATGATTCCAATATTCAAAGTCGTTCACTGCCTGGTAGTTACAGACCTTTGAGTTTAACTTCAGTGGTGAGATACTGGAAATTTTGATTCTAGATTATGTTTCAAGGACTGACCTAGTAATCAGCATGGATTTACGAGGAACAGATATTCAGGGTTATTCAATAAAAGTTCTTATCGTTTAAAATGGTGCTAATTTTGCCCCAACCAATCAGATGTTAGCTTTCAAATGTTAAATAATATCTGTTTGGTTGGGGCAAAATTATCACCATTTTAAACGATAAGAACTTTTATTGAATCTCCCTGATTGTGTATAAACTAAGGTCTGCCAGGCTGGGGTGGCACATTTGTAAATGGATAGAAAATCGGTTGATGGGTCTGATACAGAGAGAAGTTGTTAATAGATGTGGTAATGGCAAGGTCATTGAATAACTTGGAGTCAGGAACGGTTTTTTTGCCTTCCTCTAGATCAACTGTTAGGTAGGGCTTAAAGGGCCAAGAACATTAGTTTCAGCCAAAAATCATGTGTATGTAGGAGAACCCAATAAATTGTTTAGAGATCCATTTCCTAATGATATCAGGGATGGCCTTTTGTCTCTTGGCCAGTCCCCTAACACCATAGAACACAACAGGCTACTCAGCTACTGCCCCACTGTATATAAATCTTTATATAAATTTTCTTAGAATAATAGACAAACAATTTGTCCGAATTACATTTATATAACATGTGTATCTGGCTTAATACATAGTTGTAGCTGCACACTGACTTCTCTAAAATAGAGATGTCCGAACTTCGCAAAATCCGGTCCGCTCGAGGATCCGCGAATTTTCGAAAAAATCCGAAAATTCGAAAATCCGCGAGCGGACCCGTTAAAATAAAAATACCTTGAAATAACGAGATTTTTCGTATTTTCGAAAATTTTCGAAATTACGAGTTTTCACGTATTTTCGGGAATTTTCGAAATTACGAGTTTTCATGTATTTTCAAAAATATGTATTTTCGAAAATACAAGTAATCCTCGTAATTTTGAATATTTTCGAAAATACGTATGTTAGAATTAAGAGAAACCCTTGTATTTTCGAAAATTTTCGAAAATACATGTTTCCCGTATTTTCCGGAAATTTTCGAAAATACGTGAAAACTCGTAATTTCGAAAATTTTCGAAAATACGAAAAATCCGCGAATCGGAAGTTCGGAAGGCGAAAATCCGGAAAAATCCGCCGTTCGCGAACGGATAAATCCGCGGCGGATCCGGGTTCGGATCCGCGAACCGGCCATCCCTACTCTAAAACCCTCCTTTGTAATCAAAACTAAGCACTTCATATTCATTTATGTTGTGCATATATATATAACTCACCCTTTTCTGTAAACCTGCTATTTGTTTTCTTGTTTCTACATCTTTGCCTCCTGATTCAAGGAACTTTCTGTAGGCCAGATCAAATGCCTGTCCAATTGTTAATGTTATTTCTTCAGCCTAAATAAAGAAAAAACACTTTAAAAATCAAGATACCAAATAAACATTTAATACATTTTTCAATATAGGGGAACTGTGGTCTCCAAAAAAGTTGGAGACAAGTTGAAGGCCTTTAACATGAGCCACCAACCGCCTCTCTACGTGCTGCACAGCCCAAGATATAAAGGAAATCACTGATCAGAAAGTTAAAGGGTGGGAGGTTCTGAATCTGTGGTCACAAATAGTAGTTTCTCCTTCAAATCTGTGGATGGCACATGCTCAGTTCAGAAGAAAGCAGAAAAAAACAGGAAGAGATCAAGTTATTGTGACTAAAGGGAAAGGGGGTGGGGTGGAGTACAGCACAGCCCACAGCAGGGGGTGTGTAAAGTGCGTCATTTTATTAATGCCTCCCACACAGGGAGGAACTGTCATATGGTTTCAGAGCAGGAAGCACATGGGATCTGGTGATGCTTCTACCATATCACACATAAAAATGTAAATATCTTCAAAATGATTTTTAAAAAAAATGAAAGTAAATTTTTCGAACTGTTACATTTTAATGATCCAGAAATGTCATTGTTAATTACATGATTTGCATTGCTATTGTCACTGGAATTGATGTTAATGGATTTTTTAAATTCACAAAAGATAACAGAAAAAATGCAGCTTAAAGGGTATCTCCACTGGAAATAAAACATTTTGCCATTTAGTTTTATTGAAGAACAGGAGGTAAAGGAGTTGTGTATTACCTACCGTACATCAATTAAACCTGCAGGAGCCAGGAGAGAAGGTAAGGTACTTACACGATCGACCTCTCCTCTGCCGCTTATTCTGACCTCTCCCGACGGACTCTTGTCTTCTATGCGCATCTCACTTGCATATGCGCATAGAAAACAGAGTCACATTCTTATAGTTAAAATGAGCAAATATTAAAAAAAAAATTCAAGACCGTGCAGGTGCTAGTGAAATAAATCTGTTATGTGAACGATTTTATCCCAAGCACATGCACCAAAACAATGAAAAAAATGGCTGCTGGACCAAAAAGAATGGTAAGGTTTAAAATTATTTTACGGCCATACATACAGCCATACACTCTACAATATACACAGCACATTACTTGTTAAAATAATTATATTAAGTGTGCTTGTGAAGGTTCTCATTCATCCAGGTCATGGTATATCTGTTGTATTCAATTAGATCAACTGGACTTGAAGTTTAGTTCTTAAAGACATTTCGCTAGTCATCTGACTGGCTTTTTAAATTCAGAATGACTTGTACAAGAATCTGTGGCAATTATGTACCCTGGAAAATCCCAATTAGCATATGACAGCCAGGTGTTAGGGGCGTGATTGCATAGAGGCTAAGAGGTGTTATAGGAACGCCCAGGGTAAGGTGTCAAAACAGCATTGTACATGGCTGTTTTGTACATGAGGCCAAACAGCAACTGCATCAACATATGGCCCAGCACAGAAGAGCCAATTCCTTGGGTCAGGACTCAGCCGTGTACCTGCATCTTAAGAATAAAGGACATGCCTTTGAAGATTGTAATGTTAACATATTGGATAAGGAACTTGACTGGTTCAAGAGAGGTGTCAAGGAGGCCATTTATGTGAAAATAAAGAAAACAAGCCTAAATAGAGGTTCGACACCAACTGTCTGCCATGTACAATGCTGTTTTGACACTGTACCCTTTGACACCTTACCCTGGGAGTTCCTATGACACCTCTTAGCCACTATGCAATCATGCCCTTAACACGTGGCTGTGATATGCTAATTGGGATTTTCCAGGGTACATAATTGCCACAGATTCTTATACAAGTCATTCTGAATTGAGAAAGCCAGTCGGATGACTAGTGAAACGTCTTCAAGAACTTCAAGTCAAGTTGATCTAATTGAATACAACAGATATATATTAAGTGTGGTAACCTAATAAGAAATGGACGTATGTTTTTATTTTCTTATTAATACTAAACATAGCACTACAAATATAACATCATACCCTGTCCTAAGAGCTTACAACCTAAGTGCCCTATCTCAAAACACAATATATCAGTATCGGTATGTCTTTAGGAAGTAGGGAAACTGAGTACCTTCGAGTGCACAACAAGAGCATACAAACTTCTTGCAAAGAAAGATTCCTGTTCCAAAAAGTGTTGTGCGGTTTATTTTATTTTACAGACTTATAATTACAATGTTCCAGCTTTACAGTCAGAATATCTGGGAGTAACCTCAGGCGGTAGGAGGCACTTGCATGATTGATAGCTTTTCATGGATTTTGTTTTAAATATTAAATCAAAAGCCTGAAGTTATATGTTATCAAGAAAAAGCACTGAATTATTAATTAAAAAGAAAAGGTTTGAATGACTTGTTGGGCACGAAAGACCTTTTTTTATTAATGGCCATGAAGGAAAATAAGTAACTTTTACTGAAATATGATATATAGACATTTGTGTATATTGCTGCTAAATTCTAGGGTACTTTATTAAATTGTGCCTCATTGATAAACACTAGGAGATAGGAAAGGCTGTAACTTTAAATTTCCTACCCCCATTAGAAGAGAGAATATTCCCAGAAGGTCCATCTATCACCAGAAAGGGTTTTATTAGTCAACAGGTCAAGATCACATATGCAATTGGCTAGAATTATAAAGCAGAAGCAATTATTGTTTTAATCCATGTTTGCTAATACGTATTTGCTGTTTTAAAGACCATGTGGAGTCCTTAGTATTACATGTGTTTTTCATGGATAATTGAAGACCATACTAAAGAATTAACATTCCATGACGTCTTCATCTAGTGCTTAGGTGTTTTCCCTAAGGAATTCCTTGACTTTCTGGTATGAAAGAAATAATATTACTTAACATTTACTTAGTGTAAATGTGTACCTGATTTATAGCTAAGTTCAGTAAGTATGTTGCTTGATTTATATATGAAGAATGAATAAGCAGCAGTTGTTGGGCAAATTTACAACACATCTTGAATCTATTACAAATAATGTATACAGGAGGTTATGCAGCTTTATACCGTCAATGTGGCAGAAAATTGTTTAGGAAAACTTGTCTAAATCTGGCAAATTTTTCAACAAATGAAACATATGGTGAAGCAATATGGTCACTAAACAAAGCAAACAGAAATAAAAAGATGCACTCTGCACTTAATAGGGGCCTAGCTGGAAAATAAAGAGCACAGCATTTTTTTTATCAGGTGCTTGTTAGTTTGCCTTGCCACTGGATTGGAAAAAAGCCAATGTAATACCAATATTTGAAAAAGGTAGTCGTTCACAGCCTGGTAACTATAGACCTGTAAGCCTAGCATCAGTGGTAGGGAAGGTGATGGAAACTTTGTTACGGGATCATATCCTTGACTCCAGAACTGATCTTATCAGTAGTTGTCAGCATGGATTTATGAGAAATAGATCATGCCAGACAAATTTAATTGGTTTTTATGAAGAAGCGAGTAAGAATTTAGATGCAGGCACAGCAGTGGATGTGGTATACTTGGATTTTGTGGAAGCTTTTGATACTGTGCCACATAGGCAACTAATGTATAAACTGAGGACTGTTGGCCTAGAAGAAAACATTTGTTCATGGATAGAGAATTGGTTATTGGATCGCAAACAGAGAGTGGTGGTAAATGGAGCTACATCTATGTGGGCTAAAGTTCTAAGCAGAGTGCCTCAGGGTTCTGTACTGGGGCCACTTCTTTTTAATCTGTTTATAAATGACTTAGAAGGGGGCATTGAAAGTAAGGTCTCTGTGTTTGCTGATGACACTAAACTATGCAGAGCTTTGGAAACTTCAAATGACGTGCAGGTTCTGCAAGCAGACCTAGATAGATTATCAAAATGGGTAGCAGAATGGCAGATGAAATCCAATGTTGATAAATGTAAGGTGATGTATTTGGGATTTAATAATCCCTGTGCCACCTCCAACCCTACTATTGAAATCTGTAATGGAAAAAGATTTGGGGGTTCTGGTAGATACAGACTTAGCTATAGCAAACATGCGTAGCAATGGCTAAAGCTACAAGATATTGTCTTGTATAAAGAGGGGAATAGATTCAAGAGAGAAAATATTATTCCCCCTCTTTACAATGCAAGGTAGGCTTCATTTGGAATATGCGGTGCAGTTTTGAATCCCATATACAAAAGGGACTCTTGGAAATGGAAGCAATTCAGAGATGGCAACTAAATAGGGAATGGAGGGGCTGAATTCAGGCAGATTAGACAGATAGGGCTGTTTACATCGGGGAAGCCGATGTTTGCATGGGGATATGATAACCTTATACAAATATATTAATGAGCCATACAATAAACTCTCTGGTGCATTTCAGAGGACAGGTTGACATCCTTTAAGGTTGGAAGAAAAGAAGTTTCATCTTCAGGTTAGGAGAGGTTTCTTTACAGTGAGAACGGTGAAATTGTGGAACTGTCTTCCAGCAGATGTGGTAATGGCAAGTTCATTGAATAGATTTAAAAATGGCCTGGATAAGTTTCTAAAACTAAAAAATATTGAGAATTACTGGCATTAATACATATACTGTAGTTCTGCTTGATCCAGGGATACTTTCCGATTGCTGTTTGGAGTCAAGAAGGAATTTCCCCCCCTTTTTAGCTGTGGTTTTTGCCTTCCTCTGGATCAACTGTTAGGAAGGTTAAAAAAAAAAAAGGAAGGTGAACTTGATGCACGTATATGTCTTTATTTAACCTTAATTACTATGTTACTATGGAATAGTGGAGTGGCCCATCTGGAAAGACTCAGATACCCAACATCAGGAAAGGTATGCAGGATTGAGTATACAGTAATTTTCACAGAATGATACATTTCATTCAACTTCACAATATCACATTACAAGCATTTCAAATGTTTTGACACAGCACAATAGTTTCTGCTAAGGTATATCCAAAGAATTTCACTGCAGCGAGTGGTCTGCCTCCTTCACACCACCACATGGTGCCAATTGCCTTGTCTCACTCTCTCTCTGCATGAGTGCATTCACGTCTACCTCCTACCTTACGCTACGTAAGCTCCACAGAGTTGGTCCTGCTGCTGACCAGGGTCCTCCTCCTCATGGGTGTCTCACTACATGTGCCAGGCTATTGGACAGGACACAGCAAACAGATGGCTAAGAGTAGGGCCGCTCCTAAAATGACAGCTGCCAGACTGGTTATTTTTTTTTTTCTGAAGGCCCACAAGTGCCCACTAAAACTGGGCCCACCGGGGATTTCCCCAGTACCCCAGTAGGCCAGTCTGACCCTGGCAGCGATTTTCACAGATAATGTGATTTACAAAAAGGTGTTATACAATGGAAATTTGTTGTTTTTTCCATAAGTCTACATGTCTATTAAGATGGGAACTTGTACATGTGAGTATATATTTATTTGCACACACAAATATCTGCTAAGATGATGCTATATTTTGTTTTACCTTTAACAAAATATTAAATGGAACACTGTCATGAACATTGATTATTTTACAATGAAATACATCAGTACTTTAAAACAAGTGAATTAAATTCTGAAAAAACATAACAGGATTCAGCCCTCTTTCTGTACTTTATAAGTGCCTGGTGGGGTTTATCTGTGTAAATGGATACAATTAATGGTAAATCGCTGATTAATATGTTTAGTGTTATAGAAGACAGACACACAATACTTTAACTGGAAGCAACCATTTCACATTCAAGCCTGAATGATTCAGTAATTCAAAAGAAAATAACATAACTTTAAAGTAGCAGTATTTTCTTACAAGGTCACAACCATACAAAACATAGTTTGTAATGAAATAGAGCCTTCTTAAAACAGAAGCCTCATGATATAAAAATAGAATTTTCCACAAAATCTAACATAGTAACATAGTAATTAAGGTTGAATAAAGACATACGTCCATCAAGTCCAACCTATTCACCTATTTTTTTTTTTTAGCCCTACCCAGTTGATCCGGAGGAAGGCAAAAAAAAAAAAACAGCTAAAAAGGGGGGTGGGGGGTGGGATTCCTTCCTGACTCCAAACGGCAATCGGAAAGTATACCTGGATCAACCAGATCTATATGCATTAATACCAGTAATTCTCAATATTTTTTAGTTTTAGAAACGTATCCAGGCCTTTTTTAAAGCTATCCAATGAACTTGCCATTACCACTTCTGCTGGAAGACAGTGAGCAATATCTCACTTCCATATTTCCTTGAGAAATGGGTGGAGACATGCAAACTTTCTCTTTTATGTCCTGTGGCTAATGCATGTGTTCAGAACCATATGCTCTATGTTTTGCTTTTTGCTCCTCTAAGCCTACCTCACATTAAGCTATATACTGTAGCTGTCTGGTATATTTTGCTATACCAAAGTAATGATGTTTAAAATATATCATTCCTCTTCTTTTTTTTCTTCAGTGTATCCTGCTGCACCAAAAATAGCGCTAAGTGACTAATCTGCTGTTATCGTGACCACTGCTGTATATTTCTTGGTGCTTGGGATCAAACATTATTACCAACTCAACAAGTCTAGCCAAACCATTCTGAGAACGTGGTAAAATGTAAAAAAAATTATACTTTTAATAATTCAGAAATGGTAAAAAGTGTAAATTTTAGTATGCTTGATACAGCAACAAAATTGTTTTTTTATTTTTTTTTAAAAAAAAAGTTTGTTACATACATGTAAAAGCAAAATACAACACAAGGTGCTGTGCAATGTAATTCAGTTCTGACTTGATTAATGGCCTAGGCAGGGGGACCGAGATAATTCTTCACACGCCAAACAATACTTTGAACATAGCAACAAGTTAGCCAAATGGCTAGCACACCTCGCACACCCCAACACTACGAAGAACATAATCTTAACAATAAGAGATCCACGAGCAAACTTGATGCATAGTACTACGGACATCCTACTCAAATTTGAAAACTTCTACACCAACCTATAATGATCCCAAGCTCAGTACAATCAAAACCAGCTAGAGACTTATTTGACTGGTACCCAATTCCCCTGCCTCTCAGAAGACGAAGCAAACACCCTAGGAACCCCCCTTACTCTGGAGGAACTGGACCATACTATGACAGGCATGTCCACTGGGAAATCCCCTGGACCTTCTACAGACAAACAAAGAAGCCTTCTAAAACAACGAGGCAACGATTATACTACTATTAGAACCAGATAAAGATCCGCAGGACTGTGGCTACTACTGCCCTATCTCCCTTTTAAATGTAGACTTTAATATTCTTGCCAAAATACTAGCAAATCGACTACAGTTATAGCCTTAATAGTTCATAGTGACCAATCAGGAATCATGCCCAATAAATCCACCACAATAAATCTAAGAAAGGCTCTGATTAACTCTCAGGTTGACCACGATAATGCAGAATCCAGACTCATGCTCTCTTTAGACACCAACAAGGCATTCATTTCTTTCGAATGGCCCTATCTATTCGCATGCTTGGAGCACTTTGGCTTTAAACCAGGATTCATTAGGTGGATTAAACTTTTATATAGCAAACCCAGGGCTACCATAAAAGTAAACAACTCTACTTCTAAAGCATTCACATTGGAAAGAGGCATCAGGCAGGTCTGTCCTCTGCCCCCCCTAGGACAGAGTGGGCCTGGAACATCCCAATTTACATCTATACTTTTTAGCAAACCAATTAAAATAATTTTTCCACTGGCTCAGACACCGGAATCCTTGCTATCATTAGAACCACCTCATCAGACATATATAGCTCTAGGCCATGAGCCTATGCTACACGCCTACCTACCTTCCTCGCCCTTAGCTTTCTTAGACAACCCCAAGTATGAAATTATCGGGGGTGGTACTACACTACAAGTCCAAATGTTTAAGATATGGAAATCAATCCTATCAACAATACAATTCAAAGGTACAGTATATGGGAACACTTTTTTGAGGGAGTCACTGTTCTATGCCCGAATCATCATAACACTTACTGTTAATGGATGGTGACAGGACCCCCTAATCTAAGACAATGGAGGGCCTTGCTGAATGGTGACATTCCATATTTAAGAATTGTGTATATAAGCAGAGGATGCCACACAAAATTCCACAAAATTTCGTCCAGATGGCTTGACACTAAAATAAAATGGACTATCGGGACAGAAACGTCTTGTAGGTGACACTGAATCTGTACCCTAAAGTGTGACATATATTAATGTAGACATGTGACTTACCCCAATGCACTGTAAAATGTATACACAATATGAGTTAAAAATCTACCATAGGTTGGAGTTCATATAAGGTATGGTGCACTCTCTACTAAAGACCAACCCATTCAGATTACAATTATGTGAACTTTCCTAGCTTAACCATTCTTCCTCTCCCCAACCTATCCCAGTTAATGTTCCTACCCTCCCCAGTTTAAGGAATATACTGGGGATACAAAGTTGATGTAACAGGCTTTATTCACAAATCACATACTGTCTTTACTGTATTGTAATATTGCAACTATTATATGCTTGTATATAAATAAAGATAAAAAAACTTCAAGTCCAGTTGCTGTAAGTTAATACCACAGATATACCATGACCAGGATGAATGAGAGCCTTCACAAGCGTATTGCAACGAAGATTAGTTAAAAAGCAGAAATAAGCTTTAAAGGGACGCTAACCCCACCAAAAATATAAATCCAGTTCTATAATTCAGTGGGAGCCTTCTGGCTGCATCCCCCTCATTATAACCAGCCTCTCCTTTATTGTGGGTGCCCTAGGCAATTGCCAAGTTTGCCCTGCCAAAACGCTGGCCCTGAAAAAATGGACTGTAAGTTGTACTGTCAACAACATGGAAGCCTTACTAGCTGGGGAGAAAAATCTACCTCTCCTTAAATATTAGTCTTAGTGGTAAACAAGGAAAGCAAAATAATTGGTGCACAACGGATCACATTGGAGTGCACAGCGGGGAAGAGGTCTGCGAGGAAGAGGTGTGCAGGGGTGGGTGGGGTATGGTTAGAAGATGTGCCCGGTGGTGGGGGCAGAAGATCTGTCGGGAGAGATGCTCAACAGGGGGTGGGTCCGATTCTTAGAAGAATCACAGAGCTACTGGTAAATTTATAAACCGTGGCAGAAGGTGATGTGAAACTCTGGCAAACAATACAGTTGGTTCAAGCAGTGTAATTCTGTATCTAGCTGTAGTTGTGGATACATATGTAATCTCATGGGATGTTCTTTTTTTTAGCATTTGGGTGGAGCCCAACTTAACATATCAAATAGACTTTGGAAAGAGAAGGTTGAAAAAGATTAAAAAGAATAAAAAGAGTTGTATGACTCTTAGATTGGGAAGAGAGTCAAAAGAAACATCTTGATGTATTTTCTTATGACAGGTTGGAGCCATTAATAAAGATAAACATCTGCAGATTTCATCTTATCCCAAATTATTACAAGGAACCTTGCCAAGCCAAACCCTTTTCATGTAGGAATTTTACAAAAAAAGTCACACATCTGGTATACTTACACACTTTTCGCTATCAAACACGTAACATAAGTGCTTATTTGACTCAGAATCTTTGCATATAAATGTAAATATTCTTTTGTCCGTTTTATCATCAGCACAGAAAGATATCCTATGTAACTGACAGTTGTGCAGAATTTCCTATAAAAAAGAAAAATTAAGTAACACAAATATAAGGTAATTTGGTAAAGATGCTATGCTTTGTTCACTGTTTAATACTGATTGCTGAGTAAATTCAGGAAAATGCATATTGGTTTAGAAAACTCAAAACTTACTTATTGTGACATTTTTAGCAGCACTAAAGCAACAACATGTTTACTAAATAGTTAGTGGTAAAATATAGTGATCACATAAACCATTTTTGCAGTGACCTTTAAGCATCTAAATTTGTGAAGAAGCAGAAAAATAAAGTAGAAAAGAAAAGAAAGCAAAAATATCCAAGTATATGAAGGTGAAATGAATTGTCAGAATGGGGAGATTCAGATGCTCAGAAGTCTGTATTAATGAATATTAAAGGCCACAAGAACTTTTTAGACCTTCCCATTTAAAGGCTATATTTGAACATTCATGCAGGCACTATACTTCTTTTTAAATATTTACATAAAACACAAATCAGGTATTTGTAATTTTGTTTACACCACACTGTATTAAAAATAGTTCAATAAATTTAGTGCTTTACCAAGCTTATAACACATTTTTTAAAATATCCTGGAATATAGCCAAAAGATTCAGGCAAGTCCCCCATCTTAACAACAATTAGATATATAAAAAAGTAATAGTTTCTCACAAATGATCATGGTAATGTTAAAACAAATCCATTTGGCAAGAGTAGACAAATCTGCTAATTAGCAATACTAGGTTGGAAACACACAACTGTATTCATTAGAAAAAAAAAATCAGTGGAGTATTGTGAGTGAAAGATCACATATAACATCATATTGCTAAGCTAAAATGTCCACCGCCTCTCTGTGGTGCAAAACTTAACGATAACCGAAGGGAGGCGTTAAGTCTCCAGGTTCCCATGATGCACTAACAGTCACAAAATGATTACCACATCACAGGAACCTGGAAGTTAAGGAGTGCTTCACTACATTTTACTTCTCCACCACTCTGTCTAAGGGAACAGAAACATGTTGTCCTTTATTAGAGACTTTTATCAGTATTATATTAACTTTGCAACACATAGGATGTTGACATTATTAAGAAAACGTTTTTAGCAATCAAACTGCACAACTTGTAGCAATTTTATACCATAACAAAAATGTTAGCATTGTAAAACTTGTTGTTTGTTTGCATTGGTTAAATATCAATCATAGTAATTCAGTCAGTAAAAAACTAGAACTTTAATTTAACTTTATTTTCTTTTATGCAACTAGAAACATTTCATGGGAGCTGGGAAATCATGATTGATGATGTGTCACTTACAATGTCATGGTTATCAAATGTTCAATTATCCTGTGAAGTTTGGAATGCAGACAAAGTAACAGTAGTATTGGATATTAAACACATACACAGTACAAGAAGGACACCCAGTGGTCAGGAATAATAGATCAATGTATCTGATGTCCTGCTCACAATAACAGATAAGTAAAATTATCTTACTCAAACAAGAATGCTAATTTTATTTGTGGAAATAAAGTAAGAATTAACATAATTCTTATGTGTATAATCTGTATAAGTATAACAACATTTCATGCTAAACTCTCTGTCTCTTATTGTGAATCATTAACAGTGTGTGTGTGTGTGTGTGTGTGTGTGTGTGTGTGTGTGTGTATGTACTGTAAAAAGGTCAATCTGATGAATGACAGACATTAGGAGAATTAGACAGAAATCAGCAACAGTGCAATAAACATTTTTCTGGCATTTATTTTTCTGTTAAAGCTATAAAAAAAACTTTAAACCAGAAAAATTCTTTGCAAAGGTTTAATGGGCATGTCCATCCCCCAAACTAAAATTTAACCCACTACTGGCCTCCAAAAGGCAGCCCTTCCACCTACCTTAAATTAATTTGGATATAATGTAGGTTACCTCTACCCCCAACCAGTAAAAAAGATTTAGAACTGTACTTACAGACCTTTGTTTCAGCGGCATTCTCCTTTGACGGCAGTCGTGCCTGTGATTGGCTGCCTCTCAGCCAATCACAGACACGGCTACCAGTCTGGCCCCCTGCTTGCAGTTCCAGCAAGCAGGGAGCTGTATCAGAGTGCAGGGAGAATGAAGGCATGTAAGTAGAGTTCTAACCAAAATGATAGCAAAAGTTTATATTTAGAGTGGACATGCCCTTTAATCACATACAGTAAGTTTATGAAACAACATTTAGAAAAAAAAAAGAAAACAGTGCTAGATTAAGAATTTTTACAGATATTTTATACCTATTCCACTGGGAAATATAAGACATGGGGCCCCACCTGGAAGCATTAAGGACCCACTAACATTTCATCTCTCTATTTTCATTTAAAGGATAAGTGCACTGTAAAATCAAGTTATGTTCATTTGGAAGCTGCAGCTTTAAAATACCGTTGCCATTTTTTTTTTTACCTATGTCCCTCCAGAGCCTAGCTTTGTGCCTTGGAAGTTGCTGACATCTTGTTACTGGTTTGCTGAATGTTAAGCTCTGCCCCTCTGAGAATTCCTCTGCTTGAGCCTCAAACAGCAATGCCTGTGAGTTCCATGCACTCTCCTGCTTGAGCCTCAAACAGTGTGCACGGAACTCACAGGCATTACTGTTTAAGGCTCAAGCAGGAGAAAGCAGAGGAAATATCAGAGGGGCGGGGCTTAACATTCAGCAAACCAGTAACAAGATGTCAGAAACTTTCAAGGCACAAAGCTAGGCACTGGAGAAACATAGGTAAAAAAAATATGGCAACGGTATTTTTAAAGCTGCAGCTTCCAAATGAACATAACTTGATTTTACAGTGCACTTATCCTTTGAAAATTTTATTATTGTTAAAGACATACTGTGGTCTTCATACAAGTGCTCTCTTTAAAAAGAGAAAAAAGAATCACTGTGCACACCAGACTTAATGCAATTGGTGTTTAATATAAAAACCCTGCATGACGTTTCAGTGCAGTGCACTTTCCTCAGGCACATACAAAAATTAAAACAAGGGCGTACCCTTAAATAGGCTAGAGACAGCACATCTATGCCACCTAGTGGCTGAAAACAAGGGTACAATCAGAAAAGCACAGAAATGGTTACATTAAACATACAATTTGAGGCACAGTAATCATTACATATTACCACTAACATAGAGATTCACCCAGAGCTGCAAGCTCGGATTTACCAGAGGCTGGGCAGCTCTGGGTGAATCTCACCCGCACATAGGTATTTAACGCCAGCTATCTGCTGGCGAAAAATACTTACGTCCAATTGGCCACGAAGCCTCTGGTAAATAGGTTTGCGATGTCTGCGCGAGAGGTTCTTCCAGTTCTCACGCAGCCGCCACAAACCAAGGCTTAAAGTCGCTCTAACCAATTTACGATCAGTTAGCGCAACTTTAAGAGAAGAAAGGAGTGCTGCATGCTCGCTCCATGGTAAATTCCCCCTTTAGTGTCGAAATATAACATCACCATGAATCACATTATGCATATTTATCTCTTAAGCAGAAAACAGGACAACCTTAAAATCACATTCATCCCCTTAGGTTGAACTGCATCTAGTGTAAAAATTCAAAATGCCTCTCTGCGCAGGAGGGTATTCTGATGGTCACCACCTCGCTATAATGGTGGGACATTGTCAATCACCATCCACACAGACACCTGGAGTTTAACCATTCTAAAATGACTGGCCACTGGCGGATCATCATTTTTCTGTACAACAGAAACAGATTTTGCCAGTGCCTGTTTGATAACACTTCTGTGATATTGGAATCTGCGTTTAAATGGACCTACTGTCTTGCACACATGTATAAGAAAGCATGGAGATTCAAAATATAAACACAGTATTCCGTATTGCAAATAAAGTAAGTAGGGATCTTAAAGGGCAAGTCCAGCCCCAAAATGAAAACTTACATACAGGTAAATCACTCCCCAAAACCATAAACCGTAATAGCTTGAAATTTGAAATATATAAGTCTAACCTGAAATCCTGCACAATGTCCTGTTTCCCGTTTATGCTTCCTGGTTCTTCCAGTTAGCATCTGTCAGTAATGGATTTGACAGTTGACATCACAGCCAATGACTGAATGCTAATCCCCTGTTTGCCTCTTCTGAGCATGCACAGGCTCAGTACAGGTTTCTAAATTGCTCAGTTTCCATGAGGCATCCAGAAGCACAGCAGGCTATGAATTCATATTACAAACTATGATATATCAACACATTTTAAAGAGGCCATTCTTTATAAAAGATGTTCTTATGAGGGTGGAGTTGTCCTTTAAACTTCCATCCTGAATAAGGGTGTGTGAATCCTTCCCCAACAATAAATGTGTTACAAATGTTAGAGTTACTGCACTTGTAAGAGCCCTTATGATCTGAAAATGAAAATGGTATTTTTTTTGTCAACTGGATCTGCCTGTTTAAGGGAGCCACCTTTGGTATATACACATAGGGGCTTATGGCGAGTTTCCAACCCAAGGGAAGTGTCTCCTTCAACAGTGGGACAAAACCTGGGCAGATACCGTCTGACCATGTCAGCCCATGGAGACCACTGGATAAAGGGAACTCCAAATAAACATTCCTTAGCAGCTTGAGGTACAGATATTCCCTCCATAGCCTAATTCAACAAAGCACTACTGGCCACATGCCCCATTCGCATCGCCCTGTCAGTAGGATCTGAACAAATTCTATTCACCCTCATAAACTTTGACTTGAGTAAACCCTTAGAAAAAACAAAGCCGCACTCCCAGTTTGGCTATTACTCTATGGGACTACTGTATGGGAATTCTGCTGTCCATTTAAAGGGCAACTAAAGCCTCAAAACAATTATACAGTTATAAGCAACAGTTTTTAGCAGTAAAACAAAAGAAAAAACTCCTGCCCACCTCTGACAGCAGAATTAAAAGGAGAGAACAGAAGTGATATATAGAGGGCACACCCAAACCATATTAGTGCATTAAAATATCCATCCATACAATCATACAGCAATGTTAATACATATACTAAATAAATATGCAGAGCAGTGTATCAAACACATATATAACGGTGTATCTGCATCATATGCATGTACACTGGGCAAAGGTATATTAATATATAGCCCAAACTGTGAAAAAGGTATAGGCTAACTTCCCTACCACTATATATGTACCTAAAATAGGAGGAGGGAGCACCTAAAACCAGTGACCAAACATAACCAACATGATCTCACCACTTAGCACCAGTCTGTATGGTCATGATACAGCAGAGCCAAAGCTCCTCGCAAGCTTCTCCATTACTGGCACTGTTATGCTGCTTACTTCCAGCTCTCTAGACTGATTCCTCCATCGCTGCCGCATTTGAAGATTTTTGCCGGCTAAAGTAGGATACCGGTGACCTACTTGGCCTCCGATCACTGTCCTCCTTATCCTCTGAATGCTTCCTTGTCCTCAGAATGTCTGAATGAGTATTTAACTTAGTAGTGTCAGGATCTTTATATTATGACCCGAGTATAAGCCAAGGCTGAGTTTTAAGATATTTAAAAAAAAACTTGGCTTATACTCGAGTATATACGGTACATCGGATTGCGGTTGCGAGAGCTCATCCCTGCTCTCCTTAAGTAGCGCTGGCTCTATTGTAACCCAATATTGGATACATTATAGCTTAGTACAATACAATGTGTTACAATTCACCACCTGCCTCAGCAATATCATTACAATTTATCCATACAAGATGGCTTTCTATCAACAAGGCTATTGATGCTACCAATCAACTATTCAATATGTCATTTTTCTAAGAGGCAAGCAAAACAGATTTCTTCATTAAGTCCAGCTGGACTCTGTGTTTTTAAATTGAATATCCACTTGTTTTCAATCTGTAACAATGTATGTGTTACCTTCCCCCCTCTTATGCCCAATGTTACTTTCTCTAATCCCATGAAGGAGAACTACATTTGTTCTCCACAGTGTTTCTCTTGCATGTGTTTTGCTAAGGCACTTAATTCAGGTGCTCCTGAACCCTTGTGGTCAGTTTACGCCTTGTTTGACCCACATATAATGCCCCACAATCACATTTCAGAAGATAGACAACCTGAGAACTTTGACAGGTAATGTGGCTTTTGACCCACCACCTCTTGTTATTATAAAAAATAAGACGATGGTTCAAAGTGTTTTTAACTCAGTTTATCACTAAGGTTACTTGCTCTTCTAGCTGTAAGCAGGGGTCTAGTGCCTACGTTTTCTCAAATCAATACTTATTTAAAGTTTTTTAAATCTCCTCCCAATCTAAGTTAAATGTGGTAGCCATATGAATTTTCTCACTGCTATTTTCCTTACCCATACCGTATTTCCTCCCTCCATACACTAATTCTTCTCTGTTGGTATTTTTCGCTCTTTAAAGCCTCTCTTAATTCATTTACTTTTGTAACCTCTCCATTTGAACCTCTCACATAGCCTCATAGATTGTTCCAAAAAGGACTCTTCCGTCAAACAGTTCCTCTTTATCCTGAGGAACTGCCCAACCTGAATTCCTTTTACCAACTTTATTGGGTGGTGACTGTCCGCTCTTAGGAGGGAATTGGTGGCCGTGCTCTTCCTGAAAGTGCTTGTTACCTGGTTGATGTACTGCTTCATTCAGCAGTAATTTTGATGTTACGCACAAATCTTCTTTCTGAGACTTTCCCTAGGAGCAGGACATTATCAACAAATCTGATCCAAACAGCGTTATTATTTTCAACTCCTACTGTCTGCGCCTTCAACTTCACCTCCTCCATTTCCCAAACTCCCAGGTGAAGACAGGCGTACGTGGGGGCGCAAGTTGCCCCCATCGGTGTCCCACGGGTCTGTCTGTAAAATTTAGGTAAAGATGTTATTAATATGAAAGCCAATAAAGATATCACAAATTCTGTATGTTCTTGAAATGCAGAACCTCTTGAATCTAAAAAGATTCTGCATGCCCACAAGTCTATTTCATGGGGAATGGAGGAATATAGCCCCTCGATGTCAAGAGCAACCAAGAGTATGTCTTCATCAACCACTAAACCATCTACTTAAGTAGGACATCCCCACTGTGTCCAAAACAAATGAATCTAGCGTCTGCAGAAAGGGACACAAGATTTCATCAACATATTTTCCTGCCCTTTCTGTCGGACCCTCTATACCAAAGACTATGAATCTGCTGGGGGGAAACTTTCTTTTCTTATGAACTTTCGGGATGGTGTAGAATGTAGGCTTTCTCGGGTAATCCCGACACATGAAATCTCTCTCTAGCTTGTTTATTAGTTTTCTTTCCCAACCTGCATATAAAATTTTTTTCAATTCCATCTGAACTGACTTTAACGGTTAGGAATCAAAATATTCGTATTCAATCGTGATCAATCCTTTAATTATCAAAGTGATCGATCCATTAATTTTTGAAGTGCCTCCAGTTTATATTGTTCTTTTGACATTATCACAATGTTCCCACCCTTGTCTGCCGTTCTAATTACTAGTCTCTTTACTAGGCATTTTAATGCCAATTTCTCCCCCTCTGACAGATTAGGCTTCCATGGGACAGTCACTTTTAATGATTCAATTTCTTGACTGACCTTAGAAATTAATGTGTGCACTAATGGTATGGCAGACAAAGATGGGAATCTGTTTTTTAATTCAGTAAATTTCCATTATACTGAGGTTATGAATTTTCTCCCAACAGCCATATCATATATTGTCAAGTGCTTGTTTATTCTTTTATCAAAATCACCCATAGAAAGTTACAGGAGCTGATCTGCCTTTACACTTCCTGTAGTCTGGCTGCTGGACTTACTCAGCACTGTCACTGCTCAACTGGATGCTGTATATCTGATGGGTCTTCTCAGTTTGGGGCAAAAAAACGGCTGCTGGTTCAATGCAAATGACAGCTTGAAACTACAACTCTCAGGTGACACTTTTAACTATTGGGGTCAGAGTGCCCTTTACTATATGGGGGCCAGAGTGCCCTTTACTATATGGGGGCCAGAGTGCCCTTTACTATATGGGGGCCAAAGTGCCCTTTACTATATGGGGCCAAGGTGCCCTTTACTATATGGGGGCCAAGGTGCCCTTTACTATATGGGGGCCAGAGTGCCCTTTACTATATGGGGGCCAGAGTGCCCTTTACTATATGGAGGCCAGAGTGCCATTTACTATATGGGGGCCAGAGTGTCCTTTACTATAAGGGGGTCAGAGTGCCCTTTACTATAAGGGGGTCAGAGTGCCCTTTACTATATGGGGGCCAGAGTGCCCTTTACTATATGGGGGTCATAGTGCCCTTTACTATAAGGGGGTCAGGGTGCCCTTTACTATATGGGGGCCAGAGTGCCCTTTACTATATGGGGGTCATAGTGCCCTTTACTATAAGGGGGTCAGAGTGCCCTTTACTATAAGGGGGTCAGAGTGCCCTTTACTATAAGCGGGTCAGGAGAATTTTTAAATGATGGTAAGCTTAATCCTCCTTCTTTATATTTTCGTTTGTCTTCTCCTCAACTGCCAAGGAGGGCTTTTTTTCTGTGACTCTTTTGATCCCTTATTCTTTCCACCTCTTCTGACTCTTCTCCACTTCCTCCTAAAGGGACAGTATTCTCATCTACTCTTTTGTTTCCATTTGTTTTTGATTTAACCATCCAATTATACACATGACCCTTTCTATAATCTTCACTATCTCTTAAATATTTATTTTTTCTTTTCTTTTTGATTTCTACTTGTAAGCCATCTACATGGCTACAGTGATTTCTTCATATGTTGGGCTGTGCAGCACATGGAGAGGTGGTTGATGGGTCATTTAAAAGGTAGGAACCTGGCCTTTCATTTAAAATAAACTTATTTGGACACCACTGTTCCCCTTTAATAACATCCAGAATTTGCCATCTACTCTGTGACACATTGTGCTTTGACTCATAAAAATGTCTTGCCAATAAATTTTCATTTTTGTATTTGCTCTTTTCTTTTTTATCAACTACTTCCCCTTTAATATTATTTCGTTCTTTTAAAAATTCAGATTCCGGTTCATAATTCTGAATATTTAATTTATGTCCATCGAGTCTGATCCTTATCATCCTACTTTTTTGGCCAACATAGTCCACCCCACAAGGACATTTAATCAAATAAATAACACTTTCTGTATTGCACATAGCAAAAGCCTTTAAGGCTATTGCATTGCCCTTTGTGGTGTGGACACCTTGATCACCTTTAATAATACCATTACAATGGCCACATTTATAACAAGCAAAGGTTCCCACCCTTTTATCCTGTTTTTCTATCATACGAGTATGGTCAGTGTGAACCAAATGATTTCCAATGGTCTTTCCACATTTAAAGGTGAACAGAGGGGGGTCTTTAAAAAGTCTTCCATCGATTTTATCATTTTGTAAAATCAACCTATTCTGTAAAATAATCTGCTTTAATTGTGATGTATGTGGTTCATATTTAGTCACGAAAACTATATTACCCTTCTTGTTCTTTTTCTTCCTTGGAACTAATAAATCGTTCCTTGTTATCTGTCCTACCTCCTTTCCAACCGGTAATAATGTGTTTTTATAACTTTGTCTTTAAATTTGTCTATTAATTGATCACTTTGTACTCAATATCCTTTATCATCTGAAGCAATTCTTCTAGTTCTAATAAACTGACTCTTAGGGATCCCTTAAATAATACTTTTTGGATGATAGCTTTCATAGGCTAACAGATTGTTCTTATTTGTTGCTTTATTATAAAATAACCATTTTTTTTTCTTTCTTTAATTACTTGAAAGTCCAAATAATGGACTGAAGTATCACTGACTTCACTACTGAATTTAATTGTGTTATGGACGCCATTAATTTACACCAAAAATTCTTCCTTATTGCCACCCCAGATCATAAATATGTCATCTACATAGCCATACATCAAGATCTTATATTTATAAATTATTATTAGAAAGAACATAATTATATTCAAACTTGTGCATATGTATATTAGCATAGGTGGGGGCCATAGATGTCCCCATACTGGTACCCTGTATTTGTAAATATATCTGATTTTATAACCTAAAATATTTCTAAGGACAAAATTTAAACATTCACAAACAAAATTAATTTCTGTTTGATATATCTGTATAATTTAAATATTCCATTATCGACTCTATTCCTTCATCATGGGGTATTGAAGTATATAAATTGATCTAAATCAATTGTGCACAAGAGGTAATTATCAGCTGAAGGCACAAAATAAGGTAAAATATTTAAAAATTGAGTTGTATTCTTTAAACATGTACATTACAAATACAGAGTACCAGTATGGGGGCATCTATGGCCCCCACCTATGGTAATATACATATGTACAAGTTTGAACATAATTATGTTCTTTCTAAAATGGTTTATAAAGATAAGATATTGATGTAGTATCGCTATATAGATGACGCATTTATGATATGGGTGGCAATAAGGAAGAAATTTTTAGTGTACATTAATAGCGTCCATAACAATTAAATCCAGTAGTGAAGTCAGTGATACTACAGTCCATTATTTGGACGTTCAATTAAAGAAATGTAAAAAACTGGTTACTTGACCTTTATAATAAAGAAACGGATAAGAACAATTTGTTACCCTATGATAGCTATCATCCAAAAAGTATTATTAAAGGGATCAATAATAGTCAATTTATTAGAACTAGAAGAATTGCTTCAGATGATGAAAGATATAAAGTACAATGTGATCAATTAATATACAAATTTAAAGACAGATGTTTTGATAAAAAGACATTATTACAGGTTAGAAAGGAGGTAGGTGAGATGACAAGGAACGATGTATTAGTCCCAAGGAAGAAAAAGACTACTCTCCTCCAGGAAACCGACATACAGGTTAGCATAGGACAGAGCTACAGTACTGCCCATCGCAGTCCCGACCACCTGTAGGAAGAAATCAGTTTCAAAACGGAAATAGCTGTTGTGCAAAATCAGATAAAGACATTTAATTAAGAACTGAGCAGATGGATTACCCTTATGTTTCAGTGTCAGATGGTACTGTATAGCTTCCAGAACCCTAGAATGGTTAAGACTTGTATACAGGGATGTGAAGTCGCCAGTGATCATATACCAATTATTCTGCAAGGGACCTGTTCTGTGTAGCTTCACCATTGTCCTTCATTTATGAAGACAGTAAGGAAACAATAGGTTTTAAATAAAAGTCCAGAAACTGGGCCATTGGCAAACAAATGACAAATAGACCCAATAGCTGACACTAGGTTGGAAAGGAGGATTTGTTACATCCTTATGTATCTTGGGAAGTCCATACTGTACAGGTCTCAGGGGGTGGTCTTCCATTAAAAATTCACTGGTACACTGATCAATCCAACTTGATGACAAAGCTGTATTAACCAACATTTTCACTTTTTTAATAGTAGGATCCCTACTCAAAGGCACATAAGCACCAGACTCACAAATGTGTTGTCTCATGCTGGCACTGTAGAAGGCATAGTCCCTAAGGACAATTTGGATCACCCTTATCAGCGCTATATTGATGATTTGTTCATCATTTGGTTAGAGACATTGGAGTAGACCAATGACTTTGTTCATTTTTTTAATTCAATTGATGACCGCATCAAGTTAAATGTAAAAATCTCTAGGGAGAAGGTACATTATATCGATGTACAGGTCATGATCATAGATGGTGAGATACACATGACTCTCTTCACAAAACCGACAGACCAGAACACCTTGCTCCATGGGAAGAGCTTTCACCCTTTATGATGGTGAATAGGATTTGTTGGGATCCCATTGACAGGGCGATGCAAATGGGGCGTATGGCCAGTAGATTCAAAGCACGATACTATTCAAGGCTTTGTTGAATCAGACTATAGAGGGAATATCTGTACCTCAAGGTGCTAAGGAATTTTTTTAAAGTGTCTTTTATGCAGCGGTTCTCCATGGTCTCTGACATGGTTAGATGGAATCTAACCAGGTTTTGGCCCACTGTTGAAGGAGACGATTTACTTTGGTGGCAAAAATGCTCCATTTACTGTATATGTTGAAGTGTCCCTGCTCTCTTATATATGTTGGTAAGACAACAGGTCCATTTAAATGCATATTTCAAGTGACACCTGGCACTAGCAAAATTTGATTCTGTTGTACAGAAAAATGATGATCCACCAGTGGCCAGTCATTTTACAATGGTTAAACACCAGGTGTCTGAACTGTGCAGGATGGTGATTGACCATGACCAACAATAACAGCGAGGTGGTGACCGTCAGAATACCCTCCTGAGCAATTTGGAATTTTACACTAGATGCAGTTCAACCTAAGAGATAAATATGCATAATGTGGTTCATGCTGATGTTATATTTTGACAATACATGTCAATTAGAGATGGCCGAAACCAGGGGCGTACCTGAAGGGACCCGCCACCCCCCCCCCCTGTGAGTTTGGGGGCCGGGCCCCTGACTCCCTCCATGCAGGTCTCAGCCCCTCCATGCAGCGTGCAGCCTTTTTAAACAGCCAATTGCACGTATGAATAAAACATACATGCGATCAGCTGTTTAAAACCGGACCCGAAGTTCCAAAACTTTTAGACAGTGTTTTAGACTAGAGTCTTTTAGACACTAGTTTTGTTCTCAGTATCATATAGCAAGTATAGGATAAAGGTAGGTACATACTCACAGGTGCTCTACCCCTATGCTGTCCAGCGGCGCTCACACGCTTCCTCCACCTCCCGACCACAGAGGTGTGTGTATCCTTCCGGAACTTGCAACAAATGTGTGTGAAGCAGGCTGCTCGCTCTCAGTAACTAAAATCATTCCTTTATTTCACATAAATCCTTCAGAACATATGGCACTGGATACAAACAACATGGACAGACTCGCGGAACACAGGTGTGCCTGACGCGTTTCGTGACATAAGTCACTTCATCAGAGGCTGAACACCAGTAGCTAAATGCTTGTATTTAAAAGGACTACATGGGGGAGGGGTCACAAATTTAAAACACATGTACGTAATTCTCAGGAATAAAAACATCAGGTGGAAAACGAGAAAAGGAGATACAGGTAAGTAAAGTGCAGACTGGGTCCTAGAGACAGCTCTATTAAACTTATATACATTCCAAAAGGTGCAGATAGTGTCCGTATAGGATCTGAGGTAAAATCCAGCGTAACGGACAGTACATTGATAGGTGCCTATGAACCATCCACATTGTACACAAATATTGGCATTTAAGAATAGTGACATATCTGTGGAGCATAATATAATACTTAATAATAATAAAGAGAGTTTGAGAGGGCTGTGAGGAAGAAAAATAGTTAGTAGACACAGATTTCAAAGGAGAGACACGGAAAACATTGGGGATCTTCATCACAGGTGGGAGCTGTAATCGGAAAGCTGTACAGTTGATGACTTGAGGATGGGGAGAGGACCAATGAATTTGGGTCCCAGTTTGGCAAAGGGGAGTATGAGGTGAATGTATTTTGCTGAACCATCTATTACAACCCAAATGACATATTACCCCTGGAAGAGGGAAGTTCTTCAAAAGTCCATGGCAAGGAGCGTCCATGGGCTAGAAAGAATGGGCATAGGTTGCAGCAGACCTTGCAGACAAAAGTGGTCAGATTTGGCCATAGTACAGTTAACACAAGCGGACGCATAATATTTAACATCTTTTTGCATGGATGGCCACCATACCAAGTGGCTAAGAAGTTGTATTGTCTTAAGGACACCAGGATGGCTGGCCTGTTTTGGGTTTGTTGAAGGATGGTTAAACGGTGTCCTTTAGGAATGAAGACCATACCGATGGGCGAAGAAGCAGAGGATTGATTGGCCAAAAGTTGGGAGGCAAGAGAAGACTTGCCTTGTTAGCTGCAACAATTTTAGAAGGTGGAAAAAACAGTTCTTCCTGGTTAGGTAGGGTGTTAGAGTGAGAATAACTTAAAGCAAGAGAAAAAGAGTGCCCAGCAAACTTGCTGGGGGTTTAGTCTCTTGAGAGTTTGGATGAATTCTAGGTTCTTGTGGTCGGTATATATTGTGATTGGATGGGGGGGAACCTTCCAAAAAATGTTGCCTTTCTTCCAAGGCCAGTTTGATGGCTAATAATTCTCTATTGCCCACATCATTGTTCTGCCCAGATGCTAAGAATTTTTTTGAGAAGTAGGCAAAGGGGTGAAGTTTACCATCAACTTCAAAGCGTTGGGATAAAATATCGCCAACTCTGATATTAGAGGCGTCTACTTTGATGAGCAAAGGAAGAAGAGGATTGGCATGATGGAGAATAGGGGCTGAAGAGAAAAAGAGAATGGAATGCTTCTAAGGCCCGTGGAGTCTAGGAGTTAGGTTTACCCCTATTTTACCCCTATTTTTAAGGGATTTGGTGCTGGTAGGTAATGGCCAATCTTTGATGGCAGCGATCTTGATGGGATCCTTTTCAAACCCCTCTTGGGAGATAATGTAGCCCAGGAAAAGAATTTTGGGGAATTTGAAGAGGTATTTTTTCAGTTTGGCATAAAGAGAACTTTGTCTAAGGGGGGAGAGTACTTCTTTTACCTGGTCTCTGTGAGAATGTAGATCTTTCGAGAAAATTAATATATCATCCAGAAATATTACTACTGACCAAGCTAGGAGGTCTCTAAAAAGGTTGTTGACAAATTCTTGAAAGATGGCTAGGGTGTTGCAGAGGCCAAAGGGCACGACTAGATATTCGTAATGCCCGTCTCGAGTATTAAAAGTCATCTTTCATTCATCTCCTGGACGGATGCGGATAAGATTGTAAGCTCTTGGTGAACACTTGGTCTTGGTATTGGGAAGGTAGTCCACATTTATGGAACTAACTGTAATAGAGGAAGGAAAATGAAGGCAATTGTTTTGACAAAAGGAACTTGATTAAGAAATATGATTAGATAATCTATGCAGTCAAAAAAGTGATACTTTCCTGATGTAGAGGGCTGACCCATAACAGCACTTTGATCATGGTCTGAGAGATATATTCAAAGACAGAGGCTTATCATCAATAGAAAACACATGAAGAGGAGTGGATAGAGGCAGGAGAAGAATCTTTAACTCTTTGGCAAACAAAGAGTCCAGAAAATTAACAGCTGCTCCAGAATCTAGAAATGCTAGTGGATCAAAGGTTGAAGAATTGAATTGAAGTTGAACCGGAAGAAGAAAACAAGAAGAGTCTTGTAGGGTGAAATTAGATATTCTGCCCAAATGGGTCACCCCACTCATATCTTTGTGTTTCCCTGTTTCAGAGGGCAATACTTGGCAAAGTGACCTTTTCCTCTGCAATAGAGACCTAAACCGTCAGTGCGTCTACTCAACTTCTCCTCCTCAGAAAGATGGGTAATTAGCTCATCCGGGGAGGTTGGTAGATCTCTGGAGACCATGTTGTCTTTCAGTTTGCCAGAAAGGCCCTTACAATAGGCGGCTACAAGTGCATCATTATATCAGGTCACCTCTGCAGCCAGGGCCTGAAACTCGATGGCAAACTCTGCAGCACCGCGGTTGTTCTGTATTAACTGAAAAATACGTAAAGAGGCAGTAGTAATCTGGCCAGGAGCATCAAAGACCGTCTTAAAAGAAGACAGGAATTCGGTGGAATAGTTTACTAGAGGAGAAATTTTCTCCCACAGTGGGAAGGCCCACTCCAGGGGTTTCCATTCCAGTAGGGAAATTATATACCCAAACTTGGCGCGTTCTGACATGAAGTGGGAGGGCTGCAGTTCATACTGTATGAGACAATGGTTTACAAATCCCTTACAGGTTTGGGGATCACCACTGTAGTGGGAGGTGGTGAAATTGCATCTCCTTATGGGCCCCAACTGGCAGGGGGGTGGTAGCACTGCAAGATCTGCACTGGCTAGGGGGTTACAACGGGAATCCGTGCTTGAGTGCCTGACCAATCCTATTCTGTTGATCTTCTTAAACATCCATTCGTGCTGCCATACGTTGTATTTTTTATAAATCCATGGACGTTTCCTCGGGTGGGTCCATGGCCTGAAGATACTGTGTTTGGATGACAGGTTGAAGTCAGGACCAACGAGAGATGATGTCCATCCAGGAAGCAGGAGTAAAGGCAGGAAATGGCATGGTAAATAGCAAAGAAATCTAAGTACAAAAGTCCAGCAAGTATATATAGGATTCAAGCACAAAAGTCCCAAGGCAGGAACAGGCAGGAGAACGCAGAAACAGGATACATTAAGAATCAGGATCTAGAGCAAAAACACAGAAACAAGGAAACCCAGCATAGCAATTCAGGCAATAGTGATGCTATCTTCAGACATCAGTCTCAGAATACAGCTAAATTAAAATGTTTGCGTATCAGATACAGCATGGGAAACAGTGTAGAGTAGAAAGTGAAACTCTAAAAGCCTATAACTTTAGATCCACAGAAGCTAGAGACATTTTCCTTGGCTTGTTTGAAAGGTATTTGCCAGATCACATAGTGCTCTCAATACACATACACTTTATATTGAGGGCACTTGAATAGAGACCACAGTTCCCCTTTAACTTGACATCAGCGGGCGATGGTAACGTTGGTGTCATTGGCAAAACTGGCGGAAGCAAGACAGAAGATGTCAGAGACATAAAAAGGTTCTTTTTTAGCAGGGGTCGTCCCGTTTTCTAGCTGTGGGACCCCCATATCCTAAAGGCTTATATAAGCCACAAGGGCTCTCTTAAAAGACAGGGGTCCTGGTTTCGAGCTGCAGGACCCCACAATGGCCCTTTTGAGGGCCTGCAAGGGCTCTTTCAAGAGCCAATGAGGGTCCAGGTTTTGAGCTGCAGGGCTCCCAACAAAGGCACTAAGTGCCGGGGAAGAGGGTCCTAGTTTCGAGCTGCGGGACCGCTTAAGCCCTAAATGCACTTCTCAGTGCTACAAGGGCAGTTATCAGTGCCAGGGTGGGGGGTCCAAGTTTCGAGCTGTGGGACCACCTTAAAGGGGAACTGTGGTCCAAAAATGACTTTAGGTAAATTGAGGTAAATTGATAGGAATTGCTCCTCTGAGAATTTTTGCAATTTATTTCCATTGTTTATTTTGCATAGTTTTGAAGGTATTTACATTTTTGTGTGTGATATGGCAGCAGCATCACCACTTCCTGCTTTCTGCTCTGAAACTGTCAGTCAACCTGTCCTGTGTCTCCTCCTCCCCCTTGCAGCCCCCCTGGGTCCCTTCCACTAATGGACCCCATGGTCCCTCCAGTTGCAGACCCCCCTTACAGCCCCATGTGGCCCCGCCCACCTGCAGATGCCTAAGCCCCGCCCACCCATAGATGTCTAAGCCCCGCCCACTCACGGGTGCCCAAGCCCCTCCCACTTGTGGGTGCCGTGGGTTACTCAGACCCCCCTCTACCTTCTCTGTCAGAACTTCACACAGCAGAGGGGAGGAGGGACTTCCTGTCTCCCTCAAACACTGAGGGAGTCTGAGGCTGCGGCGGCACTGTGCAGGAGAAGCCTTAGGAATGTCACATGTCAGCCTCCCACCCATTAAGTTTCTGGTCAGTTATTTCTGTATATCTTGGGCTGTGGAGCACGTAGAGAGGTGGTTGATGGCTCATTTTAAAGGTAGGAAACTGGCCTTTCATTTAAACTCAACTTGTTTGGAGACAACAGTTCCTCTTTAAGCCCCAAAAGATTTTAAGGGCCCCTGGTTGGTGCGGGTTCCTGCCTATGGAGGTAGAAAAAGCCTCCCTGCTAGTAAGGACCCCTACCATGGGGATGGCAATAGTGGGACACAACAACCCCTTTCCAGAGGCCCCTCACACCCCACTATGCACAGCATGCCTTGCTATATTCTGGATTGTCGCGATACTGTACTGAACACGGTGATGCCGAAGATAGAAAATGCCCACCAATTGGCTTTATAAATTGGCTTTATAAATACGGCGAATAGTTTAAATAGCAATTATTAGTGGGTATCTTCACACCCAAATTAAAAAAAATAAGCTTAAAAACCTTAAAATCAGCACAGAAATAGACTTACCCATCTCTGTTCCTTTGGTCTCAGCCTTTATTGCTACTTCTGGGAACAGAAAAGGAGAAAGGGCTGGACCAGCAGATGCATCTGTGATAAGTCTATTCTGTGCTGATTTTTAGGTTTTCAAGCTGGTGTTTTGGGGGGCAGTCTCCTACAATGGATGCAGTTTATTTTATTTTGACAGCAAGATAGAGCACAGAGGGATCCTGAGGGGGAAGCGATCCACTGAGCATGCCAGAGTCCTCTAAGAGGACAAGAAAGTAGCAGCCACCGGATTACACCCAGAGAGGCTCCTACGCTTAACTTTTATGGACTTTCACCACGCCCTGCAGGACAACCACAAGGATCAAATGAGAAAAGTAAGGATTTTTTAACAATACACAGTGGGGCCACTGTGTGGGTTAATTTTGAGTTTTTGGGGTGGACATGCCCTTTAACAATTTCCTCTAATAGACTTGTTGGCTTCCCTCTATCCTGGTGGGCCAGTCTGATCCTGGTTAAACTTTGTTGCATTTAGAAAGAAAAATGTTTGTTTCCTGTCTAAATTTATTAAGACCTTCCAAGAATTAACTTGGCTATGCATTGCTCTTACTAGTAGTACGCATGTTGCTATAAATGACATCATATAAAATTTGCTTTAAAAACGAACCAATGTTTTACTAAATCAGTAAATAAAATAAATTATGGGTTAAGATTAAATGGCGTGTTTGTTTGCCATTGAGCTCAAAGGTTTGCTTCAATTGCATTTGTCTGCATTCATTATAGAGATTGCATCAGAAATGTCACGTTGTACTTTATGCAGTTGTTGGTCATTACTAGAAAAAATGCATCCAGGAAAAATAAACACTAAAAATAACACTAGCAAGGACTTTCAGTCAAGGTGAAAAGAGAAAGGGTATAATATGGCAAGGCAGGAGGAAATAAATGAGGCAATGTTTAGGCAGAAAAGAGTTTAAAAAGTATAGACCAGATGGTCTAGATTATGAACAAAAGGGGAGATGACAATTTGTTTACAAAAAATGTCAGGGGTATTTGCCTGCAGCTGCAAAGCGGGGATCCGGGGTTAAAGTCATACTAACTGATTCAGGATTGTAAGAGAAACTTACCGCTGGCTAGCTGGCATTAAATAGTTATAATAGGTGAAATTTACCTGCAGCTCTAGGCAAAATGGCACAAATATACCCACCCTAACCCCCTTCCATTAAAGGTACCCAGGGTGAGGGTCCAAACCACAAGGTATTGTGTTTACATTTTATAAGAGTTAATACTTACCTTCATTTTTGCTTGCCAATTTGGGGATGAAAATATACATACGTCTACATCTAGTACATTTAGTCCATCCTACTCATCAATAGCCACATGGATCCAGCGGAAGGCAAGATGTCCAATGTAAATCCAAGTATATACTGCTATGCCAGAGTTCAAATTCCAACTCACTTCCTCACAAAAGTACAGTACAGATCAACTGGACTTAAAGTTTAGTTCTTGAAGATGTTTTGCAACTCTCTGCCCGCAGCAACGTGTTTCTGGAAATATCCTTTCTGTATACATTTGTCTCTACTAGACACTTCCGAATAAGGTTAAATCCAGAAACTAAAATGTATCAACATGCATATTGGCTGTAAATTGTAAATTAACATTGTTTGATTAACATATTCAATAAACTGTGTGGCCTCATCCAAAAGTGAAGGATATTTCCAGAAACATGTTGCTGCAGGCAGAGAGTTGCCATCCAAAACATACCATCAGGGCTATCCCTTATGGACAATTTACAAGGATAAAAAGCAATTGTTCTACAGAATCTAAATTTGAACAAGCCGCAGAGGAGTTGAAAGAAAGATTCCTAAAAAGGGGCTATAAAAGGGGCTTGGTAAATAAGGCATACAGAGAAATCAAGAAGAAGGACAGACAAACTATGTTGTTTAGTGACAAGGTACATTGAGAAAAGGATTTACACGAAGACCCTCTTTCTTTTATAACCCAATACAGCGCAGAATTTGAGGAGATTGGGCTAATAATCAATAGGAACCTATATATTCTGAATCGAGACAACGCCTCACAAAAGATATTGAAAGGGGGAGTCCAAATGGTGGCTAGGAGAGGAAGAACTATAGGGGATACAGTAGCCTCAAGTTTGTGTTGGGAGGATAGGAAAAAGAATAATAATAAAATAAAACTTGGCTATCCACTACCGGCACCCACAAATGTGACACCACACAGTGCAAAACGTGTGAAGTAATAAAGGTGGGGAAAATTATAGTATCTACTACCACATGTAAAATGTATAAAATGCGTGACTATATAAATTGCAGTACCTGGGGGGTAATTAATCAGAGAACATCTGAATAATATCTCTAGGGGGGGTATGAAGTCACCAGTGGGCAGACACTTTAATGAGGGTGTAGGGGACGGTATACCCCGCTGCATAGTACAATGTATAGAACAAAAAAAAATATACTGAGGGGAGGAGATAAATTGGAAGCCCTGAATAAACGTGGAGCTCATTGGATACTCGAATTAGAGACCAGAATCACAAATGGTCTCAATTATAGATGGGACATATCCCTATTGATCTAAACTGTACTTAACACCAGTAGAATCCCAGTATAAATTGATTCCCTATTCCTCTCCCTCTTTATATTGTTTATTATATTGCTTATTGTATACTATGGGGTGGTGGTATTTGGCTACTCCAAGATTCAGAACCAAATGTGGTTGGATACCTGATTGCTCAATTTTTAATAAAAAAGTTCCAATGAAAATGTTTATCAAAATTATATGACTCCAGGGGGAGTATGTTTTATGATTATTCATATGATAACTTTTGTATATTGTAACTTCATGAAAGCATGTTTCATGTTATTTCAGTATATAGTACGTTTGTGGGAACTGAAGGGTTAATGCACTTGTTAAAAGAAGTTTGTTTTTAATTGGTCCTTTCCCCTTCAGGAAGGACATATCTGTTAAACCATTCCTGGCCATGGCAAGGCATTTTAAAAGGATGCAAAAAAACTGAATTTTTTATTAAAAGAAGTCTGATTGCAGTTTTGTGAGGCAACCGACGGTGCAGCGGTAACCACTGTTTATTGAAAGCTTTCTCTCTTGAACCTAGCCAACATCTTAGGGTCATTGGTTGGAAGTTCTAAGCATCACATCCAGAACTCCCTGATTTCATAAACAAGATTGAAGATATAGTACTCGGTGCAGAACTATGGTGTCCTATGATGTGAAATCTCTCTTCATCTGTAAACCCACCAAGAAGGCCATTGACATGGTGAGAAAACAGCTAAGCTACCAGCAGAACTTAACCTGAACAGGTGTGTTCCCTACTGGACTTGTGCCTGAATACCACCTATTTCAAATACAAGGTGTGATATTCAGGGGAGAAGGGACTCAGCCAGTTTGCAGGAGACAGTCAGATGAAATGAATTGAACAGTTCATTTATTGATTGCTCAAAACAAAAACAAGCTTCAGTATTCAGCACTGTGTAACAACAGAAAAGGGGTTACTTCAGCCATATAGGAACATCCAAACATCCATAGGAACATCCAAACATTCACAGCAACTGAACAGTCACTTCACAAGTTCTGCACAGTCCAGGTTTGTTTCCCCCACTAGAAGCTGGGGATATACTGTAACTCCAAGTAAATGTTACAATGTCTTTCTGCAGCTCTCTACTGCACACACTGGCTTGCAAGTCACTGCTGCACACACTAAACAAAAAAAAACTGATTCATAATCTGCCTTCCTGCTGGGCAGGAAGCAAAACCCAGTCTGTATCCGGGTGGAGTGAGAGGCCCACCCGTTCCATCCTTCTCACCCCTAAGTCCAGCCCTGAAATGACTAAACAAATAGCAAGCTTTGATTGCTAACCAAAATTCCTGGACTCGTTTCCGGATACAGACAGGATTTAATAAGACTAAACAATACAGGCAGGAAAAATAAATCTTCCATCCAGAACCTGTCTATACGGTCCTGTACATATCTCCCCCCCCCCCCTCTGCCTCAACCCCATGGGGGTGGAGGCACCATAAGACACCAGACAATGCACTCTGGAAAGGGCGTCAGCGTTCTGGTGTACCTTGCCACAAAATTGAACTCCTGAAGAGAAACCAACGTGTGTCACCCGTGTCATTAGTAGTTGTTTTTCTCCTCATCCAAGACAGAGGAGCATGATCTGATACCAACCTACACTTCCTTCCCAAAAGGTAATAGCACACCTAGCAAGAGTGTAGCGCCCATTTTATAGCCAGACACTCTCGCTCCACCACTGCATAGTTTCTCTCAGCAGGATGTTCCTCTCCCTCAATCACCTGTGACAGAACAGCTCCAACCCCAACATCAGAAGCATCAGAAGTGTCTGCATTCCAGTCTATCATGACTGGTTTTCGCCCTTTCATTAGGTCAGACAGGGGAGTGGGGAGAGTGGAAAAATTGGGAACAAACCGTTGGTAGTAAACTACAATTTCCAGAAAAGCCCAAACTTGTTTTTTTTTGTTTTTTTTGTGAGGGGACGGGGCCAGTTCTGAATTGCCTTTATTTTGTTAACCTGGGGTTTTACCAGCCCTCGACTGATGTTGAATCCGAGATACTTCACTTCCTCCATCGCAATTTAACACTTCTCTGGATTCAATATAAAACCTCCTTTTTTAACGAATCCAACACTGCCTGTAACTTTGGGAAGTCAGACTCCCAATCCATACTAAAGATAACAATGTCATCTAAATAAACAGATGCGTAATTTTAGTGTGGGCGCAACAGTTTGTCCATGATAACCTAAATTTGAGACCTAAATTTGATGGGTATCGGAGAGTTCCATTAGGCTTTAGTACTAACACAATTGGGCTCGGCCATTCGCTCTGCAATTCCTTAATGGCAATCAACTCCAGCATCCTTTTTAACTCCTGTGAAAAGGCCTTTCTACTGGCTTCTGAGATGCAGTAGGGTTTTACAAACACCTTTACCCTGGGCTCAGTGACAATGTCAGATTTGTGAGTCCAGGCAACTCAGAAAACGTCTCCCGATTTCTCTGGAGAAACTCTCGTTTTTTTGGTTTGTGACCTAGAAAGGGTGGGCGCTATTTTTACACAATTTACATCGACCTGGGATTTTTCATTATTTCTCACCATAACAGACACAAACTCACTCTCTCTCCAGGGCTTCAACAGATTGATGAGGTAAATCTGGTATAGTTTACGCTTCCCAGGTTGGTGGACTATATAGTTTACCTCCCCAATCTTTTCGACTATTTCATATGGTCCCTGCCACCTGGCCAAGAATTTGCTCTCCACTATAGGTATCAATACCCCCACTCTGTGCCTCTTGGGCACACAGGTGATGTTCTTTAACCAGAGGCATCACCTTAGAGATCCACTCCTGTAACTGGGAGACGTGTTCAACAACACTTTTGTGGGGACTGGTCTAACTCTCACCAGATCAAGCAGACCCCGAGGCCTACATCTATACACCGTCTGAAATGGGGAGATCCCTATGGAGATCTGCAGGACTTTCCGAATTGCAATAGCGGGAAGCAGACAGTCCTAGTCCTTTTCATCCTGTTGTACCACCTTCTTCAACATCATTTTTAGAGTTTTATTGAACCTCTCTACCAGGCAGTCTGGGAATGGTAGACAGAAGTCCTCAACTGCTTAATCTGAAACAGTCTGCATAGATCTTTCATCACTTTTTGTATAAATGTACCTTGATCCATAAGGATCTCCTCTGGAAAATCTATCCTGGTAAACATATTAAACAACTCTGCAGACCAGAACATCAAAAATTTACAAGGGAAGAGGTACATAACAACACACTGGCTTTCTTGGACTGCTTGGAGGAAGTCAGGGAGAATGGTAAACTGGAAGTAGAGGTTTACAGAAAACCAACCCACACAGATTAGTATTTGATGTTTGACTCCCACCCCCTTTCCAAAAGCTGGGTGTCATCAGAACCCTGCAACACAGAGCAGAAAACATCCACGCTAGCACAATGGCGAAAGAAATAAAAACATCTTGTGGATATCCAGACTGGGCATTTGTCAAAAGAAGAAGGAAAGAAAAAAAAATGAATACCAACAGTGAAGGGGAAAGCAAGACAGGAGAAAGAACATGGTCATCCCATATGTAGCAGGAGTTTCCGAGAAATTAAGAATAATTTTTAAGAAACACCGTATCCCTATCTTCTTTAAACCAAACAACACACTGAGGCAGCAATTGGTACATCTGAAAGATCCAATACCGAATCACAAGAAAGGTAACATCATATAGATCCTATGTAAGGATCTTACATAGTGTATAGAGAGGGTAGGAAAAGCTTTATCGTCATCCTCATTAACCAACTTATCTCCATTATTAATGCCTCCACATTTTCAATTCTCATCTTCTTATTATTGATATACTTAAAAATTGTTTAGGTTATTCTTGCTTTGTTTAGCTATACTAACTTCATTTATTATTTTAGCTAGCTTAATGTCTTTCTTATAATCCTTGTTACCGTTTTCATAGTTCCTTAAGGCCCTTTCCATTCCAAACCGGGACCCCCAGTGCGGCTCTTAAAAGAGCCCTTGGGCGCGTCTTCTTTCTTCCAGTCCCGGCGACACCAGCTCCGCCAGGCCGCCGACCCCCGAGAGGTACCCCTGCGGCCGCCAGGGGTACCCCCGGCGGGCCGCCGCGCCCTCAACGAGGCCGATGTTGCCGGCGTCTTGATCCGACCGACGTCTTCGGGCTGGCGACACCAACCCCACTCAGGTCGCCGATGCCAGCAGACTCACTGCGGCCGCCCCAGTGAGCCTGCTGGCACCGCCGGCCTCAGCGAGCTGATGTTGCCAGCCGCTTCTTTCTTCTTTCTTCAGCCTCTACTGCGATGGCATCTGAGTTCCGCGGCGGAAAGCTCCTCTTTATATAGGTTTGCAGAAATCCATAATCCGTTTCTGATTGGTCAATTTTTTAATACTTGCTTTACATTAACCAATCAGATTTCTGGAAAGAGTTGACATTTCTCAGTAGAGGTGAGCATGTTTGACACATCCAACAGCCAATCAGTAGAAATTACTGTTAGGAACATTCCAAGGTAGTGTGCATTATGGAAGAAAAAGGACATTACACAACCTTAAATGCAGCAGGGAAATGCAAATGGTATAAATTCAACTGATTATTTAAAATGGGAAAGATATATAGAATAACTAGGTATCCATAATCTAAAATAATATATTTTCCACTGAACTTTAATATCCTATATTTATAGTATATATTTTAGTATAGCATTGTATTTTTGAGGTTGAATAAAGACATACGTCCATCCAGTCCAACCTACTCAACATTTATTTAATCTTTTTCTACCTTTACTACTGTGTTTAAATTTGAGCATATGACTGCTTTTTTTATTTAATCTGTAGTAGAGTTAAAAAATATAATTTAAATATAAGAATTCTAGACATTTATTTGCAGGCACCAAAATGCAATAAAGCTACCAATCAGTGGCTTACAAGTAACGCTATTGTTGCCACACGTAGGCTTCAGTGCTCTGTCATATAACCCTATGTAACATTTTACATAGGGTTTATTGCATTATTGCATTTAGGAAATTTGGTCTACTGCATTAAGAATGATTGCATTATTAAAGATGGGCCAGAGCTTTTTTCTGCAACGGTCACAAAATGGATCTGAGCAAGACTGGCCTGGCAATGTGACCAATTTTTCTTTTAAATCCCCCCCCCCCCCCCCCCAGGGAGGAACTTTATTGGGTAATAGTCAAATAATGCATGCATAGAAACTTCACAATAACAAACATAACAATTTTTGAATGGTATACATTACTTTTTTTGCTTATTATATCTCAATGTTTACAGTGATATAAAACTTAGACATATAGATTACTATTACACTTACAATGTAACTTAATAAACATAGTTATATCACTAAACCATTTTTTGTTTGTTTATATGTTTCTCTTCTGGGAACTTTCTTTACAGTTGGGGGTGCTTTTCTAATACCTATTTGGTAGAGCAGTCAAAGTGCTCCTATTAGGAAATATTGTTACTTTATCATATTTAGGCGGCAACCCCTGTGGGCATACATTCGTTTTCTGTATGGCAATATTCTATTCATTTCCTGTTTGCATTGTTGAATGGTAGGGGAGAGGCCTGCATCCATATCTTGGCGATTTGTTTCTTGGCAATAAATGTCTCCCTTATAAAGATTTTGGAAAATGTATTGGTTGGTAGTAAGTCTACAGATTTAGTAAACATACTTTGGGGTCCATGCCCACAGGGGATCTCATCTCATCGTGTAGGAACTGTATTACGTGTTTGCCAGTAAGATTGTATTTGGGACATGTCCACAGCATGTGGTTAAAGGTACCAGGGAAGTACTGGCATATGGGGCAATTCAGGCTATGACTTTTGTATTAGGAGATCTGTTAGGAGTTAAGTAAGCTCTGTTTATTATATTATTGGTTAATCTGTCAGAGGCCTTGGACAAGACACTCTTACAAGAATCCATTATCTCATCCTATTCCTCTGTGTCTATTGGTACCATGTTGTTCTCTTGATTTGTGATTGTTGTTGTGTGGATGGAGTTTGGGGGCTTGATACATTATTGAAATTAGTTTGGTTAGGTTTTGACTTAGGGTCTTGGCAGCAGGTTTGTAACTAGTTCTGGTATTTGATGTCTGAATTGGGTCTGGAGAGCATGTCTAATATGGAGATACCGAAAAAACATTTGGTTCGGAAGATGAAATTCTTCTTTAAGTTGATCCAACTTTTCTGGCTGTGTTCATATATGTGATAATTGGTAGATTCGATAATTGAACCATTGGGTGGATTGAGATTTTTATTTTCCCATAATGTGTTTTGTTTGTGGAGAGTGGGGATTTTCAGTTTTTTGAGAGCTAAGTCCCATATTTTCAAGGCCTGATTTAGGAGTGTATAGTAGTATTTGAGGTTGAATAGACATCCATCCATCCAGTCCAACCCATTCAGCAATACCTCATTTCCTGCCTAACTGTTGATCCAGAGAAGGCAAAAAAAAAACCCACCAAATTTATGAAGGGGCAAAAATTCCTTCCTGACTCCCGGAATGTCAATCCAGTAACTGGCAACTTCCTTGTTTGCAGAAACTTATCCAGCTTTTTTTTTAAACTGACCAATGAACCTCCATAACAACGTCCACTGGAAGACAGTTCAATGCTTTACTGTTCTCACAGTGAAAAACCCTTTCCGACTTGAAGCCTAAATCTTTTTTCTTCAAGTCTTAAGGTGTCCTCGTGAACTCTGACATGTTCTATTGGTGAACTGCCCCAGATAGTTTATTGTATGGCCCGTTAATGTATTTATCACATTAATCATATCCCCACGCAAGCGCTTTTTTACCAGCGTACATATTGTAACTTTTCCAGTCTCTTCATATTCAAGCTCACCCTATCCCCTTATTAATTTAGTTGAGTTCCCTTCTCTGAACCCTTTCCATTTCAAAGATGTCCTTTTTGTATACAGGATTCCAAATTGCACTGCATATTCCAAATGAGGCCTTACCAATGCTTTGTAAAGAGGAGAATTACATTTTCCCTCCTTGAATCCATACCTCTCTATACAAGACAATACCATGCTGGCTCTGGCTGTTGCCGCTTGGCACTGCTTGCTACCTTTAAGTTTTTATTCCACCAAAACTCCAAGATCCATTTCCAGCAGGCATTCACTTACCACAAAGCCATTATAGTATAAGTAGCACAAGGATTTTTAAGTCCAAAATGCATCACCTACATTTATCAACAGTGAATTTCATCTGCCACTTAGCAGCCCAATGTGACATTTATCTAGATCCCCCTGCATGATTGCATATCCTCTGAAGTTTTTAATGGTCGACAAAGTTTTGTGTCGTCAGCAAACACATAAACCTTGCTGACAATACCCACTTCCAAATCATTAATAAATAGATTAAATAGAAGCGCCCCAACACAGAACCCTGTGGCACCCACCTTAGCATTTACTCCATATGATGAAGCCCCATATACAACTACTCTCTGCATCCTATTCATTAACCAATTTTATCCATGTACAAATGTGACTCCCCAGACCAACAGACCTCAGCTTATACATTAGTCGCCTATGGGGAACTGTATCAAAAGCCTTTGCAAAATCCAAGTAGAGTACATCTACTGCTATGCCAGATTCTAAATTTCTACTTACTTCCTCATAAAAGCCAAGCAAGTTAGTTTGATAAGATCTATTCCTCCTAAACCATGCTGGTTACTACTTATAATGTCAGTCATTGAAACATACTCTAGAACATGTTCCCTTATTAAACTTTTCAGGATCTTCCCCACCACTGAAGTAAACTTACAGGCCTGTAATTACCCGGTTGAACGACTACACCTTTTTTGAATAACATCAGCCTTTTTCCAATCCAGAGGAACACCACCGGACATGAGGGCATCTGCAAAAATAAGAAACAATGGCCTAGATAAAACTGAACGTAGCTCCCTAAGTACCCAGGATGTATTTTATACCGGTCCAGAGATTTATTAATATTAACCTTATTTAGTTCTTTCTGTACCATATCCTCGTTAACCAAAGTGTACTTAAATCTTTATATACCATTTTGCTACTATACTCTATGATATCTGTACTTGGATCTTCTATAGTGTATACAGAGAAAAAAAAAAATATTCAAGACATTTTCTTTATCGCCATCCTCCATAACTAACTTATCCCCATTAATTAATGGTGCCCCATTCTCAGTCCTCATCTTCTTACTATTAATATACTTAAAAAAATTTTTAGGCTTAGTGATGCTTTGTTCAGCTATCCTAACTTCATTATTAATTTTAGCTAGTTTGATTGCTTTCTTACACTCCTTGTTACATTTTTTATAATCCCTAAAGGCCCTTTCTGTTCCCTCAGCCTTAAAGGTTTTAAATGCCTTTTTCTTCCTTTCCATTTGCCTCTTTACATCAGAATTCAGCCACATGGCGCGGATTTATTTTTTTTACATTTACTTCCCAAGGGTATACATTTAGATGTGAACTGGCTTAAAATCCCCTTGAACACAGTCCACTTCTGTTCAGTACCTTTTCCTGAAATACATAATCCCAGTTGACATTCTGAAGAGCTGCTTTTAACCTGGGAAAATTTGCCTTCCCGACATTAAAAGTCTTTGTTAACCCAGTGCACTTTTCCTTTTGATAACAAAGTCCAAATGCCACTATTTCCATGATCACTATTCCCTAGGCCTCCAGTTACCTTTATATCTATAATGCGCTCCATGATGTTAGATATTACCAGATCCAACAGAGCTCCTTTTCTAGTAGGAACCTCAACCACCTGTGAGAGAAAATGATCCTGCATATTTTTGTAGGGTTAGGCCTGTCCCTTTCTGTCTGGGTATATGGTTGTGTATGTGGTATTCCCATCATTTCTAGAGTTCTGGTTGGTTCTGCGTTAATACCAATGGAATATGTGGGAAAACTGGGAGGCTATGTATAGAGGTTATAGTCAGGTATGGCTAGCCTCCCAGGGTGTGGGGCCTTTTGAGTGTTTCCCACTCAATTTATGTCTTTTGGAGCCCCATACAAACAATTTTAGTAATGACTCTAGTATTTAAGTATTTCAGTGGTGTGTATTGGAGCGTGCCATAGGGTGTATAGTGTTTTTGGTAAGAGATCATTTTTATTAAGTTTGCTCCACCTGTGATTCCTAGGGGTAGTCTGCTCCATATTTGGATTTTGTTTTTTGTTATTTCTAGTGGTTCTATGTTTAATTTAATATGGTCTGAAGGGTTTAGGGAAATTTGTGGGCCCAGATATTTTATCGTGTTTGTTCTGGATAGTACTTGTTGTGCGCTTTCTATGGTGGGGGTGTAAGGCAGCAATTGGGAGGATCTGGGATTTGTCCCAGTTAATTGTTAGTCCAGAATATTGACCATATTCATTTATAAGAGTAAGGATTCTGTTCAGTGATGTTCCCTGGTCTGGCAGATACAAAAGCATGTCATCTGCATATAGACTAATAATTTCCTTTTGGAAAACAATCTTCAGGCATTTTATACTTATATAATTTCTTAATTTAATTGTTAGAGGTTCAATGACCAAGGCATACAGTAATGGGGAGAGGGGGCAGCCCTGTCTTGTGCCCCTGGTGAGGGGAAAGGATCTTCCATCCGTTGGCCGTCACTTATGCTTTTGGGGTGGAATATATAGTACGAAGCCAGTGCAGGAAGTTTGGGATGTGACCAATTTTTAGTATGTGCGTTGCACTGAGAAAAGGACATTGTAAATTCAATAATAAAAAACAGGAATGTAAAAGAAGTGGGAGCATTACATCGGAAATGGCTTGCAAATAATAAAAAGAAAAAGTCATAAGAACCAATGCAGTCGATAATTGTCTTCAGCAAACCTTCTCTTTAATTTTGCCTGTTTGTGTCCTGTTCAAGCAAATATTTCTTTTGCCAAAAAAATAGGATCTCTGGAGAATTTATCACACTTTATCATGCTTTTTTTTTTATATATAAAAAAAACCTGAGCTCTCTGGATTCCACATCTATAGGATATCCATTTTCACCACTATTCAGCAAATTAAATTCTTTAAATGATTGGTTATGGTTTTAGAAATATGCAAATATATCAAAACTTACAGTATACTGATTACCTCCTAATGTAATTATATTGCAGACTTGTGGGGTTTGGGAAAAAAAATCGAAAGTCCACGACTGGATCCATTAAAGTCAATAGAAAATCTGAAAATTTCGCCTGCATTTATGGTAAAAATAGCAAACGTAACTTAATGTAAATGGCTGAGGGCCTGGTAAATGGTCTGTGGAACAAGTATCAATGCCCCAATTATTAAATAAAAAAAAATCCAGTACCAGAAACTTCACGCAATTCCTGTTTTGACTTTCTACATAGTAGTTTCAAGATTTCTCGTAATTTCAGAAACACAATTTTTTGAAAATTCTAAATATTTCGAAATTACATAAACTGAAGTTTGCGTTTGAGGGTTGATTGCTTTATTGGGACATTTCGCCAGATCATTTCAAAATTTGTTAGGCTACTTTAAATAACAAAGACGGGTGTTCAGTGTGTATTAACCAATTTAATACTATCAGGGAGATTCAATAAGTTCTTATCGTTTAAAATGGTGCTAATTTTGCCCCACCAATCAGAACTTGTTTAACATTTGAAAGCTAACATCTGATTGGTTGGAGCAAAATTAGCACCATTTTAAACGATAAGATCTTTTATTAAATAACCCTGTATATCTGTTGTATTCAATTAGATCAACTGGACTTGAAGTTTAGTTCTTGAAGACGTTTCGCTAGTCATCCGCCTGGCTTTCTCAATTCAGAATGACTTGACAAGAATCTTTGGCAATTATGTACCCTGGAAAATCCCAATTAGCATATCACAGCCAAGTGTTAAGGGCGTGATTGGATAGTGGCTAAGAGTGTTTATAGGAACGCCCAGAGTAAGGTGTCAAAACAGCATTGTACATGGCAGACAGTTGTGGTCGAACCCCCCCACCTCTATTTAGGCTTGGTTTCCTTATTTTCACATAAATGGCCTCCTTAACACCTCTCTGAACCAGTCACGTTCCTTTGCCAATATGTTACATTACAATCTTCAAATCTTACAACATTAGTCAACTAGAACAAACCTGGCCTCACAGCTGACTGTGGCCATCTGGGAAAGAGTGATGGAGTTCACCAAACAAGCACAGCTTTCTCAGCACTGTAAGGGCAAACAAAGGCAACAGAACAGGTTCTCTAATCTGTCATCCCAGAACATCCCAGAACACCCCCAAAGGAGAACAACTACCTTGGATACAAAAGGAGGGAAAAAGACAGGTGTTCAGTGTGTATTAACCAATTTAATACTATCAGGAGATCAATAAAGTTCTTTATCGTTTAAAATGGTGCTTTTTTGCCCAAACCAATCAGAACTTGTTTAACATTTGAAAGCTAACATCTGATTGGTTGGAGCAAAATTAGCACCATTTTAAACGATAAGATCTTTTATTAAATAACCCTGTATTTCTGTTGTATTCAATTAGATCAACTGGACTTGAAGTTTAGTTCTTGAAGACTTTCGCTAGTCATCCGACTGGCTTTCTCAATTCAGAATGACTTGTACAAGAATCTTTGGCAATTTATGTACCCTGGAAAATCCCAATTAGCATATCACACACCAAGTGTTAAGGGCGTGATTGGATAGTGGCTAAGAGGTGTTATAGGAACGCCCAGAGTAAGGTTTCAAAACAGCATTGTACATGGCAGACAGTTGGTGTCGAACCCCCCCACCTCTATTTAGGCTTGGTTTCCTTATTTTCACATAAATGGCCTCCTTACACCTCTCTTGAACCAGTCACGTTCCTTTGCCAATATGTTAACATTACAATCTTCAAATCTTACAACATTAGTCAACTAGAACAGAACCTGGCCTCAAAGCTGCCTGTGGCCATCTGGGAAAGAGTGATGGAGTTCACCAAACAAGCACAGCTTTCTCAGCACTGTAAGGGCAAACAAAGGCAACAGAACAAGTTTTCTAATCTGTCATCCAAAACACCCCAAGGAGAATAACTACCTTGGATACAAAAGGAGGGAATTGTCACTTCATCAAAAAGGAGGAATGTGTGAGAAACCTGTCTAACAGGACCCTGACCCAGCCAGAATTGGAAGTCCTTGCTAAGGGCTTGAATTTTGCCATCACTCCTAAAGCCATCCCTGTGGTGGATATTATAGCAGCCACAGAAGCCTCAATTCACAATAATAAGATACCACAGAGTGAGGCAGAACAACTTCGCCTTAAGGTATATGCAGCCTTAGCCAGTGCTAAACCTCCTTCATCTAACCTGACCACACAGGAAATAAGAGCCTTAACATCGCTCAAAAAAGATTCCAGTATCACCATTCTAACCGGCAGACAGGGAAGATGCACAGTGGTACTTAACACCTCAACTACCATGATAAGGTGACCATGCTCCTGGCCGATAACAACACTATAAGGCTTTAACAAGGGATCCAACCAGCCGTTACAAGAAAACATCATAGACTTACTACAACAGCTTCAAAAGGATAAAGCCATTGATCGAGCAATGTATCATCGCCTGTACCCTGGTGAGGCACATCCATGCATATATGACCCCCAAAGTACATAAGGAAGGGCACCACTAAGACCTATAGTCGCAGCATCGACTCTGTAACATACAAGGTAGCAAATACCTAGCCAACATCTTATTAGACACCATTGTGGGAAGTTCTAAGCATCACATCCAGAACTCTCAGGATTTCACCAACAAGATTGAAGATATAGTACTTGGTGCAGAAGAAACTATGGTGTCCTATGATGTGACATCTCTCTTCACCTGTATACCCACCAAGGAGGCTGTTGACATGTGAGAAAATGGCTAGGCCAAGACTGCACTCTTACCAGCAGAACGACCTCAACCCAGAACAGGTGTGTTCCTTACTGGACTTGGGCCTGAATACCACCTATTTCAAATACAGGGATAAGTTCTATAAGCAAAAACACGGATGTGCTATGGGATCTCCAGTTTCACCCATTGTGGCCAACCCTTTACATGGAGGAGGTAGAAAAACAGGCGCTTAATACCTTTAAGGGCATAGCACCCATCCACTGGTTCAGATATGTGGATGACACCTGGGTTAAAATCCATCAGTATCCACCTGGGTTAAAATCCATCCATCCAAAGTACAAGCTTTCACATAACACATCAATGCGGTAGACCAAAACATCAAATATGCAAGAAGAGGCACAAAACACAAACTGGCTTTCTTGGACTGCTTGGTAAGTTAAGAAAGATGGTAAACTGAAAGTAAGGTTTACAGAAACCAACCACACAGATCAGTATTTAAAGTGTTTGACTACCCACCACCCTTTAGATCACAAGCTGGGTGTCATCAGAACCCGCAACACAGAGCTAATAACATCCCCACTAGCACAGAGGCGAAGGCTAAAGAAATGAAACATCTCAAGGAGCCCTTAAAACTTGTGGATATCCAACTGGGCCTTTGTCAAAGAGGTAGAAGGAAAGAAAGAACACGAATACCAACAGTCAAAGAGAAAAGCAAGACGGAGAAAGAGCATGGTCATCCCATATTTAGCAGGGGTCTCCAAGAAATAAGAAGAATTTTCATAAAACACTGTATCCCTGTCGCTTTTAACTAAAAACACACTGAGGCAGCAATTGGGTACATCCAAAAGACCCAATACCGAAACACAAGAAAAGCGACATCATATACGCAGTGCAGTGAAGAATTTTATAAATATGCTTGAGCGTTTACTACAGCGATGTATGATGAAAAGCGAAATTTGCGGTAAATGACCTTTCGCCACTGGTTATCACTGCTTTAATAAATGCGAAAAGTCCAAATTAAGCAAAAAGGCTGTGTTAAAGGCAAAAAGTTTAACAAACCTTTATAAATATACCCCATAAGCATCAGTTACGCCTGGCAGGCACTCAAGGTGGTCAAACTCTACATCAATTTTAATTGAAAAGGAACTAGTATGGATAGACAAATTAACCCTTGGCACCCAAGGGTTAAATGAAGATTTTAACATGGTCTGTTTTCTGTAAGCTTTATTAAATGTTGTTTGCAAGAATTATTTCATACAAATCTATCTTTAAGAATATAATAAATTGAGTTATGGTAGATTGAAACATTAAGGTTACTGGGAAAGGCTCAATTCTAGACAAGAACAAAATGAACCATAGTCATTTTCTTGGTCCATGTGTTTCCGGTCCATTTTTGGTATATTTTGTTGAAAATGGGTCTGTTTCTGGATAGAAATACGTGCAGCAGTGCGTTTTTGATTTTTTTTTTTTTTTGCAAACTGGGTCAATCCGATCTGTTAAAACTATATATTTGAACCTGCTAATCTGAGGAGGGCAATGTGGTTGAAACAACTCTTTATTTGTAAGTAGGGCAGTGAAAGGGGGGGCGGGATTGGTGTTTTATATCAGTGTGCAGCTGTTTTGTTAGTAGACTGGCAGTGGCACTCTCATTAGCTCTAGGTGTTGATGCCTTTTTTTGGGAGGCCTGTTAGAGGGGTGTTACAGTAGTCCACCATTATGTGCTGAAGGCATGAACTGGTTTTGGCAGATGTTCTGGGGGGGGGATGTTTAATTATTTCTTAGGTGAAAGTATGAGATTTCACAACAGCAGAGATGTTAGTTCTGAAGTTTAAATCACTATCAATCTATGCGATCTGTACCCCTTTACTTAGTGATAATGTGTTGCAGATGGAGCCATTTTGCGTGGCCTCCGATGACAAGGACTTCAGTTTTGTCAGCATTCATTTTTAGGCCGTTGTCACTCATCCATTCTTGTTGCTCTGCTAAGCAGGCTAAGAGACTACATCGGATTTCAAGGATAAATATAGTTGGGTATCATCAGTGTAAGATTCAAAATCCCTGTTGGCGGCTCCGGTCCTCCCGGAACTCCCCACACTGATCCCACCACTGAAGCTTCCATGTGCTGGCAGCCGTGAGCCGTCTCCTCCCCACACAATACTAGTAATCTGAAATAAAAAAAAAAAAAACGCCAGCACCCTCCGGCAAATCTTAACGTATATACAGGCAACTCACCTCCTACGATAATAATTAAAAGTCCATTTTATTAGATCTCCATTTTTAAAAAAAAGCCACAATGGCCAGAGTATAAAGCAGGGGAAACAGTGGACAAACGTCTGATGTGTTTCAGGTTCAGTAAACCCTTAATCATAGTCTATGAATTTGCCAAGTGGAGCATATATATTGTGAAAAGCAGGGGATTGAGCCCTAGGCACTTTATACTTTAGGTGGTAAAGGGTGGACAGAAAGGTCCACAAGATACTCTCTGTGACCTACCACTTAGAAAGGAACAGATCCACTGGGCAGAACCTCCTACACAGTATTCTTTTAGTCTGCTTATCAGGATGCCATGGTCAATGGCAGTGAGTAGTTTTCCTGAGGAAAACAGACTTTTCTAGCGATTTTTTTTTGAGAGGGGCCTGATGATTGCTTTCTTCAGCAGCTAGGAATAATCATGAATTAAGGAGCAAGTGACTATTTTATTGGAACCCCAGAACAAACAGCTCAGGGTATTTCAACATGAACTGTGTTTAACCAGGATCTAGGTGGCATGTGGTGGGGCAGAGGATCATGAGAATGCTGAAAATGTCTTAAGCCAGATGTCAGTTCTGAGTTTCAATAAAACCTTTTAAATTTGGTCAGATTATAAGGCGCCGTAGATTTATCTTCCTCAAATGGGGTAAAATTAATTTGTGCTTATATACTGAGATCCCTAGTTAGTATTTGTCCAATTCTGTTTAACACTTGTGGCTGTATTGAGAGATTTGGAGGATTCCTTAGATTAGGTCAAGTGCTGATATATTACAAAAGTATTCAACTGCCCCAAATTTCTAAGATTTGACTAACCAATGGCTGTAGCCCCTATCACAATTTTTATATGTTCAAAATGTTTCTGATGTTACCATAAAGTGATACCCAGTGTGATGCAATCCTTAAATATGCACAGGTCCAATAATTTAATGCAATTCTCACAGTCAAAGAAACGTTTACAGTACATTGTTGTACATTTTTGTGTCAAATATTACACAAAATGTAGGCATTCCATTATATCCCTTCCGTTTACATAACACATAATCATGTTATGCTTCTCAAACAATTCATGAATGCATTGGCAATTTGTTAAAACATTACCGCCCACTACTGTTACAGAAATATATTGGAAGTATTGTCTACAAAACAACAAAAAAACCCCAGGGGTATGTTCTAACAAAAAATTAATGAGAAGCTATACTGGATGCTTAACAGGCATCCCATTGCTTTCCATATGCAGACCTCCTGGGTCAAAGAAAAAGAGGGCAAGGAAAGTGTAAAAATAGTTTTGTGAGTTTTTAGTCCCAAGGATTTTAAAATAGCACAACATGTCACCATTGTCAATCATGTGCTGATGGCAATTTACCATGTACCCACCAGAAAGTGGTTGTTACTGAGAATGTGTCTTACCTGTTCTTAAACCTGGTTCTGATAATTTAACATCCTTTCAATGGCCAGACGATGGATGAAAAACATTAAAGGTATATTTTATTCTACACTTGAATTGGTCTTTTGTTAAAAGTTAGACTTTACTTACCTTTGTCTTAGGTTCAAGAATTTTCACACCATATATTGATATCTGGAGTTCAACCTTTGGTGTTTTCTGTCCTTCTGATTTTTTTATGTGCCTTGAAAACTAGAGCAAGCAGAAAAATGTGTGTTTTTAAAGAGTGTGTAGCATTTAGGCACAATAAAGATATACAGTACCTATAAATATTGTGTGTATCAAAACTGCTTGGTCTACCCTCTTTCATTCTTAGTCCATCAGAATTGTACCATGTAAAGTATGCTCAACTTACACACAAATTAGACTACAGTTTTGCTGACCAATATTTTTGCACAGTTGGAAATACTACCCGCACATAGCAGTGCATAAATCCATTTGCTTGTCATAAAAAGTTTTCCGCTGAGTTTGTAGTATAATCCAGATCAGATGGATTTCAATGGTTGTACTGTGGTAGCAAACAAAAAATCAACCAAATAAAACTCCCTGAGGAAAGTTAAATGGAAAAAAACAGAGTAAAATGGTGGATGTGAACATTGCTTCAAGCCAGTGATACTTAAAAAAAATAGCTCCATGTACTTCCAAGTAATTTTGTATACATGATTTCAAGTTAAAGAATAACTATTGCCTCAATGCATTTTTTTTTTATAATAGCTATAAATGCAGTCCTCCCCATATATTTTTTTCTTGATTTCAAGCCTCTCTGCCTCCAATTAGCCTTCAATTAGTCATGCTGTGAAGGAGGCGTAACAATTCTGTCTGCCTCTAAGGGCTAGGCCACACTATCGCGTTTTTCGCGCGTTTGCGCACGCGTTTCGCGCTCGCGTTTGCGCCCGCGATTTTCGGTAAAATGGAAATCGCGGGAACGCAAAAATTCCCGCGTTTTCCGATGCGCATGCGATTGCGCGTCCGTTCGCGTTATGGTAACGCATGCGTTCACCATTTTTGTGCGTTAACGCATGCGTGTCCATAACGTGAAAAGGCGAACGCGCCGCGAAACGCGCAAGAATCGCGCACACAATCGTTGCGATAACGCTCTCGATTTTGTGCGCGATTCCTGTGCGTTGCAGTGTGGCCTCACCCTAACTGTCATTCATAGCTAGCATGGGAGAAAACACTCCTCCACCCACCATTGATCAGCTTGTTTATGTAGGCTGTATCCCAGCAACAGGACATTTCAAGTTTGTTTAAAGGATAAGTACAGTCAAAAAACAAATAAAGATTAAATAGAAGCTGTATCCATAACTAACCGTTTTTCTGGGTTTTTTTTTTAGGTCTCTTCAGAGCCGACCTGTGGCCTTGTAAAGTTCTGGCCATCTTGGATACAGTGTGCTGTCAGGTAAGCTCCGCCCCCGAGACCTGTTGGACCTCGTTCCTGGCTGTGTCCAAAGATCCAGTGCCTGTTCCCTCCGTGCAAGCACGCACCACCCGCGCACGCAAGTGACGTCACGACGCACGCAACGTGATGTCAGAGCACACGCCACATCGCATGCGTCGCAACTGGCAGAGGAGGAGGAGAGAGTTGTAACAAACATTCACCAGCCAATGACAAGTGTTATGTTAATCATGGTCCTGGGTCGTCTAGGAGGCGGTCTTTTAGCACTCATCTTTGCAGCGTGATATCTAAGGGAGGGCAGCACAGCTGTAAATGTGAGTAAGTGATTTCAGCTGCTGGAAGTGTGGACATGTAATGGGGGTGATGATTTTTTTTTGATATTGTTGTCCTTTTATAAGTAATTTGACCTGAGAGAGTCCAGAAAGTCTATAGTGACTATAGGTGTCTGTCTATAGTGACTGAAAGTAAAATATTTCCTACCACATAAACATTATTTTCGGAAATACTGCAGCCAAATGCTAAGTTAGGGAGACAAAGGGATCTTAGAAAGATTAATGTATGGCTAAAAAGCTGGAGTTGGGAGGATGGTTTTATGTTTTTGGAGAACTGGGTAGATATTTCTGTCGGCTACAGGCTCTTATATCCCTTGGCCAGGAGATACCTGACAATGTAGTGCTGCCTCACAGTGCTGCCATTTTAATGAAAACCTGCCTTTTCTGGAATCTATAGGGAATATTGGGTTATCGTGACAAAATCGATCTTCCTGAAGCCGGCTGCTCCTACACAGGCACTACAGATCAAGTAGGATATCTCCCGATCCCCCCATCGGTTTTAAAAACTGATGCAGGATCGAGGGGGCTAGGGGGGTACATGAATGGTGCCTCCCTTTTTTTTTTAAAGGGACATGCACAGATCGTGCATACAGGGGTGTCTCTAGGGTTTTTGCCACCTAAGCCAAACTCTGATTGCAGCCCATATGCCGCCCTGCAAAACTGAGTTGGCGTGGCTTGTTTGTGGGTGTGGCTTGTTTATGGCCATGGCTTGTTTGTGGGTGTGAGCGCGGCTAGCAGTTTTGTCATTTTGAACTTGCCACTATTTATTTGTACAGTTTCTTTAAATAGACATTTATCGACACCATAATTCCAGAAGAATAAAGAATTTCGCCCAAAAGAACCTGCCACCAGGTCAAGGTAGACTCTTTTAATAGGGCCCTAAGTAACTTACCTAACCTAACCAACTATCTAAAGCTAATATGATATGAAATAACATCTGCAGTAAAGTATGTTTGGTTGAGCAATCTACCACTCATGCAGTGAGAATGGACAGTAAAGGTCCCATACAGTGAAAACAGACAGTAATGGTTCTATACAGTGAAAACAGAGTAATGTTCCTATACAGTGAGAACAGACAGTAATGGTCCCATACAGTGAAAACAGACAGTAAAGGTCCCATACAGTGAGAACAGACAGTAATGGTCCTATACAGTGACAACAGACAGTAATGGTCCCATACAGTGAGAACAGACAGTAATGGTCCCATACAGAGAAAACAGACAGTAATGGTTCTATACAGTGAGCACAGACAGTAATCGTCCTATACAGTGAGAACAGACAGTATGGTCCCATACAGTAAAACAGACATAAAGTCCAATACAGTGAGAACAGACAGTAACGGTCCTATACGTGAAAACAGACGTAATGGTCCCCATACAGTTAGAGCAGACAGTAATGGTCCCATACAGTGAGACAACAGACAGTAACGGTCCTATACAGTGAGAACAGACAGTAACGGTCCATACAGTGAAAACAGACAGTAATGGTCCCATACAGTGAGACAGACAGTAAATGGTCCCATACAGTGAAACAGACAGTAATGGTCCCATACAGTGAGAACAGGCAGTAATGGTCCTATACAGTGAACAGACAGTAATGGTCCCATACAGTAAGAACGACAGTAATGGTCCCCATACAGTGAAAACGGAATGCATCAGAACTAGTAAATGTCCTATACATGAGACAGACAGTATAGTCCCATACAGTAAGAACAGACAGTAACGGTCCCATACAGTGAGAACAGACAGTAACAGTCCTATACAGTGAGACAGACAGTAATGGTCCCATAAGTGAGAAAAGACAGTAATGGTCCCATACAGTGAAAACAACAGTAATGGTCCTATACAGTGAGAACAGACAGTAATGGTCCGATACAGTGAAACAGATAGTAATGGTCCCCCATACAGTTGAAACAGAACATAATGGTCCTATACAGTGAGAACAGACAGTAATGGTCCGATACAGTGAGAACAGATAGTAATGGTCCCATACAGTGAGAACAGACAGAAGGTCTCTGTCTCTATCCTCTATCTCTAACACTCTCTCCTGCAGTCTCTACACTGTATCTCTCACACAATCTTTCTCTTCTGCAGTTTCTATCCTTTATCTCGCACACAAATTTACTTCTGCACTCTCTATTCTCTCTTTCTCACACCCTCTCTCTGTCACTCCTGTAGTCTTTAATCTCTATCTCTCACACTCTCTCTCCTGCAGTCTCTACCCTCTATCTCTTACATACTCTCTCTTCTACATTCTCTATTCGTTATCTCTCACATCCTCTCTCACTCTACTGCAGTCTTTATCATCTATCTCTCACATACTCTCTTTCTCCTGCAGTCTCTACCCTTTATTTCTCACACACCCTCTCTCTCTTCTGCAGTCTCTATTCTATTTTCTGTCTATCCTACAGACTCTATCCTCACACATTGCAGTCTCTATTCACTATCTCTCACATCCTCTCTCTCCTGCAGTTGCTATCCTGTATCTCTCAAATTATCTCTTTCCTGCAGTCTCTATCTGCTATTTCACATTCTCTCTCTCTTCTGTAGTCTATATCATCTTTCTCTCAAATTCTCTCTCCTGCAGTCTCTATTCTCTCTCACATTCTCTGTCTTTCCTGCAGTCTCTCCTTTATCTCTCACACTCCCTATCTCTCTCTGGCAGTCTATATCCTCTATCTCTCACACACTCTCTCTCTCCTGCAGTCTCTATCCTCTATCTCTCACACACTCTCTCTTTCCTGCAGACTCATCTATCTCTCACTCTCTCTCCTGCAGTCTCTATCCTCTATTTCTCACACTGGCTCTCTCCTGCTGTGCCTCTCCTCCATTTCTTACATTCTCTCTTTCCTGTGCTCTCTATTCTCTATTTCACATTATCTCTCTTTTCTGCAGTCTATATCATCTATCTCTCAATTTCTCTGTCCTGCAGTCTCTATTCTCTATCTCACCCACTTTCTCTCTCCTGCAGTGTATTCTCTCTCTCACACTTTCTTTCTCCTTCAGTCTTTATCCTCTATCTCTCATACTCCCTCTCTCACTCCAGCAGTCTCTATCCTATATCTCTCAAACACTCTATTTCTCCTGCATTCTCTATCCTCTATCTCTCACACTCTCTCTTTCTTGCAGACTCTATTATCTATCTCTCACTCTCTCTTTCTCCCCTGCAGTCTATTTCCCTCCAGCGGGGCCCTGAGAAGGGCCTTTTGGGGCTTAGGGGGTCCCGCAGCTCGAACCGGGACACCCCCTCCCCGGCCCTTGTAAGGGCCTTTGCGGCACTTACAAGTGCCCTTGCGGCTCTGACAAGAGCCTTTTGGGGCTTAAAGGGTCCCGCAGCTCGAACCGGGACCCCCCTCCCCGGCCCTATCAGGGCTTTTGCGGCACTTACAAGTGCCCTTGCAGCTCTAACAAGAGCCCTTTGGGGCTTAGGGGTCCCGCAGCTCGAAACAGGACCCCCTCCCCAGCCCTTATAAGGGCCCTTGCGGCACTGACAATTGCCTTTGGGGCTTAGGGGTCCCGTAGCTCGAACCGGGACCCCCTCCCCGGCCCTTGTAAGGGCCCTTGCGGCACTTACAAGTGCCCTTGCGGCACTGACAAGTGCCTTTGGCGGGGGTCCCGCAGCTCGAACCAGGACCCCCAGTGTGTGGCTCTTAAAAGAGCCCTTGGGCGACGTCTTCGGGCTGGCGACACCAACCCCACTCAGGTCGCCGATGCCAGGCAGACTCACTGCGGCCGACAGTGAGCCCGCTGGCACCGCCGGCCTCAGCGGAGCCGATGTTGCCAGCCGCTTCTTTCTTCTTTCTTCAGCCATCTACTGCGATGGCATCTGAGTTCCGCGGCGGAAAGCTCCTCTTTATATAGGTTTGCAGAAATCCATAATCCGTTTCTGATTGGTCAATTTTTTAATACTTGCTTTACATTAACCAATCAGATTTCTGGAAAGAGTTGACAGTTTCTCAGTAGAGATGTGAGCATGTTTGACACATCCAACAGCCAATCAGTAGAAATTACTGTTAGGAACATTCCAAGGTAGTGTGCATTATGGGAAGAAAAAGGACATTACACAACCTTAAATGCAGCAGGGAAATGCAAATGGTATAAATTCAACTGATTATTTAAAATGGGAAAGAATATATAGAATAACTAGGTATCCATAATCTAAAATAATATATTTTCCACTGAACTTTAATATCCTATATTTTAGTATATATTTTAGTATAGCATTGTATTTTTGAGGTTGAATAAAGACATACGTCCATCCAGTCCAACCTACTCAACATTTATTTAATCTTTTTCTACCTTTACTACTGTGTTTAAATTTGAAGCATATGACTGCTTTTATTTATTTAATCTGTAGTATGAGTTAAAAAAATATAATTTAAATATAAGAATTCTAGACATTTATTTGCAGGCACCAAAATGCAATAAAGCTACCAATCAGTGGCTTACAAGTAACGCTATTGTTGGCACACAGTATGCTTCAGTGCTCTGTCATATAACCCTATGTAACATTTTACATAGGGTTTATTGCATTATTGCATTTAGGAGCAATTTGGTCTACTGCATTAAGAATGATTGCATTATTAAAGATGGGCCAGAGCTTTTTTCTGCAACGGTCACAAAATGGATCTGAGCAAGACTGGCCTAGATGTGTGAAATTTTTTTTTATACCCCCCCCCCCCCCAGGGAGGAACTTTATTGAGGTAATAGTCAAATAATGCATGCATAGAAACTTCACATATAACAAACATAACAATTTTTGAATGGTATACATTACTTTTTTTGCTTATTATATCTCAATGTTTACAGTGATATAAAACTTAGACATATAGATTACTATTAACATTACAATGTAACTTAATAAACATAGTTATATCACTAAACCATTTTTTGTTTGTTTATATGTTTCTCTTCTGGGGACTTTCTTTACAGTTGGGGGTGCTTTTCTAATACCTAATTGGTAGAGCAGTCAAAGTGCTCTACCTATTAGGAAATATTGTTACTTTATCATATTTTAGCGGGCAACCCCTGTGGGCATACATTAGTTTTCTGTATGGCAATATTCTATTCATTTCCTGTTTGCATTGTTGAATGGTAGGGGGAGAGGCCTGCATCCATATCTTGGCGATTTGTTTCTTGGCAATAAATGTCTCCCTTATAAAGATTTTGGAAAATGTATTGGTTGGTAGTAAGTCTACAGAATTTAGTAAACATACTTTGGGGTCCATGCCCACAGGGGATCTCATCTCATCGTGTAGGAACTGTATTACGTGTTGCCAGTAAGATTGTATTTGGGGACATGTCCACAGCATGTGGTTAAAGGTACCAGGGAAGTACTGGCATATGGGGCAATTCAGGCTATGACTTTTGTATTAGGAGATCTGTTAGGGAGTTAAGTAAGCTCTGTTTATTATATATATTTGTGTTAATCTGTCAGAGGCCTTGGACAAGACACTCTTACAAGAATCCATTATCTCATCCTATTCCTCTGTGTCTATTGGTACCATGTTGTTCTCTTGATTTGTGATTGTTGTTGTGTGGATGGAGTTTGGAGGGCTTGATACATTATTGAAATTAGTTTGGTTGAGGTTTTGACTTAGGGTTCTTGGCAGCAGGTTTGTAACTAGTTCTGGTATTTGATGTCTGAATTGGGTCTGGAGAGCATGTCTAATATGGAGATACCGAAAAAACATTTGGTTCGGAAGATGAAATTCTTCTTTAAGTTGATCCAACTTTTCTGGCTGTGTTCATATATGTGATAATTGGTAGATTCGATAATTGAACCATTGGGTGGATTGAGATTTTTATTTTCCCATAATGTGGTTTGTTTGTGGAGAGTAGGGATTTTCAGTTTTTTGAGAGCTAAGTCCCATATTTTCAAGGCCTGATTTAGGAGTGTATAGTAGTATTTGAGGTTGAATAGACATCCATCCATCCAGTCCAACCCATTCAGCAATATCCTCATTTCCTGCCTAACTGTTGATCCAGAGGAAGGCAAAAAAAAACCCACCAAATTTATGAAGGGGGCAAAAATTCCTTCCTGACTCCCTGGAATGTCAATACCAGTAACTTGCAACATTCCTTGTTTGCAGAAACTTATCCAGCTTTTTTTTTAAACTGACCAATGAACCTGCCATAACAACGTCCACTGGAAGACAATAGCTTTACTGTTCTCACAGTGAAAAACCCTTTCCGAGCTTGAAGCCTAAATCTTTTTTCTTCAAGTCTTAAGGGATGTCCTCGTGAACTCTGACATGTTCTATTGGTGAACAATGCCCCAGATAGTTTATTGTATGGCCCGTTAATGTATTTATACACATTAATCATATCCCCACGCAAGCGCTTTTTTACCAGCGTACATAATTGTAACTTTTCCAGTCTCTCTTCATATTCAAGCTCACCCTATCCCCTTATTAATTTAGTTGCCCTTCTCTGAACCCTTTCCATTTCAAAGATGTCCTTTTTGTATACAGGATTCCAAAATTGCACTGCATATTCCAAATGAGGCCTTACCAATGCTTTGTAATGAGGGAGAATTACATTTTCCTCCCTTGAATCCATACCTCTCTTTATACAAGACAATACCATGCTGGCTCTGGCTGTTGCCGCTTGGCACTGCTTGCTACCTTTAAGTTTTTATCCACCAAAACTCCAAGATCCATTTCCAGCAGGCATTCACTTACCACAAAGCCATTTATAGTATAAGTAGCACAAGGATTTTTAAGTCCAAAATGCATCACCTTACATTTATCAACAGTGAATTTCATCTGCCACTTAGCAGCCCAATGTGACAATTTATCTAGATCCCCCTGCAATGATTGCATATCCTCTGAAGTTTTTAATGGTCGACAAAGTTTTGTGTCGTCAGCAAACACATAAACCTTGCTGACAATACCCACTTCCAAATCATTAATAAATAGATTAAATAGAAGCGGCCCCAACACAGAACCCTGTGGCACCCCACTTAGCACTTTACTCCATAATGATGAAGCCCCATATACAACTACTCTCTGCATCCTATTCATTAACCAATTTTCTATCCATGTCACAAATGGACTTCCCCAGACCAACAGACCTCAGCTTATACATTAGTCGCCTATGGGGAACTGTATCAAAAGCCTTTGCAAAATCCAAGTAGAGTACATCTACTGCTATGCCAGAGTCTAAATTTCTACTTACTTCCTCATAAAAGCCAAGCAAGTTAGTTTGATAAGATCTATTCCTCCTAAATCCATGCTGGTTACTACTTATAATGTCAGTCATTGAAACATACTCTAGAACATGTTCCCTTATTAAACTTTTCAGGATCTTCCCCACCACTGAAGTTAAACTTACAGGCCTGTAATTACCCGGCTGTGAACGACTACCCTTTTTTGAATAACATCAGCCTTTTTCCAATCCAGAGGAACACCACCGGACATGAGGGCATCTGCAAAAATAAGAAACAATGGCCTAGATAAAACTGAACGTAGCTCCCTAAGTACCCGAGGATGTATTTTATCCGGTCCAGGAGATTTATTAATATTAACCTTATTTAGTTCTTTCTGTACCATATCCTCGGTTAACCAAAGTGTACTTAAATCTTTTATACCATTATTGCTACTATACTCTATGATATCTGTACTTGGATCTTCTATAGTGTATACAGAGAAAAAAAAAATTATTCAAGACATTTTCTTTATCGCCATCCTCCATAACTAACTTATCCCCATTAATTAATGGTGCCCCATTCTCAGTCCTCATCTTCTTACTATTAATATACTTAAAAAAATTTTTAGGCTTAGTGATGCTTTGTTCAGCTATCCTAACTTCATTATTAATTTTAGCTAGTTTGATTGCTTTCTTACACTCCTTGTTACAGTTTTTATAATCCCTAAAGGCCCTTTCTGTTCCCTCAGCCTTAAAGGTTTTAAATGCCTTTTTCTTCCTTTCCATTTGCCTCTTTACATCAGAATTCAGCCACATGGCGCAGATTTATTTTTTTTACATTTACTTCCCAAGGGTATACATTTAGATGTGAACTGGCTTAAAATCCCCTTGAACACAGTCCACTTCTGTTCAGTACCTTTTCCTGATAATACATAATCCCAGTTGACATTCTGAAGAGCTGCTTTTAACCTGGGAAAATTTGCCTTCCCGACATTAAAAGTCTTTGTTAACCCAGTGCACTTTTCCTTTTGATAACAAAGTCCAAATGCCACTATTTCATGATCACTATTCCCTAGGCCTCCAGTTACCTTTATATCTATAATGCGCTCCATGATGTTAGATATTACCAGATCCAACAGAGCTCCTTTTCTAGTAGGAACCTCAACCACCTGTGAGAGAAAATGATCCTGCATATTTTTGTAGGGTTAGGCCTGTCCCTTTCTGTCTGGGTATATGGTTGTATGTGGTATTCCCATCATTTCTAGAGTTCTGGTTGGTTCTGCGTTATACCAATGGAATATGTGGGAAAACTGGGAGGCTATGTAGTAGAGGTTATAGTCAGGTATGGCTAGCCCTCCCAGGTGTGTGGGCCTTTTGAGTGTTTCCCAGCTCAATTTATGTCTTTTGGAGCCCCATACAAACAATTTTAGTAATGACTCTAGTATTTTAAAGTATTTCAGTGGAATGTGTATTGGAGCGTGCCATAGGGTGTATAGTGTTTTTGGTAAGAGGATCATTTTTATTAAGTTTGCTCCACCTGTGATTCCTAGGGGTAGTCTGCTCCATATTTGGATTTTGTTTTTTGTTATTTCTAGTGGTTCTATGTTTAATTTAATATGGTCTGAAGGGTTTAGGGAAATTTGTGGGCCCAGATATTTTATCGTGTTTGTTCTGGATAGTACTTGTTGTGCGCTTTCTATGGTGGGTGGGAAGGCAGCAATTGGGAGGATCTGGGATTTGTCCCAGTTAATTGTTAGTCCAGAATATTGACCATATTCATTTATAAGAGTAAGGATTCTGTTCAGTGATGTTCCCTGGTCTGGCTGATACAAAAGCATGTCATCTGCATATAGACTAATAATTTCCTTTTGGAAAACAATCTTCAGACATTTTATACTTATATAATTTCTTAATTTAATTGTTAGAGGTTCAATGACCAAGGCATACAGTAATGGGGAGAGGGGGCAGCCCTGTCTTGTGCCCCTGGTGAGGGGGAAAGGAGTCTTCCATCCGTTGGCCGTCACTTATGCTTTTGGGGTGGAATATATAGTACGAAGCCAGTGCAGGAAGTTTGGGATGTGACCAATTTTTAGTATGTGCGTTGCACTGAGAAAAGGACATTGTAAATTCAATAATAAAAAAACAGGAATGTAAAAGAAGTGGGAGCATTACATCGGAAATGGCTTGCAAATAATAAAAAGAAAAAAAGTCATAAGAAACCAATGCAGTCGATAATTGTCTTCAGCAGAACCTTCTCTATTAATTTTGCCTGTTTGTGTCCTGTTCAAGCAAATATTTCTTTTGCCAAAAAAATAGGATCTCTGGGAGAATTTATCACACTTTATCATGCTTTTTTTTTTATATATAAAAAAAACCTGAGCTCTCTGGATTCCACATCTATAGGATATCCATTTTCACCTATTCAGCAAATATAAATTCTTTAAATGGATTGGTTATGGTTTTAGAAATATGCAAATATATCAAAACATTTACAGTATACTGATTACCTCCTAATGTAATTATATTGCAGACTTGTGGGGTTTGGGAAAAAAAATCGAAAGTCCACGACTGGATCCATTAAAGTCAATAGAAAATCTGAAAATTTCGCCTGCATTTATGGTAAAAATAGCAAACGTAACTTAATGTAAATGGCTGAGGGGCCTGGTAAATGGTCTGTGGAACAAGTATCAATGCCCCAAATTATTAAATAAAAAAAAATCCAGTACCAGAAACTTCACGCAATTCCTGTTTTGACTTTCTACATAGTAGTTTCAAGATTTCTCGTAATTTCAGAATACACAGGATTTTTTGAAAATTCTAAATATTTCGAAATTACATGAAACTGAAGTTTGCGTTTGAGGGTTGATTGCTTTATTGGGACATTTCGCCAGATCATTTTCAAAATTTGTTAGGCTACTTTAAATAACAAAGACGGGTGTTCAGTGTGTATTAACCAATTTAATACTATCAGGGAGATTCAATAAAAGTTCTTATCGTTTAAAATGGTGCTAATTTTGCCCCAACCAATCAGAACTTGTTTAACATTTGAAAGCTAACATCTGATTGGTTGGAGCAAAATTAGCACCATTTTAAACGATAAGATCTTTTATTAAATAACCCTGTATATCTGTTGTATTCAATTAGATCAACTGGACTTGAAGTTTAGTTCTTGAAGACGTTTCGCTAGTCATCCGACTGGCTTTCTCAATTCAGAATGACTTGTACAAGAATCTTTGGCAATTATGTACCCTGGAAAATCCCAATTAGCATATCACAGCCAAGTGTTAAGGGCGTGATTGGATAGTGGCTAAGAGGTGTTATAGGAACGCCCAGAGTAAGGTGTCAAAACAGCATTGTACATGGCAGACAGTTGGTGTCGAACCCCCCCACCTCTATTTAGGCTTGGTTTCCTTATTTTCACATAAATGGCCTCCTTAACACCTCTCTTGAACCAGTCACGTTCCTTTGCCAATATGTTAACATTACAATCTTCAAATCTTACAACATTAGTCAACTAGAACAGAACCTGGCCTCACAGCTGCCTGTGGCCATCTGGGAAAGAGTGATGGAGTTCACCAAACAAGCACAGCTTTCTCAGCACTGTAAGGGCAAACAAAGGCAACAGAACAAGTTTTCTAATCTGTCATCCCAGAACACCCCCAAAGGAGAATAACTACCTTGGATACAAAAGGAGGGAATTGTCACTTCATCAAAAAGGAGGAATGTGTGAGAAACCTGTCTAACAGGACCCTGACCCAGCCAGAATTGGAAGTCCTTGCTAAGGGCTTGAATTTTGCCATCACTCCTAAAGCCATCCCTGTGGTGGATATTATAGCAGCCACAGAAGCCTCAATTCACAATAATAAGATACCACAGAGTGAGGCAGAACAACTTCGCCTTAAGGTATATGCAGCCTTAGCCAGTGCTAAACCTCCTTCATCTAACCTGACCACACAGGAAATAAGAGCCTTAACATCGCTCAAGAAAGATTCCAGTATCACCATTCTACCGGCAGACAAGGGAAGATGCACAGTGGTACTTAACACCTCAGACTACCATGATAAGGTGACCATGCTCCTGGCCGATAACAACACATATGAGGCTTTAACAAGGGATCCCACCAGCCGTTACAAGAAAAGCATCATAGACTTACTACAACAGCTTCAAAAGGATAAAGCCATTGATCGAGCAATGTATCATCGCCTGTACCCTGGTGAGGCACATCCATGCATATATGGACCCCCAAAGATACATAAGGAAGAGGCACCACTAAGACCTATAGTCAGCAGCATCGACTCTGTAACATACAAGGTAGCAAAATACCTAGCCAACATCTTAGGACCATTGGTGGGAAGTTCTAAGCATCACATCCAGAACTCTCAGGATTTCACCAACAAGATTGAAGATATAGTACTTGGTGCAGAAGAAACTATGGTGTCCTATGATGTGACATCTCTCTTCACCTGTATACCCACCAAGGAGGCTGTTGACATGGTGAGAAAATGGCTAGGCCAAGACTGCACTCTTACCAGCAGAACTGACCTCAACCCAGAACAGGTGTGTTCCTTACTGGACTTGTGCCTGAATACCACCTATTTCAAATACAGGGATAAGTTCTATAAGCAAAAACACGGATGTGCTATGGGATCTCCAGTTTCACCCATTGTGGCCAACCTTTACATGGAGGAGGTAGAAAAACAGGCGCTTAATACCTTTAAGGGCATAGCACCCATCCACTGGTTCAGATATGTGGATGACACCTGGGTTAAAATCCATCAGTATCCACCTGGGTTAAAATCCATCCATCCAGAAGTACAAGCTTTCACATAACACATCAATGCGGTAGACCAAAACATCAAATATGCAAGGGAAGAGGCACAAAACAACAAACTGGCTTTCTTGGACTGCTTGGTAGAAGTTAAGAAAGATGGTAAACTGAAAGTAGAGGTTTACAGAAAACCAACACACACAGATCAGTATTTAAAGTGTTTGACTCCCACCACCCTTTAGATCACAAGCTGGGTGTCATCAGAACCCTGCAACACAGAGCTAAGAACATCCCCACTAGCACAGAGGCGAAGGCTAAAGAAATGAAACATCTCAGAGGAGCCCTTAAAACTTGTGGATATCCAGACTGGGCCTTTGTCAAAAGAGGTAGAAGGAAAGAAAAGAACACGAATACCAACAGTCAAAGAGAAAAGCAAGACAGGAGAAAGAGCATGGTCATCCCATATGTAGCAGGGGTCTCCAAGAAATTAAGAAGAATTTTCATAAAACACCGTATCCCTGTCTGCTTTTAACTGAAAAACACACTGAGGCAGCAATTGGTACATCCAAAAGACCCAATACCGAAACACAAGAAAAGCGACATCATATACGCAGTGCAGTGAAGAATTTTATAAATATGCTTGAGCGGTTACTACAGCGATGTATGATGAAAAGCGAAATGTTGCGGTAAATGACCTTTCGCCACTGGTTATCACTGCTTTATAAATAGCGAAAAGTCCAAATTAAGCAAAAAGGCTGTGTTAAAGGCAAAAAGTTTAACAAACCTTTATAAATATACCCCATAGAGCATCAGTTACGCTGGCAGGCACTCAAGGTGGTCAAACATCTACATCAATTTTAATTGAAAAGAGAACTAGTATGGATAGACAAATTAACCCTTGGCACCCAAGGGTTAAATGAAGATTTTAACATGGTCTGTTTTCTGTAAGCTTTATTAAATGTTGTTTGCAAGATTATTTCATACAAATCTATCTTTAAGAATATAATAAATTGAGTTATGGTAGATTGGAAACATTAAGGTTACTGGGAAAGGCTCAATTCTAGACAAGAACGAAAATGAACCATAGTCATTTTCTTGGTCCATGTGTTCCGGTCCATTTTTGGTATATTTTTGTTGAAAATGGGTCTGTTTCTGGATAGAAATACGTGCAGCAGGGGGTTTTTTTTTTTTTTTTTTTTTTTTTGCAAACTGGGTCAATCCGATCTGTTAAAACTATATTATTTGAACCTGCTAATCTGAGGAGGGGCAATGTGGTTGAAACAACTCTTTATTTGTAAGTAGGCCAGTGAAAGGGGGGCGGGATTGGTGTTTTATATCAGTGGTGCAGCTGGTTTGTTAGTAGACTGGCAGTGGCACTCTGCATTAGCTCTAGGTGTTGATAGCCTTTTTTTGGGAGGCCTGTGTAGAGGGTGTTACAGTAGTCCAGCCATCATGTGCTGAAGGCATGAACTGGTTTTGGCAGATGTTCTGGGGGGGGGGATGTTTAATTATTTCTTAGGTGAAAGTATGATGATTTCACAACAGCAGAGATGTTAGTTCTGAAGTTTAAATCACTATCAGATCTATGCAGATCTGTACCCCCTTTACTTAGTGATAATGGTTGCAGATGGAGCCATTTTGCTGGCCTCCGATGACAAGGACTTCAGTTTTGTCAGCATTCATTTTTAGGCCGTTGTCACTCATCCATTCTTGTTGCTCTGCTAAGCAGGCTAAGGAGACTACATCGGATTTCAAGGATAAATATAGTTGGGTATCATCAGTGTAAGATTCAAAATCCCTGTTGGCGGCTCCGGTCCTCCCAGAACTCCCCACACTGATCCACCACTGAAGGCTTCCATGTGCTGGCAGCCGTGAGCCGTCTCCTCCCCACACAATACTAGTAATCTGGAAATAAAAAAAAAAACCGCAGCACCCTCCGGCAAATCTTAACGTATATACAGGCAACTCACCTCCTACGATAATAATTAAAAGTCCATTTTATTAGATCTCCATTTTTAAAAAAAAGCCACAATGGGCCAGAGTATAAAGCAGGGGAAACAGTGGACAAACGTCTGATGTGTTTCAGGTTCAGTAAACCCTTAATCATAGTCTATGAATTTGCCAAGTGGTAGCATATATATTGTGAAAAGCAGGGGGATTGAGCCCTGGGGCACTTTATACTTTAGTGGTACAGAGGTGGACAGAAAGGGTCCCACAGATACTCTCTGTGACCTACCACTTAGAAAGGAACAGATCCACTGGGCAGAACCTCCTACACAGTATTCTTGTAGTCTGCTTATCAGGATGCCATGGTCAATGGCAGTGAATGTAGTTTCCTGAGGAAAACAGACTTTTCTAGCGATTTTTTTTTGAGGAGGGGCCTGATGATTGCTTTCTTCAGCAAGCTAGGAAATAATCATGAATGTAAGGAGCAAGTGACTATTTTATGGAACCCCAGAACAAACAGCTCAGGGTATTTCAACATGAACTGTGTTTAACCAGGATCTAGGTGGCATGTGGTGGGGCAGAGGATCATGAGAATGCTGAAAATGTCTTAAGCCAGATGTCAGTTCTGAGTTTCAATAAACCTTTTAAATTTGGTCAGATTATAAGGCGCCGTAGATTTATCTTCCTCAAATGGGGTAAAAATTAAATTGTGCTTATATACTGAGATCCCTAGTTAGTATTTGTCAATTCTGTTTAACACTTGTGGCTGTATTGAGAGATTTGGAGGATTCCTTAGATTAGGTCAAGTGCTGAATATAATTACAAAAGTATTCAACTGCCCCAAATTTCTAAGATTTGACTAACCAATGGCTGTAGCCCCTATCACAATTTTATATGTTCAAAATGTTTCTGATGTTACCATAAAGTGATACCCAGTGTGATGCAATCCTTAAATATGCACAGGTCCAATAATTTAATGCAATTCTCACAGTCAAAGAAACGTTTACAGTACATTGTTGTACATTTTGTGTCAAATATTACACAAAATGTAGGCATTCCATTATATCCCTTCCGTTTACATAACACATAATCAATGTTATGCTTCTCAAACAATTCCATGAATGCATTGGCAAATTTGTTAAAACATTACCGCCCACTACTGTTACAGAAATATATTGGAAGTAATTGTCTACAAAACAAACAAAAAGAAACCCCAGGGGTATGTTCTAACAAATTAATGAGAAGCTATACTGGATGCTTAACATGCATCCCATTGCTTTCCATATGCAGACCTCCTGGGTCAAAGAAAAAGAGGGCAAGGAAAAGTGTAAAAATAGTTTTGTGAGTTTTTAGTCCCAAGGATTTTAAAATAGCACAACATGTCACCATTGTCAATCATGTGCTGGATGGCAATTTACCATGTACCACCAGAAAGTGGTTGTTACTGAGAATGGTGTCTTACCTGTTCTTAAACCTGGTTCTGATAATTTAACATTATCCTGTCAATGGCCAGACGATGGATGAAAAACATTAAAGGGTATATTTTATTCTACACTTGAATTGGTCTTTTGTTAAAAGTTAGACTTTACTTACCTTTGTCTTAGGTTCAAGAATTTTCACACCATATATTGATATCTGGAGTTCAACCTTTGGTGTTTTCTGTCCTTCTGATTTTTTTATGTGCCTTGAAAACTAGAGCAAGCAGAAAAATGTGTGTTTTAAAGAGTGTGTAGCATTTATGGCACAATAAAGATATACAGTACCTATAAAGTATTGTGTGTATCAGAAACTGCTTGGTCTACCCTCTTTCATTCTTAGTCCATCAGAATTGTACCATGTAAAGTAAGTGCTCAACTTACACACAAAATTAGACTACAGTTTTGCTGACCAATATTTTTGCACAGTTGGAAATACTACCCGCATACAGTGAGAACAGACAGTAATGGTCCCATACAGTGAAAACAGACAGTAATGGTCCCATACAGTGAAAACAGACAGTTAAGGTCCCATACAGTGAAAACAGACAGTAATGGTCCCATACAGTGAAAATCTGATTGGTCAATTTTTTAATACTTGCTTTACATTAACCAATCAGATTTCAGAACTTTCCAGAAATCTGATTGGTTAATGTAAAGCAATCGGCGACCTGAGTGGGGTTGGTGTCGCCAGCCCGAAGACGTCGCGTCGGATCAAGACGCCGGCAACATCGGCCTCGTTGAGGTCGCCGGCGCCCGCCGGGGGTACCCCTGGCGGCCGCAGGGGTACCTCTCGGGGGTCGGCGGCCTCGGCGGAGCTGGTGTCGCCGGGACTGGAAGAAAGAAGACGCCGCCCAAGGGCTCTTTTAAGAGCCGCACTGGGGGTCCCGGTTCGAGCTGCGGGACCCCCGCCAAAGGCACTTGTCAGTGCCGCAAGGGCCCTTATAAGGGCCGGGGAGGGGGGTCCCGGTTCGAGCTGCGGGACCCCTTAAGCCCCAAAGGGCTCTTGTCAGAGCCGCAAGGGCACTTGTAAGTGCCGCAAAGGCCCTTACAAGGGCCGGGGAGGGGGGGTCCCGGTTCGAGCTGCGGGACCCCCTAAGCCCCAAAAGGCCCTTCTCAGGGCCCCGCTGGAGGGAGCCTCCACCCCTCCCAGCGGCTCCCTCCCTTCCCCTCCCCGGGAGCGGCCCCTTCCCGGCAGCCCCTCCTAGCCTCCTGTTCCGAGATTGCCGCGAGCGGGGAACGGGTTGGGAGGGGCTGCTGGGAAGCGGCGGCGGGTGGTCGCCGCCGCGGGGTGTGTGGGCGGGGTTGGCGTATGCCCCGCCCCCTTAGGAGAGGCGTCGGGAAGGGATTTTAAGTCCCTTCGCGGCGATACAGTATCGCCGCGAAGGGGCTTAAAATTACCGCAGCATATCGCGGGAATGGCGCTCGCCATTATAAATACGGCGATAGCACTATTTTCGCGGCCGCAATGTGCGGCGGTAATTTTTTGGCGCTATTTTCGGTGCTTTATAAATATGCCCCTTAAGGAAAAAGAAATCTAGGTACACCTTTTTGATTCAAACAAACATAGCTGGCAAAAAACAAAACAAACTTTTGACATTAAAATGAGAAAAGTGTATTAGCTGGCAACCTAAGACTGGTATAATCATTTTAAAAAATTGAATTGGCTGGAAAACTCTTTCACATGCACATTCACACACATGCTGTACATACACACTCTCACACACGAGTGAAAATATGCAGTCACATATACTGTAGAACACTCTCACACATACTGTATATACACACTCTCTCATCCATACTGTACATATATATTCTCTCACATATACTGTACAAACACACACTCAACATACACACTACCTATTCATTATACATCTATCAATTTCTCTCCAATTTAATAAATTGAATGATCAATACATTAATATATCAATGATCTAATTAATAAAATATGACCCCATAATTTATTATTGGCATTTCTTATCACAACAAATGATACCTAATCAATACTTATAGTTATTCCAATACCCCACTTATTAGCCTAAATACAGCAGGCAGACCCTATAAACAATCTCTGTTCTGCCTTAATGGCAGCACCTTCCCTGGCTGGCCCCCAGCCCCCACCTTTACTGAACAGGTAACTACTTTGGGTTACTACTGGACAGGTCCCAGGCAGCCCTATTAGCACTGGCACAAGGAATCCCCAGTCTCTCTCCTATTTCAGCTACTGGAGCTACTTACAGTTACAGCACAGAGACCAGGGGACTTTCACAATCAGAAGAACTTCCCTCGCTCTGCTCCAGGCTCCGCCCACAGACGGCTCCTTCCTTCCACAGGAACCTAGACAAGGAAGCTGAGTCCCGCCTACATAACTGAGAGCAGCTTAAAGGAATCGGACACACTTATTTCCCCCAGGGTCCAGGGAGTGTACCAACCAGCTGCATTTTAAAGCAACGCAGGCTACACTTTCTTACCAAACAGCGCCAAACAAAATTTTCCATTGAAGTCTGCCCCTGCCTGCAACCCTGGCGCAAGTAAGCTTTAAAAAACAATTAGCTATGTCCCTTCAAATGCCGCTTCAAATCCGGGCACTTCCTCCTTCTCCACCCTGTTGCGCTGGCATCTCGGCAAGTGAAATTTTTTCCTTACCCCACAACTGCCGCTTCCCAGGGGCATAGACAGAGTGCCGCTCTGCACAAGTAGCTCACCACACCTCATTAGCGAGACGGCCCTGCATGCATATACGATCTGTGGCAGTTTGGTCCTTTTCTGCACAGATCGTATTTACACGATCTGTGGCAGTGAAAGGGTTAAATGGACAGCAGAATTCCTATTCAGTAGTCCCATACAGTAATAGCCATACTGGATTTGGCTATTACTGTATGGGAATTCTGCTGTCCATTCAAAGAGCAACTAAATACAGAATTAGAAGGCAGTAATGGTCAAGTAAAATTGGGTATCTTGGTTTATACTCAGGTCGGTTTATACCCAAGTATACATATATATATAAAATTGTCCAACGACACTGCACTCAAGTATACAACTCAATACTTGAATTGTTTATTACTACAGTCTATGTACAAATCACAACATGAAAAAAATGACTGCTACATCTTACATCAAACAACTACACATTTATAGAGTATAACAGGAAATGTCCTACCACCAATCCCTCCCACAACACCACCCCCATCATGTCCCAACCCTGAAACCTACGTAATATACAAATAACCACATAGTTGATGTTCAATAAAGACAACAGACCAGACTCTAAAAACATAAATACAGGTCATAGTCCAAGCCGGTGAATCCACCACACCTCTCTTTGGCAGAGTTTCAGCTTGCAATCCCCCCCCCCCTAAATGGCACAGGGACCACCTCCAGCACCATACATTTAAAACTATCTGCATCATCTGTGTCTAAGTTGGGAGATTCTAGATTTGATGGATTGAGTAGTCTCCACCCAATTATAGGTGACCACAAGGGCACCATAGTACATACACCACATATTGACTGTCACAAGTGTAGTAACCTTTGAGTTTAAATGTTTCTCCCGTTTTAGGGTGGACAAATGTGTCCCCCTCCTTTACAATCTTACATGTCAAACAAGGGAACATAACATTTCAGCTACCACCTAGAAACAACTGTATATATATTAATGTGTGTGTCATCGGAGGACTGGCCCAGTAGGCTGAGTGGCAAATGCCCCCCGGGCTGGTCTCCAATGAGAAATTTGGGCTGCCACAGAAGTTATTAGTTCTCACTCTGCCTGAAAAGGCTGATTCCAGTTTTCTGTAGGGGGGTCTGAGTAACCCACGGCACCCGTGAGTGGGCGGGGCCACGGCATCCATGATTGGGCGGGGCCACGGCACACATGATTGGGCGGGACCATGGCACACATGATTGGGTGGGGCCATGGCACCCACGAGTGGGTGGGGCCACAACACCTGCGAATGGGCGGGGCCACATGGGGCTGTAAGATAAAGGGCCATGGGGGCCTGCAACTGGAGGGACCATGGAGTCCATGAGTGGGAGGGACCAGGGGGGCTGCAAGGGGAGGAGGAGATACAGGACAGATTGACTGACAGTTTCAGAGCAGGAAGCAGGAAGTGCAGGGGACCTGGTGATGCTGTTGCCATATCACACACAAAAATGGAAATATCTTCAAAACTATGCAAAATAAACAATGGAAATACAATGCTAATATTCTTAGGGTAGAAATTCCTATCAATTTACCTAAAGTCATTTTTGGACCACAGTTCCCCTTTAAGTTTAATAAAGCATCAAAATATTACCGGACCTTCTACCAATAACGGGGGGGGGGGTTCTTTTAGAACTTAAAAAAATAGAGGTTAAACATTTAGGAGACAATTCTGTACATGTGAAAATGAAAAAACAAAAATTGTTTGCAGTAAATGAAAGAAAATAGTTTAACAACCCCTCATAACACTTATTTATGTTGGGAAACCCACCGTTGGGAACAATTATGTACTGACACCTTTCAGTGAGCAATAGAAATATGCCCACTAATGCATTATTGCTATTTTGTGAGGCTTAACTTAATGACAATAAACCCTTTTTACTGGATGGTTTTCGCCACAATGTATGGAGATGTTTGTCGATAAGCAAAATTGTGAAACATGACTGAACAAGTATTCAATGCTTTATAAATTGCGCTAAGACTAATTCTGGGGGAAATTGCCACAGCAATGGTGGCAAAAACTTTACAAACCTGCACTAAATGTTACAGTATAGAGGCCTGTGCAAAGTCCTTTTATCAATGCAAGGGATTCTATTGCCATAGCAATATTAAAAAATATTAAAAACTGCAGTTTAAAGGATTTATTTACCATAAGACTAACTGTAGGAGAAGAGCACTCCTCAACAAAGGCTGAAACTGGAAGGCATGCTCCTGCTAATTAGCCCAGAGGCTCTTTGCAAGTCTACTTGATTATCACCTGTAGGACCTTTAACCCCCATTTTTAGAAAATGGCTAAAACACACCTGCCTTTTTGGTCTGTGACAAATCAGACATGGTTCATATCCATCATGTGACTGAAAATAATACCATAACACTTCTCTGAGGCCAAATACCACAAATGGTAATTAACACCTATAAACAGTATAGCAACCCTTTTATTTTACGTTTGAGGGCAATGTCCATAGACCTGCTGTTCTTATACTTTCTTTTCCATTAAAGTCCAATGAGGATTCTTTTTAATTGTGCCCAGAACAGTTCTTCTTCCAAGGCACTTGCAAAGTACAACTATCGCTTCTATCCCAAAATGGGCAAAAGAGATGGCCCATTTTATGTGCAGAGAAGGGTTAATATCTAGCTACAATAAAACTGAAAAAGACACATTCATTAAAACCTGGTGTATTACATACAAATTGTGTCACAGATTATGAAACTTTCCTCTCCCCTGTATTTTTACCCTTTTATTTTAATCAATTGATAATCTAAAATGTATGTTTACAAATGCAAGATGTCTGGCTAAAAACTGGGGAACTAGAACTAATAGTTTTAAAGGAAAGGTATGATGTGTATAGCAGAAACATGGTTAAATGATTCACACGACTGGCCAGTAAATATTTAAGGATACTCCTTATTTAGACATGATAGAGTTCATAAGAAAGGAGGGGGAGTATGTATGTATGTTAAACAGGAATTGAAGCCAAATCTAAAAGATGGAATACATGAGGGTATAAACAATATGGCAATAACAATATGGGTAGAGCTGTGTACGGGAAGCAAGAAGGTGGGTAAATTAATTGTTGGGGTAGGTTATAAGCCGCCAAATGCCAGGGAGGAGGTGGAAATGAATCTCCATATGCAGTTGGTGGAGGCTGCTGGCATGGGGCATGTTTTGGTTATGATGGAGTAGGGGAACTGCCAGCACCTCAAAAAGTATAAAGTTCTTAAATTTCATATATGAGCATTTTCTTACAGATGGTAGAAGTTCCTACTAGACAGAATGCATTGTTGAATCTGGTGATATCTTACAACCTTGAACTCATTTTGGAAATTAAGGTAATGGAAAGCTTAGGGAATAGTGATCCTGATATAGTGTCATTTAATATAAGTTTCAAAAAAAACTAAAGTGCACTGGGTTGACAAAAAAATTTTAACTTTAGGAAAGCTAATTTTATGCTGTTAAGGAATCACTCCTGCTCATAGACTGGGGGAATTTGTTTCTAGGTAAAATACTGAGCAGATGTGGACCACTTTTAAAGAGATATTAAACTAATATTTTCTAAATTTGTACCTTTAGGGAACAAGTGTAAAAAAATTAGGGCCACTCCTGCATGGTCTTAACACTAGGTAAAAAGGGAAATGGAAAAAAAAGAAAAAGGCTTTTAAATTTTTGAAATCAGAGGGAACAGAACAGTCACAGGGAGTATAAAAGTTGTAATTAAGAGTGCAAGAAAGCAATTAAACTAGCTAAAATAGAAAATGAAATATGGATAGCCGAACAAAGCAAGTCCAACCCCAAAATGTTTTTAAGTAATAAATGGTAAAAAGATGAGGACTGCGAAAGTGGGGGACCAATAAAAACAATGGGGCTGAGATGCTTGTAGAGGATGCCAAAAAGGCTAATCTGCTAAACCGCTTTTTTACATTGGTTTCACTATAGAGAATCCTAGTCCTTACAGCAGGGATTGTAATAATATGCAGGGTAGAAATGAGGAGTATTCAAATTGGCTGAAGGAGATCTAGGACCAGATGGATTGCATACCCAAATTTTAAAAGAGCTTAGTTCAGTTCTATCTAAACCACTGTTCCTCATCTTTTCAGATTCACTTTGGTCTGGGGATGTGCTGCTGGATTGGAAAAAAGCTAATGTAATACCAATATTCAAAAAAGGTAGTCGTTCACAGCCTGATAACTATAGACCTGTAAGCCTAACATCAGTGTTAAGGAAGGTGCTGGAAACTTTGTTACGAGATCATAGCCTTGAATTTGTCTCCAGAACTGATCTTATTAGTAGAAGTCAGCATGGATTTCTGAGAAATAGATCATGCCAGACAAATTTAATTGGTTTTTATGAAGAAGTGAGTAAAAATTTAGATTCAGGCACAGCAGTGGATGTACTTGGATTTTGCAAAAGCTTTTGATACTGTGCCACTAGGCAACTAATGTATAAACTAAGGACTGTTGGCCTAGAAGAAAACATTTGTTCATGGATAGAGAATTGGTTATTGGCTCGCAAACAGAGATTGGTGGTAAATGGAGCTACATTTATGTGGGCTAAAGTGGAGTGCCTCAGGGTTTTATACTGGGGCCGCTTCTTTAGAATCCATTTATAAATGACTTAGAAGGGGGCTTTGAGAGCAAGGTCTCTGTGTTTGCTGATGACACTAAACTATGCAGAGCTTTAGAAACCTTAAATGATGTGCAAGTGCTGCAAGCAGACCTAGATAGATTATCAAAATGGGCAGCAGAATGGCAGATGAGATTCAATGTTAATAAATGTAAGGTGATGCATTTGGGATATAATAATCCCTGTGCCAACAAATATAATAAAATGTCGCACAACTCATTAAACCCTTATGGAACACTTAAATCAAGTGGTGCTCAAGGGGATAAACTATACATCATTATACAAAAGATCGTGTCTGGGGAAAACTACCCCATTCACAAAGATCCCCCAAAAACGGCACAACCATATACGGGTCACAATACAAAAAACACTTATGGATACACCACAACTTACTAAAAATAGGCCACACCTTCATATAAATCATACACCTAAATAGCGGGCGTTCCCGGTTACTTAAAAACAAGGTAGGCTCCCCCACAGATATGTCTCTGGTTCTGTAACAGCAACACAAAAAGCAGTACATAGATGTTGTATCAGGACTTAGAAACTTCTGCGCTCCCAGCGGCGCCGTCTCTCTGGACTTTGCGAATCCTCCAGTCATCTGCTTCAATCCTGCCCACACAGTTCGTGTTACCAACCGAAGGAAAAAATCCGCTTCTAGATACAACTTTGTGATAAGCAGACAACTACAGTGGTGTGAAAAACTATTTGCCCCTTCCTGATTTCTTATTCTTTTGCATGTTTGTCACACTTAAAGTTTCTCCTATCAAAAACCATTAAATATTAGTCAAAGATAACATGATTGAAAACACAAATGCAGTTTTAAATGATGGTTTTATTATTTAGTGAGAAAAAAAAAATCCAAATTACATGGCCCTGTGTGAAAAAGTGATTGCCCCCCTTTAAAATAAGTTAAAAAAAATAACTTAATTGAGATCTATCAGTCTGGTAAAGGTTATAAAGCCATTTCTAAAGCTTTGGTACTACTCGAACCACAGTGAGAGCCATTATCCACAAATGGCACAAACATGGAACAGTGATGAACCTTCCAGGAGTGGCCGGCCGACCAAAATTACCCCAGAGCGCAGAGAAAACTCATCTGAGAGGCCACAAAAGACCCCAGGACAACATCTAAAGAACTGCAGGCCTCACTTGCCTCAATTAAGGTCAGTGTTCAGGACTCCACCATAAGAAAGAGGATGGGCAAAAAAACGGCCTGCATGGAGATATCCAAGGCGCCAACCACCTTTTAAGCAAAAAGAACATTAAGGCTGTCTCAATTTTGCTAAAAAACATCTCAATGATTGCCAAGACTTTTGGGAAAAATACCTGTGGACGACGAGACAAAAAGTTGAACTTTTTGGAAGGTGCGTGTCCCGTTACATCTGGCGTAGAGTAGATAAAGAACACAGCTTTCAGCAAAAGAAACATCATACCACAGTTAAAATAGGTGGTGGTGGTAGTGTGATGGTCTGGGGGTGTTTTGCTGCTTCACGGCCTGGAAGGCTTGCTTGTGATAGATGGAACCATGAATTCTACTGTCTACCAAAAAATCCTGAAGGAGAATGTCCGGCCATCTGTTCGTCTAATCCAAGCTGAAGCGATCTTGGTGCTGCAGCAGGACAATGACCCAAAACACACCAGCCAATCCACCTCTGAATGGTGCAAGAAAAAAAAAATGAAGACTTTGGAGTGGCCTAGTCAAAGCTGACACTGAATCCTATTGAGATGTTGTGGCATGAACTTAAAAAGGCGGGGTTCATGCTAGAAAACCCTCAAATAAAGCTGAATTACAACAATTCGCGAGGATGAGTGGACCAAATTCCTCCAGAGCGCTGTAAAAGACTCGTTGCAAGTTATTGCAAACGCTTGATTGCAGGTATTGCTGCTAGGGGTGGCCCAACCAGTTATAGGTTCAGGGGGGGGCAATTTCTTTTTCACACAGGGCCATGAAAAAAATTTTTCTCACTAAATATAAAAACCATCATTTAAAACTGCATTTTGTGTTCAATATGTTTATCTTGACTAATAGTAACGGTTTTTGATGAGCAGAAACATTTAAGTGTGACAAACATGCAAAAGAATAAGAAATCAGGAAGGGGGCAAATAGTTTTTCACACCACTGTATGTATCCTAATGTGGCGGCTCCCCCTACATTAGGATACATAGTTGTTTGCTTATCACAACAGTGTATCTAGAAGCAGGATTGTTTCCTTTGGTTGGTAACAACGAACTGTGGGGCAGGATTGAAGCGGATGACTGGAGGGACGCTCAAAGTACGGAGAGACGGGAGACGGCACCGCTGGGAGCGCAGAAGTTTCTGAACGCCCTGGTGAAGAGTGTGGTCCGTCCGTTAAGAGGTATCGTATGTAAGTCGGACATGGCTTCTCCCTTTAAGTCCCGATAACATACTATGTGCTGCTTTTTGTGTTGCTGCTACAGAACCAGGAGACGTATCTGTGGGGGAGGCCTACCTTGTTTTTAAGTAACCGGGAACGCCCGCTATTTAGGTGTATGATTTATATGAAGGTGTGGGCTATTTTTAGTAAGTTGTGGTGTATCCAATAAAGTGTTTTTGTATTGTGACCCGTAATATGGTTGTGCCGTTTTTGGGGGATCTTGGTGAATTATCCCTGTGCCACCTACACCATAAATAACTCTGTGTTAAGTGAATCATCCCCCGCAAAAATCGCTTTCTCTTCCAAGTAACACAGCCCTAACTTGTCTAATCTGCCTGCATATTCAAGCCCCTTCCATTCCCCTTATTAATTTAGTTGTCCCTTCTCTGAACTGCTTCCTTTTCTCTAAGGTGTCCCTTTTGTATATGGGATTCCAAAACAACACCGCATATTTCCAAATGAGCCTTACCATTGCCTGTGTAAAGAGGAGAATAAATTTTTTTCTCTTGAATCGTATTCCTCTCTTTTTACAAGACAATATCTTTCTAGCTCTAGCCGTGGCTGTCTGGCTTGTTTGTGTACAGCTAAGTCTTTTATCTTCCAGAACCCACCCCAAAACTTTTTCCAATACAACGGACGGACCACACTCTTCACCAGGGCGTTCAGAAACTTCTGCGCTCCCAGCGGTGCCGTCTCCGTCTCTCCGGACTTTGAGCGTCCCTCCAGTCATCCGCTTCAATCCTGCCCCACAGTTCGTTGTTACCAACCAAAGGAAAACAATCCTGCTTCTAGATACACTGTTGTGATAAGCAAACAACTATGTATCCTAATGTAGGGGAGCCGCCACATTAGGATACATACAGTGGTGTGAAAAACTATTTGCCCCCTTCCTGATTTCTTATTCTTTTGCATGTTTGTCACACTTAAATGTTTCTGCTCATCAAAAACCGTTAACTATTAGTCAAGATACATAATTGAACACAAAATGCAGTTTAAATGATGGTTTTTATTATTTAGTGAGAAAAAAATTTTTTTCATGGCCTGTGTGAAAGAAATTGCCCCCTGAACCTAATAATGGTGGGGCCACCATAGCAGCAATAAACTGCAATCAAGCGTTTGCAATAACTTGCAACGAGTCTTTTACAGCGCTCTGGAGGAATTTTGGTCCACTCATCCTCGCAGAATTGTTGTAATTCAGCTTTATTTGAGGGTTTTTCTAGCATGAACCGCCTTTTTAAGGTCATGCCACAACATCTCAATGGATTCAGGTCAGGACTTTGACTAGGCCACTCCAAAGTCTTCATTTTGTTTTTCTTCTCAGCCATTCAGGGTGGATTGCTGGTGTGTTTTGGGTCATTGTCCTGCTGCAGCACCCAAGATCGCTTCAGCTTGAGTTGACGAACAGATGGCCGGACATTCTTCCTCCTTCAGGATTTTTGTGTAGACAGTAGATTCATGGTTCCATCTATCACAGCAAGCCTTCCAGGTCCTGAAGCAGCAAAACAACCCCAGACCTACAACACTACCACCACCATATTTTAACTGTTGGTATGATGTTCTTTTGCTGAAATGCTGTGTTACTTCTACGCCAGATGTAACGGGACACGCACCTTCCACAAAGTTCAACTTTGTTCCGCGTTCACGATCCCACAAGTTGTGATTGTTTTCCCCCAAGTTGGAATCATTAATGCGATTGTATTTAGCGAAATCTGCTTGTACAAGCTAATGTCTTTGCAAAAGTGGTTTGCGCTCCTTGGATGCGAGTATTTCTTTTGCCATGCAGGCCGTGTTTGCAGTCTCTTCTTATGGTGGAGTCCTGAACATGACCTTAATGAGGCAAGTGAGGCCTGCAGTTCTTAGATGTTGTCCTGGGGTCTTTTGTGGCCTCTAGATGAGTTTTCTCTGCGCTCTGGGGTAATTTTGGTCGGCCGGGCCACTCTGGGAAGGTTCATCAACTGTTCATGTTTTTGCCATTTGTGGATAATGGCTCTCACTGTGGTTCGAGTGGAGTACCAAAGCTTTAGAAATGGCTTTATAAACCTTTACCAGACTGATAGATCTCAATTAAGTTATTTTTTTTAACTTATTTTATAAGGGGGGCAATCACTTTTTCACACAGGGCCATGTGATTTGGAGTTTTTTTTTCTCACTAAATAATCAAAAAACCATCATTTAAAACTGCATTTTGTGTTCAATCATGTTATCTTGACTAATATTTAATGGTTTTTGATGAGGAGAAACATTTAAGTGTGACAAACATGCAAAAGAATAAGAAATCAGGAAGGGGGCAAATAGTTTTTCACACCACTGTAGTTGTCTGCTTATCACAAAAGTGTATCTAGAAGCAGGATTGTTTCCTTCGGTTGGTAACAACGAACTGTGTGGCAGGATTGAAGCAGATGACTGGAGGGATGCTCAAAGTCCGGAGAGACGGCGCCGCTGGGAGCGCAGAAGTTTCTGAAGTCCTGATAACATACTATGTACTGCTTTTTGTGTTGCTGTTACAGAACCAGGAGACATATCTGTGGGGGAGGCCTACCTTGTTTTTAAGTAAACCGGGAACGCCCGCCTATTAGGGTGTATGATTTATATGAAGTGGTGGGCTATTTTTAGTAAGTTGTGGTGTATCCAATAAAGTGTTTTTTGTATTGTGACCCGTAATATGGTTGTGCCGTTTTTGGGGGATCTTTGTGAATGGTGGTAGTTCCCCAGACACGATCTTTTGTATAATGATGATAGTTTATCCCCTTGAGCACCACTTGATTTAAGTGTTCCATAAGGGTTTAATGAGTTGTGCGACATTTTATTATATTTGTTGGCACAGGGATTATTATATCCCAAATGCATCACCTTACATTTATTAACATTGAATCTCATCTGCCATTCTGCTGCCCATTTTGATAATCTATCTAGGTCTGCTTGCAGCACTTGCACATCATTTAAGGTTTCTAAAGCTCTGCAAGTTTAGTGTCATCGCAAACACAGAGAACTTGCTCTCAAAGACCCCCTTCTAAGTCATTATAGAAGGATTTAAAGAAGCGGCCCCAGTAAAAAACCCCTGAGGCATCACCTTAGCCCACATAAATGTAGCTCCATTTACCACCAATCTCTGTTTGCGAGCCAAAACCAATTCTCATCCCATGAACAAATTTTTCTTCTAGGCCAACAGTCCTTAGTTTATACATTAGTTGCCTAGGTGGCACAGTATCAAAAGCTTTTGCAAAATCCAAGTACATCCACTGCTGTGCCTGAATCTAAATTTTTACTCACTTCTTCATAAAAACCAATTAAATTTGTCTGGCATATCTATTTCTTCCTCAGAAATCCATGCTGACATCTACTAATAAGATCAGTTCTGGAGAAAATTCAAGGCTATGATGCTCTCGTAACAAAGTTTCCAGCACCCTTCCTTAACACTGAGGTTAGGCTTACAGGTCTATAGTTATCAGCTGTGAACGACTACCTTTTTGAATATTGGTATTACTTAGTCTTTTTCCAATCCAGCAGCAACATCCCCAGACCAAAGTGAATCTGAAAAGATGAGGAACAGTGGTTTGTGATAGAAACTGAACTAAGCTCTTTTAAAATTTGGGTATGCAATCCATCTGGTCCTAGATTCTCCTTCAGCCAATTTGAATACTCCTCATTTCGTACCCTACCCATATTATTACAATCCCTGCTGTAAGGACTAGGATTCTCTATAGTGAAACCAATGTAAAAAAGCGGTGTAGCAGATAGCCTTTTTGCATCCTCTACAAGCATCTCAGCCCCATTGTTTTATTGGTCCCACATTCTCAGTCCTCACTTTTTACCATTTATATACTTAAAAACATTTTGGGGTTGGACTGCTTTGTTCGGAGGCTATCATATTTCATTTTCTATTTTAGCTAGTTTATGACTTTCTTGCACTCTTATTACAACTTTATATACTCCCTGTAGACTGTTCTGTTCCCTCTGATTTCAAAAATTTAAAAGCACTTTTTCTTTTTTTTCTTTCCATTTCCCTTTTTACCTGAGTGTTAAGCCATGCAGGAGTGGCCCTAATTTTTTTACACTTGTTCCCTAAAGGTACAAATTTAGAAATGATATAGTTTAATATCTCTTTAAAAGTGGTCCACATCTGCTCAGTATCTTTACCTAGAAACAAATTCCCCCAGTCTATGAGAGCAGGAGTGATTCCTTTAAACATGCATAAAATTAGCTTTCCTAAAGTTAAAAGTTTTTGTCAACCCAGTGCACTTTAGTTTTTTGAAACTATATTAAATGACACTATATCAGGATCCACTATTCCCTAAGCTTTCCATTACACCTTAATTTCCAAATGAGTTTCAAGGTTGTAAGATATCACCAGAATTCAACAATGCATTCTGTCTAGTAGAACTTCTACCATCTGTAAGAAAATGCTCTAATGAAATTTAAGAACTTTATACTTTTTGAGGTGCTGGCAGTTCCCCTACTCATCATAACCAAAAACATGCCCCATGCCAGCAGCCTCCACAACTGCATATGAGATTCATTTCCACCTCCTCCCTGGCATTTGGGCGGCTTATAACCTACCCCAACAATTAATTTACCACACCTTCTTGCTTCCCGTACACAGCTCCACCCATTTGTTATTGCATATTGTTTATACCCTCATGTATTCCATCTTTTAGATTTGGCTTCAATTCCTGTTTAACATACATAATACTCCCCCCTCCTTTCTTATGACTCTATCATGTCTAATAAGGATATCCTTAAATATTTACTGGCCAGTTCGTGTGAATCATTTAAACCATGTTTCTGCTATACCATCATACCTTTCCTTTAAAACTATTGTTCTAGTTCCCCAGTTTTTAGCCAGACATCTTGCATTTGTAAACATACATTTTAGATTATCAATTGATTAAAATAAAAGGGTAAAAATACAGGGGAGAGGAAAGTTTCATAATCTGTGACACAATTTGTATGTAATACACCAGGTTTTAATGAATGTGTCTTTTTTCAGTTTTATTGTAGCTAGATATTAACCCTTCTCGCTGCACATAAAATGGCCATCTCTTTGCCCATTTTGGGATAGAAGCGATAGTTGTACTTTGCAAGTGCCTTGGAAGAGAACTGTTCTGGGCACATTAAAAAGAATCCTCATTGGACTTTAATGGAAAAGAAAGTATAAGAACAGCAGGTCTATGGACATTGCCCTTCAAACGTAAAATAAAAGGGTTGCTATACTGTTTATAGGTTGTTAATTACCATTTGTGGTATTGGCCTCAGAGAATGGTTATGAGTATATTTTCAGTCACATGATGGATATGAACCATGTCTGATTTGTCACAGACCAAAAGGCAGGTGTGTTTTAGCCATTTTCTAAAAATGGGGTTAAAGTCCTACAGGTGATATCAGAGATAGAATTGCAAAGAGCCTCTGGGCTAATTAGACAGAGCATGCCTCCAGTTTTCAGCCTTTGTTGAGGGTGTCTTCTCCTACAATTAGTCTTATGGTAATATAAATCCTTTAAACTGCAGTTTTTAATATTTTTTAATATTGCTATGGCAATAGAATCCCTTGCATGAAAAAGGACTTTGCACAGGCCTCTATACTGTAACATTTATGCAGGTTTGTATGTAAGTTTTTGCCAACCATTGCTGTGGCAATTTCCCCCAGAATTAGTCTTAGCGCAATTTATAAAGGCATTGAATACTCTGTTTCAGTCATGTTTTCACAATTTGCTTATCGACAAACATTCTCAATACATTGTGGCGAAAACCATCAGTAAAAAGGGTTTATGTCATTAAGTTAAGCCTCACACTCAATAGCAATAATGCATTAGTGGGCAATTTCTATGCTCACTGAAAGGTGTCAGTACATAATGTTCCAACGGTGGGTTTCCCACATAAAAAGTGTTATGAGGGGTTGTTAAACTATTTTCTTTCATTTACTGCAAACAATTTTTGTTTTTTTTTTTCATTTTCACATGTACAGAAGTGTCTCTCTAAATGTTTAACCTCTATTTTTTAAGTTCTAAAGACCCCCCCCCCCGTTATTGGTAGAAGGTCGGTAATATTTTGATGCTTTATTAAACTTAAAGGGGAACTGTGTCCAAAAATGACTTTAGGTAAATTGATAGGAATTTCTACCCTAAGAATATAGCGCATTGTATTTCCATTGTTTATTTTGCATAGTTTGAAGATATTTCCTTTTGTGTGTGATATGGCACCAGCATCACCAGGTCCCCTGGCACTTCCTGCTTCCTGCTCTGAAACTGTCAGTCAATCTGTCCTGTATCTCCTCCTCCCTCTTGCAGCCCCCCTGGTCCCTCCCACTCATGGACTCCATGGTCCCTCCAGTTGCAGGCCCCATGCCCTTTATCTTACAGCCCCATGTGGCCCGCCATTCGCAGGTGTTGTGGCCCCACCCACTCGTGGGTGCCATGGCCCCACCAATCATGTGTGCCATGGGGTCCCGCCCCAATCATTGTGTGCCGTGGCCCCCGCCCAATACATGGATGCCGTGGCCCGCCCACTCACGGGTGCCTGGGTTACTCAGGACCCCCCTACAGAAAACTGGAATCAGCCTTTTCAGGCAGAGTGAGAACTATAAACTTCTTGGCAGCCAATTTCTCATTGGAGACCAGCCCGGGGGGCATTTGCCACTCAGCCTACGGGCCAGTCCTCCGATGACACACACATTATATATATACAGTTGTTTACTAGGTGGTAGCTGAAATGTTATGTTCCCTTGTTGACATGTAAGATTGTTTAAGGAGGGGACACATTTGTCCACCCTAAAACGGGGAAGAAACATTTAAACTCAAGTTACTACAACTTGTGAAGTCAATATTGTTAGGTGTAGTACTATGGTGCCCTTGTGTCACCTATAATTGGTGTGGAGATACTCAATCCATCAAATCTAGAATCTCCCAACTTAGACACAGATGATGCAGATAGTTTATTTTAAATGTATGGTGCTGGAGGTGGTCCCTGTGCCATTTAGGGGGGAGGGGGGATTGCAAGCTGAAAACTCTGCCAAGAGAGGTGTGGTGGATTCACGCGGCTTGGACTATGACCTGTTATTTGTTTTTAGGTCTGGTCGTTGTCTTTATTGAACATCAACTATGTGGTATTTGTATATTTACGTAGTTTCAGGTTGGGACATGATGGGGGGGTGTGTTGTGGAGGGATTGTGGTAGGACATTTCCTGTTATACTCTATAAAGTGTAGTTGTTTGATGTAAATGTAGCAGTCAGTTTTTTCATGTTGTGATTGTACATAGACTGTAGTAATAAACAATTCAAGTATGAGGTTGTATACTTGAGTGCAGTGTCGTGGACAATTTATATATATGTATACTTGGGTATATAAACCGACCTGAGTATAAACCAAGATACCCAATTTACTTGACCATTACTGCCTTCTAATTGCTGTATTTAGTTGCTCTTTGAATGGACAGCAGAAGTCCCATACAGTAATAGCCAATCCAGTAGGCTATTACTGTATGGGACTACTGAATAGGAATTCTGCTGTCCATTTAACCCTTTCACTGCCACAGACGTGTAATACGATCTGTGCAGAAAAAGGACCAAACTGCCACAGATCGTATGCATGCAGGGCCGTCTCGCTAATGAGGTGTGGGATGACTACTTGGTGCAGAGCGGCACCTGTCTATGCCCCTGGGAAGCGGCAGTTGTGGGGTAAGGAAAAATTTCACTTGCCGAGATGCCAGACGCAACAGGAGTGGAGAAGGAGGAAGTGCCCGGATTTGAAGCGGCATTTGAAGGGACATAGCTAATTGTTTTTTAAAGCTTACTGGCGCCAGGGTTTGCAGGCAGGGGCAGACTTCAATGGAAATTTTGGTTTGGCGCTGTTGCGTAGAAAGTGTAGCCTGCGTTGCTTTAAAATGCAGCTGGTGGTACACTCCCTGGACCCTGGGGAAATAAGTGTGTCCGATTCCTTTAAGCTGCTCTCAGTTATGTAGGCGGGACCTCGCTTCCTTGTCTAGGTCCTGTGAAGAAGGACCGTCTGTGGGCGGAGCCTGAGCAGAGCGAGGGAAGTTCTTCTTCTGATTGTGAAAGTCCCCTGGTCTCTGTGCTGTAACTTATAGTAGCTCCAGTAAGCTGAAATAGGAGAGAGACTGGGGATTCCTGTGCCAGTGCTAATAGGGCTGCCGGGACCTGTCCAGTAGTAACCCAAGTAGTTACCTGTTCGTAAAGGTGGGGGCTGGGGGCCAGCCAGGAAGGGCTTGCCATTAAGGCAGAACCGATGATTGTTTATAGGGTCTGCCTGCTGTATTAGGCTAATAAGTGGGGTATTGGAATAACTTAAGTAATTGATTAGTATCATTGTTTGTGATAAGAAATGCCAATAATAAATTATGGGGTCAGTTTTATTAATTTAGATCATTGAATATTAATTATTGATCATTCAATTTATTAATTGGAGAGAAATTGATAGATGTATAATGAATAGGTAGGTGTATGTTGAGTGGTGTGTTTTGTACAGTATATGTGAGAGAATATATGATACAGTATGGATGAGAGAGAGTGTGTAGTATACAGTATGTGTGAGAGTGTTCTACAGTATATGTGACTGCATATTTTCACTCGTGTGTGAGGTGTGTATGTACAGCATGTGTGTGAATGTGTATGTGAAAGAGTTTTCCAGCCAATTCAATTTTTTAAATGATAACCAGTCTTAGAGTTGCCAGCTAATACATTTTTCTCATTTTAATGTCAAAAGTTGTTTGTTTTTTGCCAGCTATGTTGTTTGAATCAAAAAGGTGTACCTAGATTTCTTTTTCCTTAAGGGGCATATTTATAAAGCACCGAAAATAGCGCCAAAAATTATAGCCGCACAGCGCGGAGCCGCGAAAATAGTGCTATCGCCGTATTTATAACGGCGAGCGCCATTCCCGCGATATGCTGCGGTAATTTTAAGCCCCTTACTGCGCGAGCTACGGTATCGCCGGAAGGGACTTAAAATCCTTCCCGACGCCTCTCCTAAGGGGGCGGGGCATACGCCAACCCCGCCCACACACCCCGGCGGCGGACCACCCGCCGCCGCTTCCCAGCAGCCCCTCCCAACCCGTTCCCGCGCTCGCGGCAATTCCTCGGAACGGGAGGCTAGGAGGGCTGCCGGGAAGGGGCCGCTCCCGGGGGAGGGGAAGGGAGGGAGCCGCTGGGAGGGGTGGAGGCTCCCTCCAGCGGGGCCCTGAGAAGGGCCTTTTGGGGCTTAGTGGGTCCCGCAGCTCGAACCGGGACCCCCCCTCCCCGGCCCTTGTAAGGGCCTTTGCGGCATTACAAGTGCCCTTGCCGGCTCTGACAAGAGCACTTTGGGCTTAAGGGGTCCGCAGCTCGAACGGGCCCCCTCCCCGGCCTTATCAAGGGCCCTTGCGGGCACTGACAAGTGCCTTTGGCGGGGGTCCCGCAGCTCGAACGGGACCCCCAGTGCGGCTCTTAAAGAGGCCCTTGGCGGCGTTCTTCTGTCTTCCCAGTCCCGGCGACACCAGCCCGCCGAGGCCGCCGACCCCGTAGAGGTACCCTGCGGCCGCCAGGGTACCCCCGTCGGGCGCCGGCGACCTCAACGAGGCCGATGTTGCCGGCGTCTTGATGTCCGACGCGACGTATTCGACTCGGCGAGGACCCACCACTCCCACTCAATGGTCGGCCGATTGCTTTTACATTATACAATCAGATTCTGGAAAGTCTGGAAATCTGATTGGTTAATGGTAAGCAATGTATTAAAAAATTACCAATCAGAAAGAACGATATGGATTTCTGCCAACCTATATAAAAGAGCTTTCCGTCTTCGCCGCGGAACTCAATGCCATCCGCAGTAGAGGCTGAAGAAAGAGAAAAATAGCGTCTGGCACATCGGCTCCGCTGAGGCGGACAGGTTGCCCAGCGGGCTCACCTGTCGGCCGACAGTGAGTTGCCTGGGCATAGGCGACCTGAGTGGGGTGTTGGAATGTCGCAGCCCGAAATTGAGACGTCGCCCAAGGCTCTTTTTAAGAGCGCACACACTGGTGGTCCCTGGTTCGCGCTGCGGTGACCCCCGCCAAAGGCACTTTGTCTTGCCGCAAGGTGCACTGTGTAAGGCCGAAAGGCCCTTACAAGGCCGGGGGGGGTCCCGGTTCGAGCTGCGGGACCCACAGCCCACAAGGCACTTGTCAGTGCCGTCAAGGGCCTTATAAGCCGGACTGGAGGGGGTCTGTTTCGGCTGCGGGACCCAAGAGCCCTCAAAGGGTATTGGTTAGAAGCCGCAAGGGCACTTGTAAGTGCCTGCAAGGGCAGGCCTACACAAGGGCCGGGGAGGGGTCCCGGTTCGAGGCTACGGGACCCCTAAAGCCCAAAGGAATTTCAGTGCCGCAAGGGCCCTATAAGGGCTGGGAGGGGTCACTGTTTCGAGATGCGGACCCCTTAGCCCAAAGGCTCTTGTGAGACGCTGCAAGGGCACTTTAAGTGCCGCAAAAGCCCCTGATAGGGCCGGGGAGGGGGGTCCGGTTTCGAGGTGCGGGAACCCCTTAGCCCTACAAAGGCTCTTGTCAGAAGAGCCGCAAGGGAACACTTTGTAAGTGGCCGTCAAAGGCCCTTACAGGGCGCGTGGAGGGGTGTCCCGGTTCGACGGCGGGACCCCCTTAAAGCCCCAAGAAAAAAGGGCCCTTCTCAGGGCCCCGTGGAGGGAAATGGACTCAAGGGGAGAAGGTAGAGAGTAGAGAGATAGATAAATAGAGCTGCAAAAGGAAAGAGAAGTGTGAGAAGATAGAGTGATTAGAGCAATGCAGGAGAAATTAGAGTTGTTGGAGTGATTAGGATTAGAGACTGCTGGATTGAGACGAGGGAGTTATGAGAGATAGAGGATAAAGACTGAAGGAGAAAGAAAGTGTGAGAAGAGAATCCACTGCAGAGAGAGGGTAGAAATGGTGGGGTGAGATAAGAGATAGAGACTGCAGGACAGAGCAATGGAGATAGTGATATATAGACTGCAGAAAGAGAGATAATGTGAAATAGAGAATAGTAGAGTCACAGGAAAGAGAAATGTAAGAAAGGATGGAGGTATAGCCCACAGCAAGGAGAGAGCAGTGTGTGAGAAATAAGGAGGATAGAACTGAATGAGAGAGAGGGGAGAGATAGATGAAGTCTGCAGGAAAGAAGGAGAGAGTGTGTGAGAGATCAGAGGATAGAGACTGTCAGGAGAGAGAGAGTGTGTGAGAGATAGGGAATACTTAGACTGCCAGTAGTAGGATCGGGAGGAGTGAGATGATAGAAGGAGAGCCTGCATGAAAGACAGAGAATGTGAGAGAGAATAGAGACGCAGGAGGAGAGAATTTGAGAGAAAGATGATAATAGGACTACGAAGAGAGAGAGAATGGAAATAGCAGATAGAGAGGCTGCAGAAATATAATTTGAGAGTATATCAGGGATAGCAACGCAGAAGAGTAGATGTAGATATATGTGAATAGAGACTGCCAATGTGTGAGGATAGAGTCTGTCGTAGATAGACGAAAATAGAATAGAGACTGCGAAGAGAGAGAGGGGGTGTGTGAGAAATAATGGGTAGAGATGAGGTAGAAAGAGAGTATGTGAGAGATATTGATAAAGACTGCAGTAAGTGAGATAGATGTGAGACGATAACGAATAGAGACATGGTAAGAAAGAGTGATTGTAAGATGATAGAGGGTAGAGACTGCAGGAGAAGAGTGGTGATAGATAGAGATTAAGACTACAGAGGAGGCGGACGAGAGAGGGTGTTGAGAAAGCGCGAATTAGAGAGTGTCAGAAAAATTGTGTGCGAAGCTAAAGGATAGAAACTGCAGAAGAAAAGAGTTTGTGTAGAGATCAGTATGAGACTGCAGGAGAGAGTGTTAGAGTAGAGGATAAGAGACACGAGACCTTCTGTCTGTTCTCAACTTAGGGACCATTACTATCTGTTATCATGTATTCGGACCATTACTGTCGTTCTCAACTGATAGGCATCATTACGTCTGTGTTCACTGTTATGGGACCATTACTATTGTCTCATCCTGATCGGACATATACGTGTCTGTTCTCACTGTCATAGGCCATACTGCCGTTTTACTGTGGGGCTTCTGTTTTTTCACTGTATGGGACCATTACGTCTTTTCTCACTGTGTATGGACTGTTGTCTTTCTTGTAAGACTTTACTGTCTGTTCTCAACTGTATGAGGACCGTTAACTGTCTGTCTTCTTACTGGTCTTTATGGGATTTACTTCTGTCCCACTGTATAGGCCATAGGCGTCCATTACTGTCTGGTTTTCACTGTTATGGGACCATTACTGTTCTGTTTTCACTGTATGGGACTTTACTGTTCTGTTCTACTGTATGGGACCATTCTGTCTGTTGTCACTGTATAGGACCCATTTCTACTGCCTGTTCTCACGTATGGACCATTACTGTCTGTTTTCACGTGTATGGGAAACCATACTTTCTGTTCTCACTCGTAGTCGGGCCCATTACTGTCTTTTGGTTTTCACTGTATAGGAACCGTTACTTGTCTGTTCTCATGTATAGGACCGTTACTGTCGTTTCTCACTGTATAGGGACCATGTACTGTCTGCTCTAACTGTTATGGGACCATTACTGTCTGTTGTTCACAGGGGACGGTATAGGGGCGCACGCGTTACTGTCTGTTCTTCACATGATTGGACTTTTTCTGCTTTTTTTATCTGTATGGGACCATTACTGTCTGTTTCTCACTTGTATAGGACGATATACTGTTGGGCTCCATGTATAGAAACCATCTCTGTCTGTTTTCTTGTAGGGACCATTACTGTCGGTTCTCACTGTATGTGGACCATTTACTGTCTGTTTGTCACTGTATAGTGACCATTACTCTTACTGTTTCTCACTGTATGGGAACCGGTTACTGTCGCGTTTGTCACTGTAGGGACCATTACTGTCTTTTCTACTGTAAGGAACAATCTACTCTGTTTTCACTGTTATAGAACATGCTGTTTCGTCAATCTGTTAGCGGGAACCTTCCTGTTCCATTCTCACCTGCCATGAAGTGGTAGATGCCTCAAACCGAAACATAATTTACTGCCAGAGTTATCTTGCATAGTTACTTTATATGTCATATCATATTCAGCTTTAGATAGTTGGTTAGTTAGGTAAGTTACACTTAGGCCCTATTTAAAAGAGCTACTTGAGCTGGTGGCAGTTCTTTTGGGCAAAATTCCTTTATCTTTCTCTGGAATATGGTGTCGGATAAATGTCTATTTAAAGAGAAACTGTAAATAATAGTGCAAGTTCAAAAGACAACAATGTAGCCGCCGCCTACACCCCACACCAAACCAAGCATGGCCATAAACAAGGCACACCCCAACAATCAAAGCCACGCCAACTCATTTTTTTGCAGGGCGGCATATTGGGCTGCAATCAGAAGGTTGTGGCTTACGGTGGCAAAACCCCTAAGAGACACCCTCCCCTGTATTACAACGATTGTGCATGTTCCTCTTTAACTTAAAAAAAAAAGGGAGGCACCTTATGTACCAACCTAGCCCCTCGATCTGCATCAGTTTCTAAAACGATGGGGGGGATCGGGAGATATCATACTTGATCTGTAGTGCAATGTGTAGGAGCAGCCGGCTTCAGGAAGATCGATTTTTGTCACGAGAACCTAATATCCCTATAGATTCCAGAACAAGGCAGGTTTCATTAAAAATTGGCAGCACTGTGATGGCCGCATACATTGTCGGTACTCCTGGCAAGGGATATAAGAGCCTGTGAGCCGAAAGAAATATCTAACCCAGTTCTCTAAAAACATAAAAACCATCCTCCCAACTCCAGCTTTTAGCCATACATTACTCTTTCTAGATCCTTTGTCTCCCTAACTTAGCAATTTGGCTTGCAGTATTCCGAAAATAATGTTTATGGGTAGGGAAATATTGGACTTTCAGTCCCTATAGACAGCACACCTATAGTCACATAGGACTTTCTGGACTCTCTCGGTCAAATACTTATAAACGGCAAACAATATCAAAAAAAATCATCACCCCCATTACAGGTCCACACTTCCAGCAGCGGAAATTAATTACTCACATTAAGCTGTGCTTTTCTGCCACGTCCCTAGATATCACGCTGCAAGATGAGTGCTAAAAGACCGCCTCCTAGACGACACAGGACATGATAACATAACACTTGTGTCATGGGGGATGGTGAATGTTTGTTTACAGTGAAGAGGTATCGTATGTAAGTCGGACATGGCTTCTCACTTTAAGTCCCGATAACATACTATGTACTGCTCTGTGTGTTGTTGCTACAGAACCAGGAGACGTATCTGTGGGGGTGGCCTACCTTGTTTTTACGTAACCGGGGATGCCCGGTATTTAGGTGTATGATTTATATGAAGGTGTGGGCTATTTTTAGTAAGTTGTGGTGTATCCAATAAAGTGTTTTTGTATTGTGACCCGTGATATGGTTGTGCCGTTTTTGGGGGATCTTGGTGAATTATCCCTGTGCCACCTACACCATAAATAACTCTGTGTTAAGTGAATCTGTATTGGAAAAAGTTTTGGGGGTTCTGGAAGATAACAGACTTGCTGTAGCAAACAATGCCAGACAGCCACGGCTAGAGCTAGAAAGATATTGTCTTGTAAAAAGAGAGGAATACGATTCAAGAGAAAAAAATATTATTCTCCCTCTTTACAAGGCAATGGTAAGGCCTCATTTGGAATATGCGGTGTTGTTTTGGAATCCCATATACAAAAGGGACACCTTAGAAAAGGAAGCAGTTCAGAGAAGGGCAACTAAATTAATAAGGGGAATGGAGGGGCTTGAATATGCAGGCAGATTAGACAAGTTAGGGCTGTTTACATTGGAGAAGCGATTTTTGCGTGGGGATATGATAACCTTATACAAATATATTAATGGGCCATACAATGAACTCTTTGGTGCATTGTTCACGAATAGGTCATATCAGAGGACATCCTTTAAGGTTGGAAGAAAAGTGAATAACGAATAGGTGAATAGGTTGAACTGGATCGTCTTTATTCAACCTCAATTACTATGTTACCCTACTTTCTACCCCAGGGCTCACAAACTATGGACTTGATAAGGAATAAGGAATGTTTTTAGGGGTTTTGCCTATGATGCATACTTTAATGCACAATGATATATTTGATGAATACATATCAAAAATATAATTTAAAGATTATATAAGGTGCAATATAAGGCTATTACACCACCAAGGAGTTCCCTGACCATATAAAAGCACAAGGCTGTGGGCCGAGAGCTTTTATACCTGGCAGGGAACCCCAAAGTTGCGTAATAGCCGTATATTAACACTGTAATGGGGTGCATTATTTCTTATAATACACAAGTTGGTATATTTTCAATAAGAGATGTTAATGATGGGTTAAAATGAAAGTATTTATTGTAGTAACTATTTTCAGTTTATAGTAACAGTTGATATATATATTTGTTTAATAGAACATTGTTAAATATTTAACTTTAACAATGTAATTTGATATTGATGTAAATATGAAATTACTCTAAGTCAGAGGATTCTATTATTCTCTTTCTTTCGGTTGTGTGGTTGTGATGTGTGTGTAAATATTTACTGAATTTGGAGTATAATAAAGTTTAAAGTTTTCTGCCAACATTGTTTGTAGTGTGTTTTTTGATTCTATGTTAATGTCTTGATCCTTGTATGTTGATCTTAAAGGTTGTTTATTTGTGATTCTTCTGTTTGTGTTGTGTTTTGGGATATTTGGTGTGTTTCTACTCAAAATATGTGAGATTTCTAGCTGTTGATTTTCAGTTATGGTAGTTATTTATGACGGAAATATTTTTATGGCCAGATATCTGAATAATTCACTGCGAGGGGGGGGGGGGGTGTTGTGTGTAGCAAGTTTTGAATTGTTTGTGATTCTTTCATCTTCTGGTAGTGCTGCTGTGATTTTCATTGTTGCCTTCATTGTTCTTATTTTGTTTATTCCAATTTTCATTATTCTGTACCACCTCGGAAAATCAGTTTTATAGTGTATATTTGGTGGTAGGTAGAATGGTGGGTCTGGGGCTAGCATGGACTCGTTTTTCTTTGTATTTTAGGTACTGTGATTGGGTCTCTGTCTGGGTTGTCGGGTATTTTGTACATTCTGGGCTTCACAAGTCTTTAGGGTTTTCTCCTGTCCTTGTTTTTGTTTGTCTTTCTGTGTATTCAAGGTATTTGTTTCCTGTGCTGCCTGTGTGTAATGTGATGTCCCCCCATTCTAAGTCGTATTGTTCCTTTGTTCTTAGTGCAAAGTGTATGGCTATGTGAAAAAATATTGAATTTAGTAGTGCTGTTGGGTCTTTTAGTGATAGTGTTATTATTATTATTATTATTATGGATTTATATAGAGCCACCATCTTCCGTAGTGGTTTACAATTACATTTATACATACACATCAGGCCCTGCCCCGAAGAGCTTACAATCTAAGCACAATTATTTGAAACATACAACCTATTAGTATGTCTTTATGATTGTAGAGGAAACCGGAGTGCCCGGAGGAAACCCACGCAAGCACAGGGAGAACATACAAACTCCTTGCAGATGTGTCCAAGGGTGGAATCGAACGCAGGACTTTAGCGCTGCAAGGCATCAGTGCTAACCACTGAGCCACCATGCTGCCGATTGTGTATAGTGTGTTAATGTTGTCGTCTGTCAGTGTTTGTGCCCTTGGTTACGTTTTTTTAAATATTTCATTTTGGCTGATATTGTTTGTCCTGTCAGTGGAAAGTGGCCTGTGTGGATAGTTGTGTGATTTGAGGTATCTGTCAATGCTTCCTAAGATACATCTTAGTGTGTTGTGGTTCATACTTTGTGTGTTTTATCCATCTTGCTGCCATATAAACATTGCTATTATGTTGTCTAATTCTGTATGGCGGTATGTCATGTATTTTTCTTTTTTCGTTTTATCCAAGTAAGTCTGTAGTAAAGATATGTCGTAGTTGAATTTCGTATGTTCTTCTTCTGTTGGGATTTGGAATCGTTTTTTTATTTTCTTTATTTCTTCTGTTGTTTGTTTTCAGTTGGTGGTATCTTAGGGAAAAATGACGTGTTTAGTCATGTTGTTGCTTATATTTGGTTTTTGTTATTTTATTTTTTTCTGTTTTTTTACCTGTTTATGTTTCCATTTTCCTCTGTGAGATGATTTATTTGTTGCTGTAATTGGTCTGTGAAAAGATTAATTATATTAATTATGTGGTAGATATTTTTTATTGTTTCTTTTTTTTAATGTTGTCTTACCTGTTTTATTTTCTTCTGTTATCAGTATTGTGAGTATGTCTGGTTATTCTTTTATTTTAATTGTTATTGTTTTCCTTTTGTATCCAGCTAGTTTGTTTCTTTGTGGTAATTTTGCTTTGCTGTGAGAGGTTTGGTTTGGTTCATTAATGTAGGTGTGCTTTTATTTTTGTTTATTGGTTAATTTTATGTTGTAAGTTGTTTTGTGTTTTTTTGTTATCATTTGCGTTTTATTTATATATTATTTAGCTTTCTTGTAATGGTTTTATGTAGTTTTGCGATTTCATTTATTTCTTTTCATTTTTTAATAGTTGGTTTTCCCCTGCTGTTTGTGTTGTGGATTATTCCATTGCGCGGCTTTAATGTGTGCCGGTTAGCGCATGCACGCCAGTACTTGTTTTGGCTTCGTTGTTGGAGTGTGGATGTCTGCCCTTCAGTTGCGGCGTGCACCTGTTTACTGAGTTACATCAAACTGTTCACTTCCGTTGCGTGTGCTGTGTTGGCGTCTTGGCTTTGTTGCTTCAGTGGAGCGAGGATTGCAGATAAGTTTGGTTTTTTTTAGCTGAGATCTGAGGTTTATGTTTGGAGGAGCTGGAGTGTTAAATATTCTTATAAAAATCATCTACGTAATTTAGTGATTTTTATAAGGATATATTCCACTGCAGATCCTATGTTAAAAAAGATAATTTGTGTATTATATATGTATACGCTTAATTAAGCCCCTAATTGAAACCTGTGCGGGCATGATCTCAAGAAGTTCCACTTCACAGTTATCAAAGCTTTGGGAAATTATATTAATATCCTGTTGCCTGTGTTATAGTTATTTGTTTAAAGTTGGATGTGTGTTTCCTAATATTAAAGTATATTAACTTTTATTGTTATACTGTATATAGTTGTTGTGATTACTTCTTAAAGACAGATGGCTAATTTCATTAATGTTAAATAGCAAGATTGGTCAGTCGGTTGATTCCTTGCCTGACTTCAATAGTACAATTATGTTTGCCTGATAGATGGTGGGAGGTTTTTCTGATAGGTAATCACACACCTCCTCTTCAATGCATATATGTTTTAAGGTGCCCATACACTGGTAACTTGCCTGTGATGTTCCAGCAAATCCACTTTATGACTGTCATTACAGCTATAACATTGATCATAAAGTGTAATTCAGGGAACTGCTGGGCAGCAAGACGTAAAAGCCAATTAGGTGTTTGTCAGAACGAATGTCTAATCAAGTTAATCATCTAAGCAGGGTATGGCCAGCACTAGTTTCCTAGGAATATAGGAGATCCTATCTTAAAAATCTGCAAAATGTAAATGTGATATTAGGAACATAACAGCGGCAGCTGTGCAAGGTTCGCAAAGAACACCCAGACAGCCGCCACAGACTTACACTCAAAAATCACACAAATGGTGAATCCCAATTGGGACATATCTCCCGCAATATGTTTTAAAGAGTTGTAAACTTGGTATTGTGTAACTAAGCGTTTTCTGGGGCCTGAGATGGTGCTTGGGTGTTTGCGTTAACCAGAGTTTGTTTCTGGGAAAATAAATTATGGGCAGCATTGTACATTTAGTGTACAGTATGTTGCAAATAGGAAAAACTTTACCTTTAGTTTTCTTACTGCATCTCTTACCACCTCAGTACCTTTGGGTTGCTCAACAACAGTACTGCCAAGAAACTGCAAAAATAATATGTGTATATAAATTAATAAAATCTGTGGATTCATTTAAAAAATAGGATAAAATGGGATAGCGGCATTTTCTTAATATCCTCCAATACAATTTGCTTTAAAACTATTTTAGAGATTACATTTTACCTACCTTTATTTAAAGGGCTGGCTTAACAGTGGCTGGTGTGCTGGAGGGCTCACTCAACAGTGGCTGCTCAACCCCTTCAGTTCATCAGACAGTTAGGTCAGCCCTCTAGTTAAGCAGACACTTTTAGGTCAGTCTTCCAGTTTAGCAACCACTGTTAGGTCAGTCCTCCAGTTCACCAGCCACTGTTAGACCAGCCAGTGTTGACTTAACAGTGGCCAGTAAACTGGAGGGCTGACTGCACAGTGACTGCTGAACCTTCCAGCCCTCCAGTTCAGCAACCAATGATAGGTCAGCCCTCCAGTTTTCCAGCCATTGTTAGGTCAGCCATCCAGTTCACCAGCCACTAGGCCTGCCCTCCTGTTCACCACCCAGTTTTACTCCAGCCTTCCAGTTCATTAGCCAGTGTTGACTTAACAGTGGCTGGTGAACTGGAGGGATGACTTAAAGTGGGGCATATTATTTTTTAACTAATCACACAGTAATTAGGATTAAGTAATTACCACCAATCTTACATCTGTTTTTTTTCTTCTCTGACATTACTATCCCTAGTTTTTTAGCTGTGGGAGTTTTTTTTTTTTAAAGAAGACAGTTAGTCAGTAAAGAACTATTAATCACCCACCCCCTCCCCCTGGCACACTACATGTACAAACTATCCATCTTATAAAACTAATAGTTATTTCTCTGTCACTGCATGGCTAATTGATTCAGCATTAAGATCAGAAAAGGAATAAGCATTATCTGTTTCTCTGTGCTCTTTCTGTGCAGATGAACCCAATCCTGCAGTTAGCGGGAACCCAATCTTGCATGTTACTTAAATCCCAATATAGCACTGTACCAAAAGAAATAAATTACACCCCCCTCCACACACACACACACACACACACACACACACACACACACACACACACACACACACACACACACACACACACACACACACCTTCAAACTCCCACAGCCAAAAGAAAATCTTACTTGATTTAAGCATTTATTACAGCTCCCAGTGCTGCTTACCTTCCCATAGCAAAGTAGTTTTACTTTCACTATAACACAAAATCATTGGGTGAATGCTATTGTCTGTAGTGGGGCACAGATCATCTTCACTGCACATGCTCCACACTCTAGCTGTGCCTCAATTTTGGGAGGGGATGATAAATAGAGAGGAGACATGCATACTAACTAGGAGGGAGCTGAACAGGACACGAGGAGATCTAGTGACAGGGAGCACTGAGAGTAAAAAGGGATCAAGTTCCTGAAAGCACTTAAAATATAGAAAAATATAAAGGCAAGTCATTTTTTTCAGTTAAGTGTCCCTTTAACACGGCTGAAATGGAGGGCTGACTAGCAGTGGCTGGTGAACTGCAGGCAAGCCTAATAGTGACTGGGGAACTGGAGGTCTGAAATATATATGCCACATGGAGGGTGGTAATATATGTGCCAAGAAGACTGACCCAAAACAGAGACTGGTACAATACAATTTGCCCACATTGAATGGTACATTCATGTTATCCACAGTGCCTGGTACAGTACATACAAGCTGCCCACAGTGACTGGTACATGCAAGTTGTCCACACTGTGTGTGCCTCCACTCTCCTCTCTCTCCCAGAAAAATTACAGAGGACACCACTGCTCGCTTATTACAGCAGCTGTTAGCTGGGGAGGGGGCAGGACAGAGCTGGATATTTTGCATCCAGAAAGGCGAGGAGGACCTGTCATTTTAGATGGGGACAAAAATAAACTTTTGTATGGAGGGAAGACTGGGCAGGGCCCCCACCTTAATCCAGCCCTGATTCTCTACAATATAATTTTTGCAGCCAGAGATGTGATACAAGGCTTATTTTAAATGATGAGCCCTGTATCAAGGATTAAAACCACCACCTTTTTTTTTTAACAGCAAATTGACTCAGGCATACATAGTAAAAACATAACTAAAAAAACAGCCAGCTACTTAAAGGGCATGTCCACCCCCAAATCTAAAAATACTGGCCTCTCTATTTTAAAAAATCCTTACCTTATAATCCTGCTCCTTATGGTTCTTCTGCAGTCCATGTCCAAAGTCCAGGAAACTGAAGAGTAGTGGATGTCTTCCTGTTGAATGGTCTCTGCCTTCTGTGATGCCTCTGGGAGGGATGCTGAAATGTGCAGGGGAGCCCTTCCCCTCCCCCTTCCTCCCTATGGATCCCATCTGCCTGCCCTTTCTCCTAGCATAAGTATATTTACCATTCACGTGATACACCGCTGCAGAGCTGAAAATCTACTTACGCTTTCTGGTTCTAATCCATATAGCGTGTATTATCATGCATGCGCGCTATAGTGATTTCAATCAAGGAACGTGACTGGTTCAAGAGAGGTGTTAAGGAGGCCATTTATGTGAAAATAAAGAAACCAAGCCTAAATAGAGGTGGGGGGGTTCGACACCAACTGTCTGCCATGTACAATGCTGTTTTAACACCTTACTCTGGGCGTTCCTATAACACCTCTTAGCCACTATCTAATCACACCCTTAACACCTGGCTGTGATATGCTAATTGGGATTTTCCAGGGTACATAATTGCCACAGATTCTTGTACAAGTCATTCTGAATTGAGAAAGCCAGTCGGATGACTAGCGGAACGTCTTCAAGAACTACATTTCAAGTCCAGTTGATCTAATTGAATACAACAGATATACCATGACCTGGATGAATGAGAACCTTCACAAGCAGTGGCTTCAATCAATACATTAAAAGAAAAGTTCACTTTTGCAGTGAACTATTCCTTTAAAATGACTCCAGGATCATGTTTCTAGGTGCAGCCTATCAGAAGTATAAAAGTTGTTTTTCATTTCTAGTATGGTGAGCTGTGAGATAACAGCACCACTGCTCTGCCCCAAGTCTCAGTCTGCAGCATGCCCACTGCTGGGACACAGCATCAGCTGCATTATAAGCTCTACCTCCAAACTTTTTTAAAGCAAATCGCAATCCTCCATAAGATGTGCATAGGTAGAGGAAAGTACAAAGAATGGTTGCATGTCTGTAACTAGCTTCAGAAAAATATAACATTTTTAGGGGTGGGGCTTTTTACACAGCACATCACGTACTTGTCACAGACTCAGATAGACAGGACAGACAAGGAACTGTAGCTTAACAGTAAAGACACCATTCTAGTAAAGACGTCATTCTTTCAAACAAGAACTTGTATGGAGACCACAATTAAAGGGCATGTCCACCCCTCTTTCAAAAATTCAGTATGTAGCAGAACACCCCCCCAAAAGCTGGGTTTTGTTTTACTTATGTTTAACAAAGATGCTCCCAGGCTGTGTAAAGCTGCTTACAATCCCACGATCCAGCACCGGTAAGTCCACGTCTTTGCTGCTGCTGCACATGCCCGAGCAGCAGTAGCAGAGGCTAATTCGGGAATGGCAGTCAGCCACTGGCCGTGACGTCACTGTCATGGCCGTGACTGACTGCCCTTACCAGTAAGTACCTGGGAGCCCTGGCGCTGGAGCGTGGGTTTGTAAGCAGCTTTACACAGCCTGGGAAACAAAAGTAAAATGAAACCCAGATTTTATGGGGTGTCCTACTAAAAGGGGTGGACATGCGCTTTAACAATTTAAATAAATATAGTTTAAAATAATTCCATCAAATAATGCACTCTTTTGGTTCCTAGGCTGTGTCTAAATGTGCCCCTGTAAGATAGTATTGTAGGTTGATAATAGACATGTTAAATTACTCTATTTTTTATTTCACCATAGATTTAATCTGCAAAGTGGAAGATGATTATCAAACTTTCTACTTTTGAAATCTAATAAATAATCTCCAATCTTATTATTTCAGCATACATTACTATACTGTTAATGTTGTCATCATAATAGTAACAACATTAGCTTTCATTTAAGGAAATCAGATTAATAAATCTGAGAATGAGTACTTACTTTAGCATTGTAAGCAATAAAATGCTTAGACAAAGCTTCAGGGGTATGCATCCAGGATTTATCTGAAAAAAAGCATACATTTTTGTTTTATAAGTTTAAGCAACTTCAATATAAAAACAGAGCTAAAGCTAAACCATTTTATGAAAATATCCATCATTTAGCTAAGTATTTTGTTTTGTCATCACTAAATCAATACAGACAAACCACATACATTTCTTTGGATTTTAAGCCAATTAATAAAGCATTTATGACAAACTCAATTGTAGTTTTAATAGTTAATTTAAAACATTCAATATAAAAAATATACTGCTGATTGACAGATAACAGTACATTAGTCAGCTGTAATTATACAGCCAATCACAACTGACTTGTAGTTATAGTATGCATACATTCATAGATGGCTAAATATATTGTTGTGGATAGGACAAAGAATTCTCAAAACTGCAAGTTTTCCAAAGCAGCCTATACACGGGCAGATGTTTTTTTCCGATCGGATTTCCAATTGTTCCAGCCAATCTTCTGCTAATTTCAGATTGAGATGGGAACTTTAAGATTGGATCCATGGAAAATTTTCCATTTGACCCAATCTTCATTTTTTCAATAAACCAATTAGAAAGATTGGTCAGAGGCACCACACTATTTATAAAAATTGCTCAGGGTGCCAGCCACCTGTCATTGGTATCTATGGACACATGCACACAATGGCACCCTCCTGTTATTGTGGATAACAGACTTCTCTAAGCAGTGAACAATAGCTATTCACAATGAGGGCAGCATGGTTGGGGAATGCTCTGTCTGAAAATCTTATGTTGGCAGAATCTATAATCACCATCAGACAGAATATCCAGGGTTACAGCTGGTGATTGTACCATGTGTGTCATGTGTCATTGGTTGTGTCCTTTTTTAGTTTAATGCATTGTGTGCAGTGACTGGATGGAGGAAACAACTTTATGTGTGGGTTAGGGAGGCTGGGTTTGCATAAAGTGGTTGAAATTGATGGACTTTTTTCAACAAAAACTTTTAAACTATGTAGTACTATGAGTATGGATCTGTGTCAGGATGTAACAGAATCACATTATAGAAAATGCTTTCCAGGAATTCATTCCACAATGAGTATTTCAACATTGTTTTCAACAAGCATTTTTATCTGTTTCTCAAGTCAGTTACCATTTTTGAAGGCCATTCTGATCATGTTTACGAAATGATCAGTGTCATTTAAAAAAAAAAAAAGAATAATAAAACATAACCAGTAAGATGAATTGGGGAATCTATCAAAGTAAATGTCATTAGTAGAACACTGATTTAAAGAGGAACTGAGCCTCATCTACCAATAAAGACCAAAAAAAATGGGACATAGACATCCCTACAAAGTCTCCTTACAAAGGAGCAACTACCACTTAAAGGTCAAAAAACAATGTCTTTATTAGAAAACACAAAACCCTTTTATGTCTCACACATCACTCCATATGATATCATAAAATTAAAAATATATATCTTAAAAATAATTATGCCTGGGCATTCCCACCAGTAAAAACTACTGCATCTGTTATTGACACTTCATTTTACATGTTTTACTGTACTACTAATTTAAAGGTCTTACAATTAATTCTTCCAAACTAGTAATAATTATATAAAAAGCCTTCCATCACACCTTCAAAATAAAACCTAAATCACATCTCTAAATAAAATTTGTGAGCAGTTATTGCTGGAAAGGTTCAGAAATGTAACTTCCTGGTTAACCTTTTCCTGTTTTTAGCCATGTGACCAGCTTGTAGTCATGTGACCAGCCTTTGCCTCCATTAATAGGCTCCCCTTCTCAACTGTCAACTAATGTTATTAAGCACCTCTGATGTATTAAGCCAGGGATATCCTTCCTGTGCCCTCCATTTGGTTTCCAAAAGTTTTGAATTGTACTTGTTTTCTATGTGTTAGCTCTGATGGGCTAGTGGACAAATACTCATTCATGCTGGCTAGGAAATAAACTGTAATGTTTACTTTTCTTTTTGTATGAAAAGCAAACTACAAAATACTAAAGCTATAATAGGCCTGTTCTGTGTCTGAGAGAGAAAGGGTCTTGCAGCTGTAATATGATTGTCTGCCAACTAGAAGGGGGCAGGACAAGCTGTAGCTTCCTTGTTTTGATATGCTTTGTTGTATCATTGTGAATGCGCTCTGTCTATTAGGACAATGTTACCTGGTGACTTTAGTCCCCTTTAAAATATAGGAGTAAAAATTGGGAGTTTAAAAATGTATACTAGGATTGTTCGATAAACGAACTTATACTTTTAAAATACTGTATATAAAATAAAGCTTCCTTCTTTCTCATGAATAGTTGTTGTATTATATTTTGTATGCTGTACTCTTTCTTTTTTGCTATAATTTATATATCTCTACATCATTAATAGTGGTAATATTTCTGCTGTGTGTGGCCCTAAGCAACTGGACCCTGTCTCTTTAATATAACTTAAGGCATTCTCGTTGATAATACACTACATTGAGACGCATGCGTTTTTGTAATTTTACTAAATGGGTAAAGGAATAGTTCACCGGAAAAGAGAACTATTCCTTAAAGACCATGAGGTTAGGGAGCTATGACTTACCTCCCGTTCTTCATTAAATTTCTGTGGAGCCAGGAAGGGAGATGTAAGAAGCTTAATTTTTGCGCAATCCACCGCGGCCACACTTACAGGTTCTTGGTTCTATTTAACTATAGCACACATGCACAATTAGAATAAGAATTTGATTGAAGAATGGGAGGTAAGGCATAGCTCCTTAACCTCCTTTTCTTCAATCAATTCATTAAAGGAATAGTTCACTTTTCCAATTAACTATTCCTTTAAATGTGTTTAATGTTGCTGTTTATCCTTATTTTTTGCAATAACAGCAATGTAATAAATGCTGATTGTTGTGTAGATTTTACAAAAAGAAAGAGGTATAGAGGTATTTACCTCTATTTTACTTCTGAACCACCATGCTACCTAATGTCATTATACATTTTAAAGGGCATGTCCACCCTCAAAACTATACTATAACCCACTACTGGCCCCACTCTGTAGTGTAATAAAATCCTTACCTTACATCCCAGCTCCAAATGGCTGCCCTGCTATGCCCCTCCAAAGTCCAGAAAACTGGCCACCAGGCTGTCTCCTGTCTCTCCACCGGGAGAATTTTGTCATGCACACTGCAGCCCTCCTCCCCCTCCCTCCCATTTTGCTCTTCCTCCCCCTAGTGTAAATCCCCTTTGTTATATAGTATGTCTCCCCCTCCCAGCCCCAACCACTATAATAGTTTTTACAGAAACTCCCCCGAACTCTACTTACCTTACCTCTCTCCCCCGGTGTTCTCCAATGCCGGCAGCCGCGTCCGTGAATGGCTGCCTCTCAGCCAATCACGGACGCGGCTGCCGGTCCGGCCCCCTGCTTACAGTTTCATGCAAGCAGAGGGCCGGGACAGTACGCCGGAGGAAAGAGGTAAGGTAAGTAATGATCGGGGGAGTTTCTGCTAAAACTATTATAGCGGTTGTGGCTGGGGGAGGGAGACCTACTATATACAAAAATCCTAAAACAAGGACATGCCCTTTAAGTACTTTTGGGCATCTGTACTGAAAAAAAAAGTTATTTTAAATTGACCATTACTGAAAACTATAAATCTTCCCAACGTCCACTGCATCATTTTTTTTGTTGTTGATTTGCCTCCTATTTCCTAGATATCCAGTTTAAAACATCATACATTTTAAGCTGTCAATCAAGTGCCTTGCTCTCATAAACTATTCTTCTGTGTGCAGTTTTGTTGTAGCTGGAATGGTGACAGAGTTTTAACAGTTGGAATGCTGTATGCTGTGCACAGTTTTGACAGTTGGTTTGTGGAGAAAAAGTCAGGTCAGAAGAAAGTTGTTAAAAGAAGTAGGGGGGAAACTGCTCCTGAGCAAAACATGTGCTGTGTGCTGGATTGAAGGCATGCAGCACACAAAAACATCAGAGCAAGTGCTACTTACACATTTTTAATTATAGATTAAGATGAGGAAAAGTCTTTTTTTAATTTTAGTGTCCCTTTAATGCAGTTATACTAGACAGGCTAGTTTTTGGAATGTACAATTGTTTGAAAACATACAAACCTCTTTTCCTGCTAAATGCACGATTCATATTGGTCATTGACTGAAGATTCAAGCCAAAGTTCTTCTGCCTATAATGTGAATGAATAGATTATTTTTAAACAGAAGCTTGTTAAATATGAGTAGATTATATATACAAGTTACTTTATTGCTTCAATAAATTATGTCTGAAAAAAAACAATAAATAGGTCCCAACCACCTCTTGTATTATGTAGATTTGAAAACCCGAAGCAACTGACAGAGAGAATCATCCTATAGTTTGTTATGTTTGGTTGACTTTTTCGAACACACTGATTGTGTAACTATAAAGGGCCTTTACTACAAAGAGCCATAACAGGGATTCTATATTGCATTTGTGGCTCTGGGTAAATATCATTTTGGTCTACCCAGCAGCAAAATTTTAGTTCCAGCTATTTTCTTGTGTTATAAAGTCATGCTAAAAATACTGCAAACTTGATAATTGAACTGGCTGCATGGGCGGCATTTTTCAAGCCCCTTGCAGTCGCCGCAGTTCTCTTCTTAAAGTCACAAACTGTTTTTCTACCTTTCATTGTACATTAATTTAGAAGGGCTTATCTTTAAACCTGGGTGATCTAGAGAAAACAAGACTTCGCTTACATGTGGTGTATATGCACGAGAAGAGCACTGCATGGTTCCTGAGAAGACACAGCAAAGACTGTCACAGCATCAATCATTCCTGGAAACCTCCCTGCGTGTATCCAGTACAATCACCTTGGTTCAGCTTTTCCTGACACATTCTGCTGCTGTGATGTTTCATTAATGTCAAGATCACCTAATTAGTGGGACTTTAAAAAGAGAACTGCAGTGGCTGCAAGGGTCTTGCAAAATGTCACCCATGCAGCCAATTCAATGCAGTATTGTTAGCGTGGCTTTTTAACAACTGATAAGCCTTTCTAAATTAATGCACAAGATAAGGTAAAAAGCAGCAAGTAACTTACCCTATAATTATAGCATGAAGTGGAATTTTTTTACATTTTTAGTACAGAGATCCTTAAACGCTACAAATCCATCAAACTGAAACTGGCTTTCAGGGCACAGCACGCCTCTTAATTACTGAAAAAAATTAGCCAGTGGATAGCCACGTTGCAGAGAAACCACAATAATGTGTCTATACTGTATATTAATCTATTCATTGATCTGCATTGAACATGAAGTAAAAAAATTAAAAAGCATCAGGGTTATTCAATAAACGTTCTTATCGTTTAAAATAATGCTAATTTTGCAACCAATCAGATGTTTCTGATTCAAATGCTTTCAAATGTTAAATAAGATCTGATTGGTTGGGGCTAAATTAGCACCATTTTAAACGATAAGACCTTTTATTGAATCTCCCAGTAAATTTTTTAATTGTTAATTTTTGGTTGAAAAAAGACAACAGTCCATTAAGTTCAACCCCTCCACAACCAAGCACCACAATCCCAACAAAAAAGCAGTCTTCTCCATTCAAATGATGCATGCCCCTCGGTAAACCAAACTAGACAGGGATACAAAGAAACACACATGCACACACAAGATGCAGTCATCAGGTATAATCTTGGATAGTCTGCCTGTCCTAGAAGACTTGTGGACAGGAAGAAAAGAAGTTTTATCTTCAGGTTAGGAAAGGTTTCATTACTGTGAGAACGGAGAAACTGTCTTCCAGCAGACGTGGTAATAGCAAATTCATTGAATCGTTTTAAAAATTTTAAAAATTTTTTTAAAAAATCGTTTTAAAAATTTTTAAAACTAAAAACTGTTAGGTAGGGTTAAAGAAGAGGGAATAAAGTTTGGACTAGACATATGTCTTTATTCAACCTGAATTACTATATTAAGACATCCAAGCCAACACAATCTCTGAATGCGCTCAGAGAATTAGCTGACACAACATGTTCAGGCAGATCAATACACACCCTTATAGCCCCTCACAGTGAAGAACCATTTACTTTGCTTAAGCTGAAATGGCTTTTGTTCACCCCTTTGAGAGAAAAGATCCCTTGCTAATTGCCTGTAGCTCTCTATAACATATTTGTATACATATTCCTTCACTCAAACCCCTATTTTGATAATCCATCTTCATAACACAAATTTTCTATTACTTTTATCAGTTTAAAGCGTATCTCCACTGGTATAACACCCATTTCTATTTAGTTTTATTAAAGGGCATGTCCACCCCCAAAACTCAAATTTAACCCCATACTGGCCCCACTCTGTAGTGTACAAAAATCCTTACCTTACATCCCAGCTCCTTATGGTTGCCATGCTGTGCCCCTCCAAAGTCCAGGAAAGTGTAGTGTAGAAGGTCTGGGTGACTCATCCTGCGCCTGCCTCAGCCTCAACCATGACAAGGTCTGAGGCATGCGCAGGAGAGTCCCCCCCCCCCTCCCTCCCGTTTTCTTCTCCCTCCCCCTAGTGTAAAATCCCCAGTATATATTATATATATTGATCCCCCAGGCCCAACCGACGTAACAGAATTATTAGAAAGTGCCCAGATAGTTACTTACCTTCCCTCTATCCTCCGGCTTCCTCTGAGCCAATCAGGGACGCGGCTGCCGGTCCCGCCAACTGCTTGCACTTCCATGCAAGAAGAGGGCCTGGAGAGTGCCGCGGAGGATAGAGGGAAGGTAAGTACATATCGGGGCACTTTCTAAGAATTTTATTACGGTGGTTGGGGCTGGGGGATCAATATGTATAATATATAAAATGTTCAAAAAAGGGCTGGACATGTCCTTTAAAGAACGGGCAGTAAAGGAGCTGTGTCCTACTTTCTGTTCTTTAATAAAACCTTCAGGAGCTAGGAACAAAGGGAAGGAACTTACCAACTGCTCGCTCATCCACCGATTCATCTGACAGGTCCAGAAGGACTTAGTAGTCTATACAGAGTACAGAGTTCATCGGGACCTGTGATGAAGCGGCGGAAGAGTGAGTGATTCAAAAAAGGGGGTTTTATCAGTGGAGATCCCCTTAATTGTACTTTTTGTAATTCATTTATATCGTTTCTGTGTGCTGGTCCCAAAAGTGCACTACATACTGAAGATGAGGGCCTATGCAGACGCAGAATTACGCCCTGCTACTTTGATGCTATGCTCCTTCTAACACAGGAAATAATTTTGCTTTAGTAGATACTGCATGACACTGCTTAGATTTGTCCATATTAACTCCCAAATTAACTCCTAACTCTATTCCATTTAGAATATAACTAAAATGTATTTTATTTTATTATTCTCAGTGGTTAGGCCTCATTTTGAATAGTTTTGGAATCCTGTATATAAGTACATCTTGGAAATAGAAAGAGTGCAGAGAATGGCGACTAATTTAATAAGGGGAATGGTGGGGTTGACTATAACAACAAATTAAATGGGAACTATAGTCTACAGACAACATTACCCCAATAGAAAGAGCACATTCACAAAGATACAAGATACTGTCTCTCGCCTCTCCCTTTGCTGTGGCTGCTGTGTGATTTATGAAATTAAAGGGACAGTTCAGTGCAAATTATCAATATTTGTTAAATTGTTAGTTTGTGTAATGCCTTCTTTATGTTATTCTACATATTCTCTCCCATTTTTAAAAATCAGTTGATTTCATACCCTTTGCTGTTCACTGCTGTTGACATTAGGGAGCTGACATTTCAGGTTCCAACGGTCCTTCTTCTTCCCAGGATGCACCACATCCTTGGAATGTTCCTAACAGTTATTTCTACTGATTGGCTGTTGGATGGGTCAAAGATGCTCAGATCTCTACTGAGCAACTGAATCAACCCAGGCGCTGGGTCAAGGGCAAGACCATAACGGTCTCTACTAGGGGTCCTGCAAACAGGGAGTCAGTATTTCAGTTGCATTTATTTATACACAGACAAAATGCTGAATTGGCAGATTAAGGTCATTGGGATGAAAAAATACTGCTCTTTTTTCTGAAAAGCATATGTATTTGCACTGAACTTCCCCTTTAACCTTTAAGTACTAGGGGTGAGCTCCCATAATCCACTTTAGCTGGGCACACCCAGCTAAGTGTATGCAGTATACTTCACAGGAAGTTGCAGTCTTGCTTCCTGGAAACTGACAATCCAATCATGTTACAGTTCAGAGATCATCCCTCCGACACAGAACAGATTTCAGTGCAGTTTTTGTGTTAACATATTACAAATGCTCCTGTCCTTAACAATGATACATCCCTTTGCTTTTCACATTAGGATTAAAAAATGTTTAGCTCTCCTTTAAACAAGTTAAGGCTTTTTACAATATAGAAGCAGCACTTGCATGGGTATATGGCCATATTATACATATTCATTAGAGGGGCATACAATAATGGTGCATTATTTACCAATAGACCATTTCAAAGGACTCACTGACATCCTTTAAGATTAAAAGAAAACAAGTTTCATCTTTAAGTTAGAAAAAGTCAGTGAGAACAGTGAAACTGTGGATCTGTCTTCCAACAGATGTATTACCAAAAGTTCATTGAAGCATAAATCTTAACTCAGATGTGCTGTTGTGAACCTCATATACATTGTTTTGTATATACCTGAATTTATAATTATATATTTCAGCAATTATATATCTCAAACAAACATACTGCATACCATATGTATCAAGTAGAGAGTAGAAGGGGAGAGAGGGGAAAAAAAAAAAAAGATCAGATTGACTTATCTCGCCTCAGATGTACAAAATATCAAACTTGTATCAAACATACTCATGTCACTTCTGAGGTAAGAAAGTGGAAGAGAGAAAAAAAAACATACATCTTAATTCAGATGTGCTGAATGTGTAGATATTAAGTGTATATATTGAAGCAATTGTGTTCACATACACAGCACATCCATATAATTTAGTAAGTATCATTTACTTTTAGGCTACGTATTTTAAGTTTTTTCAGATGAAATAGTGTATAAATATAAGTGCTGGTACATGTGAATGTCCTGCACACTATAATCACATAAATAGCACAGTATATAATAAGTATTATTTACCTTAAAGATCACATTCTGAGTTTGAACGTTATATTAATATAATATTCAACATACGATCAATATTAGGTATTATAGATATTCAATGAGAGGGAAAAAAAAAAAACACATCCTACTTCAGATATAATAGTGTGAAACACCACCTACATTTACCTTCAACCATATCCAACTTGAAAGTAAAGTACCTCATGTCAAGGGATATTAATTATAATGAATTGATTTCCATATATATTATATGGATATTATTTACTGTCTTTTATCAGGTATTCCTTTCCTTATTTCTTTTAGTCTTTACTTTTCTTTTTTGTCCATGTGTTATTTTTTAGATTGCTGTTGAAGATCCCCTTCCTCCTCCTCTCCCTCCCCCCCTCCCCCCCATCAAACAGGCACATTTCAGTATTGGTTTTTGGGTTTCTTTGGTCATTTGTAGGATTTAGGATTCTCAGTTCCTCTATCTGTGTCCCCTTTTCTTACTTAAAGCCATCTATCTTTTAAGTATTTTGTTTCATTCTGATGTGGATTTTATTCCATCTGGAGATTTAAGTTCTTTTAATCCATGGTATTAGTCATTAATATTAGGCAAAGACCACTCTTGGTTAAACCTTTTTGGAGATGTGTTTGGTGTTGTGGTATCATTCATGTTAGAAGTGGGTTTCCAAATTCCCCATTTGCGGAGTAGGCTGATACCTGCCTCCACTGAAGTGACAGAGTGAAATTATTCTCCATATGTGATGTTCAAATTTAGGGGAAAACCCCATCCATAGGGAATCTTTCTGTTTCGTAGAATGGCTGTTATTTCTGAGTATCTTTTCCTCTGCATTATTGTTTGCGGTGCAAGATCTGCCAGAAATTGGAGTTTCTGGTATTCCTCTGGTAAATTATTTCTTTGTCTAACCGCTTTGATGATTTGGTCTTTAATCTGGAAAAAGTGAATTCTCATGATCACATCTCTTGGAGCATTAATCGGTGCTGTTTTAGGTTTGGGCAGTCTATGTATCCGGTCTATCACTAAATCGATTTCTGTAGCCTCTGGTAGAATAGTTTTGAAAAGATTAGTGGTATATTCCATTAGCTGAACGTTTTTAATGTTTTCTGGAATACCTCTAATTTTCAGATTGTTTCTCCGGCTACGGTTTTCCAGGTCTGTGAGTTTAGACTGAATCTCAGTTGTAGTGTCCTATAATGCATTGTGTGAATCCACTAATTCATTATATGAGGATGCAAACTCGCTGAGTTTATTTTCCATATGAGATGTTCTCTCACCAATATTGATTATGTCCCTCTTATATCAGAGAATAAAACAGTAAAGTGAGATATAAGTGCTTTATGCTGCGATGTTAGTAAGTCTTTAAGTATTTTAGTTGCAACTGGTTCATCCATCCCAGGGAACTCATTGAAACAGTCAAAGGTGTATTTCCTACCTTTTGTCTCTTTAGGGCTGTAACCATCTGCCATTTCCTTTGTACATGGTAATCCTTCTATTGTATTGTGGCAGAAAGTCCCATATGATATATATTCACAATAAAAATAATTAAAAAATTATCTATCATCATGAAAAAAATAGAAGACCAATTACTCCAATTAATCAATCCTCTATCTACATTAAGGTGCAGTGTTACATAAGGGAAAGGAGGTTCCCATAGACATTGAAGTCAATCTGAATCTGCTCAGGTTCCCATTGACATTGAAGTCAATCCGAATCTGCTCAGGATAAGGACAAATCATAATATTGCATTAAGTTATACAGTTAATGTCCCATCTATAATTAAGGCCATCTGGCACTCTTGTACAAAGCTTAAAAATCCAAAAGGCTTGTTAATAAGTTCCAGAATGTCTCCTCCCCTAATGCCACACCGCACCTTTTCTATAATTTGCACTTTACAATCTTGGATATTACCATCATTACAATACATGAAATGTTTACCAACTGGAGTTTTTTCTTCTTTTTTGAAAATGGAATTTAGGTGTTCTCTCACCCTTTCCTTAAGGGATCTGGTAGTTCTCCCTACATATTGTTTAGAACATTTTCTACAAGTGATGAAATATATCACATTTGAGGTATCACAATTCATATAATCATTAATTTTATATTCCTTCTGTGTGACTGATGACACAAATTTGTCCCCTTTCCAAATACACTTACATGTTCTGCATATTGTTTTGCCACATTTGTAATTACCTTTACGTGATAACCATGATTCTCCTCTATTTGTCTGTCTATCATTCCACCTTAGTCGAACCTTAGTTTGTTTAAAGTGTCCGATTGTCACGAGTGGCAAGTATTTAGCACAGGAGCTCAGCAGGTCTGCATCTAGCTCCTGTTCAAGCTCGTTTCTATTTAAAGTCCAACCCTCAAATGGAAAATTGGATACAGGTAAATCATCCCACAAGACCCAAAACCGCAATAGCTAGAAAGATAAAAGACTAACATTTAATGCTGCACAATGTCCTGTTGCCCCTCTTCCTGCTTCCTGGATAGTACCTGTCAGTCATGGATATGACAGTTGACAGCACAAAAAAAGACTGAATGCTATTACTTAGCTGTCTCCTCTGAGCATGCTCTAACTAACACACAATTAACCCTGTGTGCTATCAATTCTAGGAATAGGGAAACCTCCGTGGAAAAAATAATTATATTGTATGCCTCACAAACAAATATTTTTGCTCTAAAAGTTGCAATGTATCGATTGATTATATATGTAAGATTTTATGTACATAGTATGTATAGTTACTGAAAATATAAAAGAGAAAGAATGGCAGACGCAGAGGAAAAAAACAACATTAAAGGCATATCCACCCTGAAAACAAAAAACATTTGACTTGTCAGTTATCTGCCCACAACTCCAACTGCTATTTTTCCCAGTTTATTACATGCACTGGTAAACAGATATTTAATGAAAGTTATGTTTTTTTCTAGCAAAGGAGTTACCTCCTTCCTTTGCTTTAAGTGCTTTTTATATGCTTTTTATATGTGCAAAGGAGACAGAGAGTAAAACAGCATTCAATCATTGGTTGTGATGTTAAGCCTTCACAGCCTTAATTGACTGGCTAACATGAAAAAGTAGTCGGGTAGGGCACAAAAGGTAAATTTGGTGAGATCTGAGATGTTTAATTCTTTTGGCGCCACAGACTTTCCAAGAGTATTGCCATTATAACTTTCAGTGCCCGAAGAGTATTACCATTAACTCTTCAGTGCCCAACCTTGTGCTAGGGAGAAGAATAGGCACCCTATTTCAACACTGGGTGCCCTAGCTCTTTGCCTATGTGGCCTTTGCCTAAAAACGTCCCTGTATGGAGACCAGAGTTCCACCTTAATCCCCTTTAGTCCAACATTATGACAAGTAACAATGAAAAAAAAGAGTAAAATAAAATGTAAATGGTTTACAGTACAGTGGTAACCCCTTCAAGGAGCTTGCCTATCCCAGTTACAGTCCCACCTTTAAGACCCAGCATGGTAAAAACGTTTTCAGTGCCCATTTGACTTACTGCCATGACTTAACCTTAGACACTGCAGTGAAGCTAGGGTCAAAAGCAGATGATGCGCAGCAAATGAACACCCCCATTCCCTGTGTTTGACTGTTCATGTAACCAGGTGTGATCTCTTCTATCATGTAAAACAGTTGCATTTTATTTTACTATATTTACCATGGTTATTTGTCATAATATGTGATTAAAGTGGAACTATGGTCTCCATACAAGTGCCCTCCATTAAAAAGACGCTATTTTTAAAATGAATCCACATTGCTTCTAGCAGCCAACTATCCATACTTACAGCAAGGATGGTGCTTCCTGCTTACACTGTTGTGTAAGTAGGTGAAATGTTGGGTACCTGTACTTTTAAATTCCCAGCAGCTTAAGAAAATATACTAGGCTTGTTTGAAAGGTATAAGAGAGCTCCTTTCAGTGCCTCAGCTCTTGTATTGAGGCACTTGTATGTAGACCAAAGTTCCCTTGTGTGTGGGCACTGCGTTTCCCTTATTGTGTAACTAAGAATGTGTGTGTTTATAAGAGTGAATGCATGTAAGTATGCAAGTGATATTTTATGTGTATGGCTGTGGGAGACTATGTATGTGATAGTATGTGACTGTGACAATATGTCTTGTAACGTGTGATAGCGTGTGACTGAGTGCAGGGGTGTAACTAAGTAATTGTTTGTGTAATATTATGAGTAGTTGAGTACTAGCACTTTAGAGTTTGTTTGCACGCATGCAAGAGTGTCAATGTGAAAGAACAAGGAGATGAGGGAGAAGAATCAAGATGGCAACTGTATTAATAAAATGTGTCCTAAATGGAAAGCAAAAGAGGGGAGAAAGGAGCAAGAGGAGAAATGAACAGTTAATAGTAACCGAGAGGGGACAAAAGTTTAGTTTGCCTAGGGCCCAATAATCCAGCTCTGTATTTATGCTTTTCATAATCACTGGCTATATAAACAATACAGTTCATATATCAAAACATTAGGCCTGAACAGGGACCATACCTATTCCTGGGACTACTTGCCATAATGTTTATAATCTGATGCAATAGTATGCAAACATTTACTTTTTTTTTTGCATTTCCCGTGACTAGAGATGGGATCCAGGTCCGACACAAACAAAAATGTCTCTCAGAAAGTCAAAAATGTCTATGGAAAAATTGAAAATGCTATTGAAAATTCAAAAAAAATTGAATTTAATGGGATTTTTCAATAGGATACTTCAATCAGTTCCGCAGAACCAATATTGGAACGACACTCAGCAGTTTTGTTCATCTGCACTGTTGAGTTGAGGTTAACACCAGCAGAAAGAGTACACTGGGAGCTTAACAAAATGGGATTCAAAGGTAAAGCAGCTGTATGCAAGCCTCATGTCACCAATCAAAATACTAAGCATTGGATTGAGTTGTGTACACACTACTGAAATCTGAAGCAATTTAGTGTAGTGATTAATTTGATATTCTTACACAGCAATCGGAAATTATTTATAAAAAAACATAATTAAAAATAAATGTGGATAAACTATATTAACATTTTCTGGCGCTTGGAGATTTATAGCTGCCTGTGTTATAACTAATTTACTATTTAAAATCTGCAAGCCTTGCATCAACCAGTGCAATTCCAACCGTCTTCAAATGCCTCTTTGGTGGAAGACACTGCAGGAAAGAATTAGACAATGTCATATACATGTTAAAGTAGGTTAATAATTCAAAATTAAGGTTAAGGTCTTAAGGTTACCTATGTATACATATATGAAATTGGGTTATCCAATTAGTAATCACTCAAGGCTGTCTGGTGTGTCTCTAGAGTCATACTAGCATGGAGATGTAATGTCTAAATTTGCACCAACCAATCAGATGTTATTTACTATATGAAAGCTAACATCTGATTGGTTGGGGCAAAATTAGCACCATTACAACAATGAGAACTTTTTTTACACATCCCTGTAGATTTCACAGACATTTCTGTATTTCTGTACATGTAAGTGAGGTCCTTATTGAAAATTCAGATCCAATCTGGTACATAATTCAATGATGGTTAACATTTTTCATGGGCAGAGAATAAGAGCACTGTTACCAGGGTAAGTTGTTATTGGAAACAGGGATCTTTGTGTAGGATACAGAGGATGCACACACCTTGGTCAGTTGACAACAGCAAGGACATTTTATTGATTATGAATGTGATAATAGAGCCCTAATATGTTTAAAAGACTGGACAGGTCCATGCAAGTTGGCATAATTCTGCATTGCCAACAACTTAGCCAGTGCCCTTAGGAGTGGCCTGAATATATTTTCACTTGTTAGGTGCTAAGTACTCCTGATGAAAAATAATATTTAATGAGCTTATTATTTGTCACTGTTTGTTCTGAGGCTAAGGCTGAGGACACACTAGTAAGCGCAATCTTGCTCTTGCACCAAAAATGGGGATCGCATGCGCTCCGATAATCGGACCGCAGCACAGCGGACACCAACGGAGGTGATATGGCCAACACTACTGTACGCTTTTAATAGCACAATCGGATTGTGCTTAAAAGCGCAGTAGTGTGAACTATCCCTTAAAGGGTATATCCAAAAAACTGGTGACTTGTCAGTTATCTGCCTTTAACCCCAACTGCTACATTAACTACATTATTAAATGCACTTGTAACCAAATATGTAATCATAAGTTCTATTCTTATCTGGCAACAGTGTCTGCCTCCTCTTATTGAGCGTGTCCAGAGGAGGCAGCAAGTAAAACAGTCGTTGGCTGTGATGTCAAATGTCATAGACTGTATTGACTCTTCCTGAATGGGGCCCATACATTTTTAAAAATATCTAGTTTGTAATGCAGGTATTAAATAATAAATATCAGCTGGGAAAGGGTTGCTAGGCATCCCTATTTGAACGGGATTGTCCCGACTGCAGGGACAAAATCCAGAGTCCCGCAGTCAGGGCTAAAACCCCACGCAAACATGGCCCTGGCAGCCCCCCGCATGGGGGTGGCCAAAATCTGTCAACTCTGGGTTGATTGACAAGTTTTTTGATTTAAGGATGGATATGCCCTTTAAACAACTGCATGAATAAATGTCCCCTTTTAAGCAGAATCACAGTAACATTTTATGCTGACTCACCCACTACCCATTCTCACCCCTCCCCTGTTGAAAGCTTGTTTTGAGTATGTAAATGCATGCTCATTAAAAGGTATGGGAGCTTCCACCCCTCCTCCTGAATGACGAGTTTCTTGTCCTGACCCCATTGATGCATTATTATTAGAAGTTAACAGTTCTGAAATTCCCATTTTTACATACTTCTTGAGAAGCAACTTTTCATTTCTAATCAGCTTGCAAGCATAACTTAAATTAAAGTGATTTATTTAACATGCTTACATAACAATCTCCACGGTGACATTTTTATTATGAAAAAGTAATTCATCAAATGAATGTACATATTTTATTATGACACGTAAAGATTTAAAACCTGGGTTATGAGTTATTTACAAAATCTCACTAAATGTTGTGACAGAACAAAACACAATTGCAACAGCTGAAAAAAACATTAGTGTTAAAGTAGTTAAAATAAAATAAGATTTGAAGAGAAACCGGGTCGCTTTAATATTTTATGAGGCAAATTGATTGTGCAAAACAGCAGTTAGGCACGAAAATGAAAAAAAAAGCTACTCCCAAGGAATCCTAGTCCTATAGAGAATCCTAGTCCTTACAGCAGGGATTGTAATAATATGCAGGGGAGAAATGAGGAGTATTCACATCGGCTGACAGAGGATATAGTACGGAAACAATTAGACATAGTAAATATCAATAAAGTCCCAGGACCAGATGGATTGCATCCCTGGATTATAAAATAGTTCTAGTTCTATCTAGACCACTGGTTCTCATCTTTTCAGATTCGCTTTGGTCTGGGGATGTGCCGCTGGATTGAAAAATTACATTTACATTATAGGAGTACCATTTACATGGGGATATGATCACCTTATACAAAAATATTAATGGGCCAAACAATAAACTCTCTAGTGCATTGTTCACGAATAGGTCATATCAGAGGACTCGTGGACATCCTTTAAGGGTGAAAGAAAAGAAGTTCCATCTTCCAGTTAGGAAAGGTTTCTTTACAGTGAGAGCTGTGAAACTATTTAACTGTCTTCCAGCAGATGTGGTAATGGCAAGTTCATTGAATAGCTTTAAAAATGGACTGGATAAGTTTCTAAAAAATATATATATATTGAGAATTACTGTTATTTATAAATATACTGTAGATATGGTTGATCCAGGGATACTCTCCGATTGCTGTTTGGAGTCAGAAAGGAAATATTTCCCCCTTTTTTTAGCTGGGTTTTTTGCCTTCCTCTGGATCAACTGTTAGGAAGGGTTTACCTCAATTACTATGTTACTAAGACAAGGCTGAGTCTTTCAACCATTTTTCTTTTTCTGTTTTATCCAATGAAGAACCAGTAATAGTAGGTTCATGTGGAACATTCATAGTTTGTTATACCTGCATTGCCAGGTGTTTTGCCCTTAAAAAACATGCAGCAATTTTCTAGCGACAATGTTCCAAAATTGGCATTGAAACTAACATGTGTGCGGACCCAGCCAAACCCAGTTTTTGGTGATCAACCTCTAAAAGTATAGAGGCATGGCTGGCCAATTTCAAAATTTTAAGTAAAAAAACAGGGGTTATTTAATACATGGTCATAAATAATATTATGTTGTTTTAAGACCACTTTATCTAATCTGTCTGGTCTTATGCTAAGAGAATGGTTAGAGTGCTAAGAGTGTTTTGGGTAGACATCAACCCTTTATCAAGCCTACAGAACAAGTGACCACAACAAACTTAAATACAGTGCGTCCTCCATTTTGTGGGCAGGAGTATTTAATCAGTAATCATCAACACTCAATTAGTCATAATACATCCTGTGTTTAACTCTTCTATACATACAATATATGGCACAATTAAATATTAAAGTGTATATTTTTTTTAAACTGTATACATTTTCCAAAAAATAACTATTTTCAAAGTGCAAATTATGTGCATGTTTTTAGAGCACATATAAAGGGTTATTCAATAAAAGTTCTTTTCGTTAAAAATGGTGCTAATTTTGCCCCAACCAATCATATTTTAGCTTTCAAATGTTAAATAAGATCTGATTGGTTAGGGCAAAATTAGCACCATTTTAAATGATAAGAACTTTTATTGAATCTCCCTGATAGTTCAAAATACATATTATTAAAATGCATAGTATTAAAGTGCTTATTAGTGAATATATAATTAAAACCAATGTGCTACACATTATTTGCAAACTTCTTTTACATTAATTCTAATTATCATTAATAAAAGAATTAATGTTGCCTGTGCCCAAAACGTTGCCTGTGATATCTCACATTTGGGTGGATAAAAGGAACTTTTTTTGCAACTGATTTTGATGTATCCTACTGCAATTTGTTTGTTCTTGATTATAGACTGGTGAGCAGCCCAGTTGGCAGAGGGAGGAATTTGGAAGAGTAATTGATTACTTTGTGTGATTATTCAAAAATTGTTAGTAATCTCAGCCAGTTAAGAGAAATGTCTGCATGAAAGATTTAGTAAGAGACATTTTAGAAGGAATATTAAATCATTTGATACTGAAATACATTACAGTAAAGGAACTATGGTCTAAAAAATACTATCTGTATATTGACTAAGATTAAGAATTACCACAAAATTCATTAGTTGGGTACAACTCTTTTAAAATATTTATACATTATCTTGAAGTAGCCTTTGGAGGTAAAGTTTCTGTCTCTGTGGTTGCAAAAAAAAACCTATTGTGCAAGGTCTCCCTTGTGCAGTGATTTAAAGGAAAATGAAACACAAAAAATAAACTTTAGAAAAGAAATTACTTGCCTCAGCAACCTTCGCAGCATGGAAGACTCAACTCATGTGCACTACTTTTTTCTGTGAACTCACTTTAGGTTCTGCTTGTTCCATAAAGTTGATGCTCCTCTGCAAAAAGTCCTTTATAACATTTTCTGCACATGTGTATCAACCCCCCACCTCCTACCCCTGTGATATAAAAAAATATTTATACATACATAGTTGCATTTATAGAATTTTGTTTAGCCTACCCCTGAACCCTACCTAACGGGTGAGAAGGCAAAAAATCCAGTATGAATAGGAGGGAAGGAATCCTTCTTGACTCCAAATGAAAGAAAAGATCCCTGGATCAACCAGAACTATATGTATTAATACTAGTAATTTATAATTTTTATTTTATTTTAGAAACTTATCCAGCATACATCTGGTGGAAGACACAGTTTCATAATTCTCACTTTAAAGAAATCATTCCTATTATGAAGAGGAAACTTCTTCTAAACTTCTTTTAATCTTATATCCACGTGTCCTCTGAAATTACCTACTGGTGAACAATCCACTAGATAGTTTATAGCATGGCCTGTGTATATATTTGTATAAATTGATTACAAGCGTCTCCAGTTGGTATTATTGAATAGTGGCTTATTTGTTAATAATTTAAAGAGATTCGCTCACTAATAAAGTCTTTGCTAGTTAGAACTTAGTACATCAATAAGCAGCAGGTGAATCCTAAGTGCCTACTTAAAACCACATGTGGTCTAACTGCTTTGCCCCAGACCCTTCTCCTGATTATTTCCACCATATCAGTCAATAGTTTATAGTATAAATAAATACATATGTTGCGCTCACCCAGTATGATAGGTGGTCTGGGTGCTAATGCCCCAGACCCGTGGCTCCCAAAGGTCAATCCAGATATTCAAAAGAAGAAAGGGGGAAACTTAAATGCATTCCGGAATCACTGAAAATGATTATCCAAGTTAAGAAGGAGAAAGTATATTAATTAAGGGGCATAGGGTTTTTCTACAAAATTAATTTGAGTGTTTTACTTCAATATCAAATTTGTCTTTAATTTGATACACATTTAACGTTTATTACCTTTCACGATTAAAGTATGTATTTGCACTGTCACTTTAAATTTGCTAAGCACTATGGGTGTATTGGGACACTTATGATTTAAAGAATAAAGCTTATTCTCCTTAACTTGGATAATCATTTGCAGTGATTCTAGAGTGCAGTTAAGTTTCCCCCTTTCTTCTTATTTTTGGTGAATATCACAGTGAAATACTAGGTAATCACCTGAGAAATTATTTTTTTCCAATAGCAAAAAAATTTATTTTTCCGTTCGGATTTTGAATAGGAAAATGAGCATTTATGCCCATATTCCAGGTATGTTATCATTCCCAACAGTTATCTGCATCCAAAGTTGTTTGCGTCAAGTTCCCAAGGCAATGGTAAAAGTACATTTTTATTAGTAGTACACCAATTTCAAGGGAAACTAAGACTCAATTACACATGCAAGGACTTTTGTGCATTGACTCTTTTTTTAAGTTTGTTTGTTGGCTTACATTTATTAATTCAATTAATTTCTCCAGAAAATCTGCTAAAAGCATGATGTTCTGTGAAGGACTGTAATTCTTGTATAGTACCTATCTTTCCCTAAAATGTTCAACCAGCAATAAACCAATAGGAGATCCATTGGATCATTCGATAATTAAAGTTATCAATCTGTCTTTCAATACTCATCCTCCCCATGTCTCACAGCTTTATAGCTTCAGGTGAGGTGGCCTTAACACTTTCCGTGCCACAGAGCGTATACTGTATATACATTCTCCAAAGTGCCACAGAACATATAGTTCTGTGACTTTCCCTTTTAAAAAAAAAATTACCTTAAGCTAGGGGCAATCGGGGGGCAGCATTCAAGCGCCCTCCTAGCCCTGTCGATCCAGGCTTCTAAGGCTGCTATCTCCTGATCTCCCCATTGCATTTGGACCAAACCAATGGGGAGATTGGGAGATAGCAGCCTTAGAAACCATGGCTGCATAGAAATTGCTGGTCCCACAGAGCTGAATGGCGATCGCCTACAAGGGAGACCCTGGTGACGACACAGAACTTCCTCTTTAACCGGGGTCTTCACTTAGTGCTGTGCTGCCCCTTCAGGACATGTGGGAGATTGACATTTAGTGGGTTTAGGTATGATTTGAACCTTTTGAATCATCCTATTTTATTTTTTTCCGAAATCTCCTAAAAGCATGGAGTTCTATGGATTACTATGAAAAGCTATGGTTTTGGAGATCATTTCGGATACCACTATCCTGCAAATAACAACCCCATCTCAATACCACTACAGAGATCCCCTAGGATTAAATACTTAGGAATTAATATCTCCAATGACTCAAAAGATTATATAACCTTAAACCTGGAACCTCTTATACAATTAATAAAACATAAAATCTAAATATGGTCCAAATTACCACTAGGATTAGCGTGACGCGCCAATCTTGTAAAAATGATCACACTACCCAAAACCCTATATATAATGTGGCACTCCCCCATTCTTATACTTCTCTGCTACTTTAAAATAATAGACACACTTATAAGACCTTTCATACGGGATCCAACAGACCTAATTTGAAATGGCAAAAACTTAGACAACCAACACATACGGGGGGAATGGCTGTTCCGGATGCCTACTATATGGCCTCCCAGATCTCACACATACACCATTGGGTTCAGGGCGACTGCAACAAATTTCCAACCTCCTAACAACACGAGAAACACCTACAATTTTTAATTTTGCATACCTAATCACACAAGGATTGACAAGCACAATGACTTATAGTGATACACCTCCTTTATTATCACAAGCCCTTAAAATATGGGACATAGTATTAAAGGACATAAAATTTCTCCCATAAATAAACACCCCCCACTCTGGTTCAATAAAAACCTCCCAGAATTTCTCTCCATACAGCAACCTGAAATCTGGTACAAATATAGAATAACCAAAATGCTGCACAGAAATACAGTACAAATTACCAAACTCCTATCTATTTAGATACTTATAAGGCATGTCTTTCAAACCCAATTAGGGAACCAAAGGCTTGATCTGGAAAATAACCCAATAATGAGATTGATTTCAACTCCCAAACCCACTAAAATGATATTGAAAATATTTACATACCTACAATGCCCACACCAGGATGCCCAAATTCCTCAAAAGAAAACAACAAGAAAGAGATATTGGGCCAATAGAAGCAGAACAATGGGAAGAAGCTCTCAATGCTCCAAAAACTGCTTCCCCAAGGGCATTCAGATTTACAGAACATACTTAACACCTATCAGGATAGCCAAATTTAAACAAAATAGAAACCCTATGTGTCCAAAATGTCACCCCTCCCCCGGAACCTTTTTTCACTTACTATGGGGCATATTTATAAAGGTTTGTTAAACTTTTCCCCTTCTTTAACGCAGCCTTTTCGCCTAATTTGGACTTTTCAATATTTATAAAGCAGTGATAACCAGTGGTGAAAGGTCATTACAGCTACATTTCATTTTCGCCATACATCGCTGCGGTAACTGCTCAAGCATATTTATAAAATGGCGAAAAATGTATTTTTGCGCTAAGTTAAGCCACTCCAATTCGCCAAGTCTGAGGTGGCGAAAACGCATAAGCGGCCATTTATTTAGCCTGCCAATGGGTCCATGGACGTGTCAGTACATTGTGGACATTACTATTAGACTATTTTCCAGCATTTACTGTAATACGATCTGAGATTTCACTTTTTTAAGGTAAATTTTTCGCTTTTCTTTTTTCTTTTTTAAGGTTCCGATTTTTTTTATTTACCAATAAAGTCAAATGGGGGTCTGAGGGGCATGTTTGTAAAGGGCATTGTTTTTGCTTTTTTTCCCCACCAGCCTTTACCATAATTTTTTAAACTTTCAACTTTTCCTTTCATCAAAGTTATTAAAAAGGCGAATTCTCATCAAAAGCGAAAATTATCAAGCAAAAAGTAACACTAATAATGCTGAAAATGCTCAGCACATATGATGGAAAATAGGTAATACTCCCTGGTGGATTTTCAAAGCAGTATTAAATTGGTTAATACACACTGAACACCTTTGTTATTTAAAAATAGCCTAACACATGTGGTGTTTTTTTCAGCCAAAGATATAAATAGTATAAAGCTCAAAATGCAAATTTTCTCTATTTCATTAATAAGATGATGGTGTAAAACTCAAAAGGTGAATTTTATTAATAGGATACATTTTTTAGTATTGCTTATTTTCAGCAAACTACAGCTAATTATCAAACCATATATAAATAAAATGTAACCTCCTAATACATCTAAACTAAGACACTTACCGTATATACTCGAGTATAAGTCGAGGTTTTCAGGCTGTAAAAACAGCCTGAAAACTGAACCTCGACTTATACTCGGGTCAGTCACTAACTTGTAAGAAAAATCCGGCTGCCGCATCTCCCGATAGTCGCATCCACTGACGTCACTACTCGGCGCCGGGAAGTAAGACAGGCGCCGAGTGGTGACATCAGTGAATGCGAGAATGCGGGAGATGCAGCAGCCGGATTCTTCTTACAAGTTAGTGACTGACATGGATGCGACGATAAGGAGATATGGCAGCATGGTTGGACTAGCGTACTGCGGAAATCCCCGGTGGGCCCAGGACCTTGGGGGGCCTTCTACCTCACTGCCGAGACCAACAGCAGGCAGTCTGCTTCTGTCAATGATTCCCAGTGTGAAGGAGTCCATGAGATCTGACCTGGCATCCAGCCTTATACTTCAGAGCAGAGGTACTTTATTAAAAGTCTTTGGGCCTCTAGGGTTTGGGGTATGGGGTTATGGTGGGGATAAATAATGGTGGTGGGTCTTAAAGGGCTTCTGTATAGGGAAGAAGGGTTAGGAGTATGTGGTCATGGAGGCTGCTGGGGGATATGGTAATTGTCTAATGGGCTTTTGTATAGGGAGGGGCTTAGGGGTATGAAGTCATGGGTGGCTGCTGCTGGGGGATAATAGTGGGGGTCTTGATGGGCCTCTGTATAGGGAGGGGTGGTTAGGAGTATGTAGCTATGGGGGTACTGCTGCTGTAAATAATGTTGTTTATGTGTGTATATTTGTGTCTGTGTGGTGTTAGGGGGTATAGAATTAGGGATTACTGAAAACAATACAGAATCAGGAGGATGGTTCCTATTGTTAAATAGATTGCCTTCTGATTCTGTATTGGTTTGAGGCTTTAGTTGCCCTTTAAATGGACAGCAGAATTCCCATACAGTAATAGCCATACTGGATATGGTTATTACTCTATGAGACTACTGTATGGGAATTCTGCTGTCCATTGAAAGAGCAACTAAAGCCTCAAAACAATACAGAATCAGAAGGCAGTAGTGGTCATTATTTCTACCCTCGACTTATACTCGGGTCAATCACTTTTATTCATTTTTTAGGTAAAAATATGTACCTCGACTTATACTCGGATCGACTTATACTCGAGTATATACAGTATATGCATATATATAGTGTTAATGCACACTATTCATATAGTTCTAATGAGCCAATGTAAAACAATACAGGTGACACTAATGATATAGATCCAATTAATACATAATAAAAATGGGCATAAGCCTCTGACTCACTCCAAAAATAGTATACATATATATATACAGTAAGCCTGACGAGTTTCGGGCCAGAACATGCCCTTAATCATAGGCTCCAATCAGCGTCTGAACACACGGCGAGTTAAATAGCCCACCTCCCGCACAAACCATTCCAATAGGGACGAGTAACAGAGAGACAAGCCAATCCCTCACCGTGGAAACAGGCGGATTGGTAACATGATAAGAAAAAGACATAAAATAGATACATCCAACATCTTTAAAGTTTATAGTACATCAGATTACTTGAATGTTAACCTACAAACTGTTTACCAAGACTATTCTACCCAGCTTATAGCTATAAATTGTACAGTATAAACATAAATCCTTGTTAGACATTATTATTATGGTTGATATTCAATAATATGTGAGAAATGAGGATTCTGAAACTTGTTAACACTAAATGAAAAATTATGTGTGCATTGTTCTTTTTGTTTTATTGTTCAAATAAAAAACACCTCTACACGGAGGGGATTTAAAAAAAAAAAAAAAAGGATTCTGGTGAACAGTAGAATGCCGTGGAACCCAAACACCATAACTCTAGGCCTTAGGGTATGCGAGAAACCCACTTTAAATCAGTACAAAAATATACATATTGTAGGTGTGTCATGTTTGGTCTTGTTAGTTTTATAAATTCATGAGAGTGATTTATATTTGGGTGTAAAAGGTATAAGACATTTATTTTCCAAGATATGGATATTGACATCCTTGTTAGTTTTTTTGAGTGTCCCATACTGAGGATAATAAAGATTTGGACATACCCTGAGCCCAACCTACACTTTTAGGTGATTGTCTGAGGAAGCCTGGGTACCACCTTGTGTCAAGGTTACATAAGGAGACACACAACAATAGAATGGAGCTCCTGATTATCATCTTCTGAAACATCAAAAGTGGGTTACAGTGAGTTATTACTGTGGCAGTGAGTGATACAGATATTTAGTACTGTTTCAGATTTATAGCCATTCAGGCTGGTATCAGTTTCCACGGCCGTTAGTAAGTGGGTTTTGGCTGTATTTTATAGACCTGGTAAGTGGTATATCTAAGTGATGACAACCCTCAACCTGGTTTTGACCCTGTGAGCTGGGAAAGCTCTGTTTGGTTTGAGGTTGAAAGTTGTAGTTCCGTTACTGGTATCGGTTTCCACATCCATTATTGAGTGGGTGGTGGCAGTATTTTATATAGCTTGTAAGAGCTTTATGGTAAGTAACGGCAGCCCTTAACCTGGTTTTGATCCGGTGAGCTAGGAAAGCTCTGTTTGGTCTGAGGTTGAGAGTTGTAGTCCCGTCACAGGGGTATTTCCAAATTTTGGGCTGTTTTCTTTGAAAAAGAATAGGCTGTTTAATTTGTGGAGCACTTTCATGGTTGGCCATGTCTCTGTGTGCACCCACGCATGTCACATATTGTTTGATTAAGGACATGTGGGAGATTGACATTTACAGGGTTATTTAATAAATAAGTTCTTATCGTTTAAAATGGTGCTAATTTTGCCACAACCAACCAGATATTATTTAACATTTGAAAGCTAACATCTGATTGGTTGGGGCAAAATTAGCACCATTTTTAATGATAAGAACTTTTATTAAATCTCCTTGATTGTGTTTTTTTTATTTGTTGGGGAATATCCAAGTTTCGGGGCTGTTTTATTTGAAAAAGGGTAGGCTGTTTATATTACAGAGGACTTTGACTTTTTTCTTGTTATTGCACTTATGCATGCCTCTCAGAGTTAATTGGTGGCCATGTCTCTGTGTTTCCTCATGCATATGGCATACCATTTGATTCAGGACATTTGGGAGATTGACAGTTGGTATTTTTTTTATTACTTTGGGTTTAGGCATGATTTTTAACTTTGAAACTTGTTTTTCCTATATATTTTTTTTAGAAAATCTGCGAAAAGAACCAAATTAGCTGAAGGTATGTAGTTTCTGAGAATATATAGTTTTGGGGTTTTTTTTGAGTTAGATAGGTGGTTAGATTGAAAAATTTGGAAAGTTACTGTTATTGGGCCACTGTACATTGGCTCACTTTGTGACTAGTGGCTTCTACGTCTGTGTGTGTAACCATCCATGTGGCATACCATTTGATTCAGTGCATTTGGTAGATTGATATTTTTTGATTATTTTTCTTACATTACATGGGAATTAGCAATGATTTTTAACTTTAAAGGGTATCTCCACTGGAAAAAAAAAATTGCCATTTAGTTTTATTAAAGAATGGGAGGTAAAAGAGCTGTGTCTTACCTCCCATTCCTTAATAAAATACCCTTTAAAATTTATTTTTGTACATTTTTCCAGAAAGTTTGGTAAAAGTGCAAAATTCTACGCAGAACTACGCCAACACCATTGGTGGTATGCATGAAAGAATGGCACTGCCGCGTAGCTAAAGCTCTATAGATTCCAAGAATATATAGCTTTAGGGGTATTTGTAATATAGATTGGTGTTTAGTGCGACAAATCTGAAAATTTGCTGTTATTGGGCCACTGTGCATTGGCTCACTGTGGCTAGTCGATTCCACATCCGCGTGTTTTACCATGCATATGGCATACCCTTTGATTAAGGATATTTGGGGGATTGATATTTGGTAACCTTTTTTTTACATTACTTGGGGATTTGGCATGATTTCTACCTTCAAAAGTTGAATTTTGTTAATTTTTTTCAGAAAATCTGCGAAAAGTGCTAATTTCTTTGAAGAACTGCTCCCACATCATTGATGGTATGAATGAACGAACAACAGCACTCCGTAGCTGAAGGTGTGTAGATTCGAGAAAAAAGGGATTGTTTTTGTGGGAAAAACTGTGACTGTTCAAATTCAGAGTTGGCTGAATATTTTTGCTGTTTTTGAGCCATCGTGCATTGTCTCACTTTGTGGCTTTTCGCTTCCAAGTCTGCATGTGTAACCATGCATATGGCATATTATTTGATTCAGGACATTTGGGGGATTGATATTTGGTAACTTTTTTTTACATTCCATAGGGTTTTGGCATGATTTCTACCTTCAAAAGTGGATTTTTGTTAATTTTTTCAGAAAATCTGCAAAAAAGTGTGAATTTCTACGAAGAACTGCGCCCACATCATTGATGGTATGAATGAGCAAACTACAGCATTCTGTAGCGGAAGGTGTGTAGATTCTAGGAATATATAGTTTGTGGGGAGTATTTCTGAGTTAGGGGGTTGTTTTGTTGGGAAAAACAGCAGACAGTTCAAATTCAAAGTTGGCTGGATATTTTTACTGTTTTTGAGCCAACGCGCATTGTCTCACTTTGTGGCTTTTCGCTTCCACATCCGTGTGTGTAACCATGCATATGGCATACCGTTTGATTTAGGACATTTGGGGGATTGAAATGTGGTAACTTTTTTTTATATTCCATTGCGTTTGGCATGATTTCTACCTTTGAAAGTGGATATTTGTTAATTTTTTCAGAAAATCTGTGAATACTACGAATTTCTACGAAGAGCTATGACTACACCATTGATGGTATGAATAAACGAACTACAGTATTACGTAGCTGAAGGTTTGTGGAAAAAACTGCATACTGTTCAAATACAGAGCTGGCTAAAAAAAATTTTTGCTGTTACAGCCTTTTGACATTCGTCCCCCTTTAGGTTAGTTGGTAGCCATGTCTTCGGGTACACCCATGAATGTGGCATACCGTTTTATTCGGGAGGGGTTAGGCTTTCATATTTGAGATGCTGTTGAACTTTCCTCCAGTTTTTAGTTGAAATTCATATTTGATTTTGTCTCTGATTTTACAGTTGAGGGGATAAAAGGAAAATGTGAGAAAATAACTTACAATTGGATGAAGAGCTGCGCCTGGGTATCGGCATCTTGATCCGCTCATTTTTAGAAACAAGATAAAATCCTGCGTGTATGTAGTTTCTAAAAATATCTCAGTTGTGGGGATATTTTAGTTAATTTGGACGATATTCTATGTTAACCGACAGAAGTGGTTATACATTTCAATTTGGTGTAATATTCTTGAAAGTGCAGTTTTAGTTTGGGGGTGTTTCCTGTACAGGAAAAGTGCGATACCGACATGTATCTGGTATCGTTGTACTCGGAACTATCAGAGCTTTTAGAAATAGTAAGATTATTGTGTGTAACCTTAAGATAACCATAAATAAAAATGGGGAAAATCCATGAAGATCCACAAATTTTAAGGTTTTACTACATATTTTACCCAAAAAATCCAGTGAAATCTCCAGAAAAGTTACAATATTATGTTATCTTGTTAAAGTACATCTTGTGCTGAAAATAACAATGAATAATATTCCTGATTTACTAAGGGGTTTCCTACTGTAAAATGAGTCTAAACTGATTGAGGGCAAAATACTGAAAATTCTTCTGGCACAAACGGTCGGAAAATGGAATACTCTTCTGGCACTTAAAGGGTTAAGAAACAGAATTATTATATCACTATCCCAACAAACAAACAAAAAAACAAACTACAATCAGCTGATTATTTTGTATTGTTTCATAAGTAAGCCTGAGGGTTTAAAACTATAAACTCATGGGTTGTTTGTTTCTAAAAAATGTTGAATTTGTATGTTAAGATGCCAGAGATTATACAAAGAATACAGGTACATTTTGAAACTTAAAGGAGAACTATTGTGTGTATTAGGTTTTTTTTTTAAAAATACAGTTAAAATGAAAAGTACTTGGGACAGGGATATAGGATTGGTAATTCCTTTCTCCCAATATTGATTCTGTGAGAAGCACCAGCCCAAAGAAAACTAATCCTGTTTGTCTTCCTCCTGGCTTCAGCACTATCTTACTAATACAGGACTAGTCCAGAACTAACCTGGCAAATTAAAACCGTACTGGCTGAGCTCCTCAATGAAACAATATTGTGAGGTGGGAATAATCAATCCTACCTCCCTACCCCAGGTACTTCCTATTTTCAAAAAGTTATTTTTTAGAGTATAGAAATCCTTATATATTTTTCTAGGAACAGAAGTAAAAAAAATGGCAGTAAAATCACATAACTATTTTGTATTGTTCCTGGTAGACTTGACAATGAATGCTGACATGAAAACAACCTGTAGGGTAACAAGCAGCTTTCAAAGATGTATCAGGGACTGGTATTTGTGTGGAAACATCTGTACAGGAAATACACATAGAGACAGTGAATATTGGGTTCAAGGGGGCATGGCCAATAGGTGCACATGTTCACAAGGCTCTTTGAAGACTACATGGGCTCTAAGTTGTACTGGCAACAACATGGGAGCCTTCTTAGTTATAGAATATGCTTCTTACATGTAGGTAATGTGAGGACCAATTTCTGTGTATAACATCTTCACACAATGGGAAAATATTAATTTATTAAAACATAATTTTACATTACAAGTGTCCAGAAGAGGGCAGCACAAGGACCAAATTCTTACCTTTTTCTATTAGTAGATACATGTATTAAACTTCTGTAAGAATCCTCTTTCTCCTTAGGAGTTATTCTGTAATGCATAGAAAATAAAGTAAATAATTTTGAGACTACATAATAATATTTTTTTTAAAAAACTAAACTTTGCCAACAATCCCCTTTTTTCCTTTTATAATTCTGTTTTATGCCCAATGCTAGCTTAACTAGATTCTTGGTGTTTTTCTTTTTAAATCATATAATTTATGATTTTCAAGGTTTTCAAGGTTTCAGTAGATTTTTTCTATTGAAACCCCCTTGGTTTCACCCTAAAATCTGCTGCAGGTGACACAAAGTCACAGGCAGCTGTCAAACTCCCTGCCTACCTAGGTTAATGAGATGTGTAAAGCAAAAATCTCTTTTTTTTTTTACTAAGCTAGACAAACAGCTGCTGGAGACAACCTTCATTCACGAATACAGTTGCTTGTTGCACTCCACAGACCTAAAAATAAAGCAAAGAAGACATTTTCTTAGCAGGGATCAGAATTTCCATTTAAATACATGTAGGCCTGCCGTTCCCATTAGGGGGAAAATGATACCCTTTTATAAGAAAGAATTAAATTGTATATGCTATGTCTGACCTAGATAGTAAAACTCGAGGACAAACCGTGGTTTGAAGATTAAAATCTGGATATTTGTATTCATACTGATGTTAGAAGGAAATGGCAAATCTCCTTATTGTGTAAAGGTTTCTTTCTCTCAGAGTGGAATTGGTAATGACAGTGTCACTATTTAAATTAATCTAAAAGGAGAAAGTGATAGGTACAATTGTAATATTTATGAACTGCTGAAATGCACTGCAACCTAGAAAGACAACACCCTTATTGCATTAAAAATATATATAAGGACATGGTGGCAAACCAAAAGGAATTCTAAAATATGTTCTTACTGTAAAGTGCATCTACACACTCAAGGAATGATTGCTTAACCATAAGTTACAAGCTGTGTTTATGTTCTCTTATTTATCACTTACTCTTAGATGCATTCCTGGAGCACATTATAATAGAATTTATTGATGTTTCCTCAAGGAACATTATATCTTTTTGGTAAAATACATTTTCCCATCCTTTAAAATCAATCACTTTACATATTGCTCACCCAGTGAGAATGAAAAGAAACACACAAGAATAAGATAGCTAGGGGGTGATAGAGTAAAAACTGCAATCCAGGCAGCAATTTTGCAGCAATGTCAAAAGGGTTATTGCAACTACATTTATTGCAAATTTATTTCAGTCGTGCAAGAACAAAATTATAAACACACACAATGCAAATTCCATCCATGTACACATAATGTAGCAAAGAGCACAGAAAATAAACTGGGATATATTTTCTATTCCTCTAGATTTGGTTGGCTAACTACCTGGGCAAAAAAATTTAACCACAGAGTATCCATTAGCCAATAATTCTTTAATTTTATAGCACAGGGATTTAGAGCAGCTCTATTAAATAGTTTTGGTGTGGTAATCTGTAATAACAATATATTGCAAGTATCCTGCCAGATTTATTATGGACACAAATGGTTTTCAATATCCCATAATGCATCTTAATAGTTTATAACAAAAAAAAGGGGGGTAAGAATCACACATGGCAGTTCATCTGGTTCATTTATTATTATTCAGCTAAAGCTAAGAATAGCTTTCCAAATAACGTAAAATCCAAGAAATTTCTTTTGTAAGAGCATTAATTACCAGCCAAACATGACTCATAAATAGCCCACTCTAAATGTCCGCCTTGTAAATTAGCATAAGCAAAGCATTCTGTTCAAAGATGTAGGTGAAACCTTCAGTTATTTGCAATAGTAGACAAATTAATTTGAAGCTATTTTTTTGATAGAAAAAACTTTTCTGCAAAGAGAAACAAATACAGGTTTCAACTTTCAACCATTTTAATAACTTTTAACAGCAGACTCACATTTTAAAATAATATAAAAAGTTATCCCAAATCACTATTATATACAGTATGCAAAAAAATGTGTAACTTCTATCTCCAGAGCTGGTAAAACTTATTTCCGTAGTTTAAAATAAATCTAAATGTAATACAAAAGTCTTCCAAGGCTCAAAGGTCTGCACATCAGAAATACTCCTAAATTACTATTATACCTGCTGTGAAAACATGAAGGTCCCAAAGTTAATAAGCAAAAACAAAATCTGACCCAAAGAACTAAATGGAATCACTACTTGCCTTCTAAATGTGCCCATGCATTAGAACTCACCTTCCGGCTAACCCCATGACATTCGATCAAGGCAAATTGCCTTTCCTTTTCTTTTTCGCTACCGACATAGGATTGCAAAATTAATGGGCCAAGCGGGACCGTTCCAATCACTCACCCTACTTATCTTCCTGGATGAAAAACAATGTCTGATTTAGGGGGTCATTTTATAATTTTAGGGGGTCATTGTATAATTCCTGTTTCTCCAAAATTTACAGATACATAAGTCAGTTACCAATACACTTTCCAGTTTTAAAGCAATTAATAATTGTTTTAAGCAAAGAAAACCAAATCGACACTTAATGATTTGGAAGAAGGTATTGTCAGCAAGGTTATTGTTGCAGGCACATCTAGATAGATTGACACATTGGGCTGCTAAGTGGCAGATTAAAATTCCCTGTGCTGTAACACAGCAAAATGTTGATGGCAAATATTGTTTCGCTGGTTCTACTGTCCAGCTATCCTCCACAAAATGTATCCCGAACCCCAGCAACAAATTAAAATACATTGGCACACACGCCCACATATGGTTCTCCTTTTCAAACAGTTTTGGAACAATATAATTAATATATATAATCATCTAACATTAGAGAATATCCCTTGTATTCTACTGGTGGTACTGCTTTCTATGTTACCAGGTCCAATGGAAGGCCTCCAGAATAGGCATCCTAAGGTTTTTCCATGTACCTGGCCGAGCTGTATTACCCCGCTACTGGTGTAAAACACAATTGCTCCACTAAGTGAATGGATATGAGATGAATTGTATAATGCAAATAAAGTAACTGACAGCCTCCCTCTACCATAGAGAAAAACGCTTTATACTGATATGGACAATAGGGATATTGTTCGTGGACACTGATCAATATAAATATTTGTTATGAGGAGGATCGGGGAATATCACAGGATATATGGTGTATAATGTATAGGTTAACAATTTCTATGTATTAAGCTTATTGTTCAACCCGACAAGTAAGAGATTGGGTCCCCTGGTTACCTGTTGCCCAACCCCCATTACCTATTCCTTCCACCATATCTCATACCATTTACCCTCCCTTAACCTCCTTAGAATTTAAAAATGTTATATCAACAATACAGAGCACAGTGGATAAGCCTCCAATTATTTTCTCTTTTTTTTTTTTTGTTCATTAAATTTTTCTTGGTTTTTTTTTTTTTCATCATATCAAAAATGTAAACATTATAAAACACAAAAATAAAATTTCAACTTAACATTATCAAATAGTCAAAGTGGTTATTTTTACACCTATACAAAATAATCAGTACTGTTCATTATATTAACACTGTTCCTATTCCAGGTCTTCGTCGCTCTTCCTCTGGGTGTCACCTGGCTGGCTTGATGGTCTAGGGTTTATCAGAGTAGCTGGTTCCATCCCCAGCACCCAGCTGTCCCATATTTTAGTCCACATATTCATAGTATTATGAGCCATATGCTCGTTATCATGAACCCACCAAATCTTATCTATAAGGGCTTCAATTCCTGGGCTTGGTTGTTTCCATGTAGCTGCTAAAAGTGATCTTGCTGCTGAACATATATACCTTATGAGTGCTAGTACTTGTTTGTTGTATCCCTTAGTTGGTAGGTTAAACAAGGCTGTGTAGGGGGATAGTTGGAATGGTTTATAAAATAGTTTAGAAATTAAAATTTCACAGTTTTCCACATTTTCTGTGATTCAGGGCAAGTCCACCAGCAATGTAACTGATCCGCCGGGAAACCACACCCTCTTAAACAACTTGATGGATATCGGGGATTCATTTTATTTAAATAGGCTGGTGTTGTGTATCAATCATAGAGAATTTTATATGATTTTTCTTTGCTAATTATATTGGCTGAGCATCTAGAGGAGTGGAAGAGGATCTGTCGCCATTGAGATTCAGATAAGCTTTAATGCAAATTACTACAAATAGTGTCTCCTGGTTCATCACCTTGTATATGTTTTAGGAACAGAATGAAAGCATATACTATTTAGTATATTAAGTAGGTTGTCTGCAATTACAAATATTCTTTTCTGCAATTGTGGCTGGAAAATAAACTGCAGGGTAACAGTAGCTTTCAAAGTCTTATTAAGCTCTTCCATATTGGTGTCAAAGTATGTGATAACATGAATGACCACATGTACCACATGTCCCAATATAGCATCTTATATTATTATTAATTACTGTTATTTGGAGCTGATAATAAGCACTTTCCAAAGAATGTAACATCAGATTTGTGAGCAACACATTTTTGTGATTTTTTTTATTAATCATGTCTCCAGAAAATAAATTCAACAAAATATTTCATCTGTCTAAGCATTTCTTATTTTTTGAAACCTGGTACTGTTCTGCGGTTAAAGTAATTCATGTACAGAGTAAAGCATATTTTTTTAAAGATTTTTTTGCCCAGATCTGCTGACTAGCTCTGATATAAATTAAAGTAAATATGCATTGAATTACATTTTGTCAGGGAGAGGGATGGTTTAGCTACAATATCTGCCAACAACAATTGAAAATCTTTTGAGCTATTAGCCAAAAACATTATCAAGTTAAAAAAACAGACTTTCTAGAGAGGTACCACCTATTTTGAAGACAATTTTATTGGTACAGAAAAAAAAAAAAAACACCATCAAAATAGGACAATACAGACAATTGTATTAAGGGAATGGCTGATGAAGTTTCACAATCTCTTAGCAAGAGATTCACCCTGGCACATAAAGAAGCATTAGTTCAGTGGAAAAAAATGTCCTGTGCCATTCAGGACAGGGATCAAAAAGAATTAAGACAAGTAACATAGTAATATAGTAATTGAGGTTGAATAAAGACATCCGTCCATCAAGTTCAACCTTTTCACCCTCAGACAAAAAAAAAAAACAGCTAAAAAACAGGGGGGGGGGAATTCCTTCCTGACTCCAAATGGCAATCGGAAAGTATCCCTGGATAAACCAGAATTGCAGTATATGTATTAATCTTCTATCTATCTATGTATTAAACTTCTTTTTATCCAATCTTAAAAATTCTTTTTATCCAATCATTGGTAAACAATGCAGCAGAGTTTATTGTTTGGCCCATTAATAGATTTGTATAAAGTTATCACATGCCCATGCAAACATCGCTTCTCCAATGTAAACAGCCCTAACTTGTCTAATCTGCCTGCATTTCAAGCCCCTCCATTCCCCTTATTAATTTGGTTGCCCTTCTATGAACTGCTTCCACTTCCAAGATGTCCCTTTTGTATATGGGATTCCAAAACTGCACCGCATATTCCAAATGAGAGCTTACCAGTGCCTTGTAAAGAGGGAGAATAATGTTTTTTTCTCTTGAATCTATTTCCCTCTTTATAAAAGACAGTATCTTGCTAGCTATAGCAAGAGTTCTGCTGTCTGGCATTGTTTGCTACAGCTAAATCTATTATCTACCAGAACCCCCAAATCTTTTTCCAGTCGAGATTCACTTAACACAGAGATATTTATGGTGTAGGTAGCAACAGGATTGCTAAACCCCAAATGCAACACCTTACAAAATTGAATCTCATCTGCCATACTGCTGCCCATTTTAATAATCTATCTAGATCAGCTTGAAGCAATTGCACATCATTTGAAGTTTCCAAAGCTCTGCAGTTTAGTGTCATCAACAAACACAGAGACCTTGCTCTCAATGCCCCCTTCTAAGTCATTTATAAACAGATTTTTAAAAAGTGTCCCCAGTACGGTGTTTTTTGATGTTGGTCACATAAATAAAGAAAACGTTGATTTGGAGTGCGACCCTCAGCTTTTTGTTTATTTCCCCAGTACGGAACCCTGGGGCACTCCACTTAGAAGTAGCTCCATTGTCCACCACTCTGTTTGCGATCTAATAACCAATTCTCTATCCATGTAAAAATGATTTTTTCTAGGCCAACAGTCCTAAGTTTATACATTAGTAAGAAGAAGTACGCTCATCATCCAACTACAATGTATAAGTGTTCAGGAGAGAAAAACTTTACCATTAGAGTTAAAAGAGTTTAATTTAAGTTATTCTTTAATGTCCCTAACAATGACCATTCATAGCCCTTCTGGTAATTGGTAAATGTCCACGGGGGGGGGGGTAACCTTGTACTTGCACTAACCCCAAACACAATTGTTAATGTTCATCAAATATGGACCTATTGCCCTTCTTAGGTTGTGCAAGAAAACAAACTTTTTGATATGGTTCTAAGGATCAGAGAATTCTGAAGAGACTATGGAACCTGCAATTGTATTTTTTTTGTTGTAAATCACTCCTGGCTGCAGAGTTTACATTTCTGTCTGTTGATAAACCATTTTTTAATGTAGATAATATAGTAGATAATGTACCCCTACTGTAAAGTATAAGGAAATTAGAGTTCCGGGACCATATAGATTTTATTTACTAATTTAAGTTCTAATTTACTCTTTTTTAATTTAATCTTTTATAATGTACCCCTTGTACCAAATATATCTTTGCCCCAAAAGATCCTGGACTCAGTCACCAGCCCATGTCTTCACTCTCTCTCTCTATATATATACACACACACCACCCCTATCCCATGCCTTCACCCTCTCTCTCTCTTGCTAAATATCAATTCATTTGTAGATCGCCTGCTTCCTCGCCTGTAGTACCTGTAGTACAAGTGATCGTGTGAGAGTCACTGCAGTGCCGGGAGGGTAAGGCAACAAGCGTGAGTGGCAGTGAAACAGTTAGTACAAGAGGAGTGATCATGTGAGAGTCACTGCAGTGCCGGGAGGGTTAGGGAACAAGCCTGAGCGTCGGGGAAACAGTATAGTTCCTGAATGTTATAATCTGAGCGATACTACGTAGTAGCGCACCGATTATAACAATATTATTGTATAGTTTGGACTCATAGACCCATTAGGGAGTACATAGTGTTTACATTATAATTAGAATAAGTACAACAAATTGGAAGATCATCCAATTTGTGAAAGAGTTACAGTTGTAATAACCCGTTCATTTGCACATGGAATTTAGTCTATCCATGAGAGCTTTTGGAAACTGAAAGCTGAATAGTATATGATGCAAATAATAAAGTGCACCAACAAATAACTTGCTAAATTGTTTTAATTTAAACAGTGCAGTTTTGATAAACAGGGCTACAACGATTATTTTCACAATTGCTGTTATAAATTTGAAGAAAATGACTTGTTATGGGTACAGTGGCATGTTTCTATTCATTACACAGTCATTTTTAATATTTCATCATACCTCCCTACTCACAGAGCATTAAATGTTCCTCTTGCTCAACAAAATGACATCAAATCCCACAGCTCAGAGGCACCGTTTGCAAAAAAAAAAAAACTTTTACATGTTTCATTGCTGTCCCAAGTTGAAAGATTATGTGGTTAACTAAGGAAGCCGCAATAACCTCTTTACCCAAATGTGATTCAGTTACTAATTGGTGTGGGATGTTCTTTTTTTAAAAAAAAATAATGAAATCAGCGGTAACCACAATGGCATTTTTAAAATAATATGCAATTTTCATATGTGATTTATGATTTCCCATGTTTCAATTTTAACCAAAACTAAATCTTAATAGGTCTTCTTCTTATAGGATTTAGATAAATACACATGGCATATGTGTAATATGTGTTTAAGGTAAGCCAAATAATGTGCAACAGCTTGATGAAGATTAATTGGTTGTAGTAAAGGAAGGGAAATGGAAGCGTATGTAATAAAGTGAAAAAAGAATGATGAAGAAACATACAAGAGGTAAATGGTGAGGGTTGCATATTGTATAGTATAGTATAGTATTTGAGGTTGAAGAAAGACATACATCCAACAAGTCCAACCTACTCAGCGATATCAACATTTCCTGTTGATCCAGTGGAAGGAAAACACCCACCCACCCCAATCCGTCCTGATTCCAAGTGGCAATCGGAAATATCCATGGATCAACTTCAAATTTATAAATCAATACCAGTTACATGCATTGTTTTTGGAAACTCAGCTATCCAATGAACCTGCCACCACAATGTCCAATTCAATACATTTCCATAGTTTTACCATTCTTAGAGTGATAAACCCTTTTCGAACTAGAAGACTAAACTTCTATTCTATTGGTGAACAATGCCCCAGACAGTTTATTGTATGGCCCATTTATGTATTTATACACATTAATCATATTCCCATATTGTATGGCCCATTAATTATACTTAGTAATTATATCCCCACGCAAGCGCATTTTCTCTAGTCTACATAATTGTAACTTATCCAATCTGTCTTCATATTCAAGCTCCCCCAAGTCTCCTTATTAATTTAGTTGTGCTTTTCTGAACCCTTTCCAGTTCCAATTTTTCCTTTTTGTACACAGGATTCCAAAACTGCACAGCATATTCCAAGTGTGGCCTAAGCAGTGCTTTGTTAAGAGAGAGAATAACATTTTTCTCCATTGAATCTATACCACTCTTTACACAAGACAATCAGGGTTATTCAATAAAAGTTCTTATTGTTTAAAATGGTGCTAATGTTTCCCCAACCAATCAGATGTTAGCTTTCAAATGTTAAATAAGATTGGTTGGGGCAAAATTAGCACCATTTTAAACGATAAGAACTTTTATTACATCTGCCTGAATATCTTTTTGGCTCTAGCTGTTGCTACCTGACACTGCTTGTTACATTTAAGTTTATTATCTAACAAGACTCCAAGATCCTTTTCAACAAAGAATCAATAAACACATGTTAGTAAATGGTAGCACTCCCTGGCACTCACATATGCCTTTTGTTTTCCGCAGTGCTCTATCTCCAGACACCTGGCTGTGTTCAAACAATCTGCTTCACCTTACATTTATTAACATTGAATATCATCTGCCACTTGACAGTCCACTGACAATCTATCAGATCTGTCTGCAACAACTGCACATCATCTGAAGCTTTTAATGGTCAACAAAGTTTTGTGTCGTCCACAAACACAGAGACCTTGATGGCATTACCCACTTCCAAATCATTAATAAACCAATTAGATAGAATTAGATAGAAGTTGCCCAACACAGAACCATGTGGTAATCCACTTATTGACAAAGCATCATTCACAACTACACTCAGCATCCGATCCATCACATATGTACACATGTGCCACTCCAGCCCAACTGACCTTAATTTACACATAAGTCTCATGTGGGGGACTGTATCAAAAGCCTTAGCAAAATCCAGGTATACTACATCTACTGCTATGCCAGAGTCCAAATTCATACTCACTTCCTCTTTAAAGCCAAGCAAGTTTTTCTGACAAGCTCTGTTCCTCCTAAATCCATGCTGATTACTACTTATAAGGTTAGTCCTTTAAACATACTCTAGAATATCTTTCCATATCAAACATTCCAGTATTTTGTCCACGACTGAAGTTAAACTTACAGGACTGTAACAGCCCAGCTGTGAACAACTATCCTCTTTTTAAATTGGAATTACATCAGCTTTTTTTCCAATCCAGAGGCAAACTTCCAGATAGGAGTGAATCTGAGAACATAAGAAACAATGGCCTGGATAAAACTGAACTCGGGCCCATAGGAAACACACAGGGTTATTCAATATACGTTCTTATCGTTTAAAATGGTGCTAATTTTGCCCCAACCAATCAGATGTTACCTTTCAAATGTTAAATAAGATCTGATTGGTTGGGGCAAAATTAGCACCATTTTAAACGATAAGAATAACCCTGTGTGTTTCCTATGGGAGCTTTATTGATATTTACCTTGTTTAGTTGTTTCTGAACCATATTCTCAGTTGACCAAAGTGCACTTGCATCTTATTGCAACTATACTTGACACATCTTATTCGAACTATACTTGATGCTATCCGTACTTGCATCTTCTATAGTGTATAGAGAGGGAAAAAAATGTTCAAGTCGTTTGCTTTATCGCCATCCTTGGTAACTAACTTCTCCCCATTAATTAATGGCCCCACATTTTCAGTCCTCATCTTTTAACTATATATATACTTAACATTACATTTTTTTAATCCTAAGTGTGAAAGGGTATCTCCACTAGTATAATCAAAATTTTGGTAAAGGAGCTGTGTCTTACCTCCCGTTCTTGAATAAAACCTGCAGGAGCCAGGAGAGAAGTTAAGGAACATACACAATCGATCGCTCCTCCACCGCGTAGTCTGACAGGTCCCAATGGACTCTGTCTTCAATGTGCATCGCACTTGTGCATGCGCAGAGATGACAGAGTCAGTCGGGACCTGTCAGATCGGGTAAGTTCCTTACCTTCTCTCCTGGCTCCTGCAGGTTTTATTCAAGAACGGGAGGTAAGACACAGCTCCTTTAGCCCCCGTTCTTCAATAAAACTAACTACCAAAATTTTGATTATACCAGTGGAGATACCCTTAAGATTACATTCTGATACGTTGCATTTAGTACATGTACGTAATAAATTTTGTAACAAGGAAGGTTTCCATTGTTGCCAGTACAACTCATAGCCCATGCTGGCTTCAAAAAGCCAGGCCCCCTAACCCAAGGATTCACTGTTTCTATGCACAGAGTTTCTAGCTTCTGTTTCTGGCGAAAGATAAAGTTTCTAACTGTACTGTACCTGTATTCATTGTTGAGTTGCTGGTTGTACAACCATGTAAATGCTTGTTTTTAGGAAAACACAGTCCAAGAAGTCACAAGTTCAAATCTTCTAGTTTACTTATGAAACAATACAATACAATATAGTCTACTGAGTTTATTTTTATTTTTTTTTTGCTTGTTTCCATGACGTTTCTTGAAAAATTCATAGTTTCTTCATATGTACATAAGTACTGATTTTACTGAAATCTACTTGCTTCTGCTTCATGTGCAATGGTGGTGCGCTGCTTAAGTGCTGGTGTTGGAAACAAACAGAACATTGGGACACAGGTTTGATTCCCCAGGCGTACTTATTTTTTGGTTTATAGTAAAAGATAAAGATTCTACAGTTATCTCAACTAACAGTCCTTGTGCAATAAAGGTAGAAAGCTTCCCTTTTCATAAGATACAGTTAAGAAGGTTGCAGGTTGATTCCCCACAATTTTATATTCTGTTTCTAACATCCATGCTAGCAAAGAAATAAACGGCAAAAAGTACTTTTCATTTTTGCATGAAAAGCAATGGAAGTTATCATTGTTAGACACAGTAGCATTTGTTGCCGCCGATATCGGCAGCGACGTTGTGAAAAAAGATGTCGTTCGGACCAGGGGTGGTCCTGGTTTTGAGCTGCGGGGCCCCTCTATCAGAAAGGCTCTTATTAGAACCACAAGCGCTTTTCCAAGAGCCAATAGGGGTCCTGGGAACACTGGGATGTGATGCACTCTCATTATAGCAAAGGCAGTGAAGAATGCATCTTAATCAGAGCTGTGAATTAACTAGGTTTTTAGTTTTCTATGTCTGTAATGTTTTTCACTAGCTGGCTGGGGAAGTACCCATCACTAGGACTCACAGAGAGGAAACAGCTGGGGGGTGAAAGGGTTGTTTTATTCCTTTAATTCTCCTTGACTTAATTTATTACAAAATATATGCAGGTTTATTAGTATGAAGTCACATTTTCCACCTCTAAAAGGCATTTTTGAAAAATGTCCCCAGATTGTTATTTGAAGCCGTGGGCATGACAGCTTATTAGATGATAAATCATGGAGATCCCGCTTTAAATAAGCAGTACATTTTGGAGTACATACATATAAAATTAAGCTTAAATGGTATTTTTCCTCTTGTATTTGACATCCCACCTGGTATTTACATAGTTAACTTGTATGAAGCTCTAAAACATGCACTATGACACTGAGTCCCATATTTCAGGATGCCTATCTCCTTACTGTTCGTAACATAGAGAATAGTGCCACAGGTATTGAGCGGGGAGGTGGGGACATGCTGTTAAAGCATATGCTTCAGAGCTTTGTACAACTTAACTATGTAGGTACCAGAGTAGTGTCTTCTACCTCCCTGTAAATTATAGAAGAACTAGGTGGAAAGTTAAATATAAAGAGTAAAATGTCCCAAAAACTGTGTTTAAAGGGCATGTCCACCCCCAAAACTAAAATTTAACCCCTTACTGGCCACATTAAGAAGTTTAAAACAAGCCTTACCTTACATTTCTTCTCAAAATGGTTCCCCTGCTGTGCCCCTCCAAAGTCCAGGAAACTGCTGTGTAGAAGCAGTGTGTGACTCATGCTGTGCCTGAGACTTCCTCAACCTCGTCAAGGTGTGAAGTATGCTCAGTGCAGCCCCCCCTCCCTCTCCCTCCCATTTTTCTCTCCCTCCCCCTAACGTTAAAACCTTTTGATATGCGGTAGGGCATGCTCCCCCAGCCCCAACCGTATTAATATTATTGCAAAAAAGTCCCCCAATCTGCATCTCAGCCAATCACGGACGTGGCTAGCGGTCCCGCCCCCTGCTTGCAATTCCATGCAAGCAGAGAGCCGGAAGAGTGCGGCGGAGGAAAGAGGGAAGGTAAGTAAGGATCGGGGGACTTTCTAACAATAATATTAATGTGGTTGGGGCTGGGGGAGCATGCCCTACCGCATATCAAAAGTTTTCTAAAGGGGTGGACAGGCCCTTTAAGATGAGGTTAAAAATTACCTAGTTACATATGTGTAACAGCTATTTTACTATTAAGCTGTCAGCTATGCAAGGGATTCTTACCCAAGGTAATTCAGGAAATAGAATTCCATATCAAATTACTGTAGGTGTTTTTTTGTATCTAAACTAAACAAGTAACGCAAACATACAGCAAAATAAGTCGAGGTACCTATTTTTACCTGAAAATTGGTAAAAACTGATTGACTCAAGTCAATAATACCCTATTCAAATTCATAACACCCAATTCCTTGGCACTCCAGATGTTTAGAAACCACAACTCATGCTTTAGTTTCTGGGAGTTGTAGTTTGTAAACATCTGGAGTGGCAAGGTTCACCAAGCAACATCAATAATTTTAGCACTACAAGCAACAACAACAAAAAAATGCTCCTGTCCACCACTCTAAAAATCTGGTAACCACCAATTTCTTGCCACTCCAGATGTTTGAATGCTTTGATTGCTGGGAGTTGTAGTTTCTATACACCTGGAGTGGCAAGATTGAAGCAGCATTTATAATTGATTGAATTATATAAGAAAAGGCACAGAAGACGCAAATACAGTAGAAGTAGAAATAAAGTAGAAGTTCCAGCCCACCTCTTGCAGTAGTTTCTGAGCTCCCTGTAGGCTCCTCCATTCTGCAGAGTACGGTAAGCCAGGATGTGAGGTGCGTAAGTGCTGCGCGTGCACACTTATGTACCTGCGCCTACATGCAAGCGTCTGCTCTCAACTTAGTGCTCCCGGCTCTGTTCCGTTCTCTGCTCCGGTCCTGTCCTGCGACCGCATATCTCAGCTTCTGCATGATTTTAGAAGGTTTTAGAAGGTTTTTTAAGGCTTGTGGCTTCCTCCAATCTCAAAAAAAAAGTTGTCTCGGGTATAAGATGAGGTTAATTTTTAAGGTTCATTTTAAAAACCAAAAACTTTGGCTTATACTCGAGTATATACGGTACCATTCCGTAGACCACAAAGAATTATTTAACAGTACATTGCTCTATTTATGTCTTCTACATATACTTTTTTATTTATTTCTTCTTGAATCTAAATGACTATTGGAATCAACAGGACTATGGGGAGATTTACCTAGAGCCACTATTGCTCTGGATAAATCACTTGTCCCAAATTCAATATCAGGGTTTGCTATTAGCTAGCGTTAAATAGTCGCACTAAATTCCTTCAATATTGAATTCCTTGCAACGACTGTGCAGGTGTCTTTTGCAATACCTGCACAGCCAATACAATGGAGGGATTAATGACACACTAACTCCTTCAAAGAGAAGCAGCTAGGGTAAATGTATTGTGCCAGTAACTTTCCGAATTTTTAGAAACATATATAGCCCTTTGGTTTTGCTGTTGTCACTGTTAAGAAACATTTTCTAACCTGAAGACTACTACTCTCTCCACTGTACGAAATCTATTGCCCAATTTTCACCAAGGCCCAGAAAATTTTATACATAAGTCACCAATGCGGCACAGTAGCAAAAGCCTTAGCAAAATAAAAGAATAATGCTTCTACTGTTATGCCAGAATCTTAATTCTTCTTCTCCTAATAAAAATCAAACACATTTGTTAGACAAGATCTATTTCTCATAAATCTGTGCTGATTACTACTTATAAGGTCCGTCGTTAAGAAAAGTTTTTTTTTATTTCAAAATATAGTTTAGCATCCTTAGCCTTAACTTCTAGCTTACACAAACTACTATTGGTAGGTAAACTGTTACATAGATCTTTTTCTAACCATTAGAATGAATATAGGTGTGAACAAAAAAGGTCACTTAAAAAGAAATGAAAAAATATGCAGTCATAGGGCAGACAATGTAATCCTCTATTGACCTACAACAAGGAAAGGCACTAAAAGTATTTTACTGTAAATGATTACATTTAAACAGTATTTTCGGTATACGTTCCTGCATCAAACAATAAGACAGCCACTGCCATTTTTATCACTTCTGTGTAACTGTGTATTAAAATGTAATTAAGATGCACGTTTTAATTTTAATAAAATGCATATATACCAAAATGTGGTGTTTTTTTTTAGCAAAAATATGTGTCTTTTAGTGAAAGTTTACTGCAGCAATTTTGACTGAGGCATTTTGACTGCTATAAAGGTACATGAATTGAGCTATGGAACATGGAGCTCTTGGCATATTATGTTAAATGTCATTACCTGTCTTATTACTAAGGCAATATCCCCCTTCATTTCTTTTAACCAATCATCCTTTAGAATGATGTTTATGTATTATAAATAGCCAGTTTTACCTTTTTTCTTACAGTTTTCAATGTATTGAAATATATATTTCCATAAAAAATAAAAATCTTTCTGTGGCATAAAGATACACTCTGAGGATTTATTTGAATTTACATTTATAGGGAGACATGGCTTCATATGAAATATAATACATTGATCAATGATTAGATCAAATAGAATAAACAAATGGCATAAAAAGAGTAAAAATATTTTTTTACAAATAACAAAAACGTGAACACAAAAAAAGGTAAGAATATTATTATTAATAGTTTTTACATTTAATAGATTAGAAGTCAGTTTGTATTGAAATATTCTGATGTTATTCAAATGGCAATTAACCCCAAAGTTTGCTGTACTTATCGTAAATGGAGCCAGAAAAGTTGATCTCTTATTGCAGGTATAAGAAAAATAAAGGGTCACATTGCTCACTCTGACACAGTTTATTATGCAAGGAGCAGCCCACAGTTAGAAGATTTACAGTGTTATTCAACAAAAATTTCTTATTATTAAAAATGGTGCTAATTTTGCCCCAACCAATCAGATGTTTGCTTTCAAATGTTAAATAAGATCTGATTGGTTGGGGCAAAATTAGCATCATTTTAAACGATAAGAACTTTTATTGAATCTCCCTGCCAATACTTTATCAAGCATTGCCAAGTGGATGCACCACATTATTAATCCCTAGTACCGTAATTAAATAAGTGTCCATGTTAGGAAAATGTTTTAGGTGTGTTTTACTGGATAGTCATTATCCATTTGTACACTGAAAGAACCTGATATGCACTACTTCTAAAACTTCCCCAAAGCAGCACAGTATATAAGGGATAATACGCTACCTACAGTGTAATATAAGGATATTACGCCACTGAGGAGTTCCCTAACCATATAAAAACACAAGGCCGTTAGGCCGAGTGTTTTTATAGAGGTCAAGGAACTCCGAAATAAAGTAATATCCATATATTATTCTGTAAGTAGCATATTATTCCATATAATACATAAGGTCAAAAAAAGAAAAATCCAGTAAAGGCACTGTCTCCCTCCCTCCCTGTCTCTCCCTCCAAGTATTAGTAATGTAGATAACAAGCCCGTTATTCTACATACAAATCGTTACCTGACGTTTCTATCTCAAACAAAAAGAAGACAACAAACATCGTCTCTCACCCATTCCAGTTCCGGTTCGTTACACTGACTGACTGAATTACTGTGCTGATAAGGAGGAGCGAATGCATTTCTGTGAGTCATAATGGACTTGGCTGCTCGCTCCATTTTTATCAGCACAGTAATTCAGTCAGTCAGTAAGTCAGTGTCCAAAAACGGGCTTGTTATCTACATTACTAATACAGGCAGGGAGAGAGAAATGGAGAGGGGCAGTGGAATACAGGAAGTCCCTCAGTGACATCACTGAGTGACTGATTATATAGATTCTCGCCACTGCACCTCCACATTGAAATGCCAGAGACTTATGTATTATATACTTGTTCCAAATGTGCCCTTATATTTAAAACAGTTCAAGTATACTACTTGGCATGTGATAATATAGATTTTTTTGCCCACCTGACAAAGTATTTTTCATGTTGTAGTTGCTACATATTTGTATTTATAAAGCTTCAGAACAGTTAAAAATATTAGCTAAATTGCCATTATATTAAATAAATTGAATGCAAAACATTTCCAGCTACCAAAGAAAACCACCTTGTCCCACCCCCTCCCACCCACAACGGTACAAACAAATACATACATATTTACATATGTACAAATATGGAGGATACTAGGTACTGATACTGATACTGGTAGGTTAACTGATGAGGTTATACATGAGATAAAATTATTGGATTGTAAGCTCTTCGGTACAAGGCTGAATGGGGAGGGCTACATAACTTTACTCTAAAAAAAATATTAAAGGATAATTGCAATACAATTATCCATTAAAAGATTTTACGCTAGGAGAAGGGCAGTCAGTGGATCAGGAGAGTGGGAGGGAGGGGGGAAGAGGGCTACCCAGCACAGACACTTTGGTTGGCCCTATTCAACTGTTTTTAAAAGATAGCAATGCAACTTTGACTATACATACTGTCCTGTAAAATCATTGACCATAGCAATTTACCATCATAAATTCACACAATGTTCATGTTGACATTTATTATTACATACATAAAATTGACTGTTACAAGCAAAAACATGTACAGATTATATATATATATATATATATATATATATATATATATATATATATAAATAGAGTCACACTCGCACTCAGTCCATGTTCTTGAGTCAAGGGGTGCTTCTAAGGATGCAGATGAATAGGTCTGCCATAAAGTAGCCACAAAAAAGGAATAGTCCTGTCACTAATCAATTTCCAAATTTCTGATGAAGGGACTCAATGTAGTTCCGAAACGTTAATAAATTTGAATAAAATTTGTAAATTGACTAGTGAGGTGTGCTCAGGACTATTCCTTTTTGTATAATATATATATATATATATATATATATATATATATATCAAACATAGAAACGATAGCACTCCATCCAAAAAGTATACTTGCCCGGGTGCTTGTCCCAAAATAGATACAAATAGTAGTAGGTAGACGCACTCACAGGACTTTCATGATGCAAAAATATTTATTGATCAGTCAACATGTTTCAACCACACCTGGTCGTCATCAGGACTAATTACCCACACACCTACTCATCTTAAATAGGCCAGAGACAACCTACCCCCACCATGAACCCTAAACCAGCGAACATAATAAATAACACCCATAAACATTTTGCACATATCCCCTATTGTACACCAATACATAAATAAATACCACAACCAAATAGCAGCTTACTCGGAGAGCGTCCCCGATCCCCTTCGCATGTCCACACATGCCCAATATAGAGAATCAATAAAGGCTAATACCTATCTCAGCCATACCTCCGGGCACAAGAACTACCATGAAGCACCAGGAGGTAAAGTCCCTCCTCTTGCGAAACTTCCTAGGATGCCTCAAGCGCGTATCAAAGATGTGCCGGGTCCCATGGAAAAGGCCCATACACAGAGAAAGGGCATCCCAAGATTGCGCATATCGCGAGATGTCGGGAACACATACAAGCTAAGAGTCCAAAAAGATATAATCAAAATTACATAAAGGACAAGAGTCAGGCTAAAGGGACACCGAGAGCACTCCCCACTCAAAATCCCACCACACATAAACCCATACATAAACAATATACTAAAAACACAGGGGAGCCCACCTCAAACTATATCAAACCACACTTTAAGTGAATCCAGCTATAAAGGCAGACACATAAGACTCAAAATATACAGGGAGGTATAACATCCTATAAAAAACAGCCAAAATTATTGACCCCATTAAGTCCGTGAGGTACCACAGTTTGTAACTTTGCAATCCACCTAGACTCTACTTGCAATAGTTTTTTTAGATCTATCTCCTTCCATTGGCGGTACATGATCAAAGACCATGCACTTCAGAGATGAAAGACTATGGGGCATATTTATAAAGGATTGTCTTTTTCGCCAAATAATTAGCGCAGCACATCGCAGCGAAAATAGCACCATTTGGGGCTTCGTTTCGCCTTATTTATAAAAAAGCAAAAAAAACACACTTCGCGGCTGAAAAAGGCGAACGGGCGCGATAAAGAGCGAAAAGTATCGCAGCGAAAACTTAACGCATCTAAGAAGACTGCATTGCGAAAACCATTCAAAACCAGAAAAGCCCACTAGAAAAGGATGTCAAGTTCAAAATGGCCACCTCACATTTACCAAGAAGTCAGCCATGTCTTATTTAGTCAATCTTCTTAGAATTTCTCAATTGGAATACAATTTTCTTATCGCTTTTCCAAGGCATATTCCATTATAATGCGTGGTCGCCTTTCTAATGTGCGTTCGCCTTTCTAATGCGCCTTCGCCTTTCTAATGTGTGTTCGCTTTTCCAAGGCATATTCCATTATAATGCGCGGTCGCCTTTCTAATGTCGCTTTTCCAAGGCATATTTCATTCTAATACGCGATCGCCCTTCTAATGCACGTTCGCTTTTTCAAGGCATATTACCCATTAGAATGCTTTTTCGCTCAAACAATGACTTTTCACCACCTTCAGGGTCGCGCTAATCTTTCGTCTTTTTAACGCAAAAAACCACCTTTCGCTCTTTTATAAATCGCGTTATGCCTTTTCGTCCCTTTTCGCTAAAATTACCATTGCGAAGTAAGGCGAAATGGGTTTAGCGATAGCTCGCGGAAACGGTTTCGCCATTCGTTAACGCTACCTTTATAAATAGCGTTAACTGTCTTTTAGGCGAAAACCCATGCGAAAAGCAAATGCGAAAACATTTCGCTACTTTTCGCTCTTTTATAAATATGCCCCTATGTCCCAATAATTTAAAATGTGTCGCAACAGTTTGATCTCCAAATTTACCAATTTTATTCTCAACGTCCTGATTTGACAGTGCCGACCTAATTGCACTGCGATGATTAGCAAATCTCTCACGGAAGCTACTTATAGTCTTTCCCACATAGATCAATGCACATGGACAGGTGAGAAAATACACTACATACGAGCTAGTACAGGTAAGCCTGTATTTGATACTAATCCGTTTGCCAGTCCTTGGATGTGGAAAGTCCTTGCCGGTAAGCATATGACTACAGGTAGCACAATTGGGACATTAATAGCACCCGGGTCTTACCGAACCCCCAAAAACAGACATTGTACTCACTGCTCGTCTCCTCAGATCAGTCTTTACCAACATGTTCCGTAGGCTTTTTCAACGTCGATGGGCAATCCTGAGTTCACAGTGTTCAAATGGCAAGGTAGGATCCATGGTGATAATCTTCCACAATTACTTAGCCTTCCGTGCTATTTCCACACTAAGTGTTGAATAGTCCATCGGAAAAGTCATACTAACCTTGTGAGCTTTATCTACAGGATGATCATTCGTAACAATGGTGACAAGGGTTCTAGTTAACTGTCTTTTAGCGTCCCCTTAGTATATCCCGTCCAAAAAACGACAAGTCATATCTCTCAATGTACATCGGCCTGATCTACTTCACTATGTTCCTCAACACCCTAAGGAATTGGGTATAGGGTATGGCTTTAACAAGGGCTGGCAGATGAAAGCTAGATGCATGTAGTACCGTATTGCGGTCAGTACTCTTACGAAAAAGGGTCGTGTCCAGACCATCACCCATTTTAAACACTTTAAGATCAAGAAATTAAATTTCAGATAAATCAATCTTATATGTTAATTTTATAGGGGTATCCAGGTTGTTGATCACCTGAATTTTTTCTTGTATGGAGGAAACTTGAGATCTATAGGGCATATAAGACTCCCAATTGAATTTCTTATGGAGCTGTTACAGTTGGTATTGGCGAATAATTATTTCCATTTTTGGATGATTATTATGTGCAATGTAAAGGTACTTTACATTGCAACAATTTGAAAATGAGTACTTGCTGCCTATATTAGGTTTGGGGTATGTTTGTACAAACGCTATATCAATGATATGTTTCTGATATGGGAGGGAGAAGTTTCCTCCATACAAGAAAAAATTCAGCTGATCAACAACCTGGATACCCCTATAAAATTTCTTAAAGTGTTTAAAATGGGTGATGGTCTGGGCACGACAGTGTGAGACGAGCAGTGAGTAACAATGTCTGTTTGGGGGGTTCGGTAAGACCCGGGTGCTATAAATGTCCCAATTGTGCTAAATGTAGTCATATGCTTACCGGCAAGAACTTTCCACATCCAAGGACTGGCAAACGGATTAGTATCAAATACAGGCTTACCTGTACTAGCTCGTATGTAGTGTATTTTCTCACCTGTCCATGTGCATTGATCTATGTGGGAAAGACTATAAGTAGCTTCCGTGAGAGATTTGCTAATCATCGCAGTGCGTTTAGGTCGGCACTGTCAAATCAGGACGTTGAGAAGAAAATTGGGAAATTTGGAGATCAAACTGTTGCGAGACATTTTAAATTATTGGGACATAGTCTTTCATCTCTGAAGGGCATGGTCTTTGATCATGTACTGCCAATGGAAGGAGATAGATCTAAAAAAACTATTGCAAGTAGAGTCTAGGTGGATTGCAAAGTTACAAACTGTGGTACCTCACGGACTTAATGAGGTCAATAATGTTGGCTGTTTTTTATAGGATGTTATACCTCCCTGTATATTTTGAGTCTTATGTGTCTGCCTTTATAGCTGGATTCAAGTGTGGTTTGATATAGTTTGAGGTGGGCTCCCCTGTGTTTTTAGTATATTGTTTATGTATGGGTTATGTGTGGTGGGATTTTGAGTGGGGAGTGCTCTCGATGTCCCTTTAGCCTGACTCTTGCCCTTTATGTAATTTTGATTATATTTTTTTGGACTCTTAGCAACGTATTGTGGGCTTGTATGTGTTCCCGAGATCTCGCGATATGCGCAATCTTGGGATGCCCTTTCTTTGTGTATGGGCCGTTTCCATGGGACCCGGGCATCTTTGATGATGCGCTTGAGGCATCCTAGGAAGTCTCACGGAGGCGGGACTTTACCTCCCAGTGCTTCATGGTAGTTCTTGTGCCCAGAGGTATTGCTGAGATAGGTATTAGCCTTTTATTGATTCTCTATATTGGGCATGTGTGGACATGCGAAGGGGATCGGGGACGCTCTCCAGTAAGCTGTTATTTAGGTTGTGGTATTTATTTATGTATTGGTGTATAATAGGGGATATGTGCAATACGTTTATGGGTGTTATTATGTACGTTGGTTTAGGGTTCATGGTGGGGGTAGGTTGTCTCTGGCCTATTTAAGATGAGTAGGGGTGTGGGTAATTAGTCCTGATGACGACCAGGTGTGGTTGAAACATGTTGACTGATCAATAAATATTTTTGCATCATGAAAGTCCTGTGAGTGCTCTACTATATATATATATATATATATATATTATTATTTATATATATATACTTTAACCTACTTCTCCTTGGACCTTTTCACATTCAGTTCTATTCATTCATGGAAAGCCCTACTAAAAAGTCATTGTCATTCTCTCCATCCAAACCCCATTGCCAGCTTTCAAGGCAGGGCTATAGAGGACGTATGTAGAGGAAGAAAAAACAGCAAGAAACCAATAAACATGGAGGAAAATAGTAACCTGAGAGAGGTTTCCTGAAACAAACAATCAAAGGTAATAAATTAACTGAATGTGACATCAGCAAAGGGAATCATGCTGATGCAGAAAGGAAGGGAATACCTGAAACAGAAAAAGCAGGCAAATAAAAAGGATGGGTAACTGCTTGCTAGAACCTGCCACATGCTAAAGAGACAATGGAATAATGGAGAAAATGAGATGGGGCACTTTAAGGAATGGTACTCCTTTTGATATGTGAAATGACTGGAAAATCCTAGGAAGACTATAGAAACTACTGACCTCTGCAGACTGCAAAATGTCTGAAAATCCAATTCCTTATAACTGGAAGGTAAAAATGTGATTAAAATTAGTATAATCATCTTCAAATATGTGTTCTGACCTATGACCTTTGGCATTATGGGTCATGGGGGTTGGTTGTTTTTATAAGTCTGGTTATGTGGTATATGTTAAATATCTGTATATGGTATCTGGGACTTACTTTGTGACCTCTACATGCACTTACCTCAAATAAGTTAAAGGAGAATGAAAGTTTCCAGACAACATTGTTACTAATAGACAAACAACATTCAACAACATAAATTAAGCTATATCTCACCTCTCACTTACTGTGGCTGCTGGGTGATTTATGAAATAATAGCAATATTTCTGAGCTAAAACGGCCATCTTTATTCAAACATTCAAAATTCAGGCTATGGCTGCCTGATGCGTTTCGGGTATGCGCCCTTCCACATAGGCATATAATTGGATACCTATGGGGTGTTTATAGAGGCCACAGAACACGACCGTAAAAACATTAAAGTTACAGAGACACCTTATATAGGTCACATCTCCATACACCGAAGTACACATACACTTAGACTATATATATATATATATATTAAAACCATTATACATTAAATAGATAATAGCTAATAAGGTGCTCTGTAACTTTAAGTTTTTATGGGCGTGTTCTGTGGCCGCTTTAAGAACACAACATAGGTATCCAATTGATGTGCCTATGAGGAAGAGCCCATGCCCCAAACGTGTCAGGCAGACATAGCCTGTACTTTGCTTTCTACTATGTTTGAATAAAGATTGCAGTTTTAGCCCAGAAGGTGCGGTATCCTTCTTTTACATATGCTATTGGTTTTTGTTCGGGCAGTCATCTGAGAGGAGTGTCGAGGTCTCGCAAATTCCGAGACAGGGTTCTGGCCCGGTTGGCGTGGGGAAGCTTGTAGCCTGGAGCAGTCCTGTCTTTCCTGTGTTGCTGATTTATGAAATTAACTGGGGTACTAGGGGTCGGCTTCCATAATCCACCTTAGCTACACTAAGTGTTGCAGTACACTTCACATGCTCTGTAGTGTCAACAGGTCAAAACAAGGAAGCTGACAGCCAATAATATAATAGCACAGGGATCCTCCTTCCTGCTCCAGAAAAGGGATTCAATGCAGTTGGGTGTAAACATATTTTAATGCTTCCATCCCTAACGATGATATTTTCTTTGCTTTTCGCACACACAAAAAGAAAAGCAATCTTTGCAGTGTATGCAATGGATGTAAGAAACATAATAATACATTTCAGAAAAAATAAAGCAAAGTCTTGGGATTTTAACCCATGACATTGTGGGCTGTGTGTTTCTAAAACAATTACTTTAGCTTATGCAAAATAATACAGGTACATTTAGAAGCTTTATCTTTTGCTAGGACAAAATATAATAAAAGCAAATAGTAAAATCAGCTAAATAATTTATATTGCCCCAGGAGCGCTGTATGCAATTTACGCTGGTGGTAAATAAATTATGTGAAAGCAGCTTTCACAGTCTTATCAGGGACTTCTATATTGGTGTGGAAACATCTATATAAAATACTGTGTGCATAGAGACAGTGAATACTGGGAACAAAGGGACATAGGTGCACATGCTCAGAAGGATCTGAAGACTTCATGGGCTGTGAGTTTACTGGGAACAACATGGATGGCTTTTTAGTTACAGAATTTATTTCTCACAAGTACGTGAATGCAAATTACTAGACAAGAATCCTACAATGCATAGGTGTTCAAGGGAGAAAAGCTTTCACATTAGAATTTTAAAAAATAAAGTTTAGTTCCCCTTTAAATCATATTCTTCTGAGACAACAAGAAAAGAGCAATGGATTTTGACAGAAAGATTGTTATTCAAAACTGCACACACTGATAGGATATTTTCCCCCCAAAATCACCTTATGTCTTTCTGTTAACTTCAAAGTTTAATTTCCCTTGTTTGTTTTTCCCCTGTCATATTGTAAAATATTAGATTCATCATTGTTCCAGTCTAACTTCATATATAGTAATGAGTCTCACCACACTGGATTTCAGATAGATTCCATTCTAACTATGATTCTAGTCAGTGTATCAGTGCTTAAATAAGTAATTAACAAATTATGGAGCTGGATTCATCTGCTCTGATGGTTTCATTTACTTTTAAATAGGTACACTATTGAGAAAATGTATTGCACAGAGCTCTGCTAGGATCTGTTATCCTCCCTCTGTAGCTTAAAGGAGCAATATTAAGGGACACTATACTACAAAAAATGACTTTGCCTCATCTAATCATAATTGAATACATGTAAGTAGCACTTACTCTGATTTGTGTGTGTTGCTGCATGCCTTCAATCCAGAACATGTTTTGTTTAGGAGCAGTATCCCCCCTTCTCTTTTTAACCACTCCCACTTCCATCCGACCTGACTTTTTTCCTCCAACAACCAACTGTCCAGCCTGCACACAGCATTTCAACTGTCAAAACTCTGTCACCATTCCAGCTGCAGTAAAACTACTCACAGAAAGATGTTTTTGAGAGCAAGGAACTTGATGACAGTGAAATATAGAAGTTTTAGATTGAATATCTAAAGAAATTGGGACAGATTAACAAAAAAATGATACAGTGGTGGTTAGGAAGAATTATAGTTTCCAGTTATGGTCAATTTAAATAACCTATTTTCTGGTATAGATGCCCTTTAAAGGGAATGCAAATGGAATGCAAACTGCGAGAGACTGTGGCAGATTAAAGCCCTTTTTAGGAGATTGAAATCAATATCTAGTATACCGTGTCAGATTAAAAGCAGGGGCTTAACTACAAGAAGAAACCGCAGGGGGGCCCGGGACCAAGGGGGCTCTATCTTTTATTTTCCTATGACAGGAAGCCTCCTCCCAGAAAAAACACTTGTGCTTAAGCATAGATTTGGGCCCCATCATATTTTGCTGGGGGTCCCAGGGATTCCTAGTTATGCCACTGATATACATACATATTACAAAGGCTGTTTAGCAATTCATTAAAGAAATTTATGAACCAATGTCAAATGCACAATACAGCATTGCTGAATTAATGTTAATTGCAATCATTTTGCAATCAGTGCAGCCCTACTAATTACATTTAAGGTGGTACCTTATAGAACGAATGATCTGGCAACCCAGTTGTCACCTTTCCCTTTTAAGGGCATGTCCACCCATAAAATTGTTTTAATATGATGTTCCCCATGTCTGGCAGCCCCAACCGCATATATTTTATTTTCCAAAAGCCCCCAAACTCTTACTTACCTCCCCTGTTTCTCCGCCGCACTGCCGGCCCTCTGCTTGCGAGAATACAAGCAGAGGGGCGGGACCGGCAGTCGCGTCTGTGATTGGCTGAGCGGCAGCAATACGGACGCAGCTGCCAGTCATTCAGTGCAGCGGGAGGAGGAGGAAGAGGAGAGGTAAGTAAGAGTTTGGGGAGCTTTTGGAAAAAAAAAAAATATGCGGTTGGGGCTGCCAGTCATGTGGGAACATCATATTAAGGGGGGTTTATGCTAGGGGGGAGGGATAGTAGAATGGGAGGGAGAGGGAGGGAGGGGGGAGGAGGGGGGGAGAAGGGCTGCAGTACGCATGACAAAATCTACCGGAGGCAAGGTAGCAGGCAGAGTCCTGCTAGCCTCCTGGTGGACAGTTTTGGGACTTTAGGGGGGGTCTACAGGAGAACCCTATGGAGCTGGGATGTGAGGTAAGGATTACACTACACTACATGGGGGGCCATTACTGGGGGGGATTATAGTTTGGGAGTGGACATGCCCTTTAAGATAAATTTAAATGAAGAAAGGCTGGTTGGTATTTACATTAGAAGCAATGATGCAGGCTGCTTTGATTCCAACTGCTTCAAGCCTTGTAATATGCATTTTTCACAATTGTTTAGGCACAATCAGGGTTATACAATAAAAGTTCTAATCGTTAAAAATGGTGCTAATTTTGCCCCAGCCAATCAGATGTTAGCTTTCAAATGTTAAACAAGATCTGATTGGTTGGGGCTAAATTAGCACCATTTAAAAAAATAAGAACTTTTATTGAATCTCCCTGAATCTTTCACAAGCTCCCCAAGATCACATTTATTCTCGCGACAGTCTACTAGAAATGCACTCAATCTACCCATATCTCTAAAAAAATGCTTTAAATCAAAAATTTTAAACAGACTGTTACCAATTGCATTCCATCTGCATACCCTTTAATATTACCCCTTTAATCATAAACTTATAGAAAATGAGCTTGCAAGGTGGAGAATGAAGTGAATATGATCTTAGCACAGCTATGTGCAATGATTTTCTCAATAGTGCCCGTCTGAAAATATATGCATATGAAACCTTCACTATCTGAAGGTGAATATAAAACAGAGCAGATGGATCCAGCTCCACATTTGTAAATTACTAAATTAAGCACTCACTAAGGCTGAGGGCACACTAAGAAGCATGGAAAAAATGTGCACGCATCTGTGTTGTTAGGCGATTTAACATCCATTTGTGCTTTGCTCCGCACAATGCTGCAGAGCACTTAGTGTGGCCAGACCATGGACCAACACTAGCTGCACTTTTAATGCGTGATCGCATCACACATTAAAACACACTAGCCCTTAGCTAGAGTGAGAGTTAGAATGAGATCTCACTGAAATACAGTGTGGTGAGGCTCCTTACTATACAATGAAGTACACTGGAAAAAGTGATAAAATCTATTTACAATTGACAGGGGGAAACACAAATAAGGAAATGAAAACTTTGAAGTTAACAGAAAAGACTTACCGGTAAGGAAGTAAAAAAAAAAAAAAAAAAAATCATTGGGAAAAGTACAATTAGTGAAAGAATGGTAGAAATGTTATTAACTGGGTGAAAAAAACACAGAAAACAAAATTGGTTCAACAAAAATTCCACATTTTTGTTAGTGGATCACAACAGGGATAAAACGGTCACCTGCTGCTTTTTGACTAAATTATACACTCTGTTACAATACCATTTTCACTATCTTCCGTTAAAAAAGCTAAATAGTATAGATATCCAAAATGTATATTTTGAGGCGAGGAGCTGCAATTTTTCTGCTATTATTGAATACTAACTAGATAAAAGAGGACAACCAAATCCAATAAACAAAAAAAAATGATAAAAATCCATTCACTATACTGTAATAAAGTAACAATAACATTGATTAACTCTGGGCAGTGCTCCACAGAAAAACATTTTACTAGCACATCAGTAAAAACCCGGCTATAATGTGCATTAATGTAGGAGGTGAAAACTTGAAGCAAAAAAATTACATGTAGGCGAGCTTGGAATTTGTAAAATGTGGAACTGTTATTGACAAAAACAGAGCCCATTACATGGTGCCAGTTCTAAATAATTTTACAAGATATAAAGAGCCCTGTTTTATTAAGAAGAATAGTGATTGACATTTGGAGCATGTTTAACCCATTTCTGCGTCTGACAATTTCCCAATTTCCCAAAATAGAGAACACTGTATTTATTGATTTATTTGAGCATATAATGCACTTGAACTTTTATGTTGTATATTTCTGAAGGTTTGACTAGAATTTGCGCTGTGAGATGTAAACAAAAGTAACATTTTCAAAATTTCCTGTTTTTTTAAATCTTATTTGTAAAAAAGTGTGGTCAAAAAAAAACTAAGAACCCCAGGCTACAATACTAACCCACCTGTAGGGCGTTCCAGAATAAATATTCTTCACTCCATAATCACAAGCCCCATCTGTCAGTTATGGCCGTGATAGGCAACCTCACAGCCAATGACTGCTGATCCCTGAGCCGCCACCTCTGTGCATGAACACGTTTGGAAACAACTAATACAATTAGGAAACTGTGTAGAAGGGGTCAACAAATCTTACTTCAGGAGCATCTTACATCTGGGGAAGTATATAACTATACATTTTGTATGGGGGTGAACATGCCACTTCAGTGCATATTTTTTCATCCTAATGACCTTAACTGTCCCATTAGAATTTTGTCTGTGTATAAATAAATGCTTCCAAAATACTTCCTGTTTGCAGGACCCCTAATAGGTCTTGCCATGACCTAGCGCCTGGGTTGATTCAGTTGTTCAGTAGAAATACTGAACATGTTTGACCCATCCAACAGCCAATCAGTAGAAATTACTGTTAGGAACATTCCAAGGTAGTGTGTGGATTCTGGAAAGAAGAAGGACCATTACAGAACCTGAAATGTCAGCTCCATAAGGCAAGGAGTATAAATTCAACAGTTTTTCAAAATGGAGAAGAATATGTAGAATAACTAGGTATGCATAATATAAAACTAAGAATTTTAAAAATAATAATTTTCCTATGAACCTTCCCTTAAGCATAGACATACATACAACTGCCATCAGTGAAATAGGTAAATAAAACTATTTATATATACAATATACTGTTGATGTCTGACTTGTGGACAACTGAGAGTCCTAACTGCATTATTACACTGTTATAGAGCGATAGAGGCAGGGTTGCCAAGCGGTCCCCATTTGAAAGGGATTGTCTGAACTGCAGAGACACAATCCAGAATCCAAGTCAGGTACGAAATCTAGTACCAAACACGGGCCCTGGGAACATGACGTTGGCAACGTCATCTATGGGGTGGGCAGATTTAGGAGCCAAGGGGAAGTTAGGGGCATAACTGGTCATTCTGGGGGCATAGCATCCAGGTAAGTGGTGTTCCAAGGGAGAAACCTGCCAGGGTTTGAAGTTGTGGGAGTTTTGGGAGATTCGCAACTCCTGGAAGAGGTGGTGAGATACCTGTGTAATATATGGGACATATGTGACAGCATACCAAATATATTTCATATGTACTTGTGTGCACAAATCATACCCTCCAACGTACCGATTTGCCAGGTATTGTACAGTTTTTGAAGAGAAGTACTGGGCAAAACAGAAGTACCAGTTGTACTGGGTGCCTGGAATGTGTACCCCCGGATTATCTGACAGAAAAATTGTAAGAACAAGTCTGGCCAATAACAATTGGATCCCACACAGGTGACCGGGTCAGAGAAAATTGCCCGCGGGGGGGGGTTTTCTACTTAAACTCACCCTGAGCCGCCTCTTACGCAAAGTGCTGGTGAGGAGGGGTGAGGAGCCAGCATTCCACTAGTCACATGCCAAATGAGAGAGAGGAAAGGAGACCGTACAGACTAGCCTGCCTCTGCGGTTGCTGGTTTTTCCTGCAGCCTCCACATCGGGATCCATCTCAGACTGAGAATGAGAGAGTTGAGTCAGTGTAACTGTCACTGACAAGTTGTCCTTGGGTGCCTGATAGTCTGTCCATATGTAAGTGTAGTACTTCTTTCTGTAATTATTATTTCAGCCTGTTACTCAGCTGGCAGAGTAAGAGGGGAGCTGCTTGTGACTACAGTGGGAAGAAGTGAATCTGGGGAGACAGGTGCACTGCCTGATGGTAATATCTGTCTGTCTATCTATCTCTGGATATCTATCTCCATCTGTATTTATCTGTCTGTCTGTCTGCCTATCTATCTATCTCTGTCTAACGCTATCTATCTAACTCAGTATGTCTACTAACTCTATCTAATATGTCTGTCTATACTATCTATCTAACTGTCTATCTATTTAACCTGTCTGTCTATCTGTGATATCTATCTAACTGTCTGTCTATCTAATGCTATTGTCTATCTCTCCATATCTGTATTATCTATCTGTCTCTGTATCTACCTGTATCTCTCTCTCTATATGTATCCTTCTTTCTCTCTCTCTATCTATCTATCTATCTATGTCTCTCTCTCTCTCTCTCTCTCTCTCTCTTTTTATAGGGCGGCCAGTAACTGCTATCTAATCCTTCTTTAAATATAAGTCTGCCAGCAACAACTTTTAACTACTTTATTTACATTTAGAAAAATTGGTGATAATATCCGCATTTGGGGCTGAGCCATATATAAGTTGGGGGTGGAGCTGGGGGAGGAGTTTGGGTGGTACTAAGTCAAGGGTACCTTTTTAATTTGTCTTGAAGAGCCATTACTGTTCTTTCTATTTATTTTCTTAGTATTGGACTGTATCTCCTCCCACAGTTTTGAGACTAGAGACATGAAATTCGGTACAGACATGCAAAGGCATATAGGGAAGTGTGCTGTCTCTAAGCTAGGAATCCGCGGAAAAACTAATTTAGAGTTATCCTCAATAAAAGATAGTTTTATGGTGTAAACACAAAAAAGATATACCCCCTCAACCAGACCCAGGTACACATCAACTGATCTACTTATCATTATGGTGGGCGCCATACTTAAAGGGTAACTAAGTCAAAAAAAAATAATTTAGATTTATCCTCAATAAAGATAGTTTTATGGTTGTAAACACAAAAAAGACACAGGTACCCCTCAACCAGCCAGCCCAGGACCACACACACCTACTGATTACTTATCCATTACTGTGGTCAGCCATACTTAAAGGGTAACTAAAGTCAAAAAAATAAATTTTGATCAATAATCAAAAATGTTTGTATTGTTTACCCCCACATGGCCACAGGTAAATACACCTACTGATCTACCCCTCCATACTGGTTGCGCATACCTAAAGGGTAACTAAAGTAAAAAAAAAACAAATTTGACCAATCATACAAAAATATTTTTTTTAACCCTAACCCGACACAGGTACACACACCTCATGATCTGCTTATCTATTACTGTGGCAGCCATACTTTAAGGGTAACTAAGTTAAAAAAAACGAATTTTGAATACTAATCAAAAAAGTTTGTTTTGTTTAACCCCCACGAGGCAACGGTACATACACCTACTGACCTTCTTACTGTTGCAAGCCCTACCTAATGGGTAAATAAAGTCAAAAAAATGTTTTTGACCAATTAATCAAAAAGTTTGTTTTTTTTCACATCACCAACCCGACACAGGTACACACACCTACTGATCTACTTTTCCATAAGATGTTTCACTAGTCAATCCGGACTGGCTTTCTCTATTCAGAATGGCTTGTACAAGATATTGTGCGCAATTATCAACATTATTCTCATGCTTTAAAAACCCTTAAGCCACACCTCCTCTTACCAGTTTAACTCATTCACAGATACAAATCATATTTTAAAGGGTAACATTATTAACAAGCATTTCTTCCCAAATGGGAGAAAGCATGGGACCCTGTGTGTTCTAAATTTGTGGCCCTTCAGCATGGGCACACGGAACACGGGCACTATTGAGTTATGAAACTGGAGTAGAGGGTGCAGCAAACTTTTGATTTGCTTTAATATATTAAAAGAATTGTGGAAGCACTCCAATTAGGCTAATTTACAACTACATTTAGCAGGAGTGAGAAAGCCTGTATATGATCCAGCGTACAACTATGAGAAAAGCAACAGTTTCTAATGTAATTGAAGTAAAAAAGGTGAGAAGTTAGGACCTTCCAGACTGGGGTTACCTTGACGTGGTGGAAGGCTTTCGTCATGTGATCACAGTAATGTATACTAAAACCCTTTGTTTAATAAAGTATGCCAGTGTGCAGAAAATATGATATTGTATGGGCCTAGTTAATGTGCATTGATTATCTTTTTATGTTTTATAAATGTTTTTGACCAGATCAGTAGCACTTCCGCTAAATGTAGTTGTAAATTAGCCCCGATTTGAGGACACACTCCCAGAGGATCCGGGAGGGGTGGGATACCTGATAAAATAATATATTATTTCAGGTATGGATTTAATTCAAGTATATGTGGGGAGATAGAGACAGAGACAACATAAATAAAAAAAGAAAAAGGGACAGACACATACTGACCCCTATCTGTAGTCAGGTCTCTTGTTTCAGTTTATTTCCCTCCTCAATTCCTTTATACACACACACACACACTTCTGATGGCAGTAAATCAGTTCTTTTGCCTATGGAGAGGGGGAGGGGGGAACAAGGTATACACAGAAACTTCCTGTCAAAAACACAGCAGAGGTTTTTTAGCAGTGACAGGGTGTGGCAAAACATTCCATAGTAAATAGTAAAAAAAAAAAAAAAAAAGAAGTACCAGCTAGTTGTGAAGTAAGTTTATAACTTTATATAGTTTGACTGTACCTTATATAAGTAGTCAGTACTACACTTATATATATTTATTTATGGTCATTTAGATGTAAAGGATATGTCCAGCTGAAAATAAAGTCGAAAAAAACCTAGTTTTCACATATCCTTATTTTGCAAAGATGCCCCTGAGTTCCTTACCTGACTAACCCATCCCTCGCGCCCTCCTGCTCTGCGCGCCTGACAGCTGTTTCACTGTCCTGGTTGCAGCTGTCGAGTAGAGGCAGTCAGCAGAAGCCCTCTGCCTCCTGTTTTGTGGAAAACAAGCTCATAACAGGAACTGAGGGCAGTGCCTAGGCAGTGAGGAGAACGGATCAGGTAAGTCCTATCAGGGAGAATCTTTGGAACTTGGATATGCGAAATCTAGGTTTTGGGGGGTGTTAAACTTTTTAAGCAAACTTTATTTAGGATGGACTTGCCTTCTTTAATAGGACAAATACACACATTCAACTATAATCTTTCCAATATCTAATGGTTTAACAACCCCCCTACACCACACACACACCACACACACACACCTCCATGTGTAGCTCCTGAAAACTTAAAGCAATCTCTATGACACATAAATATTGTTATAAATAGGGGGGGATTTGAGATTAAGTTAAAATCCACATGAGAAAATAAGATCATAGCAGTCAGTAATAGCCATGATAGCGGTTTCCTGAGCTGCCTCCTCTGAGCATTGACGCTGTAAAGAAGCTTGTTCAGAGATTCTTTTAGAAGAGCAGCAACCTTCACAGGAGGGGCAGCAAACATTAGGCAGAGATTCGACTTCAACAACTTCTGGTTGTTACTATGTCTTGGGATTTGGGATGAAGAGGAAAATACGCACAAATATTTGAAAAAAGAAGCTGGACATGCCTTTAAATATGCCAATGTAAAGGTGTGATGTTTGGGTCTCTATGATCAGTAAGAAATACCAGAATTCCTTTCTTAAAAGGAGAAAATCCCCCCCATGCTGTTTTATTTACTTGTCAGCTTCATCTCTTGATCTGTCTGTTTCAAGATTATCAAAAATGTTTAATTCCTGCATAGTGGTAATCCCTTTAATTAACAGTGATTAATATGTAAATATATCATATCAATATAAACAAGCAAACTTCAAAAAACAACAGCCAAGAGTGGCTCAGAAACAACCATAGTGAAACAGCTACTTAAAATTCGAATCGCCTGTCAAAAATCAATATTTACATTTCCTCACATCCAGCTGACACACAAGAGAAGCTAAAATAAAAGCTTTCCTTGCATACCAGAGCTTGGGATACAAAACAGTACCATTGAAACCTTCATTGCCAGAGTTTTAATGCTGTGACAATAGAGAACATTTGAGAACTGTAGTTTCTTATAAAAAAACTAAATTAGTAGAATATATAAATTACATAAAACTATATACTTTCCAAAACTAACAGCAAAATCACATGGATAGACAACCCCCTCCCCCCAACTCACAGAATATAAAAACTTTGTTAATAAAATGGAAAAACCTTTAAATTATTTATTATATATAATATATATAATATATATATATTATATATATATAGATTATATATATATATATAGCAAAGTGTGCCCGTTGGTGCACACTGGAATTGTGTGAATGTAATGTTTTGCTATGTGGATATAGTGGATATAGAATCTTTACCACAGGTATATTTTAACTGTTACTCAGTTCACCAGCTTCCAGAGGAACCAAAATAAGATATCCTGCGGTCTGAGAGTAGACCCAGGCAATCCTGCCACACTGTGTAGTATTCACCATGGCAGGTAGTGATGGTTACCTCATATATATAACAGAAGTACCTACAGCATTAGTTATTAAAATAGCATTGCCCTAATAAACAGGGGTGTTCCTAGGGTTTTGAACCTGAAACATCTTTTTAAATGTTGCGTGTCGGCATGTGAAGTGGGAATGGATTCATCAGGGAACAAGGTGATTGGTTGGACTGGAGGGATGAATTAAAACTGATTGGTGGACTGGTGCCTGAAATGTAGTATTCAAGAAATGTTTCAGTTTGCTTCATGGTAGCCCCCTACCATGAAGCAAAGTGAAACATTTCTTGCAATACTGTATTTCAGTGGGTGCCCACCCTGCCAAATAATCTAACGTATAAACAAACATTTCTCATTCCCAGTTTACCTAAAGAAATGGATTTATCCTTATATACTCTGTTATAACAGATCTAATTTAAAAAAATGGCTTTCAGAGCAATTGGTAATAACTGATAACTGCTTTTTATTTAGTTTACAGTAAATTCCTTGGGTATACCTGCCTGGCTGTACCACTAAGCAAAAGGTTAAGGACTTGCAACCGAGCACCTATCCGAACCATTAATAGTGGCTGCCAATTAAAATTGTTCTAGCCAATCAGTCCACTCCCAGTTTACATCAATGGATCAGGTTTGGCAAGGGGTGGTAGAGCTACTGAGTCTAATGGGGAATTTCATCTGCAGAGGTACAAGGACAGGAGGATTTTTAAATCAGTAGCAGCCTCCAAGGCTTAATGCAGAGAACAAATATATAACAGAGAGAAAACAGGGAGAAATAAATGGTATTACCAGCATGCTGCCACAATTTGTACCCGATAATGCTCTTTATGGAAGGATTGTGGGTAGCATGGCACACAGTGGGTTACTCTGGGGTCTGGCACAAAGCAGACAGTGCACATAAACATGTTCCCCAATAACATATGCAGTAATCAGGGGTGTCCCTGTTCTATGGTGCAAACACTTGAATTTGACCAGGCCTGTTATGTGTGCACCTTGTAAGTTGGTGTTACACTTATTTCGTTGTCAAGAATCTAAAGGGGAAACTTTGCAGCATTGCAGGGCTTGGCAACCTGGGGGAAATTGCAGGTACTGCGGGGGCCAGTAACTGGAGGGTGGAGATGGGGCAGATAAGGTGGTAAAAGAAGATAGATTGTAAGGGTCACCAGGGGAAGTGAGGGGACGGAAGGATAGGGCGCTTCTTCCCAGTTGGGATCCAACAGATTTGCCATTTAGGCGAAGATGTGGAGGACGATGGCTCCAGAAGCATCCTGTATGGAGGCGGGGCCTTTCCCTTGAGCACCCAGGGGGGACCATCTCCAATACGAGGAGAAGGGTGAGATGGGGAGGGAGGGCTAGGCAGGTAGGCAGGAGTGGTATGGTTAGGGCCTCCATATTAGAGGGTAATAGACTGGTAAATCTGTCCAAAAGACCTGCATGCGCAACCCCGTGTGTTGTCTGCCTGGTGCTAGGGTTGATCTCGTTCTGTGGTGATCGTTGTTGTAGACAGATTATGGGTGGGGCTGGAAGTAGTGACCACGGCGCCCCGTCTTGGTTCACATTGGTGCCAATGACAAAGTTGAGGTGGAGGTCCTTAAAAATATTTCCGGAAGAATTAGGGGCCAAGTTAAAAGCGACAGGACCTCAAGGGTAATGATTTCAAAATAATACCGCAGCCACGGGCTACGCTAGGAGGCAACAGGAGTCAGGGTATAAAAATCGCGTGGGCCTAAGGGAAAGTGGTTGTAAGGAGGATGGTGTTGGGTTTTTAGCGAACTGCGGCTGGACTTTGTTGGCACGGCTTCCCCCTTAGTGGAGGAGGATGCAGACCTACATGGTATTGGTGGCAGCTGTTTGGGGGCGACGATGGCTCGGTGGTGGCGAGCGTTTAAAGAGGAGGGGGGAGGCGTAGTGAACTCCACCGGTGTCGCTCGACCACACGTTAGGGTACTTTGGGGGTCTTCACCCACTGGCGGCTGGCGACGTGGGAGGGGGGAGCATAGAGGTACGGAGCCGTCCGCCCATGTCTGGAACAGTACTCAATTGTGAAATCTAAAAAGGTCTGCCAAATGCACGCGTGCGCTGGAGGAAATCGCCGGGGCCCTTGCACAATTCCAACCAGCTTCCCCTCCCCCAGTTTAAATGGATTTGTATGTGTTTTTATGGCACAGCAGCCTTGTATAGCCAGTGCATCATGGAGGATCCCTATGTTCTCCTGCAGTCGTTGGACAGTCCCTATTTGTGAGGCCTTACTCCTGTGATTTAGAGTGTCTGATTTTATAACGATGCAATACGAAAGGAGGAGGAAGGCTGAGCACTGTTTAAACACGGACTTGCAGCCAATTTAAAAGATGTGGTAATATTGGATGTGGGAGTTTTATAGTGTATTTCTGTGTTTTTTTTGGTACTGCTGAAGACAAACAATTCTCCCCCCCCCACGCAGCCGAGCTGGTGGAACTGTGTCACAGCCCGACGCAAAGTAAGCGTCAACCCCGTACAATTCACCACCTCAGCCATGGGCACCACGCCGATCCTTAGTGTATTCTGCTACCCTAACCAGCCCACGCCAACCACCCTCCTGGCCGCCCGGAACGCAGACAGGTGGAAATGAACCATACATTATGCACTGTTTTTTGGCGAAGTGCGTGATGTGTTGTATTTTTTTTTGTGGTTGTTTTTCGTTTTAGTTCATGTGGTGATGGTGTTCTTGGTCTGACTTTGAGGTGTGATTTTAACTACCTGACATAGATTGGAGTAAGGCCCAACTGCCACCACGGCACCTCAAAAGGTCATAAGTTCGTAAATTTCCTATTGAGCATTTTACTTTCACAGATGGTTTAGAGTTACCTACTAGACAGAGCGGTGTTGGATCTGGTTGATATCTAATAACCCTGAGTCATTTTGAGATGAGGGGGTAGGTAATGGAAAGCTTAGGGAATAGTGACCATTGATTATAGTGAATTGAAATAGGTTGCAAAAAACTAAGTGCACTGGTTAACAAAAAACTTTTAACTTTAGGAAAGCTAAATTTTAGGCTTGTTAAAGGAATCACCATGCTCATAGACTGGGTTGAATGTTGCCTAGGTAAAGATCACAGAGGCAGATGTGGAACCACTTTTAAAGCGATATTAAAACTATTACCATTTAAATCGGTACATTTAGGAAAAGGTAAAAAAACATGAGGTCCAATCCTGCATGGTTAATGCTCAGGTAAAAAAGGGAAAAACTGGAAAAAAAGCAAAAAGGCTTTTAAAATTTATGAAAACAGAGGGAACAGAACAGGACTTACAGGAGTACAAAAAGCCTGTAATAAAGAGGGCTAACGAAAGCAATTAAACTAGTTTATAATAGAAAATGAAATAGGATTGCCGAACAAAGCAAGTCCAAAACCCCAAATGTTTTTAGTATATAATGGGTAACAGATGATGACTCAGAATGTGGGACCATGTAATAATGGGTCCTGAGCGTGGTCTCCGTTGAGGCTCTGCGAAAAGGCTAATCTGCTAACCCACTCTTTAGTTAAATCGCGTTTTTAATGTTGGAAATTGAAAATCCTTTATCCATTACAGTAGGATTGTAATAATATGCAGGCAGAAAAGAAAATGAAGAGTATTTCACATTGGCTAAACAGGGGATATGGTACGGAAACAATTAGACCGAAAGTAATATCAATAAAGCCCCGGACCCGATGGATTGACATCCTCGGATTTTAGAAGAGCTTACTCAGGGTTCTATCTAGAACCAATGTTCTCTCTTTCAGATTCGCTTTGTACTGGACTGGAGATGTGGCCGCTGGAGTTGGAAAGAAGCCAATGTTTAATACCAATATTCAAAAAAGGAGTCTATCGACCTGTAAGCCTAAACATCAGTGGTAGGAGTGCTGGAAACTTGTTACGGGGAAATCATATCCTTGATTGTCTCCAGGAGATCATCTTATTAGTAGTAGTCAGCATGGATTTATGGAAATAGATCATGCCAGACAAATTTAATTTGGTTTAAAGAAGCAAAGTAAGAGTTAGATTCAGGCCCACAGCAGTGGATGTGGTATATTGGATTTGCGAAAGCCTTTGATACTGAGGGCACATCATCAGGCGACCCCACTAATGTATAAACTGAGGACTGTTGGAGCACTTGATAAGTACAAACCTTTGTCATGGAGAGAGAAATAGTTATTGGATCGCAAACAGAGAGTGATGGTAAATGGAGGACATCTATTGTGGGCTAGAATGGCAGATGAGATTCAATGTTGATAAATGTAAGGTGATTGCATTTGCGGATTTAATAATCCCTGGCACCCCACCATGAATAACTGTGTAAGTGCATCTGTAATGGCAAAAAGATTGGGGGTTCTGATTGATAACAACTTTAAGCTATAGCAAACAATGCCAGGTAGCAATGGCTAGAGTAGCAAGATGTGGTCTTGTATTAAGAGAGGATAGATTCAAGAGAGACAATTTATTTTCTCCTCTTGAAAGGCGACTGGTAAGGCCTCATTTGGAATATGGGTTTGCAGCTAGTGTGCAGTGTTGGAATCCAATATACAAAAGGGACCTCTTGAAATTGAGGCAGTAAGTTCAGGAAAGAGCAACTAAATTAATAAAGGGAAGGTAGGGGCTTGAATAGGCCGGCAAGGTTAGACAATTAGGGCGGTTACATTGGAGAAGCGACGTTTTGCGTGGGGACATGTGGATAAACCTTATACAAATATATTAAGGGGCAAAAATTATTAACTCTTTGGTGCATGTTTACATATCGGTCAATCAGGGTACTCGGGACAGCCTTTAGGTTGGAGAAAAGAAGTTTCATGTTCAGGTTAGGAAAGGTTCTTTACAGTGGAGAACGGTGAAACTGTGGAATGTCTTCCAGCAGTCCCCCCCCCCCTGTGGTAATGGCAAGTTCATTGAATGCTTTAAAAATGGCTGGATTAGTTTCTAAACGAAAAATATTGAGGAATTACTGGTATTAACGTATATAATCGTTTATAAAAACGCCCCCTGAGCTCACTAAAACGACCGGTACCTAGTTTCAGCCTAAAAAAGGAGAAAAAAAAGATATAGACTCGAGTATAAACCGAGGGGGTTGGATTTGCCATTAAGATGTTTGGAAACTACAACTCCCAGCATGCTTTAGTGCTGGGAGTTGTAGTTTTCAACCTCTTAGTGTGGCAAATACTTGAAAATAGGGTAAATCCTCCATTATTGTGCATACAGTAGCACAAATAAAGTTTTACTCTTATTTGAAATATTTGCCCCTTAATGTTGCCATGTGGCAGAGTGGTATTCTCCTACCTTTCCGGCGGCCGCTCGCTCCTCGCTCCACATCACTCAGTGCCATCTGGATGATGTAACTACTTGGTGCCGCAAGTGAGAGGCGCCGTGGGTAGTGACATTCATTACGGTTGTAGCACCTGAGGATGCGGATAGCTCGGCCGCCAGACAAGGGGTAGGAGAAGGTTGACTCGAGTATAAACAGGGGTAAGGGTAAAGAATTTAGATTTCAGGCTTCTTTTTTTTTAAAAGCCTTGACTGAAAACCTCGGTTTCTATCGGAGTATATACGGTAATGAATTAGATCTGGTTGATCCAGGGAGACTCTCCGATGCCGGTTTGGGTCAGGAAGGGATTTTTTTTCCCCCTTTTAGCTGTTTTTTTTTTGCCTTCCTATGATTTTTTCACTGTTAAAAGTTGGGTTAAAAAAAAAAAAAAAAGAGGGTGAATAGGTCTTGACTTTGAGGACCGTTATGTCTTTTTAACCTTAAATACTATGTTACTATGTACCCAGAGTTGTTATCCAATAAGGTTGTAAATTGTCTATCCAATAATCTGTCCTCCCAACAGCTGGTAACAGGAATCTTATACACGGGTCTGATACACAGGATTTAACACAGGATCTTGTGTTGCAGTCAATATCTCTCCAAAGCACACACCACAATCACTTTAATTTTCTTCTCGTAAACCATCAGAGCAAGATAAAATGGTTGTCAGCTGTGTTTTAGTCCAGTAGTATATACTAGCCATAGAGAGCGGGATGTCTTGTCTTTTATCACTCACTGACAGCCACCTGCAGGCTGGAGGTGGATATAGGAGCCTTGGTGTATAGTCCATTACAATACACATACATCCTGTGTAGCAGGACAGACACTTTTTGCGGATACACTTCCTTTAACATGGAGTAGACCCAGGGGTGTGATTTAACCTCCCAATTTGACCATACCATTGTTGAAATAGCGGATCCAGGATCTGTAAGTTAAGTTAATGTATTTTGTATAGTTTGTGTGGTGCTAAATAAAGTCAGGATATTCTTTATATACATTACGGGGTCATTTAAATGGTAATAGGAGCTAGTACAAACATACATATAGACCTTTCCTATAGAAAATATCCATATACCCCCACCACATTGGTTAGCATAAAAACTCATGCAATCGCCTATGAACATGTAAATATTATCGAATATAAGGGATATATTTTTTAACAAAAATGCAGTGAGGTGATTATAGGGGTCCCGTTTATCCCCAGTGCCTCAGTCGTCAGCAGGGGCCTGGACAAACCCACCACGTTCTTGGTGCTTTTTCAACAAACCTGCGCCAAATCTACAGTGTCTGAACTTGGTCCAGAAGGGCCTTGGGATAAAGAACGCAACGAGGGTGTGTGGACCTAAAAATTAGGTTGCGGTGGAGGTTTATTTGATTAAGACTGGGCATAGTTTAAAGAACTGGATTTCGCAGGGGTTTTTTAAAAAACAGTCCAAAAATCTACAACATGCTAAAAGAGAAAATCTGCCATCAAAAAAATCTCAATATTACAAACTCTTTATATTTGAGAAGCAGGGCCCATTCTTTCTAGTAAACAGAGTAGGTATTAACTAGTGAATTTTTGATCCAAATCTTGAAACCATATAACGAAGGGGCAAGGCCGGCATTGATATCATAGTAACTAATGAAAAAGGAGGAAGATATATTTACAATGGAGTGTGTGTACAGTACACAGTGCATTTTATCATGAAAGCATAATGGTAGAAGGGTAGGCATAAACAGTGGTTCTCTTTTTCAGTCGTTTGTTCAGGGAATGCGTGTACTTTCTTAAAGGACAATGCTACTTACCTTCTCTCCGATCCATAGCTGCAAAGTACCAGGGTGTGGAGCAAATGCTAAGTCCTCCACCATGGGTTACGTCCTACTCTGCCCAATTACTCCTTAAAGTATTCTTCGGCGGCGATTCGCTTCATCGATACTCTCTTTCACTGTATTGTGACAAGTTACCGCAGTGCAGCCAATGGAAGACACTCTTTGCAGAGGCATGTTTTTCCCATGGACTGCATGCATCGTAACTTGCAACGGAGAGGGAGGAGCGGAATTGCAAAGGAGACTCTGAGTAAGTATTGAAGGAGTTGGGGAAAGTTACCCAGAGGCGAGGACTTAGCGATTAAGTCCACACCTGGGTACATGCAGCTATGAGAAAGAGGAGCAAGAGGAGGGAGGTGATATCCGTAATTGTCCTTTAATGTTGTAATTCCTATATTTATGTATTGTACAGCTGTAATGTAAATTGTGAAATCAAATTTGATTATAATCAATGTAGTTACAATGCAATGAATGTAAGTTATCATGATATAATACATAAGGAGCTGATATTTCTATAATGGGCGTGCAGTAGGTATGTAACCTTAAAAAATTCAACTCAGCTATGTCACTAAGGACTATTTCTTAGAATCACCCACTACTCCGCGCCATTCCATGTTTTCATGCCACTGGACAATGTTTTTCAGCGGTAGTTGGCAGTGTTAACGTTACTACGGAACCTGCCGGGAGCTGCTACCTGCACTTGCATTTAACCAAGGCTCTTACTTCCACAAAGATTTTTTAACCGCATGATGACTGGGCTGGGGGATGGTCCTTTCTACTGGGTGTTTAAGCTACCTGAGGGGAAGGGGGTTGGAACACCCCCCGAACACGATTGATGTAGTATATCGTTGTATGTTGAGCACTCAATAATTAAAGTTTGCATAATTATTCCAGTTTAACCTGAGTGTCGGCCTCCCCTGCAAATTCAATGTGATATAAGTTAACCAAGGAACGGTAGCATTGGGGAGTAAAATTTAGTAACAAGGTTAAAAAAAGACGTAGGTGCGACTAGGGAACCACGAAAGAGTGGCTAAGAGTTAGAGACTTAGATAGGAAGAATGTTGAATGTGAAAGGACCGGAGCAAAGGCCAGTGAAGGAATCTTAAAAAAAATTAGGTAATGATGCAGTACAGAAAATAATAAGGCGCCTCAAAAAGACTACTGACCCTTCCCAACAAGTATCAAAGGAAATGAAGGATCATAGCAACGCCAACACTTAAGTAACCGAGTGACACGACTAACCACCTGAGTTCCTGACCTGTAAATAAAGCACTCGGCTTACAGCCTTGTGCTTCTATATGGTCAGGGAACGCCTCGGTGGCGAAATATCCTTTATATTACGATGTACGAGGTGAAGGGCACATTATCCCTTCATCAATTATTTTTTAAGCCACATGACAAAAATATAAGTCAGGAAATGGGGAATACTGTTCTTAATTCCTAGTCACTACATTTTGAGACAAACTCTCTGAAGTCACATTCAATGTGCCCCACCACAACCTTTGAGAAACTTGGGCACTAAAAGAAGCAAAGACGGGTCAGAGGAAACATAAAACGGAAAAAAGAGGGAAAACAAGAATAGTAAAAAACAATGTGGGAGAGCGAGGGACGCAGAATTAAAAAGAGGGCCATGGAAGAGATAAGCAATCGGAACGAGGAAAAAAAGAAAACCCAAAATAAAAAAGGGAGCAAAAATGGAAGGGAAAAAAGGCAAAAGGGGATTTGAACTGAGAAGACGGAGGCCCCGAACCCCGAACACAGTAGGAAAGGGATCAAAATTAAATGGGTGAAAGGGAGAATATAGAAAATATAGTAGAATAAAAAAGCATAATGAGCAGAAGGGGGCGGAGAAATAACACAATCAAAAAAAAAGGGGGGGGGAAAGGGAGGAGAATGAGCAAAAGAGAAGAATTGAATAGAAACAAGAGGAATCAGGCTTGATGTTGACAATATAAGTTATAAAGGAAGCGGAAAGGAAAAGGGGTATTACAGTAGAGACATAGGGCGAGGATTGAAGAAAGAAAGGAGCAAAAGAGTTAACGCTTCAACTACTCGTAAATCAGCAAACGAATCACCAATGAAGGATGTTAAATAATTTGTAGATATTCACCAATAATCCCTCCCTAAATTACAATAAACAAAAGCAGACTTGATATGTATGTATGATGTATGTATAGGTTATTTATAAAAAAGCGAGTCGAAAGAGACACACAGACATTCGAGGCGAGAATGCAGGGTAAGCGCATTGTTGAGTTACTCGTAATATTTATATTTAAATTATTCCTAATTAAATTACGGATGTTCATCTTTTAGATAGGGTTGGTTCAAAATCTGCTAAATTGACAACGCGTGAGCTAAAACGGAAGCATAGAAACTGTATAAAAAAATCACTTCCCTGCTTTTTTAATTTACATTCGCATAGTTTTTACTGTTAAGATAAGAGAAAAGATTCACCAAGTCTAGTCACACTCACCCTACACGATTCACCCAGTCTAGTTCACACTCACCCACACGATTCACCCAGTCAGGTTCACACTCACCCTACACGATTCACCCAGTCTAGCTTCACAAACTTTTCACCCTACATGATTCACCCCAGGTCTAGTTCACACTCACTCACGATCACCGATCTACCACCCCAGTCTAGTTCACACACTCACCTACACGGATTCACCCAGTCTAGTTCACACTCACCCTACACGATTCACCCAGTCTAGTTCACATCACCTAACATGATTCAACACCCAGTCTAGTTCACACTCACCCTACACGATTACCAGTCTAGTTCACAATCTCCGACAACGATTCACCCAGTCTAGTTCACACTCCCCTACACGATTCACCCCAGTCTAGTTCACACTCACCTACACGATTCACCCAGTCAGTTCACACTCACCACACGATTCACCAGTCTAGTTCACACTCACCCTACACGATTCACCCCATCTAGTTCACACTCACCTACACGATTCACCCAGTCTAGTTCACACTCACCCTACACGATTCACCCAGTCTAGTTCACACTCACCCTACACGTTCACCCAGTCTAGTTCACACACCCTAACGATTCACCAGTCTAGTCACACTCACCTACACGATTCACCCCTCTAGTTCACCTCACATACGACTTCACCCATCTAGTTCACACCTCAACTCAAACACGATTCACCCAGTCTAGTTCACACTCACCCTACACGATTCACCCAGTCTAGTTCACACTCACCCTACACGATTCACCCAGTCTAGTTCACACTTCCACTACACGATTCACCCAGTCTCGTTCCACTCACCCTACACGATCACCAGTCTAGTTCACACCCCACATGATTCACCAGTTCTAGTTCACCACTCCTACACGATTCACCCAGCTAGTTCACACTCACTCCTACACGATTCACCCAGTCTAGTTCACACATCCACCCCTACAACGATTCACCCAGTCTAGTTCACACTCACCCACACGATTCACCCAGTCTAGTCACACTCTACCCTACACGATTCACCAGTCTAGTTGCACACTCACCTACAAGATTCACCCAGGTCTAGTCACACTCACCCTACACGATTCACCAGTCTCAGTTCACACTCCTACACGATTCACCCAGTCTAGTTCACCCCCTGACACGATTCACCCAGTCTAGTTCACACTCACCCTACACGATTCACCCAGTCTAGTCCACTCACCTACATGATTCACCCAGTCTAGTTCAACACTCACCTACAGATTCACCCAGTCTGTTACACACTCACCCTACACGATTCAACCAGTCTAGTTCACACTCACCTACACGATTACCCCGTATAGTTCAACTACCAACATGATCACCCAGTCTAGTTCACACTCACCCTACAGATTCAACCCAGTCTAGTTCACAATCTCCCTGACACGATTCACCCGTTCTAGTTCACACTCACCCACAGATTCACCCAGTCTGTTCACACTCACCCTACACGATTCACCAAGTCTAGTTCACACTCACCCTACAGATTCCCCAGTCTAGGTTCACCATCACCCCTACACATTCACCCAGTCTAGTTCACCTCACCCTACACGATTCAACCCAGTCTAGTTCACACTCACCTACACGATTCACCCAGTTAGTTCACATCACCCTAACGATTCACCCGTCTAGTTCACATCACCTACACGATTCACCCAGTCTAGTCACACTCACCTACACGATTCACCAGTCTAGTTCACACTCACCCTACATGATTCACCCAGTCTAGTTCACACTCACCCTACACGATTCACCCAGTCTAGTTCACACTCACCCTACACGATTCACCCAGTCTAGTTCACACTCACCCTACACGATTCACCCAGTCTAGTTCACACTCACCCACATGATTCACCCAGTCTAGTTCACACTACCCTACACGATTCACCCAGTCTAGTTCACAATTCCCCTACAACGATTCACCCAGTCTAGTTCACCACTACTCCTACACGATTCACCCAGTCTAGTTACACCTCGCCTTACACGATTCACCCAGTCTAGTTCACACTCCCTACACGATTCACCAGTCTAGTTCACACTACCCAACCGATTCACCCAGTCTAGTCACACTCTCTACACGATTTCACAGTCTAGTTCAACTCACCCCCTACACAGTCATTTCACCCAGTCTAGTTCACACTCACCCTACACGATTCACCCAGTATAGTTCACACTCTCTACACGATTCACCCAGTCTAGTTCACCCTCTGCCTACACGATTCCCCCAGTCTAGTTCACACTCACCCTACACGATCAACCCGTCTAGTTCACACTCACCCACGATTCACCCAGTCTAGTTCACACTCACCCCTTACATGATTCACCCAGTCTAGTTCACACTCACCCTACACGATTCACCAGTCTAGTTCACATCACCCGACAGATTCACCCAGTCTAGTTCACACTCACCTACACGATTCACCCAGTCTAGTTCACACTCACCCTACACCGATTCACCCAGCAGTCTAGTTCACACATACCCTACATGATTCACCAGTCTAGTTACACACTCACCCTACACGATTCACCCAGTCTAGTTCACACTAACCCTACCGATTCCCCAGTCTGTTCACACTCACCCTACACGATTCACCCAGTCTAGGTTCACCACTCACCCTACACGATTCACCCAGTCTAGTTCACAACTCCGACACGATTCACCCCAGTCTAGTTAATTCACCCTCTACCACGATTCACCCAGTCTAGTTCACACTCACCCTACACGATTCACATTCACAGTCTAGTTCACACTCACCCTACACGATTCACCCAGTCTAGTTCACACTCACCCACACGATTCCCCAGTCTAGTTCACACACCCCTACACGATTCACCCAGTCTATTCACACATCACCTACACGATCACCCAGTCTAGTTAACTCAACCCTCACGATTCACCCAGTCTAGTTCACACTCACCCTACAGATTCACCCAGTCTAGTTCACACTCACCCTACACGATCACCCGTCTAGTTCACACTCCCGAACGATTCACCAGTCTAGTTCCACACCCTACCACGATTCACCCAGTTAGTTCACCGCCCGCCTACACGATTCACCCAGTCTAGTTCACACTCCCTATAACGATTCACCCAGTCTAGTTCACACTCACCCTACACGATTCACCCAGTCTAGTTCACACTCTCTACACGATTCACCCAGTCTAGTTCACACTCACCCTACACGATTCACACAGTCTAGTTCACACTCACCCTACACGATTCACCAGTCTAGTTCACCACTCACCCTACACGATTCACCCAGTCTAGTTCACACTCACCCTACACGATTCACCCAGTCTAGTTCACACACCCTACAACGATCACCCAGTCTAGTTCACACTCACCCTACACGATTCACCCAGTCTAGTTCACACTCACCTACATGATTCCCAGTATAGTTCCACACTCACCCTACACGATTCACCCCAGTCTAGTCACACTCACCCTACCGATTCCACCCAGTCTAGTTCACACTCACCCTACGATTCACCCAGTCTAGTTCACACTACCCTACATGATTCACCCAGTCTAGTTCACACTACCCTACACGATCACCAGTTAGTCACAATTCTCCCGCACAGATTCACCAGTCAGTCACCACCATACACGTCCAGTCTAGTTCACACTCACCCTAACGATTCAACCAGTCTAGTTCACCATCACCCTACAGATTCACCCAGTCTAGTCACACTCACCTACACGATTCACCCAAGTCTAGTTCACACTCACCTACACGATTCACCCAGTCTAGTTCCCACTCAACCTACACGATTCACCCAGTCTAGTTACACACTCACCCTACACGATTCACCCAGTCTAGTTCACACTCACCCTACACGATCACCCAGTCTAGTTCACACTCACCCTACATGATTCACCCAGTCTAGTTCACACTCACCCTACACGATTCACCCAGTCTAGTTACCACTCACCTACACGATTCACCCAGTCTAGTTCACACTCACCCTACACGATTCACCCAGTCTAGTTCACACTCACCCTACATGATCACCCAGTCTAGTTCACACTCACCCTACACGATTCACCCAGTCTAGTTCACAATCTCCCGACATGATTCACCCAGTCTAGTTCACATCTCTACACGATTCACCCAGTCTAGTCACCCTCTGCCTACACGATTCACCCAGTCTAGTTCACACTCACCCTACACGATTCACCCAGTCTAGTTCACACTCACCCTACCGATATTCACCCAGTCTAGTTCACACTCTCTACACGATTCACCCAGTCTAGTTCACACTCACCCTACCCGATTCACCCAGTCTAGTTCACAATCTCCCGACACGATTCACCCAGTCTAGTTCACACTCTCTACAACGATTCACCCAGTCTAGTTCACCCTCTGCCTACACGATTCACACCAGTCTAGTTCACACTCACCCTACACGATTCACCAGTCTAGTTCACACTCACCCTACATGATTCACCCAGTCTAGTCACACTCACCTACAGCATTCACCCAGTCTAGTTCACACTCACCTACACGATTCCACCAGTCTTAGTTCACATCACCCACATGATTCACCCAGTCTAGTTCACACTCCCCTACACGATTCACCCAGTCTAGTTCACACTCACCCTACACCACGTTCCACTACCAGTCTAGTTCACACTCACACGACATGATTCACCCACTTCTAGTTCACACTTCACCCTACACGATCACCCAGTCTAGTTCACACTCACCTACACGATTCACCCAGTCTATTTCACACCACCTACACGATTCACCCAGTCTAGTTCACACTCACCCTACACGATTCACCCAGTCTAGTTCACACTCTCTACACGATTTACCCAGTCTAGTTCACCCTCTCCCTACACGATTCACCCAGTCTAGTTCACACTCCACCCTACACGATTCACCCAGTCTAGTTCACACTCACCCTACATGATTCACCCAGTCTAGTTCACACTCACCCTCACGATTCAACTAGTCTAGTTCACAATTCCCGACACGATTCAACCCAGTCTAGTTCACCCTCTGCTACACGATTCACCCAGTCTAGTTCACACTCACCCTACACGATTTACCCAGTCTAGTTCACCCTCTGCCACACGATTCACCCAGTCTAGTTCACACTCACCCTTACACGATCAACCGTCTAGTTCACACTCACCCTACATGATTCACCCAGTCTAGTTCACCTCACCCTACACGATTCACCCAGTCTAGTTCACAATCTCCCGACACGATTCACCCAGTCTAGTTCACACTCTCTACACGATTTACCCAGTCTAGTTCACCCTTGCTACACGATTCACCCAGTCTAGTTCACAATCTCCCGACACGATTCACCCAGTCTAGTTCACAACTCTCTACACGATTTACCCAGTTAGTTCACCCTCTGCCTACACGATTCACCCAGTCTAGTTCACACTCACCTACAAGATTCACCCAGTCTAGTTCACACTGTATACACGATTCACCCAGTCTATTTCACACTCTGCCTACACGATTCCCCCAGTCTAGTTCACACTCACCCTACACGATTCACCAGTCTATTTCACACTCTGCCTACACGATTCCCCCAGTCTAGTTCACACTCACCCACAAGATCACCCAGTCTGTTCACAATGTTTCAAGATTCACCCAGTATATTCACACTCTGCCTACACGATTCCCCCAGTCTAGTTCACACTCACCCTACACGATCCAAGTCTATTTCACACTCTGCCTACACGATTCCCCCAGTCTAGTTCACACTCACCCTAAACGATTCACCCAGTCTAGTTCACACTCACCTACACGATTTCACCCAGTCTAGTTCACAATCTCCCGACACGATTCACCCAGTTAGTTCACCCTCTGCCTACACGATTCACCCAGTCTAGTTCACACTCTCTACACGATTTACCCAGTCTAGTTCACCCTCTGCCTACACGATTCACCCAGTCTAGTTCACACTCACCCTACACGATTCACCCCATCTAGTTCAATCACCCTACATGATTCACCCAGTTAGTTCACATCACCCTACACGATTCACCCAGTCTAGTTCACCATCTCCCGACACGATCACCCAGTCTAGTTACACTCTCTACACGATTTACCCAGTCTAGTTCACCCTCTGCCTACACGATTCACCCAGTCTAGTTCACAATCTCCCGACACGATTCACCCAGTCTAGTTCACACTCTCTACACGATTTACCCAGTCTAGTTCACCCTCTGCCTACACGATTCACCCGTCTAGTTCACCTCACCCTACAAGATTCACCCAGTCTAGTTCACACTGTATACACGATTCACCCAGTCTATTTCACACTCTGCCTACACGATTCCCCAGTCTAGTTCACACTCACCCTACACGATTCACCCAGTCTATTTCACACTCTGCCTACACGATCCCCAGTCTAGTTCACACTCACCCAACAAGATTCACCCAGTCTAGTTCACACTGTATACACGATTCACCCAGTCTATTTCACCACTCTGCCTACACGATTCCCCAGTCTAGTTCACACTCACCCTACACGATTCACCAAGTCTATTTCACACTCTGCCTACACGATTCCCCCAGTCTAGTTCACACTCACCCTAAACGATTCACCCAGTCTAGTTCACACTCACCCTAAACGATTCACCCAGTCTAGTTCACACTCTTACACGTCACAGTCTATTCACACTCTGCCACTCGATTCCCCAGTCTAGTTCACACTCACCCTAAACGATTCACCCAGTCTAGTTCACAATCTCCCGACACGATTCACCCAGTCTAGTTCACACTCACCCTACAAGATTCACCCAGTCTAGTTCACACTCTCTACACGATTTACCCAGTCCAGTTCACCCTCTGCCTACACGATTCACCCAGTCTAGTTCACACTCACCCTACAAGATTCACCCAGTCTAGTTCACACTCTCTACACGATTTACCCAGTCTAGTTCACCCTCTGCCTACACGATTCACCCAGTCTAGTTCACACTCACCATACAAGATTCACCCAGTCTAGTTCACACTGTATACACGATTCACCCAGTCTATTTCACACTCTGCCTACACGATTCCCCAGTCTAGTTCACACTCACCCACACGATTCACCCAGTCTATTTCACACTCTGCCTACACGATTCCCCCAGTCTAGTTCACACTCACCATAAACGATTCACCCAGTCTAGTTCACACTCGCTACACGATTCACCCAGTCTATTTCACACTCTGCCTACACGATTTACCCAGTCTAGTTCAAACTCACCCTACATGATTCACCCAGTATAGTTCACACCACCCTACACGATTTCACCCAGTCCGTTCGCACTCACCCTACACGATTCACCCAGTCTAGTTCGCACTCACCTACATGATTACCCAGTCTAGCACACTACCACAGAAAATTCCTCTTGTGTATTATACATTGGGTGGGAGCTGCCAATTGTTTCCCTTAGACAATACAGTGATGGTTATAGTTATTGTGTGTACAGAACATTCCTTCTCTGTATATTTATTTATACATATGGGTGGACAGCTGCCATATTGTTTCCCTTAGACAGTACAGTATGAGGGTATAGCTTATTGTTGTATCAGAACATTCCTTTCTGTATATTTGTTATTTATAATATGGTGGGAGCAGGCCATATTGTTTCCTTAGACAGTACAGTATAAGGGTTATAGCTATTGTGTGTACAGAAATTCCTCTCTGTATATTATTACATATGGGTGGGAGCTGCCATATTGTTTCCCTAGACAGTACAGTATGATGGTATAGCTTATTGTGTGTACAGAACATTCCTTCTCTGTATTATATTTTACATATGGGTGGGAACTGCCATATTGTTTCCCTTAGACAGTACAGTATGAGGGTATAGTTATTGTGTGTACAGAACATTCTTCTGTATATTTGTATTATACATATGGGTGGGAGCAGCCATTGTTTCCTTTAGACAGTACAGTAGAAGGGTATAGCTTATTGTGTACAGAACATTCCTTCTCTGTATATTTATATTTAACATATGGGTGGGAGTGCCATGTGTTTCCCTTAGCCAGTACAGTATGAGGGTATAGCTTATTGATGTACAGAACATCTTTCTCTGTATATTTAAAACATAAGGGTGGGCTGCCATATTGTTTCCTTAGACAGTATATGTATGAGGGTATATCTTATTGTGTTGTACAGAACTTCCTTCTCTGTATATTTATATTATAAATATGGGTGGGAGCTGCCATATTGTTTCCTTTAGACAGTACAGTATGAGGGTATAGCTTATTGTTGTACAGAACATTCCTTCTCTGTATATTTATACATATGGGTGGAGCTGCCATAGTGTGTTCCCTTAAGCTAGGTAACACTAGCGTATTTTTCCTCCTGAACAGACCGTTCGAGACTTTGACGTCGGCCAGAGGAAGGACCGGTCGCGGCAAAAGCAGCCACGTCCGATAGTCCAGCGACGATCGCCGGTCCAGAGGGACAGCACGATCGGACGAGGTTTTCCAACCTGTCCGATCGTCTTTCATCCGATTCGGACGAACGGTCGATCGGACATTGCACATTCGGATTCGAATTTCGGTCGATCGACCGATACATGAAACTATCGGTCGTCGACCGAGTATTAATCGTGTGTACCGCTTTAGACAGTACAGTATGAGGGTATAGCTTATTGTGTGTACAGAACATTCCATCTCGTATATTTTTATTTATACATATGGGTAGAGTGCCATATTGTGTTTCCCTTAGACAGTACAGTATGAGGGTATAGCTTATTGTATGTACAGAACAGTTCTTCTCTGTATATTTATACATATGGGTGGGAGCTGTCATACTGTTTCCCTTAGACAGTACAGTATGAGGTATAGCTTATTGTATGTACAGAACATTCCTTTCTGTATATTTATATTTATACATATGGGTGGGAGCTGCCATATTGTTTCCCTTAGACAGTACAGTGTGAGGGTATAGATTATGTGTGTACAGAACATCCTTCTCTGTATATTATATTTATACATATGGGTGGGAGCTGCCCTATTGTTTCCCTTAGAAGTACAGGTGAGGTTATAGATTGTGTGTACAGAACATTCCTTCTCTGTATATTTATATTTATACATAGGGTGGGAGTGCCATATTGTTTCCCTTAGACAGTACAGTATGAGGGTATAGCTTATTGTGTGTACAGAACATTCCTTCTCTGTTTATTTATACCTATGGGTTGGAGCTGCCATATGTTTCTTTAGATGTACAGTATGAGGGTAAGCTTATTGTATGTAAAGAACATTCCTCTCTGTATATTTATATTTATACATATGGGTGGGAGCTGCCATATTGTTTCCCTTAGACAGTACAGTATGAGGGTATAGCTTATTGTGTGTACAGAACATTCCTTCTCTGTATATTTATACATATGGGTGGGAGCTGCCATATTGTTTCCCTTGACAGTACAGTATGAGGGTATAGCTTATGTGTGTACAGAACATTCTATTCTCTGATATTTATACATATGGGTGGGAGCTGCCATATTGTTTCCCTTAGACAGTACAGTATGAGGGTATAGCTTATTGTATGTACAGAACATTCCTTCTCTGTATATTTATATTTAAACCATATGGGTGGGGTGCCCTGTCCCTAGACAGTACAGTATGAGGGTATAGCTTATTGTGTGTACAGAACATTCCTTCTCGTTTATTTATACATATGGGTGGGAGTGCCATAGTGTTTCCCTTAGACAGTACATTATGAGGGTATAGCTTATTGTATGTAAGAAAATTCCTTCTCTGTATATTATACTATACATATGGGTGGAGCTGCCATATTGTTTCCCTTAGACAGTACAGTATGAGGGGATAGCTTATTTGTGTGTACAGAAATCCCTTCTCTGTATATTATACATATGGGTGGGAGCTGCCATATTGTTTTCCCTTGCAGTACAGTGATAGTATACGTTTGTGTGTACAGAACCTTCCTTCTCTGTATATATATTTACATATGGGTGGGAGCTGCCATATTGTTTCCTTAGAACAGTACAGTATGAGGGTTAGCTGATTGTGTGTACAAGAACATTCCTTCTCTGTATATTTATATTATACATATGGGAGGGAGCTGCCATATTGTTTCCCTTAGACAGTACAGTATGAGGGTATAGTTATTGTATGCACAGAACATTCCATCTCTATATTTATACATATGGGTGGGACTGCCCATATGTTTCCCTTAGACAGTACAGTATGAGAGGTATAGCTTATTGTATGTACAGAACATTCCTCTCTGTATATTATACAATATGGGTGGGAGCTGCCATACTGTTTCCCTTAGACAGTACAGTATGAAGGTATAGATTATTGTGTGTACAGAAAAATTCCTTCTCTGTATATTTATACATATGGGTGGGAGCTGCCATGTGTTTCCCTTAGACAGTACATTATGAGGGTATAGCTTATTGTATGTAAAGAACATCCTTCTCTGTATATTTATACTTATACAATGGGTGGGAGCTGCCATATTGTTTCCCTTAGACAGTACAGTATGAGGGTATAGCTTATTGTGTGTACAGAACATTCCTTCTCTGTATATTTATATTCATACATATGGATGGGAGCTGCCATATTTTCCCTTAGACAGTACAGTTGAAGGTATAGATTATGTGTGTACAGAACTTTCCTTCTCTGATATTTATACATAGGGTGGGAGCTGCCATATTGTTTCCCTTAGACAGTACAGTATGAGGGTATAGCTTATTGTATGTACAGAACATTCCTTCTCTGTATATTTATATCATACATTTGGATGGGAGCTGCCATATTTTTTCCCTTAGACAGTACAGTATGAAGGTATAGATTATTAAGTGTACAGAACATTCTTTCTCTGTATATTTATACATATGGGTGGGAGCTGCCGTATAGTTTCCCTTAGACAGTACAGTATGAGGGTATAGATGATTGTGTGTACAGAACATTCCTTCTCTTTATATTTTATTTATACATATGGGTGGGAGCTGCCATAGTGTTTCCCTTAGCAGTACAGTATGAGGGTATAGCTTGTATGTAAAAGAACATTACTTCTTGTATAGTTATATTTATACATATGGTGGGAGCTGCCATATTGTTTCCCTTAGACAGTACAGTATGAGGGTATAGCTTATGTGTGTACAGAACATTCCTTCTCTGTATATTTATAAATATGGGTGGGAGCTGCCATAGTGTTTCCCTTAGACAGTACAGTATGAGGGTATAGCTTATTGTATGTAAAGAACATTACTCTCTGTATATTTATATTTTACATATGGGTGGGAGCTGCCATATGTTTCCCTTAGACAGTACAGTATGAGTATAGCTTATTGTGTGTACAGAACATTCCTTCTCTGTATATTTATACATATGGGTGGGAGCTGCCATAGGTTTCCCTTAGACAGTACATATGAGGGTATAGCTTATTGTATGTAAAGAACATTCCTTCTCTGTATATTTATATTTATACATATGGGTGGGAGCTGCCATATTGTTTCCCTTAGACAGTACAGTATGAGGGGATAGCTATTGTGTGGTAAGAACATTCCTTCTCTGTATATTTATACATATGGGTGGGAGCTGCCATATTGTTTCCCTTAGACAGTACAGTAGATAGTATAGCTTATTGTGTGTACAGAACATTCCTCTCTGATATTATACATATGGGTGGGAGCTGCCCTGTGTTTCCTTAGACAGTACAGTATGAGGGTATAGCTTATTGTATGTACAGAACATTCCTTCTCTGTATATTATACATATGGGTGGGAGCTGCCATATTGTTTCCCTTAGACAGTACAGTATGAGGGATAGCTTATTGTTTGATAGAACATTCCTTCTCTGTTTTATACATATGGGTGGGAGCTGCCATATTGTTTCCCTTAGACAGTACAGTATGAGGGTATAGCTGTGTGTACAGAACATTCCTTCTCTGTATATTTAACATATGGGTGGGAGCTGCCATAGTGTTTTCCCTTAGACCGTACAGTATGATGGTATAGCTTATTGGTTACAGAACATTCCTTCTCTGTATATTTATAAATATGGGTGGGAGCTGCCTTAGTGTTTCCCTTAGACAGTACAGTATGAGGGTATAGCTATTGTATGTACAGTACATTCCTCTCTGTATATTATACAATATGAGTGGGAGCTGCCATATTGTTTCCTCTAGACAGTACAGTATGAAGGTATAGATTATTGGTGTGACAGAACATTCCTTCTCTGTATATTATACATATGGGTGGGAGCTGCCATATTGTTTCCCTTAGACAGTACAGTATGAGGGTATAGCTTATTGTGTGTACAGAACATCCTTCTCTGTATATTATACATATGGGGGGGAGCTGCCATATGTTTCCCTTGACAGTACAGGGAGGGTATAGCTATTGTATTACAGAAACATTCATCTCTGTATATTTATACACATGGGAGGGAGCTGCCATACTGTTCCCTTAGACAGTACAGTAGGAGATATAGCTTATTGTGTACAGAACATTCCTTTTCTGTATATTTAATTTTATAATATGGTGGGAGCTGCCATATTGTTTCCCTTGACAGTACAGTATGAGGTATAGCTTATTGTGTGTATAGAACATTCCTTCTCTGTATATTTATTTACATATGGGGGAGCTGCCATATTGTTTCCCTTAGACCGTACAGTATGAGGGTTAGCTTGTGTGTACAGAACATTCCTCTCTGTATATTTATACATATGGGTGGGAGCTGCCATATTGTTTCCCTTAGACAGTACAGTATGGGGTATAGCTTATTGTATGTACAGAACATTCCTTCTCTGATATTTTATTTATACATATGGTGGGAGTGCCATATTGTTTCCCTTAGACAGTACAGTATGAGGGGTATAGGTTATTGTGTGTACAGAAAATTCCTTTTCTGTATATTTATACATATGGATGGGAGCTGCCATATTGTTTCCCTTAGACAGTACAGTATGAGGGTATAGCTATTGTAGTACAGAACCTTCTTCTCTGTATATTATATTTATACATAGGGTGGGAGTGCCATATTGTTCCCTTAGACAGTACAGTATGAGGGTATAGCTAATTGTTGTACAGAACATTCCTTCTCTGTATATTTATACATTGGGTGGGAGCTGCCATAGTGTTCCCTTAGACAGTACAGTATGAGGGTATAGCTTATTGTGTACAGAACATTCCTTCTTGTATATTTATACATATGGGTGGGAGCTGCCATATTGTTCCTTAGACAGTACAGTATGAGGGTATAGCTTATTGTATGTACAGAACATTCCATCTCTGTATATTTATACACATGGGAGGGAGCTGCCATACTGTTTCCCTTAGACAGTACAGTATGAGGATATAGCTTATTGTATGTACAGAACATTCCTTCTCTGTATATTTATAATTATACATATGGGTGGGAGCTGCCATACTGTTCCCTTAGACAGTACAGTATGAGGGTATAGCTTATTGTATGTACAGACAAAATTCCTTCTCTGATATTATAATATACATAATGGGTGGGAGCTGCCATACTGTTTCCCTTAGACAGTACAGTATGAGGGTATAGCTTATTGTATGTACAGAACATTCCTTCTCTATATATTTATATTTATACTCATGGGTGGGAGCTGCCATATTGTTTCCTTAGACAGTACAGTTGAGGGTATAGCTTATGTGTGTACAGCACACTTCTTCTGTATATTATATTTATAAATATGGGTGGGAACTGCCATATTGTTTCCCTTAGACAGTACAGTATGAGGTATAGCTTATTGTGTGTACAGAACATTCCTTCTCTGTATATTTATATATACATATGGGTGGGAACGCCATATGTTTCCTTAGACAGTACAGTATGATGGTATAGCTTAGGTATGTACAGAACATTCCTTCTCTTATATTTATATTATACATATGGGTGGGAGCTGCCATATTGTTTCCCTTAGACAGTACAGTATGAGGGTATAGCTTATTGTGTGTACAGAACATTCCTTCTCTGTATATTTATAATATACATATGGGTGGGAACTGCCATATGTTTCCCTTAGACAGTACAGTATGAGGGTATAGCTTATTGTGTGTACAGAACATTCCTTCTGTATATTTATATTTAACATATGGGTGGGGAGCTGCCAATTGGTCCCTTAGACAGTACAGTATGAGGGTAAGCTATTGTGTGTACAGAACATTCCTTCTCTGTATATTTATACATATGGGTGGGAGCTGCCATATTGTTCCCTTAGACAGTACAGTATGAGGGTTATGCTTATTGTGTGTACAGAACATCTTCTCTGTATATTTATATTTATACATATGGGTGGGAGCTGCCATATGTTTCCTTTAGACAGTACAGTATGAGGGTATAGCTTATTGTGTACAGAACATTCCTTCTCTGTATATTTATATTTATACATATGGGTGGGAGCTGCCTATGTGTTTCCCTTAGACAGTACAGTATGAGGGTATAGCTTATTGTTATGTACAGAAAATTCCTTCTCTGTATATTTATACATATGGGAGGGAGCTGCCCTATGGTTTCCCTTAGACAGTACAGTATGAGGGTATAGCTTATTGTATGTACAGAACATTCCTTCTCTGTATATTTATACATATGGGTGGGAGGCCATAGTGCTTCCCTTAGACAGTATAGTATGAGGGTATAGCTTATGTGTGTACAGAAATTCCTTCTCTGTATATTTATACATATGGGTGGGAGCTGCCATATTGTTCCTTAGACAGTACAGTATGAGGGTATAGCTATTGTGTGTACAGAACATCCTTCTTGTATATTATATTATACATATGGGTGGGAGCTGCTCATATGTTTCCCTTAGGCAGTACAGTATGAGGGTATAGCTTATTGTTATGTACAGAACATTCCATCTCTATATTTTACATATGGGTGGGAGCGCCATATTGTTCCTTTAGACAGTACAGTATGAGGGTATAGATTATTGTATGTACCGAAACTTCCATTCTATATTATACATATGGGTGGAGCTGCCATATGTTTCCTTTAGACAGTACAGTATGAGAGTATAGCTTATTGTATGTACAGAACATTCCTTCCTGTATATTTAACATATGGGTGGGAGCTGCCATATTGTTTCCTAGACAGTACAGTATGAGGGTATAGCTTATTGTATGTACAGTACATTCCTTCTCGTGATATTATACATATGAGTGGGAGCTGCCATATGTTTCCCTTAGTACAGTATGAGGGTATAGCTATTGGTGGTACAGAACATTCCTTCTCTTATATTTTATATACATATGGGTGGGAGCTGCCATATTGTTTCCCTAGACAGTACAGTATGAGGGTATAGCTTATTGGATGTACAGAACGTTCCTTTCGTATATTTATATTTATACATATGGGTTGGAGCTTCATATTTTTCCCTTAGACGTACAGTATGAGGGGACAGCTTATTGTGTGTACAGAACATCCTTCTCTGTATATTTATATTTATACATAGGGTGGGAGCTGCCATATTTTTCCTTAGACAGTACAGTATGAGGGCTAGCTTATGGTATGTACAGAACATTCCTTCTCTGTATATTTATATTTATAATATGGGTGGGAGCTGCCATATTGTTTCCCTTAGACAGTACAGTATGAGGGATAGCTTATTGTATGTACAGAACATCCTCTGTATATTTATATTTATACATATGGGTGGGAGCTGCCATAGTGTTTCCCTTAGACAGTACAGTATGAGGGTATAGCTTATTGTATGTACAGAACATTCCTTCTCTGTATATTTCTATTTATACATATGGGTGGGAGCTGCATATTGTTTCCTTAGACAGTACAGTATGAGGGTATAGCTTATTGTATGTAGAAACATTCCTTCTCTGTATTATATACATATGGGGTGCTAGCGTGCGTGACGTATGTATAGGTTCCCCATAGGAGCAGCAGATAGGCGCTTATTATCTTATGTTTGTGACAGAACATTCCTTTTGTATATTATACATATGGGTGGGAGCTGCCATATTGTTTCCCTTAGACAGTACAGTATGAGGGTATAGCTTATTGTGTGTACAGAACATTCCTTCTCTGTATATTTATACATATGGGTGGGAGCTGCCATATTGTTTCCCTTAGACAGTACAGTATGATGGTATAGCTTATTGTATGTACAGAACATTCCTTCTCTGTATATTATAATATGGGTGGGAGCTGCATATTGTTTCCCTTAGACAGTACAGTATGAGGGTTAAGCTTATGTGTGTACAGAACATTCCTCTCTGTATATTATATATACACATATGGGTGGGAGCTGCATATTGTTTCCCTTAGACAGTACAGTATGAGGGTATAGCTTATTGTATGTACAGAACATTCCTTCTCTGTATATTTATATTTATATATATGGGTGGGAGCTGCCATATTGTTTATATAATTGATTTAAACTTAGGATTCTTTTTAAATAGAAACAATAGTAGCCGGATGAGATTTTTATTTAAGAATTCCCATTGGGTGGCTGGGACCCAGACTTCGTGGGGTTAATGGTTTGAAACATGTAACATGTCTACGTGTCCCTGTGACCTGGCTGCTCCTGGGTTCCTACTGGGCGGACGTGAGCTGGAGGCACTGGTTGTCATGTGTGTGGGATGCAGACGAGGAAATTACAATCATTGGGAGTTTTTGTTCCCACAATTCCAGTAAGAGGAGGGAACGTGCAACATCATCACTGCTAATGAGGGGAGATAATAAGGAGACGTCTGGGAAGTAATTACAGGCAGGTTCACATGGGGGCTTGGTAATGAGGATGGCGGAATTGAAATGTCTGCTCACAGCTGTAGTAGCAAGATCCTGGCACTGACCATATCAGAAACATCTGATATAACCTTATAATTCTCCCCCTTAATGGAGCTCTATAGGACCCAACAGTAAGATAATAACCTTATAATTTGGACAATGACACCTGCTCAATATCATCCTTTCAGCATTTACTACACAACCAGTGTCCTGCTTTTACAGTAACCGAGTATTAACCACACACACAAAGTAGTGGGACTGCAAAGAGATGTGTACTCAGATGTATATACAGAGTAACAATACTACAAAGTGAACAATCTGTAACACACTCAGATGTATATACAGAGTAACAATACTACAAAGTGAACAATCTGTAACACACTCAGATGTATATACAGAGTAACAATACTACAAAGTGAACAATCTGTAACACACTCAGATGTATATACAGAGTAACAATACTACAAAGTGAACAATCTGTAACACACTCAGATGTATATACAGAGTAACAATAATAAAAGTGAAATCTGTAACACACTCAGATGAATATACAGAGTAACAATACTACAAAGTGAAGGGTCTGTAACACACTCAGATGTATAACAGAGTAAAATACTACAAAGTGAACAATCTGTAAAACACACCAGATGTATATACAGAGTAACATACTACAAAGTGAACAACTGTAACACACTCAGATGTATATACAGAGTAACAATACTACAGAGTGAACGGTCTGTAACACACTCAGATGTATATACAGAGTAACAATACTACAAAGCGAACAATCTGTAGCACACTCAGATTTACATCAAGAGTAACAATACTACACAGTGAAAGATCCGTAACACTCAGGTTTATATACAGAGTATATATATATATATATTACTCTGTGTGCTATCATATCTGTGTTTGTATGTATATATATATATATATATATATATATATATATATATGTGTGGTGTGTTACAGATCTTTCACGTTTGTAGTATTGTTACTTTGTATTCAAATCGACGTGTTACTATCTGGTACTTTGTAGTACTGGTACCTTGTAATAATCTCTGTGTTACGGATCTTTTACAGCAGTATTTTTACTCGTTAATAAATCTAAGTGTGTGATTTTATTTTGTAGTATGTTTACTCTGTTATAAATCTGAGTGTTTCACATATCTGTTACTGTAGTATTGTTACTCTGTATATAAATCTGTTTGTGTTATGGATCTTTCACTTTGTAGTATTGTTACTCTGTATATACATCTGAGTGTGTTATGGATCTGTTACTGTAGTATTGTTACTCTGTATAAAAATCAGAGTGTGTTGCGGATCTTCTACTTTGTAGTATTGTTACACTGTATATATATCTGAGTTTGTCTCGTATCTGTTACTGTAGTATTGTTACTCTGTATATAAATCTGTTTGTGTTATGGATCTTTCACTTTGTAGTATTGTTAATCTGTATATAGATCTGAGTAGGTTAAGGATATTTCACTTGTAGTATTGTTACTCTGTATATACATCTGAGTCGGTTACGGATCTTTCACTTTGTAGTATTGTTACTCTGTATATACATCTTAGTGTGTCACGGATCTTTCACTTTGTAGTGTTGTTACTCTGTATATACATCTGAATAGGTTATGGATCTTTCTTGTTGTAGTATTGTTACTCTTTATATACACCTGGGTGTGTTACGGATCTGTAACTGTAGTATTGTTACTCTGTATACATTGAGTGTGTGTTGCGGATCTGTTACTGTAGTATTGTTACTTGTTTGATGAAGAAACCCTGAGAGTGCGTTGAACTTACACACACACACACACACATATATATATATATATATATATATATATATATATATATAGTGTGTGTGTGTGTGTCACAGATCTTTCACTTTGTAGTATTGTTATCTGGATATACACCTGAGTAAGATATGGATCTTTCACTTTGTAGTATTGTTACTCTGTATATACATCTGAGTGTGTCAATATGGATCTTTCACTTTGTAGTATTGTTACTCTGTATATACATCTGAGTGTGTCACAGATCTTTCACTTTGTAGTATTGTTACTCTGTATATAAACCCGAGTGTGTTACGGATCTTTCACTCTGTAGTATTGTTACTCTTGATGTAAATCTGAATGTAGTACAGATTGTTCACTTTGTAGTATTGTTACTCTGTGTGCTATCATATCTGTGTTTGTATGTATATATATATATGTGTGTGTGTGTGTGTGTGGTGTGTGTGTGTGTGTGTGTGTGTGTGTGTGTGTGTGTGTGTGTGTGTTACGGATCTTTGACATTGTAGTATTGTTACTTTGTATTCAAATCTGACTGTGTTACTATCTGTTACTTTGTAGTACTGGTACTCTGTATACAAATCTGTATGTTATGGATCTTTTACAGCAGTATTGTTACATAAATCTGAGTGTGTTAGATGTAACGAGGCCGATGTTGCCGGCGTCTTGATCCGTGGCGACACCAACCACACTGAGGTCGCTGATGCCAGGCAGGCTCACCGCGGCCGCCAGTGAGCCCACTGGCACCGCCGGCCTCAGCGGAGCCGATGTTGCCAGCCGCTTCTTTCTTCTATCTTCAGCCATCTACTGCGATGGCATCTGAGTTCCGCGGCGGAGTGCTCCTCTTTATATAGGTTTGCAGAAAACCCAAATCCGTTTCTGATTGGTCAATTTTTTAATGCTTGGTTTACATTAACCAATCAGATTTTCTGAAAATGCAAAGAAGATGCAAACCTATTTAAAGAGGTGCACTCCGCCGCGGAACTCAGATGCCATCGCAGTTGACGCCCTCGCCGTGGGGGGTGAGGGCAGGGTGGGCGTTCACCCCCGCCGCTCTCTTCGGTGAATGCGACCATCCACGGCGACCTCCTTCCCGGCAGCCCCTCCCAACCAGGATCACCGGGAAGGGTTTTTAAGTCCCTTCGTGGCGATACTGGACTTAGCGCATCAAGTATCGCCGCGAAGGGACTTAGAATTACCACTGCACATCGCAGCCGTGAAACAAATACGGCGATTGCGCTATTAATGTGCAGCGGCCATTTTTTTGCGTTATTTTCATTGCCCAAACCATCACCCATTTTAAACACTTTTAAATCACGAAATTCAATTTCAGTTAAATCATCTTATATGTTAATTTTATGGGGTGTTCAGGTTATTGATCACCTGAATTTTTTCTTGTATGGAGGAAACATCTCCCTCCCATATCAGAAACACATCATCAATATAATGTTTGTACAAACATACCCCAGGTAGATGATAGATGATAGATAGATAGATAGATAGATAGATAGATAGATATATGATAGATAGATGATAGATAGATAGATAGATAGATAGATAGATAGATGATAGATAGATGATAGATAGATGATAGATAGATAGATAGATAGATGATAGATAGATGATAGATAGATAGATAGATAGATAGATAGATAGATGATATATAGATAGATAGACAGATAGATAGATAGATGATAGATAGACGGACGGACGGGCGGACGGACGGACAGACAGGCGATTGATGGATGGATGGATGGATGGATGGATGGATTGATAGATGATAGATGATAGATGATAGATGATAGATGATTGATAGATGATAGATAGATAGATGATAGATGATAGATGATAGATGATAGATGATAGATGATAGATGATAGATGATTGATAGATAGATAGATGATAGATGATAGATGATTGATGGATAGATAGATAGATAGATGATGGATGGATGGATGGATAGAGAGAGAGAGAGAGAGAGAGAGAGAGAGAGATGGATGGATGGATGGATGGATGGATAGATGGATGATAGATGATAGGTGGATGATAGATAGATAGATAGATGGATGGATAGATGAAAGATAGATGATAGATAGATAGATAGATGGATGGATGGATGGATGGATGGATGGATTCATGGTGGGGGTAGGTTGTCTCTGGCCTATTTAAGATGAGTAGGGGTGTGGGTAATTAGTCCTGATGACGACCAGGTGTGGTTGAAACATGTTGACTGATCAATAAATATTTTTGCATCATGAAAGTCCTGTGAGTGCGTCTACTATATATATATATATATATATATATATATATATATATATATACTTTAACCTACTTCTCCTTGGACCTTTTCACATTCAGTTCTATTCATTCATGGAAAGCCCTACTAAAAAGTCATTGTCATTCTCTCCATCCAAACCCCATTGCCAGCTTTCAAGGCAGGGCTATAGAGGACGTATGTAGAGGAAGAAAAAACAGCAAGAAACCAATAAACATGGAGGAAAATAGTAACCTGAGAGAGGTTTCCTGAACAAACAATCAACAGGTAATAAATTAACTGAATGTGACATCAGCAAAGGGAATCTGCTGATGCAGAAAAGAGGGAATACCTGAAACAGAAAAAGCAGGCAAATAAAAAGGATGGGTAACTGCTTGCTAGAACCTGCACACTGCTAAAGAGACAATGGAATAATGGAGAAAATGAGATGGGGCACTTTAAGGAATGGTACTCCTTTTGATATGTGAAATGACTGGAAAATCCTAGGAAGACTATAGAAACTACTGACCTCTGCAGACTGCAAAATGTCTGAAAATCCAATTCCTTATAACTGGAAGGTAAAAATGTGATTAAATTAGTAATAATCATCTATCAAAATCGTGTTCTGACCTATGACCTTTTGGCATTATGGGTCATGGGGGTTGGTTGTTTATTATAAGTCTGGTTATGTGGTATATGTTAAATATCTGTATATGGTATCTGGGATCTCTACTTTGTGACCTCTACATGCACTTACCTCAAATAAGTTAAAGGAGAATGAAAGTTTCCAGACAACATTGTACTAATAGACAAACAACATTCAACAACATAAATTAAGCTATATCTCACCTCTCACTTTACTGTGGCTGCTGGGTGATTTATGAAATTAATAGCAATATTCTGAGCTAAAACGGCAATCTTTATTCAAACATTCAAAATACAGGCTATGGCTGCCTGATGCGTTTCGGGTATGCGCCCTTCCACATAGGCATATTAATTGGATACCTATGGGGTGTTCTTATAGAGGCCACAGAACACGACCGTAAAAACATTAAAGTTACAGAGCACCTTATATAGGTCACATCTCCATACACCGAAGTACACATACACTTAGACTATATATATATATATATATTAAAACCATTATACATTAAATAGATAATAGCTATATAAGGTGCTCTGTAACTTTAATGTTTTTATGGGCGTGTTCTGTGGCCGCTTTAAGAACACAACATAGGTATCCAATTGATGTGCCTATGAGGAAGAGCCCATGCCCCAAACGTGTCAGGCAGACATAGCCTGTACTTTGCTTTCTACTATGTTTGAATAAAGATTGCAGTTTTAGCCCAGAAGGTGCGGTATCCTTCTTTTACATATTGCTATTGGTTTTTGTTCTGGGCAGTCATCTGAGAGGAGTGTCGAGGTCTCGCAAATTCCGAGACAGGGTTCTGGCCCGGTTGGCGTGGGGAAGCTTGTAGCCTGGAGCAGTCCTGTCTTTCCTGTGTTGCTGATTTATGAAATTAACCTGTGGGTACTAGGGGTCGGCTTCCATAATCCACCTTAGCTACACTAAGTGTTGCAGTACACTTCACATGCTCTGTAGTGCTCAACAGGTCAAAACAAGGAAGCTGACAGCCAATAATATAATAGCACAGGGATCCTTCCTTCCTGCTCCAGAAAAGGGATTTCAATGCAGTTTGGGTGTAAACATATTTTAATGCTTCCATCCCTAACGATGATATTTTTCTTTGCTTTTCGCACACACAAAAAGAAAAGCAATCTTTGCAGTGTATGCAATGGATGTAAGAAACATAATAATACATTTCAGAAAAAATAAAGCAAAGTCTTGGGATTTTAACCCATGACATTGTGGGCTGTGTGTTTCTAAAACAATTACTTTAGCTTATGCAAATAATACAGGTACATTTAGAAGCTTTATCTTTTGCTAGGAACAAAATATAATAAAAGCAAATAGTAAAATCAGCTAAATAATTTATATTGCCCCAGGAGCGCTGTATGCATTTTACGCTGGCTGGTAAATAAATTATGTGAAAGCAGCTTTCACAGTCTTATCAGGGACTTCTATATTGGTGTGGAAACATCTATATAGAAAATACTGTGTGCATAGAGACAGTGAATACTGGGAACAAAGGGACATAGGTGCACATGCTCAGAAGGATCTGAAGACTTCATGGGCTGTGAGTTGTACTGGGAACAACATGGATGGCTTTTTAGTTACAGAATTTATTTCTCACAAGTACGTGAATGCAACTTACTAGACAAGAATCCTACAATGCATAGGTGTTCAAGGGAGAAAAGCTTTCACATTAGAATTTTAAAAAATAAAGTTTAGTTCCCCTTTAAATCATATTCTTCTGAGACAACAGAAAAGAGCAATGGATTTTGACAGAAAGATTGTTATTCAAAACTGCACACACTGATAGGATATTTTCCCCCCAAAATCACCTTATGTCTTTCTGTTAACTTCAAAGTTTAATTTCCCTTGTTTGTTTTTCCCCTGTCATTTGTAAATATTAGATTCATCATTTGTTCCAGTCTAACTTCATCATATAGTAATGAGTCTCACCACACTGGATTTCAGATAGATTCCATTCTAACTCTGATTCTAGTCAGTGTATCAGTGCTTAAATAAGTAATTAACAAATATATGGAGCTGGATTCATCTGCTCTGATGGTTTCATTTACTTTTAAATAGGTACACTATTGAGAAATGTATTGCACAGAGCTCTGCTAGGATCTGTTATCCTCCCTCTGTAGCTTAAAGGAGCAATATTAATGGGACACTATACTACAAAAAATGACTTTGCCTCATCTTAATCTATAATTGAATACATGTAAGTAGCACTTACTCTGATTTGTGTGTGTTGCTGCATGCCTTCAATCCAGAACATGTTTTGTTTAGGAGCAGTATCCCCCCTTTCTCTTTTAACCACTCCCACTTCCATCCGACCTGACTTTTTTCCTCCACAACCAACTGTCCAGCCTGCACACAGCATTTCAACTGTCAAAACTCTGTCACCATTCCAGCTGCAGTAAAACTACTCACAGAAGAATTGTTTTTGAGAGCAAGGAACTTGATTGACAGCTGAAATATAAGAAGTTTTAGATTGAATATCTAAAGAAATTGGGGACAGATTAACAAAAAAATGATACAGTGGTGGTTAGGAAGAATTATAGTTTCCAGTTATGGTCAATTTAAAATAACCTATTTTCTGGTATAGATGCCCTTTAAAGGGAATGCAAATGGAATGCAAACTGCGAGAGACTGTGGCAGATTAAAGCCCTTTTTAGGAGATTGAAATCAATATCTAGTATACCGTGTCAGATTAAAAGCAGGGGCTTAACTACAAGAAGAAACCGCAGGGGGGCCCGGGAGCCAAGGGGGCTCTATCTTTTATTTTTCCTATGACAGGAAGCCTCCTCCCAGAAAAACACTGTGGCTTAAGCATAGATTTGGGCCCCATCATATTTTGCTGGGGGTCCCAGGGATTCCTAGTTATGCCACTGATATACATCTACATATTACAAGGCTGTTTAGCAATTCATTAAAGAAATTTATGAACACATGTCAAATGCACATACAGCATTGCTGAATTAATGTTAATTGCAATCATTTTGCAATCAGTGCAGCCCTACTAATTACATTTATTAAGTGTGTACCTTATAGAACGAATGATCTGGCAACCCAGTTGTCACCTTTCCCTTTAAAGGGCATGTCCACCCATAAAAATTGTTTTTAATATGATGTTCCCCCATGTCTGGCAGCCCCAACCGCATATATTTTATTTTCCAAAAGCCCCCCAAACTCTTACTTACCTCCCCTCGTTCCTCCGCCGCACTGCCGGCCCTCTGCTTGCGAGAATACAAGCAGAGGGGCGGGACCGGCAGTCGCGTCTGTGATTGGCTGAGCGGCAGCCAATCACGGACGCAGCTGCCAGTCATTCAGTGCAGCGGAGGAAAGAGGAGAGGTAAGTAAGAGTTTGGGGAGCTTTTGGAAAATAAAAAATATGCGGTTGGGGCTGCCAGTCATGTGGGAACATCATATTAAGGGGGTTTTATGCTAGGGGGAGGGATAGTAGAATGGGAGGGAGAGGGAGGGAGGGGGAGGGAGGGGGGAGAAGGGCTGCAGTACGCATGACAAATATCTACCGGAGGCAAGGTAGCAGGCAGAGTCCTGCTAGCCTCCTGGTGGACAGTTTTTGGGACTTTAGGGGGGGTCTACAGGAGAACCCTATGGAGCTGGGATGTGAGGTAAGGATTACACTACACTACATGGTGGGGCCATTACTGGGGGGGATTATAGTTTTGGGAGTGGACATGCCCTTTAAGATAAAATTTAAATGAAGAAAGGCTGGTTGGTATTTACATTAGAAGCATGATGCAGGCTGCTTTGATTCCAACTGCTTCATAGCCTTGTAATATGCATTTTTCACAATTGTTTAGGCACAATCAGGGTTATACAATAAAAGTTCTAATCGTTAAAAATGGTGCTAATTTTGCCCCAGCCAATCAGATGTTAGCTTTCAAATGTTAAACAAGATCTGATTGGTTGGGGCTAAATTAGCACCATTTTAAACAATAAGAACTTTTATTGAATCTCCCTGAATCTTTCACAAGCTCCACAAGATCACATTTATTCTGCGACAGTCTACTAGAAATTGCACTCAATCTACCCATATCTCTAAAAAAATGCTTTAAATCTAAAAATTTAAACAGACTGTTACCAATTGCATTCCATCTGCATACCCTTTAATATTACCCCTTTAATCATTAAACTTATAGAAAATGAGCTGCAAGGTGGATAATGAAGTGAATATGATCTTAGCACAGCTATGTGCAATGATTTTCTCAATAGTGCCCGTCTGAAAATATATGCATATGAAACCTTCACTATCTGAAGGTGAATAAAAACAGAGCAGATGGATCCAGCTCCACATTTTTGTAAATTACTAAATTAAGCACTCACTAAGGCTGAGGCCACACTAAGAAGCATGGAAAAAATGTGCACGCATCTGTGTTGTTAGGCGATTTAACATCCATTTGTGCTTTGCTCCGCACAATGCTGCAGAGCACTTAGTGTGGCCAGACCAATGGACCAACACTAGCTTGCACTTTTAATGCGTGATCGCATCACACATTAAAACACACTAGCCCTTAGCTAGAGTGAGAGTTAGAATGAGATCTCACTGAAATACAGTGTGGTGAGGCTCCTTACTATACAATGAAGTTACACTGGAAAAAGTGATAAAATCTATTTACAATTGACAGGGGGAAAACAAATAAGGGAAATGAAAACTTTGAAGTTAACAGAAAGACTTACCGGTAAGGGAAGTAAAAAAAAAAAAATATTCATTGGGAAAAGTACAATTAGTGAAAGAATGGTAGAAATGTTATAACTGGGTGAAAAAAACACAGAAAACAAAATTGGTTCAACAAAAATTCCACATTTTTGTTAGTGGATCACAACAGGGATAAAACGGTCACCTGCTGCTTTTTGCTAAATTATACACTCTGTTACCAATACCATTTTCACTATCTTCCGTTAAAAGTATAGCTAAATAGTATAGATATCCAAAATGTATATTTTGAGGCGAGGAGCTGCAATTTTTCTGCTATTATTGAATACTAACTAGATAAAAGAGGACAACCAAATCCAATAAACAAAATAAAAATGATAAACATCCATTCACATATACTGTATAAAGTAACAATAACATTGATTAACTCTGGGCAGTGCTCCACAGAAAAAAACATTTTACTAGCACATCAGTAAAAACCCGGCTATAATGTGCATTAATGTAGGAGGTGAAAACTTGAAGCAAAAAAAATTACATGTAGGCGAGCTTGGAATTTGTAAAATGTGGAACTGTTATTGACAAAACAGAGCCATTTACATGGTGCCAGTTCTAAATAATTTTACAAGATATAAAGTAGCCCTGTTTTATTAAGAAGAATAATGTGATTGACATTTGGAGCATGTTTAACCCATTTCTGCGTCTGACAATTTCCCAATTTCCCCAAAGATAGAGAACACTGTATTTATTGATTTATTTGAGCATATAATGCACTTGAACTTTTTATGTTGTATATTTTCTGAAGGTTTGACTAGAATTTGCGCTGTGAGATGTAAACAAAAGTAACATTTTCCAAATTTCCTGTTTTTTTAAAATCTTATTTGTAAAAAAGTTGTGGTCAACAAAAACTAATACGAACCCCCAGGCTACAATACTAACCCACCTGTAGGGCGTTCCAGAATAAATATCTTCACTCCATAATCACAAGCCCCATCTGTCAGTTATGGCCGTGATAGCCAACCTCACAGCCAATGACTGCTGATCCCTGAGCCGCCACCTCTGTGCATGAACACGTTTGGAAACAACTAATACAATTAGGAAACTGTGTAGAAGGGGTCAACAAATCTTACTTCAGGAGCATCTTACATCTGGGTAAGTATATAACTATACATTTTGTATGGGGGTGAACATGCCACTTCAGTGCAATATTTTTTCATCCTAATGACCTTAACCTGTCCATTCAGAATTTTGTCTGTGTATAAATAAATGCTTCCAAAATACTTCCTGTTTGCAGGACCCCTAATAGGTCTTGCCCATGACCTAGCGCCTGGGTTGATTCAGTTGTTCAGTAGAAATCTGAACATGTTTGACCCATCCAACAGCCAATCAGTAGAAATTACTGTTAGGAACATTCCAAGGTAGTGTGTGTGCATTCTGGAAAGAAGAAGGACCATTACAGAACCTGAAATGTCAGCTCAATAAGGCAAGGAGTATAAATTCAACAGTTTTTCAAAATGGAGAAGAATATGTAGAATAACTAGGTATGCATAATATAAACTAAGAATTTTAAAAATAATATTTTCCTATGAACCTTCCCTTTAAGCATAGACATACATACAACTGCCATCAGTGAAATAGGTAAATAAAACTATTTATATATACAATATACTGTTGATGTCTGACTTGTGGACAACTGAGTATTTCCTAACTGCATTATTACACTGTTATAGAGCGATAGAGGCAGGGTTGCCAAGCGTCCCCATTTGAAAGGGATTGTCTGAACTGCAGAGACACAATCCAGAATCCAAGTCAGGTACGAAATCTAGTACCAAACACGGGCCCTGGGAACATGACGTTGGCAACGTCATCTATGGGGTGGGCAGATTTAGGAGCCAAGGGGGAAGTTAGGGGCATAACTGGTCATTCTGGGGGCATAGCATCCAGGTAAGTGGTGTTCCAAGGGAGAAACCTGCCAGGGTTTGAAGTTGTGGGAGTTTTGGGAGATTCGCAACTCCTGGAAGGGGTGAGATACCTGTGTAATATATGGGACATTATTTGACAGCATTACCAAATATATTTTCATATGTACTTGTGTGCACACACATCATACCCTCCAACTGTACCGATTTGCCAGGTATTGTACAGTTTTTGAAAGAGCAGTACTGGGCAAAACAGAAGTACCAGCTTGTACTGGGTGCCTGGAATGTGTACCCCCGGATTATCTTGACAGAAAATTGTAAGAAACCAGTCTGGGCCAATAACAATTGGATCCCACACAGGTGACCGGGTCAGAGAAAATTGCCGCGGCGGGGGTGGGGTTTCTACTTAAACTCACCCTGAGCCGCCTCTTACGCAAAGTGCTGGTGAGGAGGAGGTGAGGAGCCAGCATTCCACTATGTCACATGCCAAATGAGAGAGAGGAAAAGGAGACCGTTACAGACTAGCCTTGCCTCTGCGGTGCTGGTTTTTTCCTGCAGCCTCCACATCGGGATCCATCTCAGACTGAGAATGAGAGCAGTTGAGTCAGTGTAACTGTCACTGACAAGTTGTCCTCTGGGTGCCTGATAGTCTGTCCATATGTAAGTAGTACTTCTTTCTGTAATTATTTATTCAGCCTGTTACTCAGCTGGCAGAGTAAAGAGGGAGCTGCTGGTGACTACAGTTGGGAAGAAGTGAATCTGGGGGAGACAGGTGACACTGCCTGATGCTTAACTATCTGTCTGTCTATCTATCTCTGGATATCTATCTCCATCTGTATTTATCTGTCTGTCTGTCTGCCTATCTATCTATCTCTGTCTAACGCTATCTATCTAACTCAGTATGTCTATCTAACTCTATCTAATTGTCTGTCTATATATCTATCTAACTCTGTCTATCTATTTAACTCTGTCTGTCTATCTCTGTATCTCTATCTAACTGTCTGTCTATCTAATGCTATCTGTCTATCTCTCTATCTGTATCTCTCTATCTGTCTCTGTATCTATCTCTGTATCTCTCTCTCTATCTCTGTATCTCTCTCTCTCTCTCTCTCTATCTATCTATCTATCTATGTCTCTCTCTCTCTCTCTCTCTCTCTCTCTTTTTATAGGGGGCCAGTAACTGCTATCATTAATCCTTCTTTAAATATAAGTCTGCCAGCAACAACTTTTAACTACTTTATTTACATTTAGAAATAATTGGTGATAATATCCGCATTTGGGGCTGAGCCATATATAAGTTGGGGGTGGAGCTGTGGGAGGAGTTTGGGTGGTACTAAGTCAAAGTGTACCTTTTTTAATTTGTCTTGAAGAGCCAAATTACTGTTCTTTCTATTTATTCTTCTGCTATTTTGGACTGTATCTCCTCCCACAGTTTTTGAGCTAGAGACATGAAATTCGGTACAGACATGCAAAGGCATATAGGAGAAGTGTGCTGTCTTCTAGCTAAGGAATCCGCGGAAAAAACTAATTTAGAGTTATCCTCAATAAAAGATAGTTTTATGGTTGTAAACACAAAAAAGATATACCCCCTCAACCAGACCCAGGTACACATACCTACTGATCTACTTATCCATTATGGTGGCAGCCATACTTAAAGGGTAACTAAAGTCAAAAAAACTAATTTAGATTTATCCTCAATAAAAGATAGTTTTATGGTTGTAAACACAAAAAAGACACGGTACCCCCTCAACCAGACCCAGGTACACACACCTACTGATCTACTTATCCATTACTGTGTCAGCCATACTTAAAGGGTAACTAAAGTCAAAAAAATAAATTTTGATCAATAATCAAAAATGTTTGTATTTTTTACCCCCACATGGCACAGGTACATACACCTACTGATCTACCCCTCCATTACTGTTGCAGCCATACCTAAAGGGTAACTAAAGTTAAAAAAAAAACAAATTTGACCAATCATCAAAAAATATTGTTTTTTTAACCCTAACCCGACACAGGTACACACACCTACTGATCTGCTTATCTATTACTGTGGCAGCCATACTTTAAGGGTAACTAAAGTTAAAAAAAACGAATTTTGATCAATAATCAAAAAAGTTTGTTTTTTTAACCCCCACGAGGCACAGGTACATACACCTACTGACCTTCTTACTGTTGCAGCCCTACCTAATGGGTAACTAAAGTCAAAAAAATGTTTTGACCAATTATCAAAAAAGTTTGTTTTTTTTCATCACCAACCCGACACAGGTACACACACCTACTGATCTACTTTTCCATAAGATGTTTCACTAGTCATCCGACTGGCTTTCTCTATTCAGAATGGCTTGTACAAGAATATGTGGCAATTATACAACATTATTCTCATGCTTTAAACCCTTAAGCCACACCTCCTCTTACCAGTTTAACTCATTCACAGATACAAATCCATATTTTAAAGGTAACATTAGTTAACAAGCATTCTTCCCAAATGGAGAAAGCAGGGGACCCTGTGTGTTCTAAATTTGTGGCCCTTCAGCATGGGCACACGGAACACGGGCACTCATTGAGTTGAACTGGAGTAGAGGAGTGCAGCAAACTTTTGATTTGCTTTATATATATAAAAGAATTGTGGAAGCACTCCAATTAGGCTAATTTACAACTACATTTAGCAGGAGTGAGAAAGCCTGTTATATGGATCCAGCGTACAACTATGAGAAATGCAACAGTTTGCTAATGGTAATTGAAGTAAAAAAGGTGAGAAGTTAGGACCTTCCAGACTGGGGTTACCTTGACGTGGTTGGAAGGCTTTTCAGTCATGTGATCACAGTAATGTATACTAAAACCCCTTTGTTTATAAAGTATGCCAGTGTGCAGAAAATATGATATTGTATGGGGCCTAGTAATGTGCATTGATTATCTTTTCTATGTTTGTATAAATGTTTTGACCAGATCAGTAGCACTTCCGCTAAATGTAGTTGTAAATTAGCCCCGATTTGCAGGACACTCCCAGAGGATCCGGGAGGGGTGGGATACCTGATAAATATATATATATATTTATCAGGTATTGGATTTAAATTCAAGTATATGTGGGGAGATAGAGACAGACAAACATAAAAAAAAAAGAAAAAGGGACAGACACATACTTACCCCTATCTGTAGTCAGGTCTCTTGTTTCAGTTTATTTCCCTCCTCAATTCCTTTTATACACACACACACACACTTACTTGATGGCAGTAAATCATTCTTTTGCCTATGGAGAGGGGAGGGGGAACAAGTAATACACAGAAACTTCCTGTCTAAACACACGCAGAGGTTTTAGCAGTGACAGGGGTGTGGCAAAACTATTCCATAGTAAAATAGTAAAAAAAAAAAAAAAAGAGTACCAGCTAGTGTAAGTAAGTTTATAACTTTATATAGTTTGACTTGTACCTTATATAAGTCAGTACTACACTTTATATATATTTATTTATGGTCATTTAGATGTTAAAGGGTATGTCCAGCTGAAAATAAAGTCGAAAAACCTAGTTTTCACATTATCCTTATTTTGCAAAGATGCCCCTGAAGTTCCTTACCTGACTAAATCCCTCGTCGCTCCTCCTCTGCTCTGCGCCTGACAGCTGTTTCACTTCCTGGTTGCAGCTGTCAGTAGAGCAGCTGTCAGCACAGAAGCCCTCTGCTCCTGTTTTTGCTGGAAACAAGCTCATAACAGGAACTGAGGGCAGTGCCTAGGCAGTGAGGGAACGGATCAGGTAAGTCCTATCAGGAGAATCTTTGGAACTTTGGATAATGCGAAATCTAGGTTTGGGGGGGTGTTAAACATTTTTAAGCAAACTTTATTTTAGGATGGACTTGCCCTTTAATAGTGACAAATTACACACATTCAACTATATCTTTCCAATATCTAATGTTTTAACAAATCCCCCCTACACACACACACACACACCACACACACCCCTCATTTGTAGCTCCTGAAAACTTAAAGCAATCTCTTATGACATATAATATTGTTATACAATAGGGGGGATTTGAGATATAAAGTTAAAATCCACATGAGAAAATAAGATCATAGCAGTCAGTAATAGCCATGATAGCGGTTTCCGGAGCTGCTCCTCTGAGCATTGAACAGCTTGTAAAGAGCTTGTTCAGAGATCTTTTAGAAGAAGCAGCAACCTTCACAGGAGAGGGCAGCAAACATTAGGCAGAAGATCTGACTTCAACAACCTTCTGGTTGGTAACTATGTCTTGGGATTTGGGATGAAAGGAAAATACGCACAAATATTTGAAAAGAAGCTGGACATGCCCTTAAATATGCCAATGTAAAGTGTGATGTTTGGGTCTCTATGATACAGTAAAGGAATACAGAATTTCCTTTCTTAAAGGAGAATCCCCCCCCCATGCTGTTTTATTTACTTGTCCAGCTTCATCTCTTGATCTGTCTGTTTCAAGATTATCAAAAATGTTTAATTCCTGCATAGTGGTAATCCCTTTAATTAACAGTGATTAATATGTAAATATATCATATCAATATAAACAAGCAAACTTCAAAAACCACAGCCAAGAGTGTGCTCAGAAACAACCATAGTGAAACAGCTACTTAAAATTCGAATCGCCTGTCAAAAATCAATATTTACATTTCCTCACACTCAGCTGCACACAAGAGAGCTAAATAAAAGCTTTTCCTTGCATACCAGAGCTTGGGATACAAAACAGTACCATGAAACCTTCATTGCCCAGAGTTTAAATGCTGTGACAATAGAGAAACATTTGAGAACTGTAGTTCTTATAAAAACTAAACTTAGAATATATATAAATTACATAAAACTATATACTTTCCAAAACTAACAGCAAAATCACATGATAGACAACCCCCTCCCCCCAACTCACAGAATATATAAAACTTTGTTATAAAAATGGAAAAAACCTATTAAATTATATTATATATATATATATAATATATATATATATATATAATATTATATATTATATATATATATATATTAGCAAAAGTGTGCCCGTTGGTGCACAATGGAAATTATGTGTGTGTAATGTTTTGCTATGTGTGGATATAGTGGATATAGAATCTTTACACAGGTATATTTTAAACTGTTACTCAGTCACCAGCTTCCAGAGGAACCAAATAAGATAATCCTGCAGGTCTGAGAGTAGACCCAGGCAATCCTGCCACACTGTGTAGTATTCACCATGGCAGGTAGTGATGGTACCTCATATATTATAACAGAAGGTACCTCACAGCATTATGTTATTAAAATAGCATTGCCCTAATAACAGGGGTGTTCCTAGGGTTTTTGACACCTGAAACATCTTTTAAATGTTGCGTGTCGGCATGTGAAGTGGGAATGGCTTCATCAGGGAACATAGGTGATTGGTGGACTGGAGGGATGACTTAACACTGATTGGTGGACTGGTGCTGAAATGCAGTATTGCAAGAAATGTTTCAGTTTGCTTCATGGTAGCCCCTACCATGAAGCAAAGTGAAACATTTCTTGCAATACTGTATTTCAGTGGGTGCCCCACCCCTGCCAAATAATCTAACGTATAAACAAACATTTCTCATTCCCAGTTTACCTAAAGAAATGGATTTATCCTTTATATACTCTTTTATACAGATCTAATTTAAAAAAATGGCTTCAGAGCAATTTGTAATAACTGATAACTGCTTTTTATTTTAGTTTTACAGTAAATCCTTGGTATACCTGCCTGGCTGTACCACTAAGCAAAAGGTTAAGGACTTGCAACCGAGCACCTTCATCCGAACCATTAATAGTGGCTGCCAATTAAAATTGTTCTAGCCAATCAGTCCACTCCCTAGTTACCCCATCAAATGGATCAGGTTTGGCAAATGGGCCTGGTAGAGCTACTGAGTCTAATTGGGGAATTTCATCTGCAGGTACAAGGACAGGAGGATTTAAATCAGTAGCAGCCTCCATAGCTTAATGCAGAGAACAAATATACAGAGAAAACAGGGAGAATAAATGGTATTACCAGCACTGCTGCCACCAATTTGTACCAGATCATTGCTTTATGGAAGGATTGTGGGTAGCATGGCACACAGTGGGTTACTCTGGTGGTCTGGCACAAAGCAGACAGTGCACATAAACATGTTCCCCACATAACATATGCAGTAATCAGGGGTGTCCCTGTCTATGGTGCAACACTTTGAATATTGACCAGGCCTGTATATTGTGTGCCCTTGTAAGTTGGTGTACACTTATCTGTTGTCAAGAATCTAAAGGGGAAACTTGCAGCATTGCAGGGCTTGGCAAACCTGGGGGAAATGCAGGTACTGGCGGGGGCCAGTAAACTGGAGGGTGGAGATGGGGCAGATAAGGTGGTAAAAGAAGATAGATTTGTAAGGGTCACCAGGGGAAGTAGGGGACGGAAGGATAGGGGCGCTTCTTCCCAGTTGGTCGATCCCAACAGATTTGCCATTTTAGGCGAAGATGTGGAGGACGATGGCTCAGAAGCATCATGTATGGAGCGGGCCTTTCCCTTGAGCACCCAGGGGGCGGCCATCTCCAATACAAGGGAGGGAGAACTGGGGGCTAGGAAGGATAGGCAGGTGGTAGTGGTAGGGGACTCCATTATTAGAGGGTAGATAGGGTAATCTGTCAACAAGACCCTGCATGCCGAACAGTGTGTTGTCTGCCTGGTGCTAGGGTTCGACATGTGGTGGATCGTGTAGACAGATTATTGGGTGGGGCTGGAAGTGACCCGGCGGTCTTGGTTCACATTGGTGCCAATGACAAAGTTAGAGGTGGAGGTCCTTAAAAATTATTTCCGAGAATTAGGGGCCAAGTTAAAAGCAAGGACCTCAAGGGTAATGATTTCAGAAATACTACCGCAGCCACGTGCTACGCTAGGGAGGCAACAGGAGCTCAGGAGTATAAATGCGTGGCTAAGGGATTGGTGTAAGGAGATGGGGTTTGGGTTTTTAGAGAACTGGGCTGACTTTTCTGTTGGCTACAGGCTCTTTAGTAGAGACGGATTGCACCTCAATGGTGATGGTGCAGCTGTTTTGGGGGAGAAGATGGCTAGGGGGTTGGAGGAGATTTTAAACTAGGTAGGGGGGGAGGGTATGTTGAACTACACAGGGGTAGATAGAAAAGTTAGGGATCAGGGGGCTATTAACACAATGGAGGATGGAGAAGTGGGAGGGGGGAGCATAGAGGATAAGGAGGCATGTACGACCATGTATGGAAGTAAATCAATTGATAATCTAAAATGTATGTTTACAAATGCAAGAAGTCTGGCTGGAAAAGCCGGGGAACTTGAAATAATAGCTTTAAAGGAGAGGTATGATGTGATTGGTATAGCAGAATCATGGCTAAATGATTCACACGACTGGACAGTAAATATTGAAGGATACTCCTTATTTAGACATGACAGAGTTAATAAGAAAGGAGGAGAAGTATGTATGTATGTTAAACAGGAATTGAAGCCAAATTTAAAAGATGGAATAGATGTGGGAGTAAACGATACAGCAGAAACAATATGGGTGGAACTGTGTACAGGAAGCAAGAAGGTAGGTAAATTAATTGTTGGAGTAAGTTATAAGCCGCCAAATACTGGGGAGGAGGTGGAAATGAATCTCCATATGCAGTTGGCGAAGGCTGCTGGTATGGGGCATGTTCTGGTTATGGGGGATTTTAACTACCCTGACATAGATTGGAGTAAGGGAACTGCCAGCACCTCAAAAGGTATAAAGTTCTTAAATTTCCTATATGAGCATTTTCTTTCACAGATGGTAGAAGTTCCTACTAGACAGAATGCGTTGTTGGATCTGGTGATATCTAATAACCCTGAGCTCATTTTGGAGATGAAGGTAATTGGAAGCTTAGGGAATAGTGACCATGATATAGTGTCATTTAATATAGGTTGCAAAAAACTAAAGTGCACTGGGTTAACAAAAACTTTTAACTTTAGGAAAGCTAATTTTGTGCTGTTAAAGGAATCACTCCTGCTCATAGACTGGGGTGAATTGTTTCTAGGTAAAGATACAGAGCAGATGTGGACCACTTTTAAAGGGATATTAAACTATTACATTTCTAAATCGGTACCTTTAGGGAACAAGTGTAAAAAAATTAGGTCCACTCCTGCATGGCTTAATGCTCAGGTAAAAAGGGAAATGGAAAAAAAGAAAAAGGCTTTTAAAATTTTGAAAACAGAGGGAACAGAACAGGCTTACAGGGAGTACAAAAGCTGTAATAAAGAGTGTAAGAAAGCAATTAAACTAGTTAAAATAGAAAATGAAATACGGATTGCCGAACAAAGCAAGTCCAACCCCAAAATGTTTTTTAAGTATATAAATGGTAAAAAGATGAGGACTCAGAATGTGGGACCATTAATAATGGGGCTGAGGTGGTTGTAGAGGATGCCGAAAAGGCTAATCTGCTAAACCATTTTTTTACATCGGTTTTTACTGTTGAAAATCCTTATCCTTACAGTAGGGATTGTAATAATATGCAGGGAAGAAATGAAGAGTATTCACATTGGCTAACAGAGGATATGGTACGGAAACAATTAGACAAAGTTAATATCAATAAAGCCCCAGGACCAGATGGATTGCATCCTCGGATTTTAAAAGAGCTTACTTCAGGTCTATCTAGACCACTGTTTCTCTCTTTCAGATTCGCTTTGGTCTGGAGATGTGCCGCTGGATTGGAAAGAAGCCAATGTAATACCAATATTCAAAAAAGGTAGTCTATAGACCTGTAAGCCTAACATCAGTGGTAGGGAAGTTGCTGGAAACTTTGTTACGGGATCATATCCTTGACTTTGTCTCCAGAGATCATCTTATTAGTAGTAGTCAGCATGGATTTATGAGAAATAGATCATGCCAGACAAATTTAATTGGTTTTTATGAAGAAGCAAGTAAGAAGTTAGATTCAGGCACAGCAGTGGATGTGGTATATTTGGATTTTGCGAAAGCTTTTGATACTGTGCCTCATAGGCGACTAATGTATAAACTGAGGACTGTTGGCCTTGAAGAAAACCTTTGTTCATGGATAGAGAACTAGTTATTGGATCGCAAACAGAGAGTGATGGTAAATGGAGCTACATCTATGTGGGCTAAAGAATGGCAGATGAGATTCAATGTTGATAAATGTAAGGTGATGCATTTGGGATTTAATAATCCCTGTGCCACCTACACCATTAATAACTCTGTGTTAAGTGCATCTGTAATGGAAAAAGATTTGGGGGTTCTGATTGATAACAAACTTAGCTATAGCAAACAATGCCAGGTAGCAATGGCTAGAGCTAGCAAGATGTTGTCTTGTATAAAGAGAGGAATAGATTCAAGAGAGAAAAATATTATTCTCCCTCTTTACAAGGCACTGGTAAGGCCTCATTTGGAATATGCGGTGCAGTTTTGGAATCCCATATACAAAAGGGACATCTTGGAAATTGAGGCAGTTCAGAGAAGAGCAACTAAATTAATAAGGGGAATGTAGGGGCTTGAATATGCAGGCAGGTTAGACAAGTTAGGGCTGTTTACATTGGAGAAGCGACGTTTGCGTGGGGACATGATAACCTTATACAAATATATTAATGGGCCATACAATTAACTCTTTGGTGCATTGTTTACTAATAGGTCATATCAGAGGACTCGTGGACATCCTTTAAGGTTGGAAGAAAAGAAGTTTCATGTTCAGGTTAGGAAAGGTTTCTTTACAGTGAGAACGGTGAAACTGTGGAACTGTCTTCCAGCAGATGTGGTAATGGCAAGTTCATTGAATAGCTTTAAAAATGGCCTGGATTAGTTTCTAAAACGAAAAAATATTGAGAATTACTGGTATTACCGTATATACTCGATTATAAACCGCCCCGAGTATAAACCGAGGTACCTAGTTTCAGCTAAAAAAGGAGAAAAAAAGATATAGACTCGAGTATAAACCGAGGGGGTTGGTATTTGCCACTTAAGATGTTTGGAAACTACAACTCCCAGCATGCTTTATTGCTGGGAGTTGTAGTTTTCAAACATCTTAAGTGGCAAATACTTGCAAATAGGGGTAAATCCTCCATTATTTGTGCATACAGTATGCACAAATAAAGGTTTTACTCTTATTTGTAAATATTTGCCCCTTAATGTTGCCCTGGTGTCCGTGGTATTCTCCTACCTTGTCCGGCGGCCGCTCGCTCCTCGCTCCACATCCTCAGTGCCCATCTGGATGATGTCACTACTTGGTGCCGCAAAGTGAGAGGCGCCGGGTAGTGACATCATCCGGTTGTGCACTGAGGATGCGGATAGCGCGGCCGCCAGACAAGGTAGGAGAAAGGTTGACTCGAGTATAAACCGGGGTAAGATTTTCAGGCTTTTTTTAAAGCCTGAAAACCTCGGTTTATACTCGAGTATATACGGTAATGAATATAGATCTGGTTGATCCAGGGATACTTTCCGATTGCCGTTTGGAGTCAGGAAGGATTTTTTTCCCCCTTTTAGCTGTTTTTTTTTTTGCCTTCCTCTGGATCAACTGTTAAAAGTTGGGTTAAAAAAAAAAAAAAAGAGGGTGAATAGGTTTGACTTGATGGACGTATGTCTTTATTTAACCTTAAATACTATGTTACTATGTCCCAGAGTTTGTATCCAATAAGGTAAATTGTCTATCCAATAATCTGTCCTCCCAACAGCTGGTAACAGGATCTTATACACTGGGTCTTATACACAGGATCTTAAACACAGGATCTTGTGTTGCAGTCAATATCTCTCCAAAGCACACACCACAATCTACTTTCACTTTCTCTTCTCCTAACCATAGAGCAGATAAAATGGTTGTAGCTGTGTTAGTCCAGTAGCATATATACCTAGCCATAGAGAGCAGGGATGTCTTGTCTTTTATCACTCACTGACACCACCTGCAGGCTGGAGGTGGTATATAAGGAGCCTTGGTGTATATGTCCATTACAATACACATCACATCCTGTGTAGCAGACAGACACTTTTTTTTGGATTACACTTCCTTTCACATGGAGTAGACCCAGGGGTGTGATTTAACCTCCCATTTTGACCATACCATGTTGAAATAGGGATCTCAGCTCTGTAAGTAAGTTTATGTATTTTGTATAGTTTGTGTTGTACCTAATATAAGTCAGTGCTATTCTTTATATACATTTACTGGTGGTCATTTAAATGGTAATAGTGAGCTAGTACACACATACATATAGACCTTTCCTATATGAAATATCATATACCCCCCACCACATTGGTAGCTATTAAAAACTCAATGCAATCGCCTATGAACATGTAAATATATCTATATAAGGGATATATATTTTTAACAAAAATGCAGTGGGTTATTATAGGGTCCCTGTTTATCCCCAGTTGCCTCAGTCTTCAGCAGGGGCCTGACAATACCACAACAGTTTCTTGGTCTTTTTCAAAAACCTGCCCAAATATACAGTAGTCTGAACTTGGTCCAGAAGGGCCTTGGGATAAAGTTAAAGCAACGATTGGTGGACCTAAAATTAGGTTGCGGTGGGGCTTTATTATGATTAAGACTGGGCATAGTTAAAGTGGATTTCTGCAGGGGTTTTTTAAAAACGTCCAAAAAATCTACAACCTGCTAAAGAAAATCTGCCATCATCTTAAAATATTACAAAACTCTTTATATTGGAGAAGGCCCATTCCTTTTCTAGTAAACAGAGTAGGTATTAACTAGTGAATTTTTGATTCCAAATCTTGAAACCATATTTAACGAAGGGGAAGGCGGCATGATATCATAGTAACTAATGAAAAAGGGAGGAAGATATATTTTACAATGGAGTGTGTTTACAGTACCAGTTGCATTTTATCCTGCAAGCATAATGGTAGAAGGGTAGCATAAAACAGTGGTTCTCTTTTTCAGTCTGTTTGTCAGGGAATGCGTGTATTCTTAAAGGACAATGATACTTACCTTCTCTCCGATCCATAGCTGCAAAGTACCCAGGGTGTGGAGCTAAATCGCTAAGTCCTCACCATGGGTACTTTTCCTAACTCCTGCAATACTTCCTTAAAGTCTTCTTCGGCGATTCGCTTCATCGCTACTCTCTTTCACTGTATGTGACAGTCCGCAGTGCAGCCAATGGGAAGACACTCTTTGCAGAGCATGTCTTCCCATTGACTGCATCGCGATCTGTCACTTGCAAAGGAGAGAGGAGGAGCGAATTGTCAAAGGAGACTCTGAGTAAGTATTGAAGGAGTTGGGGAAAGTACCCAGAGGCGAGGACTTAGCGATTTAAGTCCACACCCTGGGTACTATGCAGCTATGGAGGAAGAGGAGCAAGAGGTAGGTGAGTATACCGTAATTGTCCTTTAATGTTGTAATTACCTATATTTTATGTATTGTACAGTGTACATTGTAAATAAATTTGATTATAATCAATGTAGTACACTGCATTGTAATGTTATCATGATATAATACATAAGTGTGATATTTTATAATGGGAGCTGCAGTGGTATGTAACCTTATAAAAATCACTCAGCTATGTCACTAAGTGACTAATTTCTTATATCCCACTACTCCGCCCATTCCAGTGTTCATGCCTGGACAATGACTCAGCGTTTTTTGCAGTGTTAACTTTACTAACGGAACCTGCTGGAGCTGCTACCTGTCACTGCATAACCAATGTCTCTCTCTTCCACAAAGATTTATTTAACCGCATAGATGCTGGGCTGGGATGTTCCTTTCTACTGGGTTTAAGCTACCTGAGGAAGGGGGTTGGACCCCCCGAAACGTTGTGTATCTGGCTTGTATGTTGAGCACTCAATAAATTAAAGTTTGCTATTAATTTCTACCTGAGTGTGCCTCCCTGCATATTCTATATTAAGTTACAGAAGGTAGCTTGGGGTTTAAATTAAGGTGGGAATAGGGACAAGGCTAGAATTTAAAATGTGAATGGGGTGAAGGAATCTAAAACTTATGTATTATAAGAAATAATGCGCTCCTTCACATTATAATATAAGGACATTACGCCACCTCTGAGTTCCCTGCCCTGTATAAAAGCACTCGGCCTACAGCCTTGTGCTTCTATATGGTCAGGGAACTCCTCGGTGGCGTAATATCCTTATATTATACTGTAAGGGGCACATTATCCCTTATATATATTTTTTAAGCACATTACAAAAATATAAGTCAGGAAATTGGGGAAACTGTTCCTATCACCTACATTTTGAGACACAACTCTCTGAAGTCACATCAATGTGCCCCACCACAACCTTTGAGAAACTCTGGCATAAAAGAAAAGAGGTTAGAAGGAAACATAAAGGGAAAAGAGAAACAAAATAAAAACACATTGGGAGGGAGCAGAATTAAAGATGGGACAGAAAAAGCAGAAAGGAAAAAGAAACCAAAATAAAAAGGGAGCAAAATGGAAGGGAAAAAAGGCAAAAGGGGATTTGAAACTGAGAAGAGGAGGCCGAATCAGTAGGAAAGGAATCAAAATTAATGGGTGAAGGAGAATATAGAAAATAATAGAATAAAAAGGATGAGCAGAAGGGGGAGAATAAACTAATCAAAAAAAGGGGGAAAGGGAGGAGAATGAGCAAAAGAGAAGAATTGAATAACAAGAGGAATCAGGCTGTACTGTGAAAATATATGTAAAGGAAAGGAAATGGGTTATACAGTAGACATAGGGAGGATGAAGAAAGAAAGCAAAATTAAGGCTTCAACTACTGTAAATCAGCAAGTCACATGGAAGGATAAATAATTGTAGATTTCAAAAATCCCTAAATTACAATACAAAACACTTAATGTATGTATGTATGTATGTATAGGTTATTTATAAAGTGCCACTTGGGGACTGTAGCCGCATTGTTGAGTTTACATGTATTTTATTTAATTATTTCCTAATTATTAATTACGGTATGTTCCTCTTTTTAGATAGGGTTCTAGAATCTATTTCATTACTAACTGGCAGCATAGAAATAAAAATAAATCCTTCCCTGATTTTTTATTTACATTCCTAGTTTTACTGCTTAAGACTAGGTCTCTGGACAAAAATGAATTCCAGATTCACATTCTTTAACAGATTTTTTCCTGTTGCTCAGTTTTCAAAGGCATTAGGAAATTCAAGACACTTCTCATAATAAGGTGATGTTGTGCCAGAAGCTGCAATACCTTGCAACTGCATAAGAAAAAAGGCTGAATTATTTGTGATGAACATGACAGGCACTATAAGCTGGTGGTAAGGCTGAATTCATACTGGGGAAAAGGCAGAATTCAAAGAAAGCTCTCATGAGACGTTCTTCATTCTGACATTTGAATGAAAAGAACAACAGCAACAATAAACCATGAATGGCTTGTAAACACAGTTGTTACTTGCAAACTGCTAATTCCTTTTTTCATTGTCAAGAATTATAATTATTTTTTGTAAAAATGAGTGTATAAAACAAATGCAAGAAACCATTTAGAGCAACTTGGTCTGTTGAATGTCTGATGAAAATTGCATAGGTAGGGAGTGATTGGATATGATGATGTTTATCTATGAATATTACATTTTTAGGTGAAAGGTATAGTCTCCTAATATGTAGGGCAATAATAATCCATAGAATCAAATGTTGTCTTTATAATAATATCCACTTATTCCCCCTTTACCAGTTTTTTTGTTACCTATCACTGGCAATAATTTACGGTTAGTAAATGGTAGGCTATAGTGAAGTTTGAAGACTACTCCACATTCTCTACCCTTTCCCTGAAACTTTATTCAGTGGTCTTATTCCAGAATAAATACTCACCAATTGGCCACGTCACTTGAATTGGTAGCTTTAAGGCTGAGTACACACGGGGAAATTATTTGTCCCAACCGAACATTTGCTACTAGAGAACATCCCATAGGAAAGCAAACGATCGGCCATAATTTACCAACGGGCCCATGATCCGGACAAACGGGTGAACAAGCTCTGTTGCAGCCGTTCTCACACACACCCGAAAATATCTTACCATGTGTACCCAGCCTTATTCTTGCTTTAGGAGGCAAGGCAGAGTGATAGATAGCACACACGGACCGGACATGTTTTGTGTCAGTGATGACAATTCATCAGAGGTCCCACCAGACCCAGATTTACCATTAGGCACACACCTATGGGCACCTGTCAATCTCCCCCCACAAATCCATCCCCCTTAAATTCTATTTTCTTCCCAAAAAAGAGGAAATGGTGTGGTTTGTGTTTAGGGGTGGGGCAAAGGGCAACAGGATTTTGGTGCCTTCAGGCTTTTGAGGTATAAATCCACCCCTGGCATGTCTAAACCCTTTATGCATGAATACATCACAAAATACACACCTACAAAGAATTCTTCTAAAAAATACACCAAACACAAAAAAAAAAATCCTGCTTGTATCCTACAAAGCTTATGGAGAGGGGGGGCCAAATCCTCGGGTACTTAAGGAGCTAAGTTCAGTTTTATCTAGGCCATTGTTTCTTATTTTTGCTGATTCCCTCATGTCCAGTGGTGTGCCTCTGGATTGGAAAAAGGCTGATGTTATTCCAATATTCAAAAAGGGTAGTCGTTCACAGCCGGGTAATTACAGGCCTGTAAGTTTAACTTCAGTGGTGGGGAAGATCCTGGAAAGTTTAATAAGGGAACATGTTCTAGAGTATGTTTCAAGGACTGACATTATAAGTAGTAACCAGCATGGATTTAGGAGGAATAGATCTTGTCAAACTAACTTGCTTGGCTTTTATGAGGAAGTAAGTAGAAATTTAGACTCTGGTATAGCAGTAGATGTAGTTTACTTGGATTTTGCAAAGGCTTTTGATACAGTCCCCCATAGGCGACTAATGAATAAGCTAAGGTCTGTTGGTCTGGGGAGTCACATTTGTACATGGATAGAAAATTGGTTAATGAATAGGATGCAGAGAGTAGTTGTTAATGGGCCTTCATCATTATGGACTAAAGTGCTAAGTGGGGTGCCACAGGGTTCTGTGTTGGGGCCGCTTCTATTTAATCTATTTATTAATGATTTGGAAGTGGGTATTGTCAGCAAGGTTTCTGTGTTTGCTGACGACACAAAACTTTGTCGACCATTAAAAACTTCAGAGGATGTGCAATCGTTGCAAGGGGATCTAGATAGATTATCACATTGGGCTGCTAAGTGGCAGATGAAATTCAATGTTGATAAATGTAAGGTGATGCATTTTGGACTTAAAAATACTTGTGCTACTTATACTATAAATGGCTCTGTGTTAAGTGAATCCCTGTTGGAAAGGGATCTTGGAGTTTTGGTGGATAACAAACTTAAAGGTAGCAAGCAGTGCCAGGCGGCAACAGCCAGAGCCAGCATGGTATTGTCTTATATATAAGAGAGGTATGGATTCAAGGGAGGAAAATGTAATTCTCCCTCTTTACAAAGCATTGGTAAGGCCTCATTTGGAATATGCAGTGCAATTTTGGAATCCTGTGTACAAAAAGGACATCTTTGAAATGGAAAGGGTTCAGAGAAGGGCAACTAAATTAATAAGGGGATTGGGGGAGCTTGAATATGAAGAGAGACTGGAAAAGTTACAATTATGTACGCTGGAGAAAAGGCGCTTGCGTGGGGATATGATTACTGTGTATAAATACATTAACGGGCCATACAATAAACTATCTGGGGCATTGTTCACCAATAGAACATGTCAAAGGACACGAGGACATCCCTTAAGACTTGAAGAAAAAAGGTTTAGGCTTCAAGCTTGGAAAGGGTTTTTCACTGTGAGAACGGTAAAGCTATGGAACTGTCTTCCAGTGGACGTTGTAATGGCAGGTTCATTGGTCAGTTTCAAAAAAAAGCTGGATGAGTTTCTGCAAACAAGAAATGTTGCAAGTTACTTGTATTGATACATAAAGTAGAGTTGATCCAGGGAAATTTCCGATTGCCACTTGGAGTCAGGAAGGAATTTTTTCCCCCTTCATAAATTTGGTGGGTTTTTTTTGCCTTCCTCTGGATCAACAGTTAGGCAGGAAATGAGGATATTGCTAGATGGGTTGGACTGGATGGACGTATGTCTTTATTCAACCTCAAATACTATACTATACTAAAAGGAGAAAAATCCCTCCACTGAGCATACAAATGGAGAAACACCTTCTTATAACAGAAGGCATCTTGCAGTCTCATGCTATATGAATAGCATTGCCCACAAATTCTAAGAAACAAGAAGTAATTTCTTACTCCCAGGTTCCCCAGAGTAAAGGGCGGAGATATGCAAAATACTCCTTTATGTCCCTTAGCTTATGCATGTGTCCAGAACCACTGGCTTAACATGCAATATAGCCTAATATATAGAGCCAATCATCTGACCTGCAGACATGTTTCGATCTTGTTAGATCTCATCAGTGCAAGATACAGATTCATGACTCTATGGTTTAGGACTTGGGCATACTGTAGAAAAGGCAGCTCGAAAGCTTAGGGAGAGAGGGGCCAAAAGGAGCAAAAAGCCCTCCACTGAGCATAAAAATGGAGAAACACCTTCTTATAACAGAAGGCATCTTGCAGTCTCATACTATATGAATAGCATTGCCCACTAATTCTAAGAAACAAGAAGTAATTTCTTACTCCCAGGTTCCCCAGAGTAAAGGGCGGAGATATGCAAAATACTCCTTTATGTCCCTTAGCTTATGCATGTGTCCAGAACCGCAGGTCAGATGATTGGCTCTATATGTTAGGCTATATTGCATGTTATTAAAGGACAACAATATAAAAAAAAACATCACTCCCATTAAATGTCCACACTTCCAGTAGCTGAAATCACTTACTCACATTTACAGCTGTGCTGCCCTCCCTTAGATATCACACAGCAAAGATGAGTGCTAAAAGACCGCCTCCTACACGGCTGGTCATTGGCTGGTAGGAATGTCTGTTACAACCTCTCTCCTCCTCTTCTGCCAGTTAAAGAAACTTGAAATGTCCTGTTGCTAGGATACAGCCTACATAATCAAGCTGATCAAGGGTGGGTGGAGGAGTGTTTTCTCACATGCTAGCTTTGAGTGACAGTTAGTGGCAGCTAGAATTGTTACGCCCCCTTCACAACATGGCTAATTGAAGGCTAATTGAAGGCAGAGGCTCGAAATCAGGAAAAAATGTATGAAAAAAGGGCTGCATACCTTTACTCTTTTTAAAGCAATTATAAAAAAAAAATACATTGAGGCAATACAGTTATACAGCGGTTCTGGACACATGCATAACCTTTACTCTGGAGGACCTGGGAGTAAGAAATTACTTCTTGTTTCTTAGAATTTGTGGGCAATGCTATTCATATATCATGAGACTGCAAGATGCCTTCAGTTATAAGAAAGTGTTTCTCCATTTTTATCCTACAGAGCAGATACTTTCAGCATGCAAAGAGCAATGCGATTGCTTTTTACAGAAAACTTACATTTTGCACACTGTCCAAATTTAAAACTTGATCCCTTGGGACTAAATAGCTGGAGTATCATATAGATCAGTATTTTAATTAAAGTATAAGGTAAAAATGCAGAAATGTGGCTCATAGAGTATCTGTTACCAAAAACTGATACAACCAAATGTACAAAACTGTGTCCCATAGAAAACTATTGTAGTATAATGAACAAAATTGAATCTCACAAACAACTCTAGTAGCTACATAATAATACAGGATACTATTAAAAACTGTATCTCACAGAGATAATTAAATATAAACCTATGCAAATGAAGGATGTAGTATTATTCTAGTACTAACATAATACAAATGTTTTAAAGGGGAAGTGTGGTGGTAAATTGATAGGAATTTTTTCAATTTATTTTCATTGTTTATTTTGCATAGTTTTGAAGATATTTACATTTGTGTGTGTGATCGGGCAACAGCATCACCAGGTCCCCTGCACTTCCGGCTCTGAAACCATGTCAGTCAATCTGCCCTGTGTCTCCTCCTCCCCTTTGCAGCCCCCCCTGGTCCCTCCCACTCATGAACCCCATGGTCTCTCCAGTTGCAGGCCCCCCTTGGCCCATTCTCTTACAGCCCCATGTGGCCCACCCACGGGTGCCATGGCCCCGTTCACTTGTGGGTGCATAAGCCCCGCCCACCAGCAGGTGCACAAACCCCGTCCACTTGTGGGTGCATAAGCCCTACCCACTCGCAGGTGCATATGCCCCGCCCACTCGTGGGTGCCGTGGGCCACTCAGGACCTCCCCCTACAGAAAACTCTGTGAGAACTCTGCCTGAAAAGGCAGTTTTCACATAGTGGGAGAGAAGGGCTGTAGATTCCCTTACCTACTCTGTCAGGACTTCAGGCAGCAGAGAGGAAGGACTTCCTGTCTCCCTCACACACTGAGGGAGTCTGAGGCTGTGCCCGCTGGTGGCACTGTGCAGGAGAAGCCTTAGGAATGTCACATGTCAGCCTCCCACCCATTAACTTTCTGGTCAGTCATTTCTTTATATCTTGGGCTGTGGAGCATGGTTGTGGAGCTCGTTTTAATGGTAGGAAGCTGGCCTTTAATTTAAAACTTGTTTGGAGACTTTAAAAACTTTCCTGGATTTTAGATAAAATGTAGTAATAAAGTTTATGTCCACATTAGTTTGGCTTTTTATCCAAGTTTTTGTATTCCTACAGAGGTCATCTTTGTTAAAAAATACTGCTCTCTTACTACAAGGCGAACCCACAGTTGCATATCCTGTAACTGAAACTGAAGCAGATCCTACGGATCTTTAAAATTTGTCTCACAGGTATTCCTTTTAACAAGGGGCAGGGATGGCTCAAATTAAAATTTAATAGAGTGTTCATGGTTATTAGTTTACGATATCTCTGTATCATCTCCAGTTAACAATAAATCCAAAAAAGAAATTGTTTGTCAAAAGTATATGTAAACTCAAGGACCAACTCATTGGAATTGCAATATTGGACAGAGTTTACTATTTTGGTTTACTTACCCTCCAAAACAATAATCAGATCTAAGAAATGTTTAACATGGTGTTACAAGGGATTCATAGCTCCAAAGATGTAGCGCTGCTGCCATTGGTGCGAAATTTGCACATGGGGTGGTGGCAGCAGCGCTACATCTTTGAAGCTATGAATCCCTTCTAACACCATGTTAAACATTTCTTCGATCTGGTTATTGTTTTATACCTAAAATCTAAAAAATATTGAGAATTACTGGTATTAAATGAATATTTCACTGGAAAAGTGAACTATTCCTTTAATGTATTGATTGAATAACGGGAGTTAAGAAGCTATGCTTTACCTTCCATACTTCAATCAATTTCACAGGAGCCAGAAACGAAGTGTAAGAAATTTACCTTATGTGTTGTCCACCGCTGCTGCACTGACAGGTCCTGACTGCTTGCTGATTCATTTTAACTATAGCGCGCATACCCTTTATCTGATTGTCGTACCACAATATTGTTGTTAGAATTCTTCAGTCCTATGTTTTCCATCTATTTTTTTTTTTTTGCAAAAGTATTGGAATCTCTCAATACTCGATATCCTACTTTGTACCGCATAATACAGTACATTTACAGTACATTGACTAATTATTCAGTGATGTATTTACAATAGCCCTAATAGTATTATCTGGTGTTTTAACAGAAGAGAGAGAGGCAAGATCATGGAGAGTACACTGTTCTTCTAAAGGAAACACCTACATGGGAACCAATTATCCCAAATGTATAGAAATGTTGATTTAGAACAAGAGACTAAAATAAGAAGCGATGCATGGTGAAAAAAGAAGGATAAAGTGGTGAACCTGTATCTATACATAAAAGTCAAGGTATCTATGTATGTTCCTGAAAAACTTCTGAATGACAGGGACAACTTAGCATACATATGTTTCAGGACCTGGGGGTAAAAAAAGGTTAATTCACATGTTTTACAAACCACCCTTATCTCTTCTTTCAACCTGCATTTCAAGTTAAAGGGCATGTCCATCCCCAAAACTAAAAGTCTGTCCAAAAGGTTTCTTACTCCTCTGTTGCCTCCAGGAGATATTCTGTCATGCGCTGAGGAGCCAATTCCCCTCCCTCCCTCCAGATCCATCGCCTTGCATTTAAAGTTTTGTCCTGAACCCTTTTTCTGTAGTGTAGCCTCCCCCTTCCCATTGTCCATTAAAAAAAAAAAAAAGCAGAAAACTTAAAAACCTTCGTTCCAGCGGTGTTCCCAATGTTCCTTTGCGTAACATTATGGGCAGAGGCCACAAGAACGAAGGCTGGTAATTAATCTGCTTTTTTTAAAAATAAAATAAACAATGCGGGTGGGGTTGGGAGGGGGAAGGCTACACTACAAAAAGATATTTATATTAGGGTGGACATACCCTTTAATTGGGGGTGAGATTTGACCTAGGGACCTGCATAGGCTAGGGTACACGTGGGTTGCTCAATTAGCCTGTCTGGTTCAGGTAAACCGCAGTAAATTTGAATTGATTGTGCATTGGGTTTGGGTAGAAAGGTGCGGGTCTGCTTAAATTTGTTTGCGGGTCAGGCTGTGGGTCTTACTACATGCAAGTCATGGTTATGGTTAAGGAACCCACCAGCAAATTGGGTGGAGGTAATTGTTTTGTCTGAAAAAATTAGAACTGTGCAGGATTCTAATTTACCTTTGTGCTGCCATCTGTTGGTGAATCAAGCCAAACAAGGTTTTGATTGGAAAAAAACAGATAACACCGTGTACTCTGCTAGTTTCTAATATACAAGTTTATGCAAAAAGAAATACATTTTTTATCCCCATGTGTTTATACACATTCCATAGTAACATGGACATTTTTCAGTGCACTTTTCCTTTAAATGAAAAGTCCCTTACTTGGATCATCTGCCAAGAATACCCACCCATTAGAGGGATCAACATTCCCTCTAATTGCTTAGCAGCTATGAAGCTGCTGCCTTAGCATATTTACATCACATGTGCGGACACAAAATCAAATGTTGTGTGCTACATATCACGTTACCTATATTCATACACATTTTTGTTTGCGCTAGTTTAAAGGGCATGTCCACCCCTTTTAACATTTTTTGTTATATAATAGCTCTCCCTCCCCAGCCCCAACCGCTAGAATAGATTTTCCAGAAACTCCTCCGATCATTACTTACCTTCCCTCTTTCCTCCGCCATACTGCCTAGCCCTCTGCTTGCATAAAACTGCAAGCAGGGGGCCAGACCGGCAACCGTGTCCGTGATTGGCTGAGAGACAGGCTATCACGGATGCGGCTGCCAGCTGCACAGAATGCCGGGGGAGAGAGGTAAGGTAAGTAACGATTGGGGGAGTGTCTGGAAAATCTATTATAGTGGAAACAATTTCCCTCCCTGAAGTGCTCCTGGTGGTCAGTTTTTGGGACTTTGGAGGGACATTACAGGAGAACCATTTGAAGCTGGGATGTAAGGTAATGATTTTTATACACTACAGAGTGTGGCCAGTAGTTAAATTATAGTTTTGGGGGTGGACATGCCCTTTAATCAGTATATGCAGGTTCCCTGAGCTGTGCATGTTCAGAGGAAACACTGTTCAGGGCCTATTTCTGGGTAATATGAATGCTGCAGTTATCTAGTGATGATTCTGTTATATAAATATAACAAGTGCTCATTTAATCAAATTACTCGCCAGTACTGTACTGTAGACATACAGCAAACTTTAATTAAAGGGTATATCCACTGAGGAAAAAGCATTTTGGTTTATTTTAAAGTACACCATCCCCCAACCCTCCCCCTACCTTTTTTTCCCCAGAATTCCCTTTCGTTTGATTGCAGCAGCATGGGAAAGTTGTGCAGGTTCCTGGGGGTGTGTCTTCCCCTGTGCTGAGAGTGCTGTCACTCAATGTGCATCATCATGGTAGCAGACACACCTACTTGGCTGCAGTAAGAAGTTAAAACCCTCTTCCCACACTACTGTAAGTGGGGGGAACTTTGGTGTGTGTGTGTGGGCGTGAGTGTGTGTGTGTGTGCGTGTAGGCATTGGACATGCAGGCAGTCACTAAAAGTGGGCGGACCTGCACCATCCACAGCGTTCTGGGGGAAACTCAGTGGATTTCTTCTAAACTACTGCTCAAAGACACAGGATACTGCAGGTACATATCTACCTTCTTTTTCTTCTTCTTCCGTTTTACTGTTCCGCTTTTTTGGACTGTATCTTTTTGATCTAGAGACATGACGTGACGTACAAATGTGCAGGGCATATAGGAGAAGTGTGCTATCATCTAGCTAAGGAATCCGCTGAAGCTTTACGGCGTTATCTGTGAATTTCGGGACAAATAGACTATAATGGTAACAATCCTCAAATGTGGATATTTCCAAACAGTTTGTTTCATGGTCATAAATACAAACGGTGATACCCCCTACCCCCCAGACAGACACAGGTACACCCACCTACTGACCTACCTTTCCATTCCCATGGAAGCCATACTTAAAGGGTAAGTATAGCCAAAAAACGAATTTTGATCAATCATTAATGAAAGGTATTTATATAGTCATACATGTAAAAACACATACCCCCAACCTCATATGGGTACACACACCTACTGACCTACCATTCCATTCCTGTGGCAGCCATTCTTAAAGGGCAAGTCCAGCCCCAAAATGAAAACTTACATAAAGGTTAATCACCCCCTAAAACCCTAAACGGTAATAGTTTAAAATCTAAAATATATAAGTCTAACCAGAAATCCTGCACAATGTCCTATTGCCCCTGTTTCTGCTTCCTGGTTCTTCCAGTTAGTAACTGTCAGTTATGGATTTGACAGTTGACATCACAGCCATTGACAATGTTAATCCCCTGTCTGACTCTTCTGAGCATGCCCAGGCTCAGTAAAGGCTCAGTACAGGTTTCCAAATTGCTCAGTTTCCATGAGGCATCCAGAAGCATAGCAGGCATACAGTAATGAATTCAGAGGGCAAACTATGATATATCAACATATTTTAAAGAGGTCATTCTTTCTAAAAGATGTTCTTATGTGGGTGGAGTTGCCCTTTAAAGAGTAAATAAAGTCAAAAACTAATTTTGATATATCCTCAATAAAAGTTAGTTTTATGGTTGTAAACACAAAAAAAGACATACCCCCTCAACCAGACCCAGGTACATACACCTACTGACCTACCCCTCCATTACTGTTGCAGTCATACCTAAAGGGTAACTTAAAGTTAAAAAAAACAAATTTTGACCAATCATCAAAAAAGTTTGTTTTTTTAACCCCCAACCCAACACAGGTTACACACACCTACTGATCTACTTATCCATTACTGTTGCAGCCATACTTAAAAGGGTAACTAAGATTAAAAAAACTAATTTTGACCAATCATCAAAAAAGTTTTTTTTATTAACTTCCAACCTGATCCAGGTACACATGCCTACGCACCTACCCTTCCATTTTCATGGCAGCCATATTTAAAGGGTAACTATAGTAAAAAAAAAAAAACAATTTTGACTAATCATCAACAACGTTTGTTTTTTTAACCCCCAACCTGAGACAGGTACACACACCTACTGATCTACCCTTCCATTTCTGTGGCAGACATACTTAAAGGGTAACTAAAGTCAAAAAAACTCATTTTGATCAATAATCAAAAAAGTTTGTTCTTTTTAATCCACATGGGGCATAAGTACACACACCTACTGACCTACCCCTCCATTAATGTTGCAGCCATACTTAAAGGGCAACTAAGATCAAAAAATTTTTTTGACCAATCATCAAAAAAGTTCTTTTTATTAACTTCCAACCTGATCCAGGTACACATGCCTACTCACCTACCATTCCGTTTTCATGGCAGCCATATTTAAAGGGTAACTATAGTTAAAAAAAAAAAATTGGCTAATCATCAACAAAGTTTGTTTTTTTAACCCCCAACCTGAGACAGGTACACACACCTACTAACCTACTCTTCCATTTCTGTGGCAGACATACTTAAAGGGTAACTAACTATAGTCAAAAATAAATTTTGATCAATAATCAAAAAAGTTTGTTTTTTTAAGTTCCAACCAGGCACAGGTACATACACCAACTGGGGTACCTATTCATTCATTTGGCAATCATATTTAAAGGGTAAGTATAGTATAAAAAAACACACATTTTGACCAATCATCATATCCCCCAGCCTGACACGAGTACACACACCAACTTACCTGCCTTTAATTCATGTGACAGCCATATTTAAAGGGTAAGTAAAAAAACAACAATGTCCTCATAATTGGCATTATGGAGTTTTAAAATCTGCAGCACAAACACACAAATTCCTTTCCAAAATGCAGCCTTTCAAGCCAAATTCAAAGTTTATACTTAATCTTTCCCTCTCTAGTTTCTTTTTATAATACAATCATTAATACATTGGGGCCATGGACAGAGCAGTGGTTTACGTTCCACTAATTAAATTATGGAAATCGATTCTATATAACAAAGTTTCCCTTGCAATATAATTCTGTTCTAAATTGTCTAATAGTCCTATTAGGTGATTGACAATTTCCCCTCTAATTTAAAATTGGATGTGTGCTCAGAAATAATTTTTTTTGCACAACACACCAGAGCCCTTATATTCTAGCAGATTTTTGTGTGCGCACCACTAACCTGTGTTTAGGTCTGCAGAGTTCTGTGCACAGCTTAGACGGAACGCTGGTGCCTGAGACCTTTCCTATTTCGCCTTTAACCAAATAAATTCCCCATTGACCACAGCTCTGCTTATTCTTTTCTTGTGCCAAAAGTTGAATTACCTCTACCAATGTGACTCAACGTCTTAAACAAAAACATCCCAGGTTCCAGACATAGCCCTAAACTTAGTGGTGTAACTAGGAATCATTGGGCCCTCAAAAATGTATGCACTTTCTGCTTCATCACAGTGTTTTTCTGGAGGGGGGGGGGGCTGTATCTGTCATAGGGCCCCCCTCCCCTGGAAGTTATGCCAACCCCTATAGTTAGAACTATTCAGACAATATCAATACACTGACTGCTCTAATAAAGTCAGATGGGAAAAGAACAATTGGGGTCTATTGTCAGCACATTCCAGGTCACAGATAGTGGAAGGGGATTAGGTTCATTTGGAAAGTTTACAGTTTGATAACATTAATCCTGACGGTTTATGTTGGGGTCAGTGATTGGCACAGGGACATCCCACTCAAGGAGTTCACAACTTTTTAACAGATTTTTTTTATTGTTCTCCCCTCTATTTATTTTTCTTTTCTTCACTCTATTTCTTTCTCTCTATATATATCCTCACTCTCTATATATCCTCACTCTCTTTCTTTCTATATATCCTCACTCTATTTTTCTCTTTTCCTATTTTCCTCACTCTTTCCTCCTCTCTATCCTAACTCTATTTGTTTTTCTCTTCCTTACTCTATTTCTTTCTCTCTCTATCCTCACGCTCTCTTTATTTCTTTGTATCTTCCCCTCTCTTTCTATTCCTCTATCCCTCTCTCTCTCTTTCTATCCCCCTCTTTCTCTCTATCCCTCTCTCGCTTTTTATCCCTCTCTCTACCCCTCTCTTTCTTTCTATCCCTCTCTCTTTCTTTCTATCTATCACTCTCTCTCTTTCTATCCCTCTCTACTCCTCTCTTCCTTTCTATCCCTCTCTCTCTCTCTCTCCCTCTGCCCCAGAGTTTCCCAGTAAGTTTCCTGGCTCCCCACTCCAGCCTAACGTTCCATCGGACTGTTCCGTTCCACTAATCGTTTAGCTCTTGCGACAATAACAAAGGAGCGATGGGTCTCCCACATCCAGACAGCAGCTATTTCCCTCCTCCCCCGTTAGAGTTAAACCCACCCCTTGCTTCAGCCCCTCGGGTGTCGCACACTTACCCTTGGAAGCATAGAACAGACGCTGATGCCGCAGTAACCGCTACTCCTCACTAGGCTCAGTCCGAGCACCGCAGGCTCTCAGCAAAGCACGTGACGTCACCGCCACCCCCCGGGATCCCCCCTCAGTCCCAGTCCGCACCCTTTCCCTGCTGGAACCTTGTGGCCATGATGGGTAACTTGTGCCGCCCTTTGATCATGCCTGGGAGGAGAGCCAGGGATTCCATTGGTCACACCCCTGCTAACAAGCTGTTGGCTCTCTGTGAAGAACAAGCTGCATTTACAAATCTTGGTTAAAGTTTGTGTTGATACTAATAGTCTGATCTCCCCAGCATTGGGCTGGACATGGGGAGATCATATTAACCAGTAAGGGTTCTTTCTACTTTTGGCAGGCACTAATCTACCTGGAGATCAGACACCATCAGGTAACTTTCTATTAATATCCAGCACAGACTGGCCTGGTATATAGACATGTACAATAACATACCAGAACCTTATAGGTACCACACAGGCACCGCACGGCTAAGGCCTTCCTCAGTGTCTAAACACAGACAAATCGTCTCTGTCTGCACAGTCTAAATAACATACCTGGAGTTTATAAGGTTGTGTGGAGAATTGGACAGATTTCACCCAGGCAGATTATTGGCTTGAAATGAATGTCTGCAACGAACATTCATAAGGCTCTGGCATTCCAATGGGAAGTGGCAGTGGCGAGAATCTATATTACAGTCACTCAGTGATGTCACTGAGTGACTTCCTGTATTCCACTGCCCCTCCCACTATCTCCCCCTCCCTGTATTAGTCATTTATATAGGAAGCCCTGTTTATTATTGACAGACGATGTTCGGTACTTCTTTCTCTTTCAATAGGATTGGTAATTAACTATTTATACACTAAACAGGGCTTCCTATATAAATGACTAATACAGGGAGGGGGAGAGACAGCGGTAGTGGATATTTTTTTTGGGGGGGGGGCTGGTCATATGTATTATAAGAAATAATATGCTACCTACAGTGTAATATCTGGATTTACTACACCTCGGAGTTCCATGTCCTGTATAAAAGCACTCTGCCTTGTGCTTCTATATGGCCATGGAATTCCTCAGTGGAGTAATATCCTTCTATTGCACTGTAAGTAACGTATTATCCCTTATATATTTATATATATATCACAAATGGATATAAGCCCTTAACACCCTAATTATACATATAAATCTCATAATACATAATAACCCCTACGTAGGCTTTTAATGCATATTAATCGTACAAACACTCACTCTACTGTATGTAGCACATAAAGTCACATTTAGAATTGAGTCCTAAGGAGAACCGTCCAGTAAAAAAAATGCATCTAACCTCTGCCTTTAACAGAAGAGACACTCAATCATTTTTCCTTTTATTGGGGCAAACAAGTTGTAATCCCTGTGCCCTCAAAAATGACTACTACTATTACTATATATACTTGAGTATAAACCAACCCAAATATAAACCGATGTACATATTTTGAACTGGTAAACTAGGAAAACTGCTAGACGGGAGTATAAACCGAGGGTTGACTTTCTCCCATTGGCAGCCCCATAGATAGTTCCACAGAAAGTCCTATAAAAAGTCCAATACACAGCCCCATAGATAGTTCCACAGAATGTCCTATAGAAAGTCCAATACACAGCCCCATAGATAGTTCCACAGAAAGTCTTATAGAAAGTCCAATACACAGCCCCATAAATAGTTCCACAGACAGTTCCCTAGAAATCCAATACACAGCCCCACTGAAAGTCCAATAAACAACCCCATAGAAAGTCCAACACACATCCCCATAGAAAGTTCAATACACAGATGTGCCCTGCGTACCTTTCTGTGCAGCCTGAACGCTTAAATATTATTTTTTTCCCTATTCCCTTGCAGTCTGGACTGATCTAAGTGAGCAGGACATCAATTGCCTAACCCACTGAAATCAAGAGGATTCTCTGTTACAGGATACAGATTTTGATTTCCCAAACCTATGTTTTTATCTTGCAGCATCCAGATCAGCACAGACTGAGTATAAACCAAGGGATCAGGATGATTTTAAAGGTAAAATATCTTGGTTTATACTCGAGTATATATAGTATTACATATTTTGAAGTGTCTACCTACTACCTAGTGTCCTACCTAGAAAAATTAGCTTTCTCTATATCCCTTTAATTCTGTGGTCTTTAATTCACAATTTCAAAGGTCATGTTGTACAACCTATGTATTGAATCTGACTTTTGGACACATACATAAATATACAACATAATCTGAATTGCAGTTGATTTACTGTTAAATTGTATATTATTGGTTGGTCACTGAACTTGTAAATATACAAACATGTTTTGCATTGGGTTGCTCAACAACGAAAGATATGCTTATCCTGTAGCCAGGGCAAATCTCTTTTACACTTGAAAAATGTCTTGGGGATAAAATATCCCTGAGAGGTGTAGCGTTTGGAGACATATTTACAACCCTGACTAACTATGTGTTATGAGATCTTCAGGAAAAGACCCCCGTGAGACCCCCTCTGGACGCGGAATCTAAGTACCAGCCGGTTTTCACCAGAGCCTCTAATGGTGAGGATGTTTTGCGGCGGACGATACCAGGTCCGGCTCCAGAGAAGAGAACCACAAGCCAATCCCACATGTGGGAAGGCAGCAGAACAGATACAGGTGTAACAGGAAGTAGAACCTGGGGATGATATTCGACCGGAAGTAGAGCTGTGGAGGATAGCAGACCGGAGATAATGGAGGTAGGAGCTGTGGTAGATATTCGGACCGGAGGTAGGAGCTGTGGAGGATATGCAGACCGGAGATAACTGGAGGTAGGAGCTGTGGTGAATATTGACCGGAGGTAGGAGCTGTGGAGGATATGCAGACCGGAGATAACTGGAGGTAGAGCTGTGGTAGATATTCGGACCGGAGGTAGGAGCTGGTGAGGATATGCAGACCGGAGATAACTGGAGGTAGGAGCTGTGGTAGATATTCGGACCGGAGGTAGAGTCAGGACCAACAGGAAACACACGCTAGAGGAACACAGGGAGCTAGGAGTCCAGAGCAAACAACTCTGAACTGGCAGCAAGAGGCCAGCTGCCAGGAGGAGCCTAAATAGGCCCCTGTGACCTCCTCCCTGCTGGCCGTGCCCCGGAAGGGAACGGCTGCAAGCAGGGTAAAAGCCTGCTCCGCCACGTCCTCGCGTCACTGAGGACGCGCGGGCACCGAGCGGGCGTCGAGCGGCGGAGCGCGTCATGTCGCGCTACCGCTCGCACCGCCGGAGGAGGACCCCGGACCCGAGGCAAGGTAAGTACCTGACATTGCCCCCCCCCCCCCCCCGGGCACCCTCCAGGTGCCCTTGGTTTTAGGTTTGTCAGGGTGTTTGGAATGAAAATTCTTGACCAAACGAGGAGCGTGAATCTGTTCTGCCGGTTCCCAAAATTTTCTTCGGGACCAAATCCCTTCCATTTAATCAGATATCTTAACTTCCCAGCAATCTTGGCATCTAAAATATTTTCTACTACTGTATTCGTCAGTCCCATCAATCAAAACGCAGCGGAGAGGCTCCAGCGCAGAGTCGGAAACATATCTTTTTAAACAGATACATGAAAGACTGGATGTATCTTTAATGAATTGGAAGCTCCAGTTCAAAGGCGACGTGTTGATAGCTTTCCTAATACGAAATGGCCCATGAACCGGGACCCAACTTAGCAGAAGGAATCCTCAATTTCAAATTGACAACCAGACCAAGTCTCCAACCTTAAATACCGAAGAATCTTTTCTTAAAAGATTAGCTGACTTACGGGCTTGTTCTTGAGCTTCAGCGATGAAGGTCTTTAGCTCTACAGTCTTCTCCTTCATACGATGTATTCTGGTGAAAAGGTCAGGAATAGTGATCTTGGAAGGAATACCGGTAAGGAAAGTTGGATTAAATCCATAGTTAGCATAAAAGGGGGAACACTTGATGGAGGAAGGGACAGCGTTGTTATAGGCAAACCTCCGCAACGGTAACAGAGAAGACCAATCTTCTTGTGTTGCGGAGGAGTACCACCGGAGATATTGTTCAAGTGTTTTTGGTGTTTCTTTCTGTTTGTCCATTAGATTGTGGATGGTATCCGGAGGAAAAAGAATTGTGGATTGCAAACACTTGCACAACTCCTTCCAAAATTTTGAAGTGAATTGTACCCCTCTATCTGATACGATATCATCGGGAACCCCGTGAAGACGCACAATCTCTCTAATGAACACATCTGCAGTAACGGAGGCTAGGGAATTCCTTTTAACGGAATAAAGTGAGCCATCTTCGTTAACCGATCAACCCCACAAAGATTGTGTTGAAACCCTTGGAGCGAGGTAACTCAACAATGAAGTCCATGGTAATCATGCCCCAAGGGCGGTCAGGAACGCAGAGGAACGTAACCCGTATGGTCTCTGTCTAGTAGTCTTGAATCTAGCACAAGTAAGACAAGAAGCACAAACTGTTTACAATCTTTAGACATACTTGGCCAAAAAAAATTTCTGTTAACCAAATCCAACGTCTTGTGAACACCAAAATGACCAGCCAAAGCATGAGAATGACAATACTGAAGTACTGCAGACCTGGCCCGGTCCGGAACAAATATTTTGTTATTTGTGTATTACACATCTTGGGAACGAGAGGTAGACTGGAGAGATGCTTCTTTGATGGTTTTGGCTATATTAGTATGCAACAGCAGAAAATTTGATTTGGAAAGAACCATATTAGGTTTGTCAGACTTATTGACCTCACAAAATTGTCTAGAAAGGGCGTCGGCCTTGCCATTCTTTGAACCTGGACGAAAGGTTATATGGAAGTTAAATCTGTGTAAAGAAAACCCATCTAGCTTGACGGGGTTTTAATCTTTTGGCAGTTTGCAAATATTCCAGGTTCTTATGATTAGTGAATTGGTAATAGGATGATTGGCGCCCTCAAGTAAATATCGCCACTCTTCCAGGGCCGATTTTTGGCCAACAACTCACGTTCTCCTACATCATAATTCTTCTCAGAGTCAGAAGTTTTCTTGAAAAAAAAGCAACTGGATGTAGTAAAGCCTTAGGTCCGTTACGTTGCGAGAGTATGCTCCTAGAGCAACTTCGGAAGCATCCACCTCTAATGTAAAAGGACAGTTGGATCTGGATGGATAGGATGGGAGCTGAAGTAAGCAAGTTCAACGCTCAAAAGCTGTTTGAGCGGGTTCGTCCAACAGAATGGGACATGGGTTCTGGTCAGAGCGGTCAACGGAGTATGATAGTAGAAAAATTCTTAATGAATCTACGGTAGAAGTTAGCAAAACCAATGAATTTTTGAACTTGCTTTCGGGTAGTTGGAGTAGGCCAATCCTGAATAGCGGAAACCTTTTGAGGATCCATAATTAACCCTTGGGATGAGATGATGAACCCCAAGAACGGTATTGAAGGTTTCTCGAACTCACATTTCCCCAGTTTGGCGTATAACCCATGAATTCTAAGACGAGAAAAACTTTCTTAACCTGGGTACGATGATCCTCTAGGTTAGAAAAAAATCAATATATCATCTAGATACACGGCCAAGAATTCATCAACAAAGTCACGGAAAATGTCATTGACAAAATGTTGGAATGTGGCAGGTGCATTGCACAGACCGAAAGGCATGACCAAATATAATTGACCAATCTGGAGCGGAACGCCGTTTCTTCATCCATCCCCTCCCTTTATTCGAATTAAGTTATAGGCTCCCCGAAGATCCAACTTGGTAAAAATTTTGGCGGTCCTCAACCGTTGAAATAATTCAGGGAATAATGGAAGAGGGTATCTGTTCTTAATTGTGACATTATTGAGAGCTCGGTAGTCAATACAGGGTCTAAGCGAACCGTCTTTTTCTCCACGAAAAATATACCAGCCCCTGCTGGAGACGTGGAATGGCGAATGAAGCCCTTCTGAAGATTCTCTTCTATATATTCCTTAAGAACCCTTTGCTCAGGTTCTGACAACGATATACCCGCCCAAAAGGATCTCCGCACGAGGTAACAGTTCAACTGGGAAATCGAAATGCGGTGTGGTGGAAATTGTTAGCAGCCTTCTTAATCAAAACATCTGCGAAGTTCTGATAGACACTGTGTACAAAGCTTCAGAATGACTTGATTAATACTTAACAATGAAGAGGAAATACATGACAGCCGACAATGCGATGAGGGAAAAGAAACCTCTCCAGAGATCCAATTTATTGGGGTTTGTGTTTTCACCATGGCATACCTAGAATAAGGGGAAAAGAGAAAAAGGCAGTACATCAAAACATATACTTCTGAATGATGATTGATATTGATCAATACTGGGAAAGTCTCTCGTAGTACAGGACCAGATGAAATTTTAGACCCATCTGCCAGATGAATAAAAAGAGGAGAAGATTTGGACGAGTGGGAATCTTCCATTCCTGGGTTAGGGATTCCAAAATAAAACCGCTACAGGCCCCGGAATCAATACGGCTTGGACGGTGAACCTCGGACCGGTTCCCTTAATGAGACATCAACAGATAGGTAAGTGCTGAAGCCGGAAAAGACGGGCTAGAATGCATAGTAGGAACCTTACTAGTTGGTCGATTGGGCACCCCTGAAGCAAATGACCAGACTCTCCGCAGTAGAGACACAGGTTTAAGCGGCGTCTTCGGATCTTTTCTTAGGAGAGAGAAGGACGAGTTAACCCTAATTGCATAGGGACGGGTTCCAAAAATCCTGAAGCAGGTGCAGCAGTAAAGGTATCACAGGACAGACGGGAAGCACCCAACCTTTCTATCTCCTTTCTCTTAGTCGGCGATCGATTTGGACCCTAGATCAATAAGATCTTCAGCTTCCCGGGGACTCCAGTCGTGCTAACTCATCTTTAAGAGTTTCTGACAGTCCGATTCGAAACTGATGTATAAGAGCCGCTTCGTTCCATTGAGTCTCAACACTGATTCTGCGGAAATCGGCACATAATCTTCCACCTGTCTTTTCCCTTGAGACAGGTTACGAAGGGCCACCTCAGCTGAGCCAGTCCTACGAGGATCATCGTAAATTTCTCCTAGGGCAGAGAAAAGGTACCTACAGAGGCTACTGCAGGGCTGTTCTGATCCACAAGCGAAGGGCCCAAGCTTGGGGTTCATCCTGAAGCAATGAAATAATAACCCTACTTTCACCCTTTCTTCAGTGAAACTTTTCGGGCGAGGGAAAAGTACAAATTGCAGGAGCTTTTGAATTGGCCAAATTTGGAACGATCACCGGAAAACCGGTCAGGGGCGGGATCTTAGGCTCCGCAATAGCAGGATTATGAGAGTGCCAGGGGACATGGCATTCAGTTTAGCGTCTAGTTGACAGAATCCCTGCCTAGCTTCTTGCAAAGCTCCACGAAGTTCAGCGACTTGACGTACAGGTCTTCTGCTGGGCTGACATCTCCAGTGGGATTCATCTGGCTGCCAGTTACTGTTATAGATCTCAGGAAAAGACCCCCGTGAGACCCCCTCTGGACGCGGAATCTAAGTACCAGCCGTTTTCACCAGAGCCTCTAATGGTGAGGATGTTTTGCGGCGGACAGATCCCAGGTCGCGGCTCCAGAGAAGAGAACCACAAGGCCAATCCCACATGTGGAGGCAGCAGAACAGATACGGTGTAACAGGAAGTAGAACCTGGGGATGATATTCGGACCGGAAGTAGGAGCTGTGGAGGATATGCAGACCGGAGATAACTGGAGGTAGGAGCTGTGGTAGATATTCGGACCGGAGGTAGGAGCTGTGGAGATATGCAGACCGGAGTAACTGGAGGTAGGAGCTGTGTAGATATCGGACCGGAGGTAGGAGCTGTGGAGGATATGCAGACCGAGATAACTGGAGGTAGGAGCTGTGGTAGATATTCGGACCGGAGTAGGAGCTGTGGAGGATATGCAGACCGGAGATAACTGAGGTAGGAGCTGTGGTAGATATTCGGAACCAGGAACACAGGGACTAGGAGTCCAGAGCAAACAACTCTGAACTGGCAGCAAGAGCCAGCTGCCAGGAGGAGCCTAAATAGGCCCCTGTGACCTCCTCCCTGCTGGCCGTGCCCCGGAAGGGAACGGCTGCAAGCAGGGTAAAAGCCTGAGGACGTCACTGAGGACGTGCGGGCACGCGAGCGGGCGGAGCGCGCCATCGGCGCGCTCCCGCTCGCGACCGCCGGAGAAGGACCCCGGACCCGAGGCAAGGTAAGTACCTGACACTATGCCCTTTATCTCTGGGTCCTGTTCCAGAATAGGTAAGTGTTTTTTGGCTACCCCTATAATCTTCCTATATTCTAAACGATCTTTATTTGTAAAATAAACCTCTTTCAATAAACTTTTATCCCTACCTCCAATGTTTCTATTTCTGTTTGTTTCTTTATTTCCACCATTACTCCAATTAGCACCTATGGGGTAGATAAGATCCCTCCTCTTTTTAGTACATTCTTTAAAAGTTTAGGACTATACCCTCTCATAGTTAATTTAGAGGTTAGTTGGTTAGCTGACCTAAAAATGACTGTTCTGTCCGTATGGAACACCTCTAACACAAGTATGGTGTTCCTAGCCTCTAGTTTATTGTAATTTATAGTTTTAATCCTAGATTCAGAACCTGTTATAGTAAGGTCCAAATAATTAACAGACTTACCCTCATATTCATAGGTAAACCTAAGATTAAAATCATTTAACCTATTGATCTACCCTTCAAAATCAACCTTCGTACCTTTCCATACAAACAATAGGTCATCAATATATCTCCTGTAAAGGACGATCTAATTTGTCAGACTCTGAAACTCGGGATGATGGACTAGACACGTCTCCTCCCACCACCCCATAAACAAATAAGTATATGTGGGTGCAAATTTCGCCCCCTTCGCTTCCCCAGAATTTTGAATATAAAACACCCCATCAAATTTAAAGAAATTATGGGTCAAGAGGTAGGCCAAAAAATCTAATATAAAAAATTTCCATTCATGAGGGTAATAGCTATAAGTGTCCAGATGATACTTAATGGCATGTATATCCCACTTCTATACCTTCTGAAAAGTGGTATCTGGTGTAAGAGAATAATCTCTCCATAGAGGACCTCACGATTGGCCGTGGTCTTCCGATGGTACGTTCCTCCGATTCAGATGAACAAACGGTCAACGGCGCCACAACCATACAATAATTCGGCCCGACCAACAGAAAAAACTGAAATGTTGGTCGGTTGGCCCAAGTTATTGTATGTTGTGTACCTAGCTTATTTGACTTTGGGTAGGTTATGGAAGATGGGGGTTACAGGATGTTTAGGAAACAAGAACTATCTATAACCACTATCTGAATTCCATCATCTCCACTTTTCTCTAAATCATGTCTAAAAGTCCAAGTTGGATCTTTAATTATCTTATTATATGTATTCATATCACTTAGTTGTCTAATTGCCTCCTTCAGGTAGTCTGTACTGTTTAAAGGGTATCTCCACTGCAAAAAAAAAAAATTGGTATTCAGTTTTATTGAAGAACGGGAGGTACTTAGTACTCTATGCGCAAGTGCAAGCTTTTCGGGACCTGGCAGACTATGCAGCGAAGGAGCGAGTGATCGGCTAAGTATCTTACCTTCTCTCCTGGCTGTTGGAAGTGTGGACATGTAATGGGGGTGATTTTTTTTTGGTATTGTTGTTTTTGGGTGATTGTTGTCCTTTAAGGAAGTTTAAAAATTCCAAAAGCATGCTCTTAGAGCCACTCCAAATGAAAAACATTCATCAATAAACCTGAACCACATTTCTACACATGTAGTGTAGCACATCAAATCCTCACAGAAGACATGCTCCCTCTACAACCAACCCAGAAAAAGGTTGGCTTAAGAGGGAGCATATCGAGCACCCCTCGCCGTACCATGTTCCTGCACATAATATTTCCCATCTAATGTAAAGAAACTATGTGTTAGGACAAACCTGAGAATGTTTAGAATAAATAGATGTCTGCCTGACAGTCCATGTGTAGAGATGGCCGAAACTTTCGAAAGTTCGGTCCGTTTTCGAACTATATGGAAAGTTCAAAAGTTCGAAAACGGACCCATTAAAGTCAATGGGAGTCAAATAGTTTGAAAAGTTCTAATGAAATACAATTAAAATATCAATGGTAACTTAATGTAAATGGCTGTAGGACCTATGAAATGGTCTGGGGAACATGTTTGAATATCCAGGACATTCGAAAAATCAATTTTACTCTCACTCGCGCTATTTTCGAGCTTGTTCGCGCCTAGGTACCATATATATATACATTTTACTCGTGGATTCGATGCTAGCATATAGGCTTTAATGGACACTTTACTCGTAGATTCGATGTTCACGCCTAGATACCATGGACATTTTACTCGCGGATTCGATGCTCGCGTATAAGTTTTAATGGACACTTTACTCGCGGATTCGATGCTCGCGTTCGCGCCTAGATACCATGGACATTTTACTCGCGGATTCGATGCTTGCGTATAGGTTTAAATGGACCCTTTACTCGCGGATTCAATGCTCGCGTATAGGTATAATAGGCATTTTACTCGCACATTTGAATGGTCGAAAATTCGATATTTATCGAAGGTCTGAAAATATCGAAAATCTGGCTCCAGGATATTTCGAGAAGTCCGAATTCGTTTGAATTCGAATAGTTTGACTCGAACTCGGGTTCGAATTCTAGTCCATCTCTATCCATGTGTCTCCATATCTAGGAAATAACCGACAGCCTTCAATCAATTTGGTGGTCTATGTTTGTATGTAGAGAGTACACATCACAAGCTACCAAAAGACACTCTGCAGGGATCTCTGTGCCCTGAAGTTTAGTGATTAAATCTGTGGTGTTCCTAATATACGAATCCAAAGAAACCACATGTGATTGGAGATGACCATCAATGAAAATACACAGATTTTCATTCATCCCCCCAATCCCTGAGACTATGGGCCTACCTGGAGGTTTGGACATGTTCTTGTGCATTTGGGGAGGAGATATAGTGTGGAAACCACTGGATGTTCCATCCTCAAGAAAGCTGCTTCTTTTGGAGAAATCGATATTTCTTCCAAAGCATGAAGAATGCTTTGGATTCTTACAAAATTACATTAGATGTAGTGAGTTTTTTCTGGAAGGTCCCTGTGGGGTCAGATGGCAAAAGTTTATAATTGTTCTTATTTTTTAACTTTCTGGTTGCTTCATCACAATACATGTCATCTGGTCAGATGACAATATTCCCTCCCTTGTCTGAAGGTTTAATGAGTACGTCATCCCAAGAAGAAATGTCTTTTAGGGCCAACCATTCTTGTTTAGTCAAGTCAGAAGTGTGCTGTGTATACTTTTCTCTTTCTAGTGCTATACAGAATTTTATTCCAGTCATTCATAAATTGGCCATCATAATCAACATAAAATGTAGGGCGTTAATTTATCCTAAGTCCTCTGGGGATCATAGTGCTTTCAACATATTTCTCAAGGGATGCCAAAACTGCATTTCTATCCCTTTAAGGTTTGGGAGCAGGTCTATATAACCAACAAAGAAATGCAGTGCACAAGGTGCTCTTGGCTACTTGAATATATATCAAAGCACACTACAAGATAAAGAACCAGGCACTCAACCATAGTATGAGACAAATAAAAGCAATCCCTTTATTGTGCAGGTCTGTAAAAGGATGTTGTTATGTTCCAGACTGCAAGGATAAGTCCTGTTATTTAATGGACAACTAAAATGTTTTAAAGCATAACATGACTAATGGGTACTCGCACTAGAGCAGTGTTTCTCAACTCCCAAATAAAAATATATGTATTTCTTTCTCAACCATCAATTCACCAAATTATATAAAATCCATAAGAAATCCAGTGCACACTCAGGGTATTTTTCAAAACAAACTGTTTTTTATTGGCTGTGCATTAAAGCAGGAAACATTTCGGCTCTTGATTCTGAGCCTATGTCAAGCCTAGTGAGATTAAAGTGCAAAAACAGTGCAGTTATTTAAATACTTCCTGTGACATTACATTATCAACTGAATAAATTATTTTTACAAACCATCAAACATGTAAAATATACCATATATGTGCATTTTTCATATACGTTATTAACAACCATAATGTGTGGTTTATACATAATATGCAGTGCAACTTATATGCAATTAAATCCCTTATTGACATTTTAAGATTTAATAATAAAAAAATCAATACATGGGTTGAGGGATATACTAAAAATCGCTTTCACATATTTGACTGTCACATAAAGAGGTGTATCCATAAACTTCATAGTAACTCTAATGTAATTGTTTCACTGTTCACATTTAAAGGAGATACATTCATTAAGGCCATTTGGACTGATAGTATTTAGTGTTTTTATCCAATACATCTCTTTGAAGGAGTAGCTTAGACCAATCTCCTCCCTTTAAGGGCTGAGGGACATGGTCAATACCAATATTCCTTAGAGAGGATACCGGGTGCCCCTTATAATGCTTAGCCACTCTCTAATGGCTGTATTAATAGCTGACCTGTGTCCATATATACGGGTATGCAGCATTAAATCTGTTTTACCCACACATGATATGCCTGCTTAAATGCACAGCCAATAAAAGGCAGTTTGTTTTGAAAAATTCCCTGGATGCACTGGATTTCTTTTGGATTAGATGGATTGCAGACCTTCCTGTAGCACCGGGGTAAATATAAAAAAGAACATTTCATAGTGAGTGCCCTCATTCTGGATTATCCCTTATATTATATAAATAAATTTATATTTATACAGAGATTGCATTGAGTTTTTAGGAGCAAGTAATTAGGTGGGGGTATATAAGACTATTACACATAGGAAATCTATGAATATGTGTAATTATTACTAATTAAAATCATCATAACAAATAACACTATACAAAGTATAGTACTACTACCTACTACTGAATTACAAAACAAATTATTTACAATTAATAAATTACCGGTAAACTTACTTTACTTGACACCCCTAAGTTTGAATGGAAAACTCAAAATGGTAGGTTTAGCCACACCTCTAGGATTTCTACATGGGTCTCCATGTAGACACTAAAAGGGGGTGTAATTTTACAAACATCCACTGAGGTTTTGATCTTACACTGTTAGCAAATCAAAAAATTCTCCTAGACATTGTAAATAACAAGACAGGAAGTGTAAGGAAGTTCCTGTATTACACCCAATTATGTGCTGTTTGTAAAACATGTGACAGTCTTAGCCAATTAGAAAATTCTTCAGACTCTCACATTTAGAAATAGAAAGTAATAAGACAATCCAGTTTCTGTTTGCTAGATAGGAAGTGATGTCTGTATGTGATAAAATGACTGCATATCGCTGAAACTACCCTGCATTCATAGAGAAGTGGCCAGTTTATCCCCTTTTTTCCAATATTAATAAATTAACAACATGAGGCTGTGAGGCACCATCTGTTATAAGAAGGCTGTATTTAATTTTATACTCTATGGGGAGCTTTTAGCTCCATTAACAACATTTCTCCCTAATCCATATAGCCAATCACTATCCTGTGCTATCCTAATCCCATGGTGGTTGTAAATGTGGAACTTTTACAACCACCTGTGGTAAATCCTGATTAGTATGAACATAGCATGTTTTGTTTTAGCACTTCCTTCACTTCCTTCCATAGCTTCGACTATGGTGGAAAGTTTGTGCACTTGATGTGTGATCACTGCATGTTTGTGCACTTGATGTGTGATCACTGAAAGCACGTACCCCGAGCTTTCGATAAAAAAGGATTTCAGGTTGATCAATCATGCTGTTTGGTTTGAACTGCATATTGTGACAGAATTGCATGGGTCTATTCTCAGACCTGCAGGTTTATTCCACGGATTATAGCTGTCAGGTAGGTGGTTGAATGTGTGATTCCTAAATTTGAATCGTGAATGTGAATCGCTAAAGCATGACCATGTGCTTTTGATGTCTGTAAGTCAGTAAAATGCCTTTATTCCAGGATTTATGGAAACTAAATTTTCCAGCATTCTGTGCAGCCAGGGAATGCTGTGAGTTGTAGTTTTTCAACATGTGAAAAGTTTAACACCCATGCTCTATATCATTACAATGTATTGCATCTTAATACATGTATTAGCCAATGGACATAAAGAATAAACTTACTGCTAACAGAGAATGCTTAATTATAGTTTTCAAACATGATGAATTACATCTAGACACATGCCCTTAGCTACAGGCAATAAATTAGATATTTTGCATGTCCCCACCCATTTCTCTGAAAGTGAGAAATGTGTTTATATGAATTATTAGGGCAATGCTATTATAATAATAACATGAGTCTGTGAGGTACCTACTTATAATCTGTGGGGAGCTTTTAGCTCCTTTAAAAAAATCCGTCCCTAATCTTTATAGCTAATCACTATCCTGTGCTGTCCTAACCCAATAATGTTTGTAGATCTGGAACCTGCTGTGGTAAATACTAAGTATGTTCCTAGAATGTTAATCTGGATCCTGTATAGTGTTTTAGGTTTTTCCAATGGTGCTGTTTAGCTTGATCTGTGCATTGTGGCAGAATTGCATGGGTCTTGCATGTCAAATAGATAAGGGAGGGTATGTGTGTTTGCTCATGTTATGTGGTGGGATTGCCTGGGTCCTTTTTAGGACTTTCAGACTAATACCATTTGAGCTTCCCCCTGAATACTTGCTGGGAGTGGAAAGGGAGAGAAATTTCCACTGGGCACCAACGGGCACCATTTTGCTAGTGTATATATATATATATATATAACAATCATCCATCGGTCCCACACTCACGCTTCCTATTCAATTGCCCCGGTGCCTCTGTGGAATACAAACACTGCTACCAATGGACAGAGCACTCGCAGGTCTTCTCTTTGCTAAAGTCTTTTATTAATACATCAACGCGTTTCAGCTGTCACCGCAGCCGTCCTCAGGATGATATATATATATATTTTGCCCGTTGGTGCACAGTGGAAATTATGTGAGTATGTTTTGCTATGTGTAGATGCAGTGCTCCCAGGAACCACCAGGAATCATCCAGGGGGGCCCTAATAAAATGAATATGAAGGTCCTGAAAGAACCCCAAGCAATCGCATCATATTAAATAAATAAACACACACATATCCTCCCTTATCTATACTACCTGCCAGATAGAATATAGAGGCTCTATGTGGCCCATACATATATCCGATTTTACTTACCCGACCGAGCGCTCCCGCAACATTAGACCGATGTTGCAAGAACCGCCTGTCGGTGGCATAGAAGAATGGGAAAGGCGGTTCCGGCAGGATCAATCTAATATCGCAGGAGTGCTTGGTTGGGTAAGTAATATCGGATATATTTATGGCCACCTTAAATCCTATACAGTATCCTGATTAACATGCAAAGTTCATACTTAGTTATTTTTAGTAATTACCACAACAAGTTCCAGATTTACACTTACTATGGGGTTAGGACTTGGTAGCAAAAATTACTGATTGAATATACATGTTAGGGAGAGGTGTGGATAGAGGAGCTAAAAGCTCCCCACAGAGTATAAAATAAAATAGAGCCTTCTTATAACAGACGGTACCTCACAGCCTCATGTTATTATAAGAGCATTGTCCTAATAATGTAACATATAAACACATATTTCTCACTTAAAGAAATGGGTGGGGACATGCAAAGTATCTTATTTATAGCCTGTGGCAAAGGTGTGTGTCTAGATATAATACAGCCTAATGGTATAAAGTAGGTGTGTTTAACTTGTGACCTTTCACGTGTTTGAAAATCTCAATTCCCAGCATTCTCTGTATGCAGTAAGTTTTTTTTAATATCCTGTAGCTAAGGCATCTGTCTAGATCTAATACAGCCTAAGCTTGTGACCTTTCACATCTTTAAAAACTACAACTTCCAGCATTCCCTGACTGCACAGAATTCTAGAAAATGTAGTTTTGATACATCCTGGAATAAAGACATTTTCCTGACTTACAGACATTAAAAGCCCACGGTCATGCTTTAGCGCTTCCTACCCAAGGGTTTGAACATGCAAGTGATTCATCTGCCCTTCACTTACATCCATAGCTATTAGACTATTGGATTAGGGAAGCATTATATGGGTCGATCAGTTGGTGCGACCGGAAGAGGCACTCGTGCGGCTGCTGCAAAGTAATTTACCTGAGGTTGCGTGCCTCTTTACATGTAAGTATTTAACACCAGCTAATAGCTGTACGGGTGAGATTCAGCCAAAATCGCACAGCCTCTGGTAAATCCCGTATGGGAGATTTGCACAGAGAGCTTTTGCCTCTGGGTGAATCTCCCTGTTAGAGTCATAAACTTTACCATATTTGCACTCACTTCCAAATACCACCTACCTGGCAGTTATAATCCATGAAGTCTAAAGGTTTATACACACGTGTGATCGCGGGTGCCGACGCACGACGTGTATGAACGTCCGAAACGGTTGATAATCATGCCGTGTATCGACAGAACGGCCATTTTAGCAGGTAAAGTGCCCATACATGGCACGACTATCGGCTGTTCGTACACATCGTGCATCACGGTTTAGCACCCGCGGTCTCACGTGTGTACGAACCTTAAGGCTGGGTAAACACCAGTAACCAACCTATAGTGCCATGGATCAGTCGGCTGGAAACATCTGATGGTGTGGGGCGGCCAGCCGTGACCGAGTTTGGTTGCCCGTATCAGACAAAAAGGTCAGTTAGTAAATCACGGCCAATCATGCAGTTCCCTATGGAACCACATTATCGGTCTGTTACATGCACTGCAGACTGCAGCCACTGTTGCTGTGACCAACAGTCATCTATCCTGGCAGAGCTCTCACACAAAGCAGATGCTTAGTTGTGAGACATGATAGTGTTATATGTATCCAGACTTAATGGTACTAATCTGCAGATCTGAAAACAGATCCAAGCAATTCTGCCATAATGTGCAATTCAATCTGATCAGCACCATTGGTCACCCTGAGACCCTATACAGGATCCAGAATAACATGCTAGGTTCTTACTTATTGGTATTTACCACAGCAAGTTCCAGATTTACAGTCACTATGGGGTTAGGACTTGGAAATACAGGATAGTGATTAGCTTTACAAGTATGGAGAGGTTTGGATAAAGGAGCTAAAACCTTCCCACAGGGTATAAAATGAAGCAGAGCCTTCTAGTAGAATGCTGGGTTGTTTCAGAGACATGCAAAGTCATTTGATCATTTACAGACAAACCGGATTGTCTCATTACTTTTTTATGGAGAGGGGAAGGGGAGTATATCTGAGAGTCTGAAGAATATTCTAATTGGCTAATTTTTTACAAACAGCACATAACTGGGTGTAATACAGGAACTTCCTTACACTTCCTATCTTGTCATGTACAGTGCCTAAGAGATTTTTTTGATTTGATAACAGTGTAAGATCAGAACCTCTCATTGGATGTTAGTAAAATTCCACTCCCTTTTAGTGTCTACTAAAATCCTGGAGGTGTGGCTAGACCTATCATTTTGAGTTTTCCATTCAAACTTAGGGGTGTCCAGTAAAGTAAGTATACTTTTTAATTGTATACTAATTGTATACCATTTGTTTTGTAATTCAGTAGTAGGTAGTAGTACTATACTTTGTATAGTGTTATTTCTTATGGTGATTCTAATTAAATAGTGATAACACATACATACATATAGACCTTTCCTATGTGTAATAGTGTTATATACCCCCACCTAATTAGTTGCTCCTAAAAACTCAATGCAATCTCCGTAAAAATATAAATTTATTTATATAAGGGATATGTGTATATATATATATATATATATATATATAAGTTCACAACAGGGTTGCAGCACCTCTACTATACATGTCTTCGTGCAAAGCTGTATATAACAAAATGTATATTTCCTTCCAATATAACAGCAGCACAAGTATTGCAGATAAAAACTTTTTATTCAGTAATAGACATCTGTGTCAAAATCTGCGATGTTTCGGGCAGCAGCCCTTTCTCAAGCCAAACATACAGAGACTAAACAATATTGATTAATTAGTTACTTATAGGTGTTCAAACAGGAAATAGATACATTGGATAACAATTAATGCAATTAATAGACCTAACATGGTTATACAACGCCCTCCCTAGGTACAAAGGGTGAACTACAGCATCCAACGCCTTCCCTAGGTACAAAGGGTGAACTACAGCATCCAACAATTCTTATAAAAATACATACAGGTCATAGTCTCTATTGAAACCCCTGGGTGTTAATGTGCCCAACTTCTGGACCCACCAAAATTCCCTCTGTTTGAGTTTCAATTGTCTGTCACCCCCCCTTCATGGGATCAGCTTTAACATGTTCTAGTACCATGACTCGTAGTTCACTGGCACTATGATTATGATCTTGCAAATGTTTGGGTACAGGTAATGAAACATTTTTAAGTTGTATAGAGGATTTGTGTTGCGTTAATCGTAATTTAAGCTTCTGTGTGGTCTCCCCTACATAGAGGAGACCACACGGGCACATAAGGAGATGGTAAGTGTTCCCTTCCCTGATTCCCTGTGGGGATTTGAGGAGTACATTGATTGGACTGATCAGAAGATGAGTGGGAGGAGCCGTGGACTGACTTCCACCATCCACTGTGTTGGGCTGATAAGACTATTAGGCTGCAATACTCTGCTGTATAGGGCACGATGGTAGTTCGGGTCGTGGGAGTAGGATCCATGTTTTCAATCTAGGTTTATACATAAGCGGATCATTACTGGGCTGATTCAGGACATAGCAATTGAGGCAAGGTCTTTATTATGTTTATGTTTTAATGTTATCTTTATGTTATGTTTATTATCTTTATGTTTTAATGTTTTTAATGCACTGTCACTTTAATATGCTATCAATTTGCACCGTGTCACTTTAAAATAACTTGTCTGAGGTTGATGGGTAATGCACAAAAATATGCGTTTTAGCACTTTGTGGGTTAATTACAATGGGTGGTTATGTGGGTGTGTTAAGCTGATGGTGGTGGGGCTATTTGGGGGTATACAATTTGTTGGTTCACTCTGTTTTAATCCTGATGACGGACGCTAATGGTGACGGAAACACATTGATCACGATACAAATAAATTTGTGATTTTTTTGTCCTGTGAGCGCTTCCAAATGTATATGGTGTTGTATGTAGGTTGGAGCAGCACCCAGGACGATGTGTGGAGGTCACATCAGTGCAGCTGGAATAAAATTGTTTGTTGTATCTACAATTAAGCAATACACCTGGCTCTATTTAACTTTTTACAGCCGATTGTTATATACAAGGATCACCCCTGATAGGCTGAGTATTCATATCGCCGACCATTGCTGATTTATGTGATTGCCTATAACAGTTCCACTATGATGACTACAGGTGATAATATGTTTTATGGAGATGTCAACACTGGGTTGGAATTTACATTCACACAACAAGATGTCAATCGTATTCTGAGCATGGAATCCAGCACCACTCTTGGGGATGCAGGTTCCTCAGCCCATGAGTTGTATCATCAATTGCTTAAGAAAAAAGACGTTGATTTTCATTTACATAGTGTGTATAGAGTTCTTTCTGATTATTTTCACAAAAAAACAAAATCTTACTATAAGTATTGTAGTACTGCGTATTGTAGCCGCTGCATATTGAACAAATGTTCTTTTAATTTAATGCTCCTTGTTATTGAGTTCTCCGCTAAAGAGTGGCTACCACCAGAAAAGAGAAAGTGAATTAGAAAAAACTCATCACAAGTCAATCAGTGAGAACTAGGAGTTTATTGTTAAATTAAAAGAACAGGTTGATAAATAATCAAAGAGGTCTACTCCAATTCAAGCAACAAAAGGTGGGCAAAGTTTATCTTGATTATAAAAAACAAAAGAGTATATTGAGGTTATATGGCCATGCCCAAGTAAGTGGTTTTAGGAAGAGACAGGGGGAAAACAGCCAAGCCTGTTAATACTGTGAACTCCTCAGGAGATTCATTTGGCTCCAATGATGATTCAGGGGCACGTATTCATAGCCCATCATCCATTCCTCAAAAGCTGTCTTTTTTAGGCATGACTACACAACAAGGTACCAGTTTTAGAGCCAGAGAAAGAGAAGGATCCAAAGGAGAGAATGAGATTAAACTACTTGATCGGGAAATGTTTTGTCCCGACGACTAACATCAATACTTTGAATACGGAGGTTAATCTCAAGTTCAAAAGGAAATTAAAAAGTATAGATTTTTTTTTAAACATGGTGATTTGGGTGAATGTTCCCTATTCCATAAGTAATTTTGACCCTCCACCAGCAATAGCTGTGTTTCATGATTTGGTAATTAAAGATATTTTTAAGGATTTAGAGAATGCATCCACACTATTCAAATATGATCATTTAAATAAGGCTGAAAGGAAAGCGATCGCCACACTAAAGGAGGACAACAATATTATCATCAGACAGGCTGACAAGGGGGGAGCAATTGTCATTCTTGATAGAGATTACTATAGATCTGAATTATTGACACAACTTATGTAACAATAACTCTTCCTAAGTATGCCTGATGACTGACCCAACTAATGTATTTGAAAAGTCTTGACACAGCATTATCAGCTGGGTGGATTAATATTATTTACACCTTACCCAAAATCCACATGTCATGATTCACCCCTCCAGGCCGAGCCATCATTGCCTCTAGAGGCTCTTTGTTTAAACCGGCTGTGATCTATATCGATTCTTTTCTCCAGCCGGCCGTTAGAAATATCTCATATGCCAGAAACAGTGGTCACTTGATTTATATGTCTGTCTAATTTTTAAGAAGATATTATCAACACATTATTGGTCACATGTGATGTTAATAGTCTTTATACTGTGATACCACAAAATCAGGGTATGGAGATCTGCAGGAGAGCCCTAGTCAAAATGGGACATTCCGACCCTCCAATTGAGTTTCTTATGGACCTGCTGACTTTTATTTTGCATAACAATTTTCTTTCATTGCGAATATGTTTTTTCAACAGATCTCTGCCACTGCAATGGGCTCCAACGTTACCCCCTCGTTTGCCATTTTGTACATGGAATGGTTTGAAGAAAGTTTCATTATGCCTTAAATTTCTAAGGAAATCGCCATGTACAAAAGCTATGTTGATGAAATTTTTATCGTGTGGCGAGGGGACAACGTTGGAGTGCTGAATTTGTGACACTTAATGAGATGGATCTACCCATCAAATTGAGTGTACAAACGGATTATACATATATTGATTTTCTTGATCTTCATATATAGATTCTATATAGGTCCTCCATCATAAACGGTCAGCAGAAGGGGCTTATTTAAAGATAGGGTTTAAGGTTGGGGTGTGTGGGTATTTGCCTTACCTTATAAGAAGGTTTTTTTTTTTAAAGAATGATGCAGCTGCCGAGGGAGCCAGTGGGAAGGGGAAAGCAGGATATGGCAGGTATGAGACAGGCTCCTACTCTTAATTTTTTCATTAGGCCCTGCAGGACAACAATAAAGAGCAGAAGAGAAAGTTAATGTTTTCTAACAATACACAATTGGGCAAATTTTAGTTGGGAGGGTGGACATGCCTTTAAAAAAAAAAAGTAAACAAATTGTCTTTATGTGGGGGGGGGAAACTGCTGAAAAGAACTTTTAAAACCACATACCAGTAATTGTTTTTCCATGCCTCCTATTGCCTTACCCAGTCTTTCTTCAATTTTGGAAGCAATAAAAGAGGCTTATATATAACAAAAGGTTGCAGGTCCATAGGAATTTAGAAGTGTCTCTATAAATTTCACCATAAGGCAGACTGACAAATTTGTTCTGGGCTCCAGCTCTTTTGGCAGTGGCAGTGCAGGTCTGTGCTCGGATGTTTGAGGGGGCAGTTACATTACATTTTAGGAACATCAGACATATAGTGGTTTAGGCTTCTTGTTTTGTATTGTTTTCTTTTTTTGCTTCCCATGTAACATATACAAAGAGATGAATAGCACAAATGGTTTTCTGAGCAATTGTAAATGGTGTAAGGGCGAGTTACCATTTGCATGCATTATTTGCTATGTGCACTGTGCTACAATACACATCTGTATTATTGGAATGCATGCAATAGACACAAAAAGTTGTGCATTCCGATAGTGGATCAGAGCGTGGCACACAGTGTGTACTCTCTGATTGTTTTGCATTGGCAAGGTGAATTGGATCAAAACACAATCCAAATTGCGCAAGTGGTATCTAGTCCTTCAAGTAAAGCACTGGCAATGCCATTTATGCAATTTAGTGATCCTTTAACTTCTAGTGTCTTGTATGCAGTTTTTAGGCAATTTTCATACTTTTCTTTGCATTTCATTTCTATCATATTTTAAACGATTGTGATCCTTACAGAAACTAACCAAAACTGTCGATCCAATGCATTAGAAAGGTGAGCATAGTTACTGCAGTTTTCCTTTATTATCACATTGAATTGCACAATGTAAATCAGAAGTGGAATGTTAGTCACACTAAAAAGTTGCATGAGGGTCCAAGCTTATGAGAACATTCTGCTTGGAGATTGAGAAGAAATTTAAATAATTAGATGGGGTTGTGAAGGTGAACAGGAAGTTTCCTCGTGCTTGAGAATAAAAATCTTGAGTAATTGAAGTGTTTTAATCTGTTCAGTCCTACTTCCTATACTGTTAGCTCTATGGATTAGAAACATATGGGTTTACCCCTGTGCTTCTGTATCTTTATGTTATAAAGTACAAAATCCATATAAATCGAATCCTTGGTGCCACTGTGAGAACAACATTTTAGCATTCACCAATGCTTTCCTTGGCATACTTATTTTTAAGCTTGGAATGCTGCTGAAATATGCATTGAATTTATTTTAAAAGCTTTAAAAGTTGTGACATAAATTTTCATTCTGTGTTCATTTTTCTTTGCTACCCCTTAAAAATAGACCTTATAAATAGATTAAACATAATCCAAATTATTAATGCAGTGCTCCAAAAAGCATTAAAATTACGTTTATAGGAAAACATGTTTAAAAAGATAAACATTAGAAAACAGCTGAGGCTCCACAGAAGGACAACAAGGGGCATACTTATAAACCCATGGTATTGTATGATACAGAATGTTTATAATTACGGTACTGCAGTATGGCTGCACAGTAACAAAATACAGCACAGTATTGGCATTGTAGTGTCTGTAGTGTGGCCACAGCTTACAATTTATAACATGGATAATATTACTGTATTCTCTTATAGTCATTTTCAGAAATGTTATATTACAGGGATTAGTGGTACATACAATGATGTATTACACAGAATGTTCTAGATTAGATCTATTACAAAATCAATAAAACATGGGTAGACATTGCCAATCACCAATTCTTATAAAAACCCATACATGGATTCTCCCAGATTATAGGAGAATAGTACCAAACCTTACCCAACCTTTCCCCAGGTTTGGGAATCAAGCTCTTAAAGGGATACAATAGTAGTATAGTATTTGAGGTTGAATAAAGACATACGCCCATCCAATCCAACCCATCTAGCAATAACTTCTTTACCTGCCTAACTGTTGATCCAGAGGAAGGCAAAAAAAAACACCAAATTTATGAAGGGGTCTTTCATGACTCCAAGTGGCAATCGGAAATATCCCTGGATCAACTCTATTTTATGTATCAATACCAGTAACTTGCAACATTCCCTGTTTGCAGAAACTCATCCAGCCTTTTTTAAAAACTGACCAATGAACCTGCCATCACAACGTCCACTGGAAGACAGTTTCATAGCTTTACTGTTCTCACAGTGAAAACCCTTTCCGAACTTGAAGCCTAAACTTCTTTTCCTCAAGTCTGACATGTTCTGTTGGTGAACAATGCCCCAGATTGTTTATTATATGGCCTGTTATTGAATTTATACACGGTAATCATATACCCAGGCAAGTGCCTTTTCTCCAGCGTACATACTTGTAACTTATCGAGTCTCTCTTCATAATCAAGCTCTCCCAGTCCCCTTATTTATTTAGTTGCCCTTCTCTGAACCCTTTCCATTTCAAAGATGTCCTTTTTGTAGGATTCCAAAATTTCCTCCCTTGAATCTTTCTTTATACAAGACGATACCATGCTGGCTCTGGCTGTTGCCGCCTGGCACTGCTTGCTTCCTTTAAGTTTGTTATCCACCAAAACTCCAAGATCCCTTTCCAACAGGGATTCACTTAACACAAAGCTATTTATAGTATAAGCAGCACACAGATTTTTAAGTACAAAATGCATCACCTTACATTTATCAACATTGATTCTGATCTGCCACTTAGCAGCCCAATGTGACAATCTATTTAGATCCCCCTGCAAAGATTGCACATCCTCTGAAGTTTTTAATGGTCGACTAAGTTTTGTGTCATCAGCAAACACAGAAACCTTGCTGACAATAACTACTTCCAAATCATTAATAAATAGATTAAATAGAAGTGGCCCCAACACAGCCTATTTCAGTGGATCCTTGGATTTTTATTAGTCTTAGCCTTTAACTTTTTTGTTTTGGCCCCAACACAGAACCCTGTGGCACCCCACTTAGCACTTTAGTCCATAATGATGAAGCCCCATTAACAACTACTCTTTGCATCCTATTCATTAACCAATTTTCTATCCATGTACAAATGTGCCTCCCCAGACCAACAGACCTTAGCTTATACATTAGTCGCCTATGGGGGACTGTATCAAAAGCCTTTGCAAAATCCAAGTATACTACATCTACTGCTATGCCAGAGTCTAAATTTCTACTTACTTCCTCATTAAAGCCAAGTTAGTTTGACAAGATCTATTCCTCCTAAATCCATGCTGGTTACTACTTATGTCAGTCCTTGAAACATACTCTAGAACATGTTCCCTTATTAAACTTTCCAGTATCTTCCCCACCACTGAAGTTAAACTTACAGGCCTGTAATTTCCCGGCTGTGAACGACTACCCTTTTTGAATATTAGAATAACATCAGCCTTTTTCTAATCCAGAGGCACACCACTGGACATGAGGGAATCTGCAAAAATAAGAAACAATGGCCTGGATAAAACTGAACTTAGCTCCCTAAGGACCCGAAGATGTAATTTATTCGGTCCAGGAGATTTATTGATATTAACCTTATTTAGTTGTTTCTGTACCATATCCTCAGTTAACCAAAGTGCACTTGCATCTTTTATACCATTATTGCTACTATACTCTATGATATCTGTACTTGGATCTTCTATAGTGTATACAGAAGGAAAAAAAATATTTAAGACATTTGCTTTTTTGCCATCCTCCGTAACTAACTTATCCCCATTAATTAATGGTGCCACATTTTCAGTCCTCATCTTCTTACTATTAATATACTTACATTTTTTTTTAGGTTTGATGATGCTTTGTTCAGCTATCCTTACTTCATTATTAATGTTAACTAGTTTTATTGCTTTCTTAAACTCCTTGTTACTTTTTTTTATAATCCCTAAAGGCCCTTTCCGTTTCCTCTGACTTAAAGGTTTTAAGGGCTAGGCCACACTGCTACGTTTTTTGTGCATTTGCACATGCGTTTGCGTTTTTTCAGATCATTGAAAACGCGGCAACGCACCGAAAACTTGCGTTTTCGGTGCGTTGCGTTCTGCATTTTTAATCGCAATTGCATGCGTTTTCCTATACCTAATGAAGAAAACGCATGCGCAAACGCAACCAAATCGCACATGAAATCGCATGTGATTCCGTGTGCGATTGCGACGCAGTGTGGCCATGCCCTAAATGCCTTTAAAAAATGCCTTTTCTTCCTTTCCATATGCCTCTTTACATCAGAATTCAGCCACACGGACGTAGATTTATTTTTTTTTACATTAATTTCCCAAGGGTATAAATTTAAATGTGAAATGGCGTAATATACCCTTAAACACTGTTCACTTCTGTTCAGTAACTTTACCTGATTATACCTTATCCCATTTGACATTCTGAAGAGCTACTTTTAACCTGTGAAAATTTGCTCTCCCGAAATTAAGTCTTTGTTAACCAAGCACACTTTTCCTTTCGATAACATACTCCAAACGACACCATTTCATGGTCACTATTCCCTAAGCTTATAATACGCTCCACGGTGGTAGATCGAACAGAGCACCTTTTCTTGTAGGAACTTCAACCACCTGTGAGAGAAAATTATCCTACAGCAAATTCAGGAACTCGCCTTTTTCTGTGATGGCAGTTCCACTACACCAATCAATGTCAGGGTAATTAAAGTCCCCCATAATGAGTACACTCCCCAAACTTGAAGCCCTTGCCAACTGCATATGAGGCTGACTCACTTCCTCTCTGCTAGCATTTGGTGGCTTATAGCAGACACCAACAATGACATTACCCCCTTTCCTGTTGCCTAATTCCACCCATATTTTCTTTGAGCTGGAGCTCCTCGCATAAACAATATTGGGAGGTAGGAATTACCAGTCCAATATCCCTGTCCCAACTACTTCATTTTAATATACACAGTATATTTCTCCTTGAAGGGCATCTATAGTGGGAAAATGTACATTTTTCTTTCTGCGTTCTGTAATTCCCCCAAACCCCCAGAGCACCTTTATTTTCTTCAGTTTCATCCTCTGTCCTGAGACACAAGTTAAAATAAGCCAAGATTTCAATACACCACTCATGCTTGAGCTGTCAATCAAATCCCCTAACATCATGATGGTGTAGTGTTCAGGCTTGCACAGGTTTTGCAGCAAGTCTCCCAATGACTCCTTCCTGCTCACGAAAATACTTGACAAATACTGGTTTAAAAACAGAAGGGAAGGAGAAAAAAGCAGAAAGAACAGGACTGGGTCCCCCTTCTCCCAAGCTTTCACAAATGTATTGCCTGTGAAAGGGAGATCAGGCTGATAGTGATAAGGCAGGACTCGGGTCTCTCCTAACTCACCCCCTCCCACTCCTTATGTAGCAAGTGTCTCCAGAACAATGACACTTCCCCTCCAAAGGCTTACATGTGGAGTTTTTTTTACAAAGGTTAGAGTAAAGTATAGGAGGATTAATGCGCATGAGCAGCTTAATTCAAAGCCGGATTATATGAATGGGGGAGTGTGGAGAGGGGGCATTATATGAATGCCAGAGAGTGGAGGGGGAGTGGGGAGCTCTGCAGTAAATCAGACTATGTGCAAACACAGAGCCACAGAGGAATGTGTGAATATCGCAGCACTACACTAACCTTTTTTGTCTGGACTGGAGCAATGTATATATTTCACTATTGCTGCCCTTTAAATTCAAAATCCCCGATATCGGATTTCTATGAAACTATTCTGGATTCCGTCACCGCAATAACACTCGCAAGGAAGTGGAGACATTTAATGGACTTGGTGATGGATGATACTGAAGAAATTGTTAACTCCCCTTTTATCACATCTTCAGCTGTCAATTATGATGACCAAACTTCCAAAAATCCGGTCCGATATCAGTTTTCAAACTGAAATTTTCATTTGAAAATTCGAAATCTAACCCATTAAAATGGGGACCAATAATTTGAAAAGTTTAGGTAAAATAAGGTTAAAATAGCAATGGTCATACACTCAATTCCCATAGACAGAACCGATTACACCCAGATTTGGTATGTAGGGTATTTCCCGTGTTCATTGGGGTAACTACCGCCCCCGCTACCCTCGTGACTGCAGGGGGAGGGCTAGACAGTAGTAGGGCCCGCCAAAAGCCCGTAATCTGTGCAGAGAACAGCCATTTTTAAATAGCTGATCACACGTACGAAGAAAACATACACACGGTCAGCTGTTTAAAGGACCGGACCCGAACTTCCGGTTCAGTTTAAACAGCTGATCGCGCATGTTTCCTTTATACTCGCGATCGGCTGGTCGCTCCACATATCTTGGAGTCTGTGTTGATTTTTGCGGAGGGAGTCTGGCCCCGGACCCCTTCAGGTACGCCCCTGCCTGTGTTATGCCATTACAGTGCCTCACAGATGGGAGTAGTGTGTACTGGGTTCCGTCTATGGGAATTGAGTAAGTGGATGTTCATAGATTTTTACAGCCTAGCACCCATACTTACTTGTGTGTTATATGGCTATGGTTGGGGTTGAGATATCCCTATTATTCATTTTATAATAGTAATAGAAACATACATGGCTCTGGGTAACAGGTACAAATATCCAGAACTTGAAATAAAGCAACTTCCGTCACACGAAATGTTTGAAATTTCTAGAATCTGTCTCTAAATCTTTCTCTAAATCTCTTGAAAGGGGGTGATTATTATTATTATAACACTTCCCTTGTTGCATACCTCAACAAAAGAGGGTAAAAATAAAAAAAACAATCATGTCTTTAAAAGGAATTTTTTTTTTTTTATATATGATTTATAAAAAAAAAATTCTTGGTTTATATTATGCATACCCAGTTATTCTACATAAGATCTTCCATTTTGAAAAATCATTTGAATTTATACCCCTTGCTATTTCCTGCTGTTGACATTAGTGAGCTGAAATGGTCCTTTTTCTTCCTAGAATCCACACTAACGTGGAATATTCCTAACAGTAAAAGAGCCATACACACGTGTTCCCTATTGCATGGTGCCGACTGATCACATTGGTATCTTTCGGCATACATGTGGTTTGGACCCGACCAATCGGCCATTTGTGGTATGGTGATCAGTTGGCCATGTGGCCATCCATGGACTGTAAGTATCGGCCCCGCCTAACTTAAAGTAAAGGGTAATACCGACCGACAGAAATTTTCCTTCTTTCCCTACCAACCGTAATTCTGACTATGGTCATTCGTCGGCATTGTGGTTGGTCGGTTTTGGTCCCTACACACTGCCAATACTGTTATTGCTAATTATAATTAATGTGTATGACCTCCTTAATTTCTGAGCAACTGAATTAACCCAGGCTCTAGGCTGGACCAAACAAGAAGTCATTGTTTCAAAAGCATTAATTTATACACAGACAAAATGAGGAATGGGCAAAATAAGTTAATTAAGATCGAACAATACTGTTTTTTATTCTTTAAAGTATATGTATTTGCACTGAACTTCCGCTTTATTCTCTACTTTTGCTTTTTTCGTCATATTTGCCTCATATAGGGGAAAGCGGGCCATAGGGTAACACTTCACAAGGCAACCCTGAGGGTTGGCACTGCTAAAAATAATAGCTGCCATTATTGAATTTGGGGCTGATGGTTGGATTGTTTCCACAAATTTGATAAAAAGAAATTTCGAAAATGCATTGAAATTTCTAATTCTAATTCACCGAAAAGTTCAGAATCCAAAAAGTTTGAGTTTGTCCGAACTTGTAAAATCAGATTCAAACTCAGGTTCAAGTTCTAGACCATCTCTACTGTCAATAACAGATTAATACACTTTTTCATAATCAGGTATTTTTGACACCTTTTATATTATATATTTTCAGCACACTGAAAGGGGAAAAGAAAAAAAGTGCAGGGCTTCTAACGTGGACTTTTGCACTTGATCTGGCACTGTCCCCAGGTGTTGGTATGGCAACAAATTTTGCTATTTATTCATCTTTCCATACCAGATATGTTTAACGCCGAAACATGTATTTTGAGCTTGATAGATTAAGATAAATGAAATAAGAACCAATAAGCTAGGGCTTATTTTCTATGGTTGGAAAACTGTTAAAACGGATGTCCCCAGAACTACTACAAATTCAACAGAGGTGTGGATTGATTAATAATGATTTGCCTTATCTCAAGATTTTATACTCACAGAGACACTGAAAAAAATAATAAGATCTAGAGTCTCTGTTATACTACAGATACTATAAAGGATATGAATATGTATAGTTTGTTAGTGTACTTTTTTCTTTTATTAATATATCAAATATCAATAAATATTTGTTCCAAAAAGTGACATTCTGTATTGATTTAAACAGTTTGCATTTTTTTTCAAGGACAATTGTATTTATTATTAACAGCTCCCCCCAACCCCCCACTTGCTTGATAATACCCAGGGTTTTCACTATATGGTCTGTAATGAGTTGTCAATGTCTGGCCACTGGCTCAGGTGTCTCCCCATTGGCCAGCCTGGAAACAGTACCAGACTATGGCAATGGGGTACTACACAAGCAACAAGTGTGTGTGAGTGTGTGGGGTGGGGGGTTGGTTAGGGTATAATTGCCCTTAAATGTGTCTGTATAACCTTGTATGTTGGAAAATAAAGTGAAATGCTAGATATATAGTAGACTTCCAGATAAAATGTTAATTTTGCCAATGTTTGCTTGAAATGTTATCTCTCCTGCTGGATTTCTTTCTTCTGTAGTTGGTGAAGTCTGTTTCCAGCAGCTTTCTGAACAATTTCCAATCCTTCGGTATCCAGGTCTTTCAACAGCAACAACACTGCATTAAGAATGTTGTTCTAAAACAAAAAAAGTATAAACTATATAAAACAGAGCAACAAATGAAAGTCCAAATGCAAACTTTAGCTCAGATGTTAGTACATTTCAAATATACGAAGGTCTGCCACCCAGGTCATTTATATCGATTTAATAATTAATTGGTATAGAAGAAGTAAAGGCGAACTATATAAATCAATCTGCATATGGCCAGTAGTTTTAAAATGTTTTTAAAAAGTTTGTATTGAAAAATAATCCATTTGTAACTCATTCTGCAGTGCTATTTTACATTTCCAAAACATGTACACATTTCAATTAAATTAAAAGTAAAATGCAAATCCCTTCATTTAACAACATAAATAACTATTTATCTTTATTAATATTAGACAATTTAATTTTTTTTTTTTTACTTATTTTATTTAAATCCTAAAATTCAGTAACAAACTTTTTAAAAAACAGCAGTTTTGCAGTCATCTTACAATATTCTGCATCCTTGGAAAAACTGCCAATGGTAGTAATTTTTTAGCATGTAAACAGAGGGGGAAGTAAGAACACAACAACGTTTTTCTCAATAAACAATTTGTAATGGTGCTATTGACATGAAATTTACCCTACATGATTAACAACCCATGTAACCCACACATATAAACAGATCGAAACAAATACTGTAAGTCCATACATTAAGTTATGTGTATTAAAGTGGAATAATACATGAAGAAAAGGAGGTACAAAAAGGCACAGAAAGCCAACAAACAAGCTTAAATCAGTGGATATTTAGAATTCAATACTACCACCTATGAATGCAAATTAATATTAACTGTTTTAGTCCTAATTGATAGATAATTAAAAGGTTTCTCTTTACCAGGAGAAACTTTATTGGCCATAAATTAGAACTCATTACCAAGAGAAAAACAAGAAACATGGCATTTTGGGTAAAACAAAGAGCTCTCTAAAGTCCTTTGCAATGATATTATTGCAAAATGTATTAATGGCATTGGTTATAGACATATTTCTAAGCTTCTTAAAGGGTATGTCCATTGTATATCTGTTGTATTCAATTAGATCAACAGGACTTGAAGTTTAGTTCTTGAAGACGTTTCGCTAGTCATCCGACTGGCTTTCTCAATTCAGAATGACTTGTACAAGAATCTGTGGCAATTATGGAGGAACTTACCCGGATCATTCCAGCACTGCAGAGAGACTCCGACGTGGCTGACAGACTCCGACGCATGCTCACACGCGAAGGAGCATGAACGCATCGGAGGCTGTAAGAAAAGCCGACACTGGAGCGATCCGCGGGTAAGTTTCTCCTGCTCTCCTGCAAGATTTACTGAAGAATGGGAGGTAAGAGATAGTACATTTACCTCCTGTTCTTAAAAGTAAAAAAGAAAGTTGTACAATACAATGGACATACCCTTTAATGTTCTGATGAACACCACTGGGGCTATAATCTAGAATTGTTAAAAACAAACATAACACCATAAACCTGCAACAACCAGGTGCTCCTTGAAAAATGTACATGGAGATTCAATAAAAGTTCTTAACGTTAAAAATGGTGCTAATTTTGCCCCAACAAATAAAAATTTATTTAACATCTGATTGGTTGGGGCAAAATTAGCACCATTTTTAACGATAGGAACTTTTATTAAATCTCCCTGTAAGAGTTGTCAAAAAATAAGTTGTCAAAGAGCCAAAAAACACTCACAGAGAGCTTCAGAAAGGCTTGAAATTAGCAGCAATCAATTAACATAAATTAAATAGGAAGCGCAAGTTGTGTGTGATTACAACATGCAACTCATTTCACAGTGTTACAAAAGCCCTTTAAGAGTATAAAAATCACACTCACAATCGAAGGAAAGTGACCCGGGTGGACAAAACCTGAAGTGCTCGTCAGACCAATAAAATTCTGTAGTACACACGAGCGTGAGAAGCTTCCCAAGGCAAAATAGTTGCATATATATATATAAAGTAAACTCACCCTTCAACATGGTTGGCCCAGGTGCAGCTTGCCCCAGGCCCCTCACTAGCCACATACTATATGTACATCTAAGAATGTATAGGCATATATTTGTATAGGCATATGCCTATGAGTAAACGCTAACTAGCACAAAACGGGTCAGGCTATTTGTTTTTATGGATTATGCCGAAAAAACTTTAATCTTTTATACCCATTTCTACAGTCCATCCCAGAGTGCCTTTTGAATGCATGTCCAGTTTTCTTGATTGTTGAAATTAGCAGAAGCAGTTTTTGCAGTGTTTTGGCATTTGCTGGAACTTTATTCGGCTACTTTTGAGTCCTAGACAGTCAGGCGCATTAAGAATACTCAGAAAGGCAAATTATATAATCACTCTATACCCACCCTCTCCCATTAAAAGTACCCAGGGAACTAAACTATTAGTTTCTCAACCCTGGGTTTAACAGCAACCACCTGTTTTACTTTAAAAAGTTTCCCTTGTCAGTCCAGTCCAGGTTTGTCCCTCAAACTGTCAGTGACATAACCTAAGGGAAAATGTATTTAGTTCCTCACCCTGTGTACTTTTAATGGGCAGAAGAAAGAGGGTGAGGGGAGGTAAAAACAAATGTAAGTCAGGAAAATGTTTTTAGAAAGAAATTCCCCTGTAAATTACGTTCAGTATTTACCTTAAATTCATATTTATTTGTTTTGGCTCAAAGCGGACAAAACAAACAATGACCCACAACAGATTATATTAAACATATTCATAGAACTGAACATACCCTTTTCCTTCTGCTACTATTACCATTCATAGGTGAAGAAAATTTGTCCCTTGGAAGTGGTTTCATACCAAGTTGTTCACGGATTTTACTAAAATAAAGGACTAAAAATGAGTATTCAACATAGGTATTTAATGTTCACATGTCATCAGTCAATGACAGCTTGACAGTTAGCATTCAATATCAGCCGTAAAAATGAATTTATTGTGTCTGACAACCCACCTTCACAATGAAATTTACATTTAGGTATTCTTATTCTTGTCCCATTGTACAAAATGCAGTTTAGTGCAGCTTGCATTAAATTAATATGCATGCCCCTCTGGCCATTCCAATGACGGGATAAATGACATGTACCACAGAGCTGGTGGATAGGGGGCGGGGCAGACACCTGCACTAGTGTCGGAAATATGTGGGAATATATGCATATATTCTATGTGGTAGTAGCACACCCAACCAGGCACTTTGATAATAAGGATTGGATTGGTGGACTCTTCCATCATCTTAAAGGATAACTGTATTGCCTCAATGTATTTTTTAAAAAATTGCTTTAAAAAGAGTAAATATACAGCCCTCCCCATAAATTTTTTTCCTGATTTCGAGCATCTCTCTGCCTTCAATCAGCCATGGCGTAAAGGGGGCGTAACAATTCTGCCTCTAACTGTCACTCAAAGCTAGCATCTGAGAAAACACTTCTACACTCACCCTCGATCAGCTTGGTTAGGTAGACTGTATCCTAGCAACAGGAAATTTCGAGTTTGTTTGACTGGCAGAGGAGGAGGAGAGAGGTTGAAACCGACATTTCCACCAGCCAATGACAAGTGATATGTTAATCAGGGGCCTGGGCCCTCTAGGAGGCAGGCTTTTAGCACTCCTCTTTGCTGTGTGATATCTAAGGGAGGGCAGCATGGTTGTAAATGTGTGTAAGCAATTTCAGCTGCTGGAAGTGTGGACATGGGCAGGTAATGGGGTGATATTATTTTTTTTGGTATTGTTGTCAATTAAAAGCTATTGAGTCAGAGAAGTACTATCCTGTTACACTAATCCAATTCAATGTCAGTGAGAGAACTTTTAATTTCCCAAGAAAATGCAACCAAGTATCAGTAATCTGTCAGCTGACAAAACCAATAGCATAGCTTACAAAAAAATTGGATGAAAATTTCCAACATGTCCAATAATTTTTTTAGCTGATTCTGTCTAAAACTTTGTCATTAATTAATTAATTTCACCGCATCTTGTGGCCTTCAGCTAGTTATTGAACCCCCCCAACTGTGAAAGACCCCATCCCATCATGATCGCACCAATCCAACATCATGCATTCTATAAAAAAATTAATTATTACAAACACATAACAAATAATTCCAAACACCTGAATAAGCCTAAATTCTGATATAACAAAATACTTACTTTGTTTCTTCCATGCTAAAGTTTAGAAGGTCATTTTCTGACTCTGTGTTCCCCTCAATGCAATTTAAATCTGAGTCTGGCTGCAGTTGACAGTTTTCTGTGTTTGTAATCATTGTTAGAGGGTCTATGAAGTCGTTACCTTCTTTACATGCCTGAGATAGCTCCTCCTCCGTCACCGCTATGTTAGAAGCAAAAAAAAATGTAAAACATTTCATACCCCACATTTAACAGCATTAAAGGAAATATTTAATCTGCACAAAACATTGGTTTCCTAAATCAGGGAAAATTGCATGTTAAAAAGTGTGCTAAGTTCACTTCATTTTGCATTCTGGTTACGGAGATGGCTGTGAGGTCATCGTCGCGGCCTTGAGTGACGTCTGATACCCAAAAGAATCTGAACAGAGTAGAGAACTGCTGCATGGGATCGGCCTTTCAAATTAAAATTATGGATCTAAAGGGAGGTTTTAGGGTTTTTACTCCATGCTCTGAATAAGTGCAACAGATATATAAATATACATTTAGATTTTGATCTTAAAGGATATCTGTATTGCCTCAATGCATTTTTTTTAAATTGCTTTAAAAAGGTATGCAGCCTCCCCATACATTTTTTTTTATTTCGAGCCTCTCTCTGCCTTCAATTAGCCATGCTGTGTAGGGGGCGTAACGATTTTGTCTGCCTCTAACTGTCATTCAAAGCTAGCATGTGAGAAAACACTCCTCCACCCACCCTTGATCAGCTTGATTATGTATGCTGTATCCTAGCAACAGGACATTTCAAGTTTGTTTGACTGGCAGAGGAGGAAAGAGGTTGTAAAAGACATTCCCACCAGCCAATGACAAGTGTTATGTTAATAATGGCCCTGGGCCCTCTAGGAGGCAGGCTTTTTACACTCATCTTTGCGGTGTGATATCTAAGGGAGGGCAGCATGGTTGTAAATGTGAGTAAGCGATTTCAGCTGTTGGAAGTGTGGACATGTAATGGGGGTGATGTTTTTTTTTTTTTATATTGTTGTCCTTTAACTCTTTTAGTGGCTATCTCCACTCTAAAGTTACTTAACTTTTTTCAGTTTAATTGAAGAATGGGAGGTAAAGGTTTTATTACCTTCTGTTCTTCAATTAAACAGATAGGTGCGAACACAGAGAACTTACCCGCGATCAAACTAGCTATAAACATTTGTATTTCGTTTTATTAGTATATCACTTTTTGGGGTGGTAGTTTTATATGTTACTTAAAACATGTGTGAATAAATAAATCCTTTTGCATATTTTGTGTCTTATGAACAAAATATGTAGGTTACCTATGAATGGCTGCTAATGTCATATTTACCATATTTTAAAGATAATAACATTTTTCTGCTCAAACATAATTTTAGTACTTTAATACATCCTGTGAAATCACCATTAATTTAGTATAAAATGTTTTATGTACACCATTTTAAAAAGGTTTTTCTAACATAAAACTAATGAAAATGATGAATGATGAAAATCCTTTTGGCACAGAATGCAAATAAAGATGGAATATCAATCACTAAAAGGTTTAATATTAATAAACTGCAAACATTGGCAAAAAGTAAACAAAATTATAAAACTTTTTAATTAGATTTTGATTTGCAATTTTACTGACAACATCTGTACCTTGATTGTCAAGTTTTTGAAGTTTGGGAAGGTTATGGAGAACAGTCATTCGGTATTTTTGAGGGTCAGAACCACAACAAGGATTCTCAGACAGCCATAAAATCTTCAACCTGGGGAGCTGTTTCAGGTAGTACAGCTCATTTAAACTGGAAATATTATTCTTTCGGAGGTATAGCTCAGTCAGATTGTGACAGTGGCTTATAGGCTCCAAGGTGGATATACTGTTTAAACTGAAAAATGTAAATAAAATAATTAGCTGAAATTTCAGTTTTAATACTATATACAGCACATAGCCCAATTAATAGAACCATTTAGAATAAGAAATACTTTATGTCTTTAACAAAAAAAATCACATTCATAAAAACTAAAAGAAAACTCTGCATTAGTAGTAAGATTGCGCCTTGCTTTCCTTATCCAAAACACTGTCACTATGCATTATATCTATTATGTAAATATGGCACGCAGGGGGCTGGGAATATGGCAGTTGTACTTAATAATTTACAAATCTATAAATTGCCGGATGTGATACATATCACATTGAGTTTTAAATACTGTATAATTGTTCTGTGTAGGAGAAGGTAAAACAAATAACAAAGTTTTATGCATTTTGTTGTATTTGCCTGTATGAAAACAATCAAGGAAAAATCCACGCTGTCCAATGTGATATTGGGTTAAAGGATAAGTGCACTGTAAAATCAAGTTATGTTCATTTGGAAGCTGCAGCTTTAAAAATACCGTTGCCATATTTTTTTTTTTTTACCTATGCCCCTCCAGAGCCTAGCTTTGTGCCTTGAAAGTTGCTGACATCTTGTTGGTTTGCTGAATGCTAAGCTCCGCCCCTCTGAGATTTCGTCTGCTTTCTCCTGCTTGAGCCTCAAACAGTAATCCTTGTGAGTTCCGTGCACATGAGTGCCCCCTTCAGAGACTGAAGAGGTCTCTGAAGGGGGCACAGGTGAAAAAAAGGCTTAAGGGACCGTCTTGCCCACCATGCGCATCATCTGGCAGATGGACATCTGTGAGGGGGACTGGGCCTTTGTGGCTAGAGTTTTCAGGGAGTAAACTTTGTCCGTGGAAGTAGGACTTTGTGTATGGATGTGTCGAACAGCATCCCCAGGAATATCATTTGGGGAAAAGGCTGAAAAGAAGATTTTGTCGGGTTTATGACCCAGCCAAACCGGGCTAGGGTCTTGGCACAAAGTGCTACCTGTTGCTTTGCTAGGTCCAAGGATCCAGACTTGATTAGTAAGTCGTCCAAGTAGGGAAGAATGAAGAGACCCGAGGGGCTGAAGCTAAGCCGAAGGGTAGGGCAGCAAATTGGAAATGCTTACCCTAAGATTTGCTTATGGATAGGGTGATGATGACCGTGCCAGATGGGGACATGCAGGTACACATTCTGGATGTCTAAAGAGGCCAAAAATACCCTGGTTCTATAGCTAGAATTACCAAGCGTAGGGATTCCATTTTAAACATAGCAGTTGGGGGCTTTTAGGTCCAAGACCAGATGGAACAAACTGTCCATTTCCCCCTAGGGGGGTGTTAACTAATGCTGGGTCTGCTGCCCAGGCTTTTAGCCACAAGGATCTCCTTGCCGCCGTTGCAGCTGTCGATGATTGGGTGATGAGGCAGCTCAACTCAAGAGACAACATTTCGGAATATGGATTGGTAGAAGAACTCTCTCAATCCATACGGTATAGTAATTAACAAAAATGCATTTTATTGCAGACCCAATTTACACCACTGCATCTCATAAAAGGGAGCATTTGAAGGATCCTTTGACATGGCCTGGTATAATTGATCCAGCCAGACTTCCATGGCTTTGGCCACCCATGCCAAAACGAAGGTGGGATATAGGGCTGCACATGAGGTCGAGAAGTAGGTCCTTAACAGACCTTCCACCCACCAGTGAGATCTTTAAAGGTGGCAGCCTCCAACAGAGGGATATGGTGATAGCCTTGGAAAGTCTTGCCACTGGAGGATCTACCACTGGGGTGGGTGGGTTCTGACCACCTGTCTATGTCTGTGGAAATGGAAATATTGATTTAAAAAGTTTGGATTGGATGAGCTTCTTTTCTGGTGAGGCCCACTCCTGTAGAACAATCTGGTCCAGTTGTTCATAAAATGGAAATATCACCAACAGTTTTATGGTGCGTCTAAATAAGCGATCCTCTGGTTCACCTCGGGTCCTGAATGTTAAGGACCCGTAAAACCGCCTTAATGAGGTTGTTAAGCTCCTCGGGGGTATTTATGGACTGAAGCTCTTGTTTAGAAGCTATGGATTCCAATTCTCCTTCTTCTGAGTTCTCCCATTCTTCCAAATCCAATTCCTCTATGGAGGGAGTGGATGTAGCTTCAGTAGGTCTACTTTCTTTCTGAATCCTGGGTTCCGATCCAGCTGGGGTCACTGATTGCAGGACCTGGCTGATAGAACTGACATTGGAGTCCTTGGAGGCCTAGCCCAGTCTGGTTCAGACTCTTGGGGGAAAAACCCTGGGGTGGTCTGAAGGTAACGCAGACCCGGAAGCAGGTTCTTTAGTGAATGGATGGATTCCTGTAGGGTTCTAGCCCATTTGGGTTCCTGACTGACAAGCACCGTCTGGACAGGCTGGGGTTCTTGGTTTGAACTGCATGGCGCGCATAGTGGGCCAGGTAGAACAGCCAGCAACTTTCCCTGACACAGGGCACACACATACAAAATTACAGTTACAACTTTGGCTGTTCTAGAATGGGACTGGGCTTTCTCCTTCGCCGACATGAAGGAGAAGGCAAGATAGCCGGAAAAATACCAAAGGAAACATAAAAGAAGGGGCAAAAATGCAGTGGACTGTCTATATTAATAAAGCAACTAAACATTTTTTTAAAAAGTAATCTTTAATACTTTTTTAAACTTCTGAAAATAAAATTATTCAAGCTTACCTAAGAGTCATTACCTCAATGTTGGGGAGCTCATGACATATTGAAATCTAAAAAATACACAAATAATACATTATAAATGTATTACATTTGCAATCAAGGCATAAAAGCAAGATCATTTGAAATGCAGATATAACAATTAAAGTAGTTAATTAAATAGTATTTAGTTTAAAGGGCATGCCCACCCCTCTTTCAAAAATCCAGTATCTAGTAGAACACCCCCCACGCTCCAGCGCTGGTAAGTCCATGCCTCTGCTGCTGCTGCACGTGCCCGAGCAGCAGCAGTAGAGACTCTTTCGGGAATGGCAGTCAGCCATAGGCCGTGACCTTATTGTCAAGGCCGTAACGGACTGCCCTTACCCGTAAGTATCGGGAGCCACGGCACTGGAGTGTTTACACAAGGATATCTCCAGTGATTAAAACCACTTTTTGCAATTCACTTTTATTGAAGAATGGGAGATAAAGGAGCTGTGTCTTACCTCCCGTTATTCAATAAAACTTTTAGGAGCTGGGAATGAAGTTAACCAACTTACCCGGTCTCTCGCTCCTCCACCGCATCCAGACTCCCATATGCACATTGAGTACTAAGTCGTCAGGACCTGTCAGAGGACGCGGTGGAGGAGCTAGAGACCGGGTAAGTTGCTTAAATTCCTTCCCGGCTCCTGAAAGTTTTGTTGAAGAACAGGAGGTAAGACACAGCTCCTTTATCTCCTGTTCTTCAATAAAAGTGAACAGCAAAAAGTGGTTTACCCTTTAATGCAATCTCCTATGAACTCATACATAATCTTATACTGTAGGAAGGATATACACAAACACACTGTATATATAATCATCATTTCTTCCGGTATTGCTCTGTTCATATAGTAATTTGTAATGTAATAGATTTTTTTATTCTGAATATGCAAATTCTTAAAATTTCTGATTGAATAAGCAACTATCAACATTCTTCTTGAACACCTGTGCTATAGCAGATATGAACTAAAACCCTCAAATTTATTATGTGTTTTTGTTTAATCATTTTTTTTTTGATGAATTACAACTGGCAAAGTATCCTATATATTCAGTAAATGTAAACAACTTTATATTTTATAAGCTGTGTGGTGGCAGATAACACTGCAACTCTCAGCATTTAATTTGTTTTTTAATAGCTGGTTTCTTTTTTCATAATTTTATTGCAATTCATATGTCAGAGATAGATTACAATTTAAAGGTAACACGAACATATATTTGTATGCAACTATCACTCCTTTTCTCAAAACTACATGATGTCAAAATAACATTTATGACATTTTCCATTATTCACTCCAAGCACCAACAGGGACATTTAATCTATTTTTTAATTTGGAGTTTACATTTAAATGGCTGCCTGTGCATGTCACAGCCTTGTTGAGGTTAGAGAAATACTAGGGATGAATCACTGACAGCTTCTTCTCTTCAATTTCCTGGACTTTGAAGAGGCACAGCAGGAGAACCATTTGGAGCAGTGATGTAAAGAAAGGATTATTTTAAACTACACAGTGGGGTCAGTATGGGGTTAAATTCTAGTTTTGGGGTGGACATGCCCTAAGCTAAGCTTATGAATGTTAAGCAAGAGTAAGCATAGAATTTAGGTGGGCACTGCAGGTTTCGCAAAATATATCAGCAAATGATTGACTATCACATTTGCGGAAGATTTTTAAAATCATGCAGGGTATAAGACCAGACATGAATTTCTTCAGACCTTCAAGCAGAATATTCAACAAACATATAACAGGTGCACTTGTGGCTCTTGCTAGATTTCTCTAATAGTTACAAATCATATTATCAACCCTACTCATCATTTGCGATGGACCAGAACTCAAACCCAACTCGAAACGGATTTTACGGTTTGAACGCACTCTGACTTTTCGAACTTTTAAATTATCAAAATTTTTAGAATTTGGGGAAATAATACAGCCACATTTCACCAATGACAGCTATTTTTAGCAGTGCAACTCAATGGTTCTGCTGTAGTGAAGAAGTGTAACCCTTTTGACTACTTTTCCTTGCACAATGCATACTCTGAGGGAGAGAAACCAATGTGGTGTTGGATATGTCCAGAGGGGACAAGTCTGCCTAACTCCGCAAAACTGCTAGCAAACTGCATTAAGCCTATTCTAACTTGCCAGTGCTCTGCGAACGGGAACATTCCTTCCCTGGCAAAGGAAATTGACCAATCTTGTGGGGGTGGAGCTGAAAACAGAAGATGAACAAAAGGAAGAAGACCTAAACTTTTAAAGACTAAAGGTAGGGTATTGGAGGGTCCTAGCACAAAAAAAAATACATTTTACATTTAAAGCCTAAGCAATCTGATAATACTAAGTTGTATTTACAGTTCCATAATAGAAAATAATATGTAGAATAACAAGGCATGCAAAATATAAACTTACAGGGTTATTCAATAAAAGTTCTTATCGTTTAAAATGGTGCATATTTTGCCCCAATCAATCAGATGTTAGCTTTTAAATGTTAAATAAGATCTGATTGGTTGGTGCAAAATTAGCACCGTTTTAAACGATTAGAACTTTTATTGAATCTCCCTGTAAGAATTTTAAAAATAATGTTCTTTTGTACTGAACGTTCCCTTTAACCCTTTGCCTGCCACAGATCGTGAATATACGATCTGTGCAGACAAGTACCAAACTGCCACAGATCGTATATTCACGATCTGCAGCACTTCCGGGTCCGGGAGCGGAATGCCTGAAGTTAGAGCGGGGAAACCGCTTCCCCGCTCTTGCAAACCCCCTAGGCAACGAGCAATGCCGGGTTACTTACCTCTCCCCGGTCCACGATCGCCGAGCAGCCAATGGGAAGGCACTGACATCACAAGTCACATGGGGAGTGGCCTGCTGATGTTCAGTGTAAAGGAACCGCCCCCTGCTGGATTTTTCTCACAACTTACCTGGTGGATTACGTTGCTGGAGTCCTCCTGCTGTGATCTGCTGTGTTTCCTGCTGGGATTTACCTTGCTGCCTGCTTTAGATCATCTGTCTTCTGGACTGGTACAGTATTTACACACACTACACACATACATTTAGTTTATAAACTTTATAAACTTTTTTTTTGTATTACACACATCTACACACTTTAGTACACACTAACACACACTTACAAACACATATTTACACTCTAACACACACACATAAAAATACACACAAAATCAACATATTTTTTTATTTTGTATTTTTCATTCATTTTGATTTTGACAGTTTTTCTGGATTTTTTTGCTGTTTCTTTTATTTTGGTGTTTATTTATATTATTTCTATAATTGTATTTGTTTTTGTGTGTATATTTTGTGTTTTACCCCTCTTATATCCCTATATACCCCTCTTTTATCCCTATATACCCCTCTACCCCTCCCCCACCCCCAGACCCTCTTACTGATAACTTGTGGGATTGAATTTACTGTTAACATCTTTATTACCCATCAAGACTAGTGGGTCTGTCATTTTGACCCCCAGTCTTGCTGTGCGGTAAAGTTATTTAGCCATTTTTGTTTTTGTGTTGTAATTTTCTGCAATCTCAGTTTTATATACTTTTTTTGGTTCAGTTACCCTTGATTTCTTTATTACACAACAAGACTAGTGGATCTGTGATTTTGACCCCCAGTCCTGCTGTGTAGTGAAGTACTTTTGTGCATTTTTTGCTTTTCTGTGCTAAATATATTCAGTGTCTTTATTATATTTTTTTTTTTTTGCTTCAGTTACCCTTGATTTCTGTTTTATAAAGTTATCTAAAATATATAAAAGTTATTTTCTGTATTTTGGAATTGTACGGTGTTAAATTTTGTATACTGTTCATTAGGTTTAGTTTTTTATAGTATTTCAGTTTTCTGGTGCTTTCTAGAAAGTGTTGAAAGTTGGAAAGTTGAAACATTGTTACTTAGTTTGCTTGAGGTCAACCTCAGGTCTTTTTTGCTGAAGGGGTTAACTTCAGGTCTTTTTGCTGAAGGGGTTAACTGCAGGTCTTTTGTTTGAAAAAAAATTGGTACAGTGACTTTTGATACAATGGCTAAGAAGAAGAGCTTTTCTGTAGAGGAGGCTGCTAGATACTGTATGCTGACCAGCTCAGAGGAAAGTGATTTTTCTGATGCTGATGCTGACCCTGAGTATTTACCCAGTGGATCAGAATCATCAGATTCTGACGAGCATGGCAGTAGTGACACTGTCACAGCCTTAGAGAGTAGTGGTTCTGCTGATGATGAGGCTGGTCATAGCATTGTTGGTCCTATGGAGGTAGATGATGGGAGTGTTGCTGGTGCTGCAGTTGGAGGAGAGCCTGCGTGGAGGCCTCCCGCTAATTTTACCATCCAAATTCCTGATTTTTTAGCAGTCCCTGGCGTGAAGGTGGACACCAGTAATTTTGAAGTGCTAGACTTCTTTCAGCTGTTTCTGACGGACGCAATCCTACAGGATGTGGTCCACTATACTAATCTATTTGCCGAGCAGTATATTGCCACACACCAATTAGGTGTATATTCACGTGCTCGTGCATGGTATCCCACCACAATAGTGGAAATGAAAAATTTTTTTGCCCTCACTCTTTTAATGGGTCTCGTAAAGAACAATACATTGGAAGGCTATTGGGATACCACCACTGTAATTTCCCTCCCCCTTTTTTCAGCTGTAATGCCTAGAAACCGCTACCAAATCTTATTGCAGTTTATGCATTTTAACGATAACACCACAGCTGTTCCCCCCGGTGCACCCGGTCATGACAGGATTCATAAATTGAGGCCCTTTATTGATAGCCTGTCTAAACGCTTTGCAGAGGTTTACATCCCTTCCCAGAATATCTGTATTGATGAGTCCCTTATGCTCTACAAAGGGCGCCTAATATTCCGTCAATACATGCCAAGTAAGCGTTCTCGCTATGGCATCAAATTATATAAGCTCTGCGAAAGTAGTACTGGGTACACTAGCAAGTTTATGATATATGAGGGCAAGGACTCACAGTTAGACCCCCCTGATTGTCCACTGGATTTAATGGTCAGTGGCAAGATAGTCTGGGAGCTCATTTCTCCATTGCTGTGCCAAGGTTACCACTTATATGTGGATAACTTTTATACAAGTATTCCCTTGTTAAGATTTCTTTATTCTTTTGACACCCCAGCCTGTGGCACCATAAATCCTATTCGAAAAGGGTTGCCCAAGGCTTTACTGGATAAGACACTAAAGCGTGGAGAGAATTTTGCTCTAAGAAGCGATGAGCTCCTGGCTATCAAGTTTTGTGATACTAAGGTTGTATTCATGCTGACCACCATCCACGATGAGTCGGTAAGAGTAGGGCACAGAAGTGGTGGTAGGCCCCCCAAAATTAGACCACTCTGTAGCAAAGAATACAACAAGTACATGGGTGGCGTTGACAAAACTGATCAGATCCAACACTACTACAATGCCACCAGAAAAACAAAGGCCTGGTACAATAAATTAGCCATTTATCTTTTGCAAACGGCCCTACATAATTCGTATATTGTTTACAAGACAGTGGTACCAGAGCCTGTACTGTCCTATTATAAGTTCCAGCTGCAGCTTATTCCAGCTATGTTGTTTGGTAGTGTAGAGGAGGTCCCGGAGATGCCTAGTAATGATAATGTAGCTAGATTAGTAGGAAAGCATTTTTTAGAACCCATTCCACCCACGCCTAATAAGCAGCATCCCCAGAGAGCCTGCAAGGTTTGCCGTAAAAATGGGACTAGGCGAGATACAAGGTATTTTTGTCCTAAGTGCCCTAGCAAGCCTGCTTTATGTCTGAAGCCCTGTTTTGAGCGCTACCATACTTTGGTGCACTTTGAAAGTTAGATAGGATAGGAGGCTCTCTGGATTTGTGGGTGTCCTAGGCCCTTATTTGGCATGCTCCGGGGTTCATTTGCCTTTTTCTGAAATAGCTTTGTGGTTGGGACAGGTAAGGTCTCCTTCTAGTTAAAATAGTTATTTACTGTAAAGGGGGCATAAGGTACAATGTGTTTTATTGTTCAGTAATGTTGTACTAACCGCTAGTTTATTTTTCCCAAGGATTTTTGAGGTTCCTGTAAAATACACCAGTAACAGGGTGATGCGTTATGGTGTATTTACAGTAAATGTATGAATGGTTCTATGTATTGCATTTAACAACTGCTTTTATCTTTCAAGATGTGCCGAAAAAAAACTGGAGACGTAACAACTAAACTCCAAACAGAAAGCACCTAGTCTTGTGCTGGGGCAGAGCTTGTAGGTTCAAGGGCGCTTGTGGCAAATGATGAAATAGAAAGTGAATTTTATTATTCATCTTTCGATCTGATGCTACAAAACCTTTTCACAGCAAAAGCTCAATAGACTAGTCTTGTGCTGGGGCAGAGCTTGTAGGTTCAAGGGCGCTTGTGGCAAATGATGAAATAGAAAGTGAATTTTATTATTCATCTTTCGATCTGATGCTACAAAACTTTTTCACAGCAAAAGCTCAATAGCCTTCACTAAAGCTATCAGTATTTTCTCAGTAATGCAAATAGGCAACAACACAGAGGCAAAGATATCCAGCAAGGTAGGAAGATTTGAAACATATTTTCCAGGTTTTCCAGGCACCGGATCAAGTGCGAGTTCTGTCTGCTAAAAGTTCGAAATACTACTTTGAAATGCGGCTACAAGATTGCATGTATGAACAAAGAAATGGCACTGTTGTATAGCTAAAGGTATGTAGATTCCAAAAATATATAGTTTGTGTGGGGTATTTCTGAGTTGGAGGGGGTTTACCGTGAAAATTCTGGAACATTGCTGTAATTAAGCCACTGTGCCTTGTCTTAATTTGTGACTAGTCGCTTCCACGTCCGTGTGTGTAACCACACATATGGCATACCGTTTGATTCAGGACATTTAGGAGATTGGTATTTGGTAAGTTTTTTTTACATTACATGGGGTTTTGGTGTGATTTTGTAACTTTGAAATGTATTTTTCTCTATTTTTCCAGAAAATTGTGTAGAAATGCCAAATTCTACGAAGAACTGCGCCCACACCATTGATGGTATGAATGAACTACAGTGTTACGTAGCTGAAGGTATGTAGATTCTGAGAATATATAGTTTTGTGGGGGTATTTCCAAGTTAGAGGGGTGTTCAGTTTGAAAAATCTGGGAAAATGCTGTTATTGGCTCACTGCGCATTGTTTTACTTTTTGACTAGTCGCTTCCACGTCCGTGTGTGTAACCACACATATGGCATACCGTTTGATTCAGGACATTTAGGAGATTGATATTTAGTAACTTTTTTTTACATTCCATGAGGTTTTGGCATGATTTTTACCTTTTGAATTTGTTTTTTGTTCATTTTTTCAGAAAAGTGCGAACTTCTACGAAGAACTGCGCCCACACCATTGATGGTATGAATGAACGAACTACAGTGTTACATAGCTGAAGGTGTGTATATTTCAGGAATATATAGTTTGTGGGGGGTATTTCTGAGTTATCAGGGTGTTTTGTGGAAAAAAATGCATACTGTTCAAATTTGGAGTTGGCTAAATATTTTCGCTGTTTCTGAGCCATCATGCATTGTCTCACTTTGTGGCTTTTCGCTTTCCACGTCCGCGTGTGTAACCACACATATGGCATACCGTTTGATTCAGGACATTTGGGGAATTGATATTTAGTAACTTTTTTTTACATTCCATGAGGTTTTGGCATGATTTTTACCTTTTGAAGTTGTTTTTTGTTCATTTTTTCAGAAAAGTGCGAACCTCTACGAAGAACTGCGCCCACACCATTGATGGTATGAATGAACAAACTACAGTGCTACATAGCTGAAGGTGTGTAGATTTCAGGAATATATAGTTTGTGGGGGGTATTTCTGAGTTATCAGGGTGTTTAGTGGAAAAAACTGCAGACTGTTCAAATTTGGAGTTGGCTAAATATTTCCCTGTTTCTGAGCCATCATGCATTGTCTCACTTTGTGGCTTTTCGCTTCCACGTCCGCGTGTGTAACCACACATATGGCATACCGTTTGATTCAGGACATTTGGGAGATTGATATTTAGTAACTTTTTTTTACATTCCATGAGGTTTTGGCATGATTTTTACCTTTTTGAATGTTGTTTGATGTTCATTTTTTTTGAAAATCTGGTAAAAGTGCAAACTTCTACGAAGAACTGCGCCCACACCATTGATGATATGAATGAACAAACTACAGCGTTACATAGCTGAAGGTGTGTAGATTTCAGGAATATATAGTTTGTGGGGGGTATTTCTGAGTTGGGGGTTGTTTTGTGGAAAAACTGCAGACTGTTCAAATACAAAACTGGCAAAATTTTTTTTGCTGCTACTGACATTTGGCACTGGTCACGCTCTGGGTTAGTTGGTAGCCATGTCTCTGGGTACACCCATGAATGTGGCATACCGTTTTATTCGGGAGGGGTTAGGCTTTCATATTTGAGATGTGTTTGAACTTTCCTCCACAGTTTTTAGCTGAAATTCGCATTTGATTTTGTCTCTGATTTTACAGTTGAGGAAAAAAAGGAAAATGTGAGAAAATAACTTACAATTGGACGAAGAGCTGCGCCCGGGTATTTGCATTTTGATCGAAACTTACCTCACTCGGAAAATCCTGCGGGTGTGTAGTTTCTAAAAATATCTCACTTGTGGGGATATTTTAGTTAATTTGGTAGATATTCTATGTTAACTGTCAGTAGTGGTTATACATTTTAATTTGGTGTAATATTCTTGAAGGTGCAGTTTTAGTTTGCGGGGGTCTCCTGTACAGGAAAAGTGGGGTACCTACATATATCTGGTATCGTTGTACTCGGGAGTATCTGAGCTTTTAGAAACAGTAAGATTTTTGTGTGTAACCTTAAGATAACTATAAGTAAAAATGGGAAAAATCCATGAAAATTTGCAAATTTTTCATTTTTTTTACATATTTTACCCATAATTCCAGTAAAATTTCCAGAAAAGTTACAAAATTCTGTTACCATGTTAAAGTACACTTTGTGCTGAAAAAAACAATGTATAATATTCCTGATTTACTGCAAGGTTTCCTACTGTAAAATTAGTCTAAAGCGATTGAGGGCAAAATCCTGAAAATTCTTCTGGCAGTTAACGCAAAAAAAAATGAAAATCTCCTGGCAGTGAAAAGGTTAAAGACAGAATTTTATTTATTTTTTATTTTTACCCCCTTTTGTTGAGGTATGCAACATGGAAGCATTGCCACTTCGTGCTGGACATGATTCCTCTTAATGAGCACCCCTTTTTAAGAGATTCAGAGACAGATTCTAGAAACATCGAATTTTGGGGGAAAATATTGAACGTCATTTCAAGTTTCGTGTATTTTTATGTGTCTTCCATGTCCCAGAGCCATTTACAGTAAGATATCATTGCTATTTTAACCTTATTTTAATTTGAACTTTTCAAAACTATTTGTCCCCATTAATTTAATGGGTCCAATTTAGGATTTACGATTTTTTGAGCATCTCTACTAATCATTCAAACATGTTTTTATATTCACTATATTGCTTAGAAGAATATTTTAAAGTTATGATAAGTTACTTACATCAGTGAGTCGGCTTCCCCTACAACAAACAAAAAAGTATTATTATGCAGGGCTAATTACCATAAAAATCAATTGCTTTATTCTTAAAATTATCAGAAATCAAATTAAATATATGATCGATGTGATTTACCCTTAATGCAGCATCATATAGGAAAAAAAAAAATTGGAGCAAAAGACAATGGGTGTTTTCAATGTGAAGTTGCATACTTAGGTGCCCATCCACATTGAAGGTCGAAAATTCACAATGCCGATGGCAGTACCTAAGTTTTTCACCTTGAACAAGTGCTTTCAGGGGCATTTAATCACCATTTACAAGTATTTAGGTTTTTGAATAACATATCTAGGCCTACTCAACATTATACAATCTCTAAGGAGAGGAAGACATCAATTAAAGGGAAACATGCATTGACCCTTTTTACAGTAATCAAAAAAAACACATAATGAAATAATATAGAATTTATTTTTTGAATTTGTGTGCTTATTTAAAGGGCATGTCCACCCTTATAATAAACTTTTTGCCTATAATAGAATACCTTCCCCCAGCCCCAACCGCTATAAAATAAATTTAAGAAAGTGACCAGATCTTTACTTACCTTCCCTCTCTCCTCCGACGCCCGGCCTTCTGCTTGCAAGACACTGCAAGCAGGACGCGGGACAAGCAGTCGCGTCCGTGATTGGCTGCCTCTCAGAATGCCGGGGGAGAGAGGGAAAGTAAGTAGAGTTCGGGGGTCTTTCTTAAAATTATTTTTTAGTGGTTGGGGCTGGGGAAAGATATACTAATATATGGGCAAGGGGTGTTATGGTAGGTGGAGGGATCGCAAAACGGGAGGGAGAGGGAGGGAGAGAAGGGCTGCAGTACGCATGCCAAACTTCTCCCGGAGGCCAGATAGGAGGCAGAGGACTCTGCTATCCTCCTGGTGGGCAGTTTTTGGGACTTTGGGGGGGGGGGGGGGGGCCCACGGGGGAATCTTATGGAGGGGGGGTGGGAGATAAGGATTTTATTACACTACATGGTGGGGCCATTAGTGGGGGGATTATAGTTTTGGGGGTGGACTTGCCCTTTAACTAATTGAAGTGTTAAGTACTAACTTTTGAAATATGCTATGGGGAAAATGTATTGAGAACCACAATCACTCACATACATTTCTGTGCTTATCATGTGACCATTTTCTGGCTCAGCCCCCAGTCAGTTCAATGACACAAGTACAGTGTTGTATACCTAAGTGGCACTTAGGTATTATGCATACATACATACATAAGCAAGCATATGTAAGTGAAGCAGAGAACTGCCAGTTACTGCGTAGTAGTATAGCATTCCTTTATCATCTCGAGTTACAACTGGCAGCTCCTGCCCTGACATCACACATCATTTGGAGGTGAACACTTCATGGAGTCTTAGGATAAACTTGGTGGCTCTGCAAAGATTTTAAACTGCAATTGTTTCTAATGCAATAAATAAAAAACTTTTTTAAAGCAAACTATTCTATTTAAGGGCCCGAAGCCCCGAATCCTCCTTATATAACGTCATTTTGTGCATCCCATAATACATGAGCCGTCTTACTATGATCATATCTCCAATGAATACTGCCATGCATAGTAAATACCAGTCATGTCAAACCTTGGCACTGACTCCAGAAACTACAACTCCCAGCATGTAACCAACATCACTGGTATATATTACAATAAACTGCAATTTACTGTACAACTGGAACAGACCGAACCAGTTACAAGGGGGATTTCCTTCTCAGAGCTCTGATGTACTGTATCCATTACCAGCAATTTAGCTTCCTCACATTCTCCAGATCGGAAGCCTTGGCACGAGACAAAACTTGCTTGCGGGTCAGTTTCATCTCAAATCCGGATACTTCCTGGTCCAGGTTTCCCAGCGTCTCCTATCACTAAGAGACAGAGCTGAACGGGGGCGTGGTCAGAGTCCTTTTCTGCGATCCAAGCCTCTACACCATATTAAATACGTTTCCAGGTTCGTTCACACGTTACAAAAGTTAAGAGGACTTTACGCCAATAGAGAACTACAAATCCCAGAATTCCTTCCAATTTATTTAAACTATAAGAATTCTGGGTCTTGTAGTGTTACTTGCTTGCTGCAAGGTGACCGGATCATAGACGCCATAACTCCAGACGGTTTATCGGTTTATCCAGTGTAGATTCCATAGCAGAGCGATGTGGTCAATGTGTGCAGAACCAGTGATTGTGCCCTGGTGATCTGTTCATTTACTAGATTTTGTATGACGCCTGTGCAGCTTGTAATGACAGATCATTGGAAATGCCACAACAACGCTGAGCCACAATGATTTGCTGAAAATGTCCTGATAATGACATACAGAGAAATTGGTCTGTTCTGGCAACTTCACGTGTTTTGCAAACCACAACTCCCAGCATGCCTTGATTGCAGAATTCAATGCAATGATTTCCCCAAAAAATGTTATAGGTGTGCACGGAATCTGCACCAATAAAGGTGGGGCCTGTCACATTACAATGCACTGGCATGCAATTCTCACTTGCAATGGGATGACAAAATGCAGTCAAATGTGTGTGAGAATCGCGCCAGTGTGGCCTAGCCCTTAGTGTGGGTTCTTTAGGTTGAGGCCACATTAAACGTGCCCATTGTGCATGTGCTTCCTGTGCCTTAGTGGGCGATTGCCCTGCGATCCCTGTCACTTTCGGGGATCGAAGCGCATGTTAATCGTACCAAAAGTGACCATCGCATTGCAAAAGGCCACTGCCGTTGGCCCAAACTAATGTGCGTTTTTTTTTACACGTGATCGGATCACGTTAAAATGGCCTGGTGGGGCATAGCCCTTACTGCTTTTGCAGGGCCTGTGATGTTTCCAGTAAGCTTTTGGAAAGAGTGCTGTGCACCCAATGTAATAAATCTCGTGTAGTATAAATCTGCAATAGAATCTAGGCATAAAGCAGCCACAACACTGTGTATTATTCCTTTCCTGATCAAGCGATGCAGTAACTGTCACAAAGTGAATTCTCCATTTGCAGGAATAGGAAAGCTATAGGAGAACTCTCCTTATTTTATTTAATCGCCCTGTAATTTTAACACACATAGGGGGCAATGACGTATTTCTCCCAATCACTGTTTAAAAGACCTCGTTCCTTCAATGCTGTAATCACTTTGCAGCCACAATTAAGTTATTCACTATTATGAACTGCAAAACCTGCATCACCCACATATATGTCTTGAATATGCATACCCTCCAACATTTCAAAGAAAGAAAAAGGTACACTTAGACATGCTCCTTTCTTCCTCCCAAACCATCAGTAGTTCCACCCAAAATATTACCACTCATTTCCAAAAATAAATTGAGAATTATTAAAAGTAGGTGCCGTTATTTGGTCCCCCATATATATTGACAGAAGAGTACTGCCCCAACATTTACAGCACAATTTGTCCCCCATTTAGATAAGATCCAAGTATTGACCCCCAATGTTTTATACAGCACATAGTAGTATACTATACAGAAATATAGGGGGAATGACCCCCTATATTTTATGCAGCAGAGCTACTGTCTCCCACTATACTTTATACAGCAGAGTTACTGGCATCCTATAGTATCTATAACTATGCAGTGATATATATCCTTATAAAAATCACTCAGCTATGTCACTAAGACTCATTTCTTATATTTCTTATATCTTATAACTTCACTAACGTAACAGAATGCTGGGCTGGAATGTTCCTTTCTACTGGGTTTAAGTTACAGAAGGTAGCTTGGGGGGTTTAAATTAAGGTGGGAATAGGGTCAAGGCTAGAATTTAAATGGGGTGAAGGTATCAGATAATTATGTATTATAAGAAATAATGCGCCCCTTTAAGTTATAAGTATATTATGCCACCTCTGAGTTCCCTGTCCTGTATGAAAGCACTCAGCCTACGGCCTCTTGGAACTCCTCGGTGGCATAATATCCTTATATTACACTGTAAGGGGCGCATTATCCCTTATATAGTTTCCAGTAATAAGCAACTTTAAGGGCATGTCCATCTTATAACAAACAACTAGTGACATGTCAGTTAAAACCTAAACTGCTATTTTACCAGTTTTATATATACATTGGAGAGGGTTGGAGGGGATTTTAAACTAGGTTTGGGGGGAGGGTATTATCAGTGTCACTGGGATAGATTGCTCAGGGGGTAAACAGGGTGTAGATTGGCCAGTGGTGGGTGGAAAGTGGGGTGGGGCTATCATAGGTGATATGAAGGCATGTGTGTTAAAGAGTATTAATAAATTACAGTTTTATCTAGGCCACTGTTATTTATCTTTTTAGATTCACTTTTGTCTAGTGAAGGTAGTTGTTCATAGCCTGGTAACTATAGAATTTAACATCAGTGGGGGAGGACATATAACTTTGTTATAGTATAGTATAGTATTTGAGGTTGAATAAAGACATATGTCCATCCAGTCCAACCCATCTAGCAATATCCTTGTTTCCTGCCTAACTGTTGATCCAGAGGAAGGCAAAAAAAAAAAAAAAAACACCAAATATATGAAGGGGAGAAAAAAGTGGCAATCGGAAATTTTCCTGGATCAACTCTACTTTATGTATCAATACCAGTTATTTGCAACATTCCTTGTTTGCAGAAAATCATCCAGCTTTTTTTTTTTTAAATGACCAATGAACCTGCCATTACAACGTCCACCGGGAAGACAGTTCCATAGCTTCACCATTCTCACAGTGAAAAACCCTTTCTGAACTTGAAGCCTAAACCTTTTTTCTTCAAGTCTTAAGGGATGTCTACATGTCCTCTGACATGCTCTATTGGTGAACAATGCCCCAGATAGTTTATTGTATGGCCCGTTAATGTATTTATACACAGTAATCATATCCCCACGCAAGCGCCTTTTCTCCAGTGTACATAATTGTAACTTATCAAGTCTCTCTTCATATTCAAGCTCCCCCAATCCCCTTATTAATTTAGTTGCCCTTCTCTGAACTCTTCTATTTCGAAGATATCCTTTTAACACAGAGCCATTTATAGTATAAGCAGCACAAGGATTTTTAGGTCCAAAATGCATCACCTTACATTTATCAACATTGAATCTCATCTACCACTTAGCAGCCCAATGTGACAATCTATCTAGATCCCCTGCAACGATTGCCCATCCTCTGAAGTTTTTAATGGTTGACACAGAAACCTTGCTGACAATACCCACTTCCAAATCATTAATAAACAGATTAAATATAAGTGGCCCCAACACAGAACCCTGTGGCACCCAACTTAGCACTTTAGTCCATAATGATGAAGCCCCATTAACAAATACTCTTTGCATCCTATTCATTTACCAATTTTCTATCCATGTACAAATGTGCCTCCCCAGACCAACAGACCTTAGCTTATACCTCAGTCGCCTATGGGGGACTATGTTATGGGATCACATTCTGGTAGTATAAGAAGAAATCAGCATGGATTCATAAGAAATAGATTTTGTCAAAGATCTTGTCTAACTTGGTCGTTTTTTTGGAAAAGGGGCGAGTTAGAATTCTGACATAGCAGTAGATGTGGTATACTAAGGTTTGCTAAAACTTTTGATACTGTGCCACACAGATGACTTATGTATAAAGGTGTATTGGTCTTGAAAAGAACATTTTTACATGGAGAGACAATTGGTTGCTTCCAGAGAGTACTGGTCAACTGAGCTACTTCAAATGATGTTCAATTGCTGCAAGCACTCCTAGATAGAATGTCAAAATGGGCAGAAGAGTGGCAGATGAGATTCTGTGTAAGGTAATTCATTTAGGATTTACCACTTCTTATGCCACATTCACTATAGGTGGCTCTGTGCTAAGTAAATCTCTGTTGGAAAAGATTTGGGGGCTTTAGTAGATAACAGAATAGCAAGCAGATCTAGACCCGCTAACTGATGCAACCTGCACCTGTAATTTAACAGTCCTGCAACCTGTACCCTGTACCAGTCCCGACTTGCGCCTGCAGCTTTCTAACCCACCCTGAACCGCAACTCATTCAAATCCAACCGATGGAGGACTTTAGTTCAGATCTGATCTCCAAGTAACTTAATAGGGGTCAAAAAAGGGAATATGGGTGGTTTGTAAAGGTTGCAAAATAGCCTATATTTTTTCCAGGTTCTAAAAATGTATACCAAGTCTCCTCAATTGTTTCAGCCATTCAAAATTTTCCTGAAAAATACATATACAATATTGAATTTTATTTATAGAATAGTAATTAATCCTGTAACATTAACGGGCAATAGAAGTCTTAAGTCCCACTCAATGTCCCAAGGCTAGAGTCCCCTCTCAGTTTCCCCAAGCCCAAAGTCCTCTCTCAGTGTCCCAAGGTCATAGCCCCCCTCCTTAGTGTCCCAAGCCTAGAGTTCTCCCCCAGTGTCCCAAGACCAAAGTCGCCCCTCAGTGTTCAGTGTGCCAACCCCAGTCCCCTCTCAGTGTCCCTAGCCCAGAGTCCCCTCTGTTACCCAAGGTCAGATTCCCCCCTCAGAGTCCCAAATACAGAGTCCCCTTAAGTGTTCCAAGGCCAGAATCCCCTCTCAGTGTCCAAAAGCCAGAGTCCCCCCTCAGTGTCTCAAGGCCAGAGTCCCCCCTCTGTGTCTCAAGGCCAGAGTCTCCGCTGTGTCTGAAGGCCAGATACCCCCTCAGTGTCCAAAAGCCAGATACCCCCTCAGTGTCCCAAGGCCAGAGTCCCCTCTCAGTGTCCCAAGGCCAGAGTCCCCTCTCAGTGTCCCAAGGACAGATTTTCCTCTCAGTGTCCCAAGGCCAGAGTCTGCCCTTAGTGTCCAAAAGCCAGAGTCCACTCTCAGTGTCCCAAGGCTAGAGTCCCCTCTCAGTGTCCCAAGCAATCTTCCTTAACTGTTGTCTGTGTCCATGCCTCTGCGTAACTGCTGTGCCCTGTGCTTTTGTGTGTGTCTCCCTCTAGTAATGAATCAGTTGAAATTGCAGGGACAATCTTACTATCTCCCTCTAGTGGTGAAGCAATAGAAACTGCAGGGACAATTGGCGTAAACACACACACACGGAATCACGGCACAACAGGTAAGGATTTTATTATATAGGATACTCATCTAATTGCAGTTTTTTAAGACCCAAGGATCCATTGATGGTATCATACACTCTAGTTTTGTGCACCTACTGTATGTTTAGTTAAAGGGCTAGAACCTTTAAACTATGCCTAATTTATGAAAACTAAAACGTGATACAGCTTAATCTAATCTGCTCTTGTGGTTCTTAATAGCTTTGTAACATGTTGCGTTTCTTCATAAATTATTAGACTGTTCCCATTTGTTGTGTTCCCATAATAAACATATTGGTACTAAAACATTTCTCACTTAGCATTTATTAAATACCCACAACCACATTATACTAAATGTGTTCGAGCTGTCTGGTAACAATTGCAGTAAATTACAGCTTATTTGGTGCCATATGTCTACTGTACTTTTCTAAGTGTTTTGTTTTTTTTATTATTATTTTTGGTGTAATAACCATCTACTGAAGAAAAGCATCTACTGGCAAAATAGTACAAAATCTGTGCTATAATTCATACTGTTTTCTACAGAAAGAAGATAGGATTTAAACATGTTCATTTAAAGGATAAGTGCACTGTAAAATCAAGTTATGTTCATTTCGAAGCTGCAGATTTAAAAATACTGTTGCCATATTTTTTTTTACCTATGCCCCTCCAGAGCCTACCTTTGTGTCTTGAAAGTTGCTGACATCTTGCTACTGGTTTGCTGAATGTTAGGCACAAAGGTAGGCTTTGGAGGGGCATACGTAAAATAAAATTTAAAGCTGCAGCTTCCAAATGAACATGACTTGATTTTACAGTGCACTTATCCTTTAGAAACAGACTGACGTGGCCATCAAGCTGTCATCTTATCTGCCTCTTAAATACATTTTCATTGAATGTATACTTCCAACTAGTCACTAAGCCGTTACATTAATGAAGCCCAAAGTCCTCTTTTAGTATCCCCCTCAGTGTCACAAGGCCATAGCCCTCTTCTCAATGTCCCAAGCCCAGAGTTCTCCATCAGTGTCCCAAGGCCAAAATTCCCCCTAAGTGTTCAGTGTCCCAAGCCCAGCCCCCCTCAGTGTCCCAAGTCTTCTTTTAGTGTCCCAAGGCCAGAGTCCCCCTCAGTGTCCCAAGGCCATAGCCCTCTGCTCAATGTCCCAAGCCAAGAGTTCTCCATCAGTGTCCCAAGGCCAGAGTCCCCCCCCCAGTGTCCCACAGCCAAAGTCTTCTCTCCTCAGTGTCCCAAGGCCAGAGTCCCCCCTCAGTGTCCCAAGGCCATAGCCCTCTCCTCAATGTCCCAAGCCATGAGTTCTCCATCAGTGTCCCAAGCCCAGAGTCCCCCCTCAGTGTCCCACAGCCAAAGACCTCCCTCCTCAGTGTCCGAAGGCCAGAGTCCCCCCTCAGTGTCCCAAGACCAGAGTCCGCCCTCAGTGTCCCAAGACCAGAGTCCCCTCTCAGTGTCCCAAAACCAAAGTCCCCCCTCTGTCTCAAAGCCAAAGACCCCCCCCCCTCCTTAGTGTACAAAGCCCAGATTTCTGCCTCACTGTCCCAAGGCCAGATTTCTCCCTCAGTGTCCCAAGGCCAGATTTCTACCTCAGTGTCCCAAGGCCAAAGTTCCTCCTAAGTGTTTAGTGTAAAATGTTAATATTCTGTTTCTTACATCCATGCTAGCAAAGGAATAAACTGCAAAGATTACTTTTCTTTTTTTGTATGAAAATCAAAGCAATTTATCATTGTTAGGGATAGGAGCATTTGTAATGTGCTTACGCAAATTCAGCACTGAAATCTGTGTTCTGTGTCAAAGGGGGGATGATCTCTGAGCCGTAACACAATTGGCTGTCAGCTTCCAGGAAGCAAGGCTGCAGCTTCCTGTGAAGTGTACTGCGTACACTTCGCTGGGTGTTCCCAGATAAGGTGAATTATGCGAGCTGACCCCTGGTATCCACAGGCTATTTTCATAAATCACCCAGCATACACAGCAAAGAGAGAGGTGAGACAAAGCTTTTTGTATCTTAGTGAATGTGCTCTTCCTATTGGGGCAATATTGTCTGGAGACTTTATTTCCCCTTTATCTGCTGTCTGTGTCCATGCCTCCATGTAACTGCTGTGTCTGTGCCTTTGTATGTGTCTCCCTCTAGTCATGAATCAATTGAAATTGCCAATACCGATATGTTTAGTGAATTATTTGTTTTTTGTTGAGATAGAGTATCTACCTAATGTATTTTTACTATAGATTATTTTCTTTTGAAAACAATAAATGCCACACAATGTAATTTGGCACATAAGAATTTTATTAGTACTTTTGTATTGCTGGGTCCTTAGAGCCACATTTAGGTAAAACTATACATATTGATCATTAAACTACACAGAAATTACAGTATGTAGCAATCTTTATCAGGAGGTGGTATAAACAACAAGCTAATTTGAGTACCTGACACGATAATTTGACCTTTATTAGACACAGTGCTGTAAATTGGATTTTTCTGTGATCAACAAGTTTTATTTTGCTGGATGATCCATTGACCTATGTGAGGAATTCTACATGCGCAAATCCATAATGGTAGAGCTAAATAGCCGATTTGTCATACATTGGTAAAATTGTTTGTTCAGGGCATTTAACTGGTTATTTTTTTTATTTATTTTTAGCTTAAAGTGTAATGATCCCCTTAATGCATTGCCCCCCTTTGAGTTTTATATCAGATAAATTGGTGCTTAGATTGAAAAAACTGTTCCCATACTTGGGTTATTGTCCCCGTTTTGCCGAATTTGTATAAAAATTTTGCTTATCGTTGTGGTAACCACTCAATCGTATTTATAAAATGGCATATTTATACTACGATACGAAAGTTAAGTTTGTCCATTTAAAATTGCCAAGTCTGAGGTGGCGAAAAGTGCCATATATGTAGCCTGTCATTGGGTTAGTACATTGTGGAGTGTTTCTCAATAATAATACGGGTCCCAGGGGGGTGTTACACTATTTCCAGGATTTACTCTTATACGATTTCAGGTTTTACCAAGATTGACATTTTCTCTTTTCACAATACATAACTTGCAAAAAATACACAGATGTGCGCTGTATTCACTACATTAAGCCCGTTATCGCATCATACAGCGAAGATACTGTCACGAACGTAAGTGTCATTTTAACTCCCATAGGTAATATTTGTAATTGCAGCATTCATTATTAATTTATCCCACCTCAATAGCAGTGTCTACCATATGGCAGCTCCTACCTAGTCCAACTGTCAGATAGTCAAAGGGTTAATAAAAGCCTCTGACTGACCCCTTCATGTCCATATGTTTGTTACAGAGAATCTAACATCAGCAGGGTGTCTGCCTCAAAGGCAATAGGTGGTAAATATCACACCAGTGACCAGTATGGCTACAGACTTTTGGGCACGATAACAGCAGGAGGCCTAGCTCTAAAACAAATCTAAAGAAACAGATTCCATTTCAAAGTCAGTTACTATTTCATAATAGTTCAGAGGAAAGAATTATGTAATACTTCCCCAAATAATGTCAGCTTATGCTAGAATCAAGCCTGATCAATCCATATATTGTATAGGAGGATTTCATAAAGGGAACTTGAAATATTTTAAATAGAGTTTAAAAGTTTCCCTCAAAAAACACCTCCCAGGGATGCGACAGACACCCCCCCCTAGGGACCAAGTCGCTTCCATTTTCATAAAATAGGACAATAGCCTCAGCCCAAGCAGTTTATCATTTTTTAAAATCAAACCACAGAACATCAGTAAACCAATTGGATGGACTGTATATTGGCTTCCATCTTGGGGTATGATATTGGATATAGTGTCATTTATTCTCCCGTATTGGATTACCAGGTTTTCCTGGACTTTGCTCATGGGCAATTTACCATAATTATTTTCATTTTTATTTCCTTTATCCTTAAAGGGCATCTATACTGAAAAATAGGTTATTTTAAATTGACCATAACTGAAAACTATCATTCTTCCCACCATCATTTTTTGTTGTTGATCTGCCCCCTATTTCTTTAGATATCCAATCTAAAACTTCTTATATGTCAGCTGTCAATTAAGTTCCTTGCTCTCAAAAACTATTCTTCTGTGAGTAGCTTTACTGTAGCTGGAATGGTGAGTTTTTACAGTTGGAATTCTGCATACTGTGTGCAGGCTTTACAGTTGGTTTGTGGGAAAAAGTCAGGTCGTTAAAAGAGGGAGGGGGGATACTGCTCCTAAACAAAATGTGTGCTGGATTGAAGGCATGCAGGAACAAACACAAATCAGAGTAAGTGCTTACATGTATTCAATTATAGATTAAGATGAGGCAGTCATTTTTTCCAGTATAGTGTCCCTTTAACTATGTGCTATCTTTTATGTTCAATAATTTACCCTTGAATTTTTCTGTACCTTTTTATGCCTTCTTTTTTACCTTTTAATACATGATATAAAACCATTTAAAGCATAATTGTCCTATTCTGAGTATATCCCAAAACAAACCTTTGCTTTCAAAATTACGCTACTGTATAGGAAGTACTGTTTAGATATATAAAGGATATATAGGCCTGTGTATAGAGTAATAGATAGACGTGGATAACCCTTTTATCCCTGGATCAACCAGAACTACAGTATATTTATTAATACCAAAATAAGGAACAAAGACTTCTGGGTAATTTCCATGGTAGCCCTTACAAAATGCTTTACCTAATAAAAGGCTTTTACAGCATTCCACAAGCTAAATGCAAAACCAGAGAGCCAACCACATGCAAAGCCTAATTCTTTCCCTATCTTACTAAATTATTGACGTTTATTAATACCAGTAATTCTCAATATTTTTTAGTTTTAGGAACATACCTAGCCCACTTTTACAGCTAATCAATGATCTGACCATTACCACATCTGCTGGAAGACAGTTCCACAGTTTTGCTCTCACTGTAAAGAAACCTTTCCTAACCTGAAGATGAAACTTCTTTTCTTCCAACCTTAAAGGATGTCCACGTGCCCTCTGATATGACCTATTAGTGAACAATGCACCAGAGAGTTCATTGTATGGCCCATTAATATATAAGTGATCATATCCCCATGCAAACGTTGCATCTCTAATGTAAACAGTGACAGCTTGTATTAGGAAACTGTAATTCAATGAGTATTCTATTCTGTTATCTTCCATTAATGACATGGCATTTTTCGGACTGGTGCAGTATGGTTATCACGTCTCAGTAGAGAGTGCTGAGGCTGCAGAACTACTATGCTGAAATCTAACAGATAATTCTTCTATGATAAGAAAAGCAAGTCAGAACCTTAGCAGAGGTTGTTAGAACGTGGAGTTATACAGTAGCTGATTCTTCACTCAGGTATATCCATGCTGCAGTGCACGACGTTCCTGGACCTATGCCAAAGCTGCTTTGAAATGCAGCACTTTGAAAATCATTTAGACTAATTCATCTGAAAACCATTTTCTTTCTTCAGAAACGCTTTTTCCATTTATCGTGATTATATTTTCTAATTCAAAAGAAGAAAAAAAACCAATAGGTATATTGGCATTACATTCCTGGAAGTGGGTCTGAGATGTCTGATTAAGAAATGCACGAGTGTGAAAGGTAAAGCTTTATAGTAGCCGCTGTCTTAACGTAACTTTTAAAAATCCTGGTTATAGAATGCAGAGCATGTTTGTTTAAATGTGTTCTTAAATGTTACAGTATACATTGTGTTCTGTTATAGTATTGTGATCTTTTGGTATCTCACATTTCTGCATTGGTAAAATGAATGGTAATGCTATTACACATATTCTGTCATTTAATGTATCATGGTGCCTTATTCAACACAGGCACTAATTAACTTGAGATTTAAAAGGGACACTAAAGTAAAAAAAAAAAATATGTATTTTTAGAACTGACAGGAACTTGATCCCTTTTTGGTTCCAGTGCTTCCTTTCACCATATCTCCTAGTGTCCTCCTAGTTAGTATGCATTCCCCCTCTCTCTGTGCCCAGCCCTTCCCAGAATTTGTGACACAGCTATAGTTGGAGGGCATGTGCAGTGGAGATGAGTTGTGTCTTAAAACAGTGAGCCGTGAGCTACAGCCAATAGCTGTAGTAGGGAGGGAGATTTTAGAATCAATTTCTTTAGATGCAGTGATAGATTAGGACTGGGCTCCTAAATTATAGACTGCACACAGGTCAGCTAACTGCAGGATTGGGTGTCTGCTTCAGGCCGAGTGAGATGGCACAGAGCATCAGACAAAGTTTTTTTTTTCTCTGCAGGATCATAATACTGAATTAATTACCATGCATTGGCAGATTAAGCTTTGTTTTAATAGTAAATATATTTTTTCCTCATAGTGGTGCCAGGGGGAGGGGCTGAGATATGCAAAGGGTATAAGTAATTGACTGTTCTTTACTGTTTGTGCTCCACCCCACCCTTGAATAAGTATATCTCCAAGAGCTGAAAAGAAGGGAAAGCAGGGTCAGAGAAGGAGGGTGGGGTAGGTTGGTAAAAGCCCCTTGTCAGTTCCTAAAAAGGGCCCCTGGTGGGGTCCCAGGCTGTGGAGGTAAGGGAGGCTCCTTGCTAGTGCGCATGCCCCTATGGGGACAGAACTAGTGGGACACCCCATCCCCTTCCTAGCAACCCCTCGCACCGCACCTCACAAATTAAAATTTGCATCATCCACCCAACACAAACCCCACCCCCCTGCGAGCCCCCATCTTTTTCTTTAATATTTTACTATATCTTATAAAAGCATGGGGTTCCATTGATAACTGTGTCCAGAAATTTGCATGCATGTATAAAACATTATGTAGCGAAAGTTGTGTATATTCTAAAATTATATAGATAGTGGGAGATATTTCCAAACTTATTGGGTGTTTTGTTTGAAAATGTGAAAGCTGAGCAATGAGATTTTTTTTCTGTAATTGCACTTGGGGTGTTTGGCTTGCAAAACTAAAAATATTCAAATCACAGAGCTGGTTAGTTTTTTTTCTATCATTGCACTTATGCATTGGTCCACTTTAGGGTTAGTTAATGGCCTTGTCTGTGTGCACATCCACACATGTGGCATACCATTTAATTCAGGACATGTGGGATATTGATATTTAACAGTATCTCTGTGCACACTGATGCAAATAAGTTATCATTTTATTCAGAACATGTAGCAGATTGATATTTAGAGGGAAAGTTTATTTGTACTGCAGTTTGGTCAAGATTTCAAATTCTAAACCTTCTTTGCTGCCTTTTTTCAGACAATCTGCTAAAATTGGACATTTCTACTGCATCTGTAAATCTGCTTGTATGAATGAAAGAATGGCAGCACTATGTAGCTGAATGGGTGTTTTTGCCCAAAAATGTAAAGCTTGTTGGAGTTATAATGAAGGTAAAGCAGTATTAAGCCTTAAAAAAGCTAAATACCCAACAATTATGCTATAAGTCTACAGTATTTGGGGCACGTCTGATGTGCAGTCAAACATGTGACATAACGTTTGATTCAGGACATGTGGAAGATTAGTGTGTGTGAGGGGGGGGGTGGTCATGTGGGTTTATGCAAGATTTCTAACTTTGAATCCTTTCTCTTAATTTTTCACAAAATCTCCTAAAAGTGTAAAATTCTTTGGGCAACTCCATCCTGAATTCTGCATGCATTTATAAAAAGAATGGTGCTGTTACATAGCTGACAGATTCCAAAAATGTAAAAATGTATAGTTTGTGAGGGATTCTTTCAGGTTTGAACAGCTAATTTTTATTTTTAAGCTGTTCAAAATGCGTTTTTTTTTAAATTGTAATTGCACTTACGTTATGCATACGTCTGATTTTGAGTTAGTTGGTGGCCATTTGATTCAGGATATGTGGGGAAATTATATAAAGTGGGGTTTTGATTTGTCAAGTTAGTTTAGGCAAAATTTCTAACTTTGAACCCATTTTTTTCTTTAATTTTTCCATGGAGAACCACATCTGGAAATCTGCATTTAGGTATGAAAGAATGACAAGGTTACGAGCTGAATATTCAACACTGTAAATAACCTCTGTACAACCTCACAGTGAACACTTGTATAATTAACTCTTCCACCAAACCATGTGTAGTGCTAGCAGGGTAAAATGTGCATAAAATACAAGTCAGTACCTCTTACAGCAGGAATTAACTTGAGACCCTAATGCTGCACCACGACTATGTACAAATAAACAACATAACCCTATGAGCATGCCGTCATATCAAATTTATTAACAATTTCCTCTTACATGAGTGCAAATATATATTACCCGAAACAGAAAAAGATTATAGGACCCCCTTGTTTTATCTTTATCTGAGGAGATCTGGGGGAGATAGGAGGGCTCAAGGAGTGTCTTAGTAAGATTCAGCAGGGACACACACATTTTCCAAACATGCTCAGACCTGCGGATTGCTCAGGGCCGCCATCAGGGGGGTACAGGGGGTACTCCTGTATGGGGCCCGGACTTGAAAGGGGCCCAGAGAGTGAAAGGAAGAAAAACATTTTTTTTTCTGCAATACTGAATTCAGCCACTAGGCGAACTCCATTCCTAGATAGAGAAGACAAACAGGGTGTTTCTGTCTATGTGGCTCCACCCCCTCACCCCCTCCCCTGAACTTGTATCTTCTGTGCTGTGATCTCCATAGAGAGCAGGAGGGAGTAACTAAGTTATACTGATCCCATTTCTGATTGTGAGAGTCCATGGGGGGCATTGTTACCCTCTGTCTCACTGCTGTGTACAGGGACTGATAAACTTCCTCTATGGGGCTGCTGGGGCCAGAACCTATATAGCAGTGATGGAAAACCTTGTAACTTCCGATGATAAGAAACTACAACTCCCAGCATGCCTTGTTTGCATTCTGCTACTAAGGCATGCACTGCACATGGGGTAGGTAATAGCCTAATAGGGTTACTGGGCTATATTACCTACCCCATGGGAGCAGAGCAGCATGGCAGCTCCACAGCATCTCTATCCTGCCTATAAGCATATCTCCAGCTCTGTCACACATCTCCATCTCGGTCACATAGCACTATGGCAGCTCCACACTGAGATGGAGATATGGATATAAGCAGGATAGAGATTGTGTCACATAGCAGTATGGCAACTTCACACCATCCCTATCCTGCCCATATCCAAATTTCTATCTCTGTGTTACATTGCAGCACACCATCTCTATTATCAGGATATAGACAGGATAGAGATGGTGTGTGGAGCTGCAATCTGAGATAGAAATATGGATATAGGCAGGACAGAGTGTGGAGCTGCCATGCTGTGTGGCAATAGTGGCAGCCTTTTTCCAGACAGTGCACAAGTGGGTAGGTGTAAGGATTTGAGCATGGAGAAAGGGGTGAATATATCAATAGAAATATGTTTTAAGCAACACTAATGTATAATATAATATGGGGTCTAATATGGCATCCAGTCTGTGTGGGCTTGGCTTAAAGGTACCGTATATACTCAAGTATAAACCGAGATTTTCAGGCTAAAAAAATAGCCTAAAAAGAGTCTTGGTTTATACTCGAGTCAAACACTTACCTGCTCTGGCGGCCGCACGCTCCGCATCCTCTGCTGGCTGACGTCACTACTCGGCGCCGGGAAGTGAGGCCGGCGCAGAGTAGTGACGTCAGCCAGCAGAGGAAAGTGGAGCATATGGCCGCCGGAGCAGAGAAGAGGATCCAGAGCAGCCTGCAGGGGAACATGTGGAGCAGGTAGCAGAAGGCAACTGTGGGGACTCAGAAGGGGGGCAAGTAGAGTAATTCCTGCAGTGGCTATTCCTTGCCACTGCAGATGTTTGGAAACTATAACTCCCAGCAACCAAAGCATGCTGGGAGGTGTAGTTTCCAAACATCTGGAGTGCCAAGGAATGAGGCTTTAGTTGCCTTTTAAATGGACATAAGAATCCCATACAGTAATAGCCAAATCCAGTATGGTTATTACTGTATAGGACTTCTGATGTTCATTTAAAGGGCAACTAAAAGCCTAAAAACAATACAGAATCAGAAGGAAGATGATAATTATTGCTGCCTTCTGATTCTGTATTCTTTTGAGGCTTTAGTTGCCCTTTAAATGGACAGCAGCATTCCCATACAGTAGTCCCATACTGGATTTGGCTATTACTGTATGGGATTACTGTATGGGAATTCTGCTGTCCATTTAAAGGGCAACTAAAGCCTTAAAACAATACAGAATCAGAAGGCAGTTGTGGTCCTATTTTCTACCCTTGGTTTATACTCGAGTCAATCACTTTTACACCTTTTTAGAGGTAAAAAGTGGGTGCCTCGCTTTATACTCGGGTCGGTTTATACTCGAGTATATATGGGTATGTTATATTTACCAGTCTGTGCCCATTGGGCATGAGGGCATCTTAAGTGTGTGTGCGGGACACGGGTACATTTTATATTTACCGGTCTGTGTGTGCGTCGGGGAGGTAGAGCATGTCTCGCGCCTCTTAATTTAACGGGCTTAATGTCTAGTTGACATATAATATTGCAGGCAACAATGTAAAATGGGAATAATGGTCTTTAAATGGGTGTAACCTTAACAAAGTGGGCGTGGTCTTAACAAAGTGATTGTGGGGAAATAATCCGCATTTGCCGCTTCTCTTCTCCCCATGGGTCCCTCTTTTGCGTTTTAAAATATTGGGAGGTATGGACTGTGAGTTGGTTCGTGCTATGGGGGCCCCAGAAATGTACCCAGTATGGGGCCCAGGAAAGTCTGATGGCGGCCCTGGGATTGCTATCCCGACAGAGGCATTGTTGCAATCTGCATGGAAAGTTACAAACTGGGAACTTGTGTCTTAGCTAAATGTTTGCAAGGAAAGTTACAACCCATGAACTTGTTTATATAACTACACACTGATCAATCTCCAGATTAGCCTATATATTAACTGTGTCAGGACAATTGATCCTCTCTCTCCTCATTTTTTAGGATTTATATGGGTTTCATATTATGGTGAAAGTGTTGATGTTTGATGATTTTATTATATTTATGACACGTGTGCACTTTTTGTGTTTAAGATAATATATATTCGCACTCATATGAAGGGGAAATTGTTTTTTGGAAACTGTTCAAAATCCAGAGCAGTTTTATCTTCTTCTTATAAGTGCACTTGTGCATACCACGACCCATTTGCAGCTGGTTGATCACCATGTCTCTGCATACAACCAGGCATATGGCATACCCTTTGATTTAGGACATGTGGAAGATTGATATTTGGTGGGATTTTTTACTTGTGAAGTGGGTTTAGGTAGGATTTTAACTGTGAATCATCTTTTTTCTTAAGTTTTTGCAAAATTTCCTAAAAGTGTGGAGTTTTGTAGATAACTGCATCTGCTCATCTGAATGTATGTATGAATAAATGACACAGTTATGTAGTTAAAGATGTGTAGATTACAAAATTCTAAGATTTGTGGTGTATTTTATTTAAAATGAGAGCACACATATTTTTTCCCTTGTTATTGCACTTATGCATGTAGGTATGCAAGAATGGCATGGTTACGGTCACTTGAAAAAGGTGTTATGTCCTGAAACGTGCACCACAAATGTTACAATAAATAGTTACTTGAATACAAGTGTGTGCCTATTTCTATTTGGACTGTTACAAAAATATTTAGTTTGTTGGGGGTATTTTCAAGTTTGAAGCATGTAGAAGCTGTTAAAAATACATAGCAGTTATGCCTAGGTCCTATTTGGAGTTAGTTTTTCCCAAAAATCCATTCAGCTCTGCAGAAAAGTTACAAAATTCTGTTATAATACATGTTGTGCTGAATAAAACGATGTATAATATTCTCTATTTTCTGTATAATATTCACTATTTTCTGTATAATATTTACTATTGGTTTTCTATTGTTAAATTTGGCTAAACAAATTAAGGCAAAATCCTGAAAATTCCTCTGGCACTGAGAGAGACACAAACAAAAAATGATACTGGCACTGAAAGGGTTAACAGTGGATAACTATATATCTTTCCTTATATATTGTAGTTAGTTAGAAAACACAGAACTTTGATAACTTGGCAGTGAATGGGCATGTGTGGTGGCTCCTCCAATGCTTTATTTATTCTTTGTTCTATTCTGTTTATTTCTAGTGTGATACTAAATAAATGCAATATAACAATTTTGTTTCATATATTTCAAAAGCTTCATTTCTCCTGTCATCTAAAGCTGGTGATAAATATGTCTACTGTGGAGAGTAGCTTAATTCATGAAGAAGTGGTCACATTCAGAACACAACCTAAAAGGATTTCAGATCTAGTTTCCAACTTGAAACACACAAATAAGATCAGACGAAAGAAAAAGAATCATTTTCCTTCCTCCTGTGATGAAAAGGTATTGTCTTCATTGCACTAACCATGGGGTATTTATGAGCACAAGTATTTTATGGTACAGATATACCAGCTTAATCATTAGACGTTTCTTCCTTGCCTTCTTGCTTTTTGCATTTTATAAATGGGTCCATTTGTATTCTACCTTCGGAGTAGTTATAGTGAGTGATTATCTAGAGTAATGTATAAAAGAATAGTTAAGGATGTCCTAAAATATTTCAGATGTCACCTTGGTCATCTACTTGCCTATCCTAAATGAACTTCTCTCTATCTACCAGTTTGCCCATTTTCAATAGTAAATCACTCCATTGTTTTGCAATATATATTTTTTAAATGTAATTTGGGCTGTTTTGTTTACTTTTTCAGTAACATGATTTATTTTCATAACAAAACCTGGTAACATTAGTGGGCTAATACCAGTAGTTTACCAGTAGTAGTCTACATGAGCAAGGGGTTGGTGAGCTCCAAGAAACATTTTGTGATGTGATTGAAACAATAAAAATACATTTTCACTAAAGACCCACACAGCATATGCAAGCTATTTAATACTGGGATTTGTGCTAGTTTTAGCATGACTATTTAACACCAGCTAATGACTGGCAATAAATACAATAAGCCATGTTTACCTGGAGTGATTATTGCGGGTGTGGGTAAATAAGGCCCAATTACTTTGGCCCATCTGGCTGGACCTTACATTTTTTGTCCTTGCCAATGTTTTCAAGATCTTTTAAATTGCAAGGCATCTTCTCTGCATAGATTAAAGGGCAAGACCAGTCCAGGTAATTACCAAAACCCTAAACTCTAATAGTTGGAAATCTGAAAATCTAACCTAAAATTCAGCACAATGACCTGTTTCCCATGTTTCTACTGCTTGGTTCTTACAGTTAGCAAATGTCAGTTATGAATTTGAATGTTGGCATCACAGCCAATGACCGAATGCTAATCCACTAGCTGCTTTATCTGAGCATGCTCAAGTTCAGTACAGGTCACTAAATTGCTCCGTTTCCAAAAGGCATCTAGAAGCATAGCAGGCATACAGTAATGATTCCAAATGACAAAGTAGCAAATATCAATATACATTTCTAACATATCTCATTATGAGGGTGGAGTTGTCCCTTAAGGTCTGGTATCTGGCTTGGCCATTCAAGAACATTGATCCTTCTACGTTGAAGCCACATAATTTACATGTATGCTTTGGGCAGTTGTGATGCTGAAAATGTCTTAGCAGATGCTTTACATTTTTGTGGATAAATAGATTGATATTCGTGATTTCAATCAACCTTTACTAAAACATCACTGCCCAGCTGATAATGATAATGATAAATGCTCTAACTTCTTGTAGAAATCAAGACAAATATTTTCTAAAAATATGTAAAATAAACATTGCTTTACCTTATAGGGCATATCCACCCTAAAAACAAAAACTAGTCATATTTTTGTTACCTGCTCCAACTGGTATATTCAGCACATTATTAGATGTATTATTAACTAGATATTTAAGTATAAGTATTGCCTTGTCTTGGCAGAGTAAGCTGTCTACTCCCTCCATGCAGTCAATCAACGCTTTGGCTGCTGACATCACAACCAATGACCAATGACTGCTGTTTCCCCTGCTGCATCCACCGCTCAAGCTTATAGAATGCTCATTGATCAAAGGGAGGAGGCAGATACCTTTATCAGAAAGGAATAGAACTAAGGAACAGAAATAGCATTTGGGATTGTGGGCAGATAACCGACAAGTCACCAGTGTTTTGCTTTAAGGGTGGATTTGCCCTTAAAATGTGGCTGTTTGATTTCTGCAGCTAGAATACAATAGAATATTCATGTTAACTGAAAAGTATAAGAATAATTACTGTTACCTGAATTAGGGCCAAACTCGCCAACAGATATACATAGCTCTCTACATCCTTGCAATTTCAAGATAAACATATGTGTATTTCTGCAGAAAACGAATTACCACTTTCTTAAAGATGTTAAAGAACTGCCCATTAATGTTGAATTTATTGATTTAGATACGTATTTGCAGGATAATTTGTCATCATGGATTTCAGAAAACATCAAAAAGAAGGAATGTGTTTACTTTGCGGAGTGTCCCTACATTTCTGATTTAAGGTAGGGTTTATTTCTTTGTATTGAAGTTTATGCTATAAAAGGCACAGATACTAACCTTTAACATTAACTTTCTTTGCAATGCAGTAAAGGACTTTTTTGTTATTGTGTATGTTGTCTTTAAAGGGCATGTCCACCCCCAAAACTAAAATTTAACCCCTTACTGGCCACATCAAGTAGTTTAAAACAATCCTTACCTTACATTCCTGCTCAAAATAGTTCCCCTGCTGTGCCCCTCCAAAGTCCAGGAAACTGCTGTGTAGGAGCAGTGTGTGACTCGTGCTGTGCCTGAGACTGCCTCAACCTTGACTCATCAAGGTTGAGGCATGCTCAGTGCAGCCCTCCCTGCCTCTCAGCCAATCATGGATGCGGCTGCCGGTCCCGCTTTCAATTCCATGCAAGCAGAGGGCCTGAACACTGCAGCGGGGGAGAGAGGGCAGGTAAGTAAGAATCGGGGGACTTTCTAACAATTATATTAATGGGGTTGGGGCTGGGGGAGCATGCCCTACCACATATCAAAAGTTAAATTTCGGGGTGGACATGCCCTTTAATATTATTAATCCATTGAAAAACTATGTGTAGTTTTTTTTATTGCATCAGTCATATAAAATGCCTGATGCAATAAGAGGAGCAAAAGTTTGAGTAAAGAGATAACATCTCTGGGGAAATGTAATATGGGATAAAATGGAGTTAACTCTAGGCTTCCCCATGATATATCAGTTTAGCATGGGGTTAACCATTTTTCAGGGGCATGTGCTGTTTTGTATTAACTCCCACCTAAGACCCAGATAGACCTGGGTATAAACCTATGTCAGAGCACATCGACTATAACAAGAATAACTACTGGTATAATCCATATTAAATTGTATTATCCTTCCCTCATACCAAAGCCATTTACATTATTATTTACTTTATTCCCAAACCTAATAAAGATGGTGACAATAATAATACTATTATACACCCAAACACCTCTAAATATAATATCAAGTGAGTGAGCTAAGGACATTGAAAACCTCGTGGCACAGATCACTGTGTATCGTTTATAGACTATTGTCCATTATTTTCACCACTAATATCACAGATGAAGTCAGCCTTTTATAAGGATATTACGCTGTCCATAATTCCTGCAACTTGTCAAGTGGTATATCTGTCCATTATTTGTACTCCTGGTATCCACGCATGAAGATGATATTAAGCTGAGGAATGGATTATACAATTTAAAGGGCATGTCCACCCTGAAAATTAACTTTTAACATAAGGTAGATACCCCTGGCCCAACTTCAACCGCCATTATATTTCTTCCAAAAAACTTCTAGATTGATACTTCAGCCTTACACTCCCACGGTGTCTCCTCCCAGCTCCCTGTCTGGAGGAAGTTGCAATTTACAGATGCGGCTGCTTTCAATGGAGACACCGCGGTAGAGAAGGGGCTGTAATTATCGATCTAAACATTTTTTTTAAGAACTATTTCAGCGGTTGGGGGTGGGCAGGGGATACCTACCTAATTCTAAAAGGGTTTCACGCTAGGTGCCATGGCTGCAGAGGATGGATCTGGGAGGGGGGAGAGGCTCCCCTGTGCATGCCACAATCCTTATAGAGGTTAGGGAAATCTGACGCCAAGACCCTACATGCCGAACTGTGTGTTGCCTGCCTGGTGCTAGGGTTCAGCATGTGGCGGATCGTGTAGACAGATTATTGGGTGGGGCCGAGTGTGACCAGGCGGTCTTGGTTCACATTGGTGCCAATGACAAAGTTAGAGGAGGAGGTGAGGTCCTTAAACATGATTTCCGAGAGCTAGGGGCCAAGTTAAAAGCAAGGACCTCCAGGGTAGTGCATTCAGAAATTCTACTGCAGCCACGTGCTAAGCCAGGGAGACAGTGGGAGCTTAGGAGCATAAATGCGTGGCTAAGAGAGTGGTGTAAGGAAGAAGGGTTTGGGTTTATAGAGAACTGGGCAGACTTTTCTGTCAGCTACAGGCTCTTTAGTAGGGATGAGTTGCACCTCACTGACGGCAGTGCAGCTGTTTTAGGGGAGAAGATGGCTAGAGGGTTGGAGGAGATTTTAAACTAGGTTTGGGGGGGAGGGTATTAGCAGTCTCACTGGGTAAGATAGCCCAGGAGGAAAGCAAGGTGTAGATAGGCCAGTGGTGGGTGGAAAGGGAGGTGGGGCTAGCATAGGGGATAGGGAGGCATGTGTATTAAAGTGTATGAGTAAATTACAGGATCATAATCTAAAATGTTTGTTTGCAAATGCGAGAAGCCTGGCTGACAAAATGGGTGAATTGGAAATGATGGCGTTGAATGAAAAGTAGGGTTTAATAGCTATAGCAGAAACGTAGTTGAATAGTTCTCACGACTGGGCTTTAAATTTAGAAGGATACGCCTTGTTTAGGCAGGACAGAGAAAAAAGGAAAGGGGGAGGAGTATGTGTTTACGTTACAAAAAAATTGAAGCCAAATTTAAAAGAAGAGATAACTGGCGATATGGATGTTAAAGTGGAGGCAATATGGGTGGAATTAGGCAATGTCATTGTTGGGGTCTGCTATAAGCCGCCAAATGCTAGCAGACAGGAAGTGAGTCAGCTTCATATGCAGTTGGCAAGGGCTGCAAGTTATGGGGGACTTTAATTACCCTGACATTAATTGGTGAAGTGGAACTGCCATCACAGAAAAAGGCGATGAGTTCCTGAATTTGCTGCAGGATAATTTTCTCTCACAGGTGGTTGAGGTTCCTACTAGAAAAGGAGCTCTGTTGGATCTGGTAATATCTAACATTGTGGAGCGCATTATAGATATAAAGGTAACTAGAGGCTTAGGCAATAGTGAAAGTGAAATAGTGCTGTTTGGACTTTGTTATCGAAAGGAAAAGTGCGCTGGGATAACATAACAAGACTTTTAATTTCGGGAAGGCAAATTTTCCCAGGTTAAAAGTAGCTTTTCAGAATGTCAACTGGGATAATGTATTATCAGGCAAAGGTACTGAACAGAAGTGGACTGTATTTCAGGGGATTTTAATCCAGTTCACATATAAATGTATACCCTTGGGAAATAAATGTAAAAAAACAAAATCCGCGCCCATGTGGCTGAATTCTGATGTAAAGAGGCAAATAGAAAAGGCATTTAAAAAAAAGTAGAGGGAACGGAATGGGCCTATAGGGATTATAAAATCTGTAACAAGGAGTGTAAGAAAGCAATCAAACTAGCTAAAATTAATAATGAAGTTAGAATAGCTGAACAAAGCATCACTAAGCTTAATTTTTTTCCCCAGTATATTAATAGTAAGAAGATAAGGACTGAGAATGTGGCACCATTAATTAATGGGGATAAGTTAGTTACGGTGGATGGCGGTAAAGCAAATGTCTCGAATATTTTTTTCCTCTGTATACACTATAGAAGATCCAAGTACAGATATAGTAGCAATAATGGTATAAAAGATTTAAGTGCACTTTGGTTAATCTAGGATATGGTACAGAAATAAATAAATAAGGTTAATATTAATAAATCTCCTGGACCGGATAAAATACATCCTCTGGTACTTAGGGAGCTAAGTTCAGTTTTATCTTCGCAATTGTTTCTTATTTTTGCATATTCCCTCATGTCCGGAGGTGTGCCTCTGGATTGGAAAAAGGCTGATGTTATTCCAGTATTCAAAAAGGGTAGTCGTTCAGAGCCGGGTAATTACAGGCCTGTAAGTCTAACTTCAGTGGTGGGGAAGATACTGAAAAGTTTAATAAGGGAACATGTTCTAGAGTATGTTTCAAGGACTGACATTATAAGTAGTAACCAGCATGGATTTAGGAGGAGTAGATCTTGTCAAACTAACTTGCTTTGCTTTTTTGAGGAAGTAAGTAGAAATTTAGACTCTGACATAGCAGTAGATGTAGTATACTTGGATTTTGCAAAGGCTTTTGATACAGTCCCCCATAGGCGACTAATGTATAAGCTAAGGTCTGTTGGTCTGGGGAGGCACATTTGTACATGGATAGAAAATTGGTTAATGAATAGGATGCAGAGAGTAGTCGTTAATGGGGCTTCATCATTATGGACTAAAGTGCTAAGTGGGGTGCCACAGGGTTCTGTATTGGGGCCGCTTCTATTTAATCTATTTATTAATGATTTGGAAGTGGGTATTGTCAGCATGGTTTCTGTGTTTGATGATGACACAAAACTTTGTCGACCATTAAAAACTTCAGCAGATGTTGAATCATTGCATGGGGGTCTAGATAGATTGTCGCACTGGGCTGCTAAGAGGCAGATGAGATTCAATGTTGATAAATGTAAGGTGATGCATTTTGGACTTAAAAATCCTTGTGCTGCTTACACTATAAATGGCTCTGTATTAAGTGAATCCCTGTTGGAAAGGGATCTTGGAGTTTTGGTGGATAACAAACTTAAAGGAAGCAAGCAGAGCCAGGCGGGCGGCGGCAACAGCCAGAGCCAGCATGCTTGTAGGCTGGAGAAAAGGCGCTTGCGTGGGGATATGGTTACTGTGTATAAATACATTAACGTGCCATACAATAAACTATCTGGGGCTTTCTTCACCAATAGAGCATGACAGAGGACATGTGACCATCCCTTAAGGCTTGAAGTAAAAAGGTTTAGGCTTCAAGTTTGGAAAGGGTTTTTCACTGTGAGCTATGGAACAACAGTGGAGGTTGTCATGGCAGGTTCATTAGTCAGTTAAAAAAAAAAGACGGATGAGTTTTTGCAAACAAGGAATGTTGCAAGTTACTGGCATTGATACAAGTAGAGTTGATCCAGGGAAATTTCCGATTGCCACTTTTTTTTCCCCCTTCATAAATTTGGTAAGTTTTTTTTGCCTTCCTCTGGATCAACAGTTAGGCAGGAAATGAGGATATTGCTAGATGGGTTGGATTGGATGGACATATGTCCTAATTCAACCTGAAATACTATACTATACTAAATAGCAGGCACCGAATGACTCACTGACAGCTTCTACTCTTCACTTTACTGGACTTTGGAAAGGCATTGCAGGAGAACCATAAGGAGCAGAGATGTAAGGTAAGGATTTTTTTAAACTACACAGTAGTTTGGGGGTGGGGGGGTGGACATGCCCTTTAAGGTAATCAATAAATAAGGATGTTCGGATTATACCAGTAGTGATTATCTAATAGTCAGTGAACTCTGACATAGGTTTATCTGGGTCTTAGATGGGTGCTAGTTTACTGTAGTAAGTTTACTACAAGAAAAAAAAAATACCAATAAATTCAAATAAGGAGACTATTATGTGTGTATTTAATTAGCCATTTTGTATTGGTGGAAAAGGCTTTTTTTGTGCTACTAAGTTACAATCTCACTGCTCATTGGCTGCTGCAAATTAATAGTGTAGGCAGGATTTCAAGGGGAAATTCTTGAATGTGTTACTGCTGAACAAGCATAGTAGGAAGTTCAAACTGATGTAGTTTCCAAATACTAATGGAAATAGCGCAGACCCTGCAAAACCACTTGAAAACTCGAGAAAATATTACACCGCTTAACTTGGAATTTTCATGAATTTGGATGATTCAGCCCAGATTTACATCTCCCCATTATTTGGAAAACAGTGTGCTTTGCCAGATTCAGTATTGTATCGTGTCTGACAATGGAGTATGAAATGCTTTGAAAGCTTATCAATAAAAGGTAGTTCTTTATCTTCAAGAACATCAATGGCTAACACAGACAATATGATGGTATAAGAAAATGTATATAAGTGTTAGGCTTGTCCAGGGTTGATGCTTCCATTCAGATGGCACACACCTCTGCCAGTTAAAATTGCACGCTTTTGCTGGCAAGAAGGAGGCACTCCCCCAAGCAGCACTTTTGGGTCTGGGATTACAAACACAATTTAAAGTACAGTCAGAAAACCAATAAAGTTTAAATAGAAGATGTATCCCTAACTAACCCTTTTTGTTTTTTTTTAGGTCTCTCCAGAGCCTACCTGTGGCCTTGTAAAGTGCTGGCCATCTTGGATACTGTGCTCTATCAGGTAAGCTCCACCCCTCGAGGCCTGTTGGACCTCGTTCCTGGCTGTGTCAAAGGATCTAGTGCCAGTTTCCTCTGTGCGCGCGCCACCCGCATCACCTGTGAAGTCAGCGGCGTGATGACGTCGCCTCACTCGTGACCTCACTCGCGTGTGTGCACGCATGGAGGGAACTGGCACTAGATCCTTTGACACAGCCAGGAACGAGGTCCAACAGGTCTCCGGGTCGGAGCCTACCTGATAGAACACAGTATCCATGTTGGCCAGCACTTTACAAGGCCACAGGTAGGCTTTGGAGGGACCTAAAAAAAACAAAAAACAGAAAAGGGGTTACATCTTCTATTTAAACTTTATTTGTTTTCTGACTGTACATATCCTTTAAGTATGATAATATAAGATTGAGGATAACATTCAACAGCTTACCATTTTATACATAAAGATTGATAATTAGATGTTCTCTAGAATATATTTTGACACAGATGTCTTACTTTTAAGGAGAAATGTGTGCATGTGTGGTTATTCAAAAGAAAAACACACAGAAGAAGCTGTAAGTCAAGAATGTATTGAGACAAAATGTGTGTGGAATGCAAAAGATCATATAAAAGAGATGCCTACAGATGCATTTGGAGATATCAACTTTATTGGGCTGGGACCAAGAGTAGGAAAGGTGTGTCATACAGAAATTAACTTCACTTCATAATTTATGGATTCTATTAAATAATAGTTGACAATAATGGAAATGTTACATCAGTGAATGATGATATTTGTAATTGTTTGTTTGTTATTGTATTAAAAGCTGTGTAAAGCTTTAGCTACATTTTCAATGGGTGTACAGTTTAACTGTAGCAATGCGTGACCCATTAAAAAGTGAAAGCATGTTTTTTATATATAATTTTACTATCCAGGCAGAATTTTTTCCACTAGCTAAGCGTGAAATCCCAGAGGGTAAAACATTTCCAAAAGCCTTTTAAAGAGAACATGGGGAAATAGATGATGGTCTGGAATGGAAAACAATAGAGAAACACAGATTCCCTGGCCTCTACCCATTCACCCAAAATAGCATATTTATAAGCTAGCAAACAGGGAGGAAACAGACATCAATAAACACATGGTGCTGGGGAAAGTGATTAACCATCAACCAAATAACCAGTGTTTTACATAATCCTTTACCAAGCTAAAAAAAAATGTAAACCTTTAGGGAAATTCAATCAAATTTCCTATCGTTAAAAAATTTGCTAATTTTGCCCCAACCAATCAGATCTTATTTAATATTTGAAAGCTAACATCGGATTGGTTGAGGCAAAATTAGCACCATTTTTAATGATAAGAACTTTTATTGAATCTTCCTGTTTGTATCTTCTTGGCAAAGCTGCAAACAGTCAGGAATCATCTAGAGAAAAAATAAGATTTAACCAAACAATTAATGGCCATGTCCACCTTTCTACATAACTTTTGATATAATGAACTGCTCCCTCCCCCAGCCCCAACTGCATTAGTATTATTCACAGAAAGTCCCCCGATCATTACTTACCATGCCTCTCTCCTTCGCCGCACTGTCCCGGCCCTCTGCTTGCATGGAACTGCAAGCAGGGGGGCGGGACCGGCAGCCGTGTCCGTGATTGGCTTAGAGGCAGCCAATCACGGACGCGGCTGCCGGAAGTTCAGAACGGCAGAGGAAAGAGGCATGGTAACAGCACTTTCTGTGAATAATACTAATGCGGTTGGGGCTGTTGGACAAAGCAGTACATTATATCAAAGGGGTTTGTAGCTAGGGGGAGGGAGACAAAATCGAGAGGGAGGGGGGGAGGGCTGAACTGCACATGACATTTTTCTCCTGGAGGGGAGACAAGAGGCAGACTTATATGGACTCTGCAGTACTCCTGCTGGCCAGTTTTTGGGACTTCGGAGGGGGATTACAGGAGAACCATTTGGAGCTGGGATGTGAGGTAAGGATTTTTACACACTACATAGTGGGGCCAGTAGTGGGTTAAATTATAGTTTGGGGGGTGGACATGCCCTTTAAAGGATAACTATACTTTTAAAATTAACTGTTTAAAAATGTACCTGGGGCAGGGAGGTAGGATTGCCAGGTTAGTCCCGGACCATTCCTGTATTGCTGAAGCCAGGAGGAAGACTGGCAGAATCATTTTCTTTGGGCTGGTGCTCCTCACAGAAACAATATTGGGATTTAGGAATTACCAATCCTATATCCCTGTCCCAAGTACTTTTCAGTTTAACTGTTTTTTAAATAAACTTTATACACACGATTTGTTTCCTTTAAATTGTACAATTTTAATATTTGTGGAGCTCCAACATTAGCATTATATAGTTATTGGGAGCAATAACATATTGTACTTCCAATAAACTATTATATACTCGTTTCTCGTACAGTACATTATGGTTATTATATATGGATTTGGAATAACAGAGCATGGGAATGAATACTTTAGCAAACAATTATCTATGTCTTTCCATGCCATCTTATCTTCATATACTTTTAATTTACTTTTGTAAAATCAAAAGGGGGAGGATCACATGAAGTACTAGAGCAATTCAAATTTTTTTTTTTTTAATTGCAGCATGGTTCACTATCTACTACAGTGTATTGACATACTTTTACAGTATATAAAAAAGGGTGAATAGTTTAAACATAATATAACTGCTTATATTGTATGTGTGTAGTAATTTAATAATTACCTTGTTGATGACTTATCTTATCCCCTAGCAGTATGTTAGAGTGTCCTCAGATACCCCATCCAATGTGCTTTACCAGCTGATGACCGAACAGTGGGGTCTGGAAGTGCCAAGTCTTTTGATTTCAGTAACAGGGGGCGCTAAGAACTTCCGCATGAAAATGAGACTGAAAAATATATTTCGCCGGGGGCTAGTGAAAGCAGCACAAACAACAGGTGAATTTTTTTTTCATTCAAGACACAACAAAAAATTATTGTTTTATAAGATATTTTGAAAATAAAATATAAATTATAAATATGCACCTCTTAACAATTGAACACAAGGAGTATGACCAAAATTAGACAATAACGTAAAAAAAAAAAAGAATAATATTTGACGCTGAAGGGCAAGTTCATTAAGTGGAAAATTGCATATAGGTAAATCACCACCTAAACTGCAATATTTAGAAAGCTAAGAGATATAAGACTAATCTGAAATGCTGACTGATGTATTGTTACCCATTTCCTGGTTCTTCCAGTTAGCAGCTTCCTGTCATGGATGTGACAGGTGACATTAGAGCCAATGACTGAATGCCGTTCCCCGAGCTGCCGCCTCGAGCATGTGCAAGCTTGGAGAGGAGGCAGATAGGGGGTAGAGTAACAATTTACTGCATAACAGGTTAGTCCTTAATCTCTCATATTTTTTATTTGAGTGGTAAACATGCCATTTAATGTTACATAGGATTTCTATTCTAATTTAACACCGCTGTATATACATGCTGGCTTATTTTATGTAAAACTCAAAGGATTACAGTTTACTGCTTCTGTTTTTGATGATTATTGTGTTTAATACAATATATATTAATACAATCATATTTCTATAAAATCTATATAACTTACCAGGTGCCTGGATTATTACTGGCGGCTCACATGCTGGTGTAATGAAACAAGTTGGCGAAGCAGTAAGAGACTTTAGCATAGGGAGCAGTAGCAAAGACAATGACATTGTTACCATTGGTATTGCTACATGGGGAATAGTTCACAACCGTAACAGCCTGATATCTTCAACAGTAAGTACTGGCCTTTGAAGCACACATTTGTACATTACCAGTTAACTGTTTTTTCTGCATAAATCATAAAACATAAGCTTCTTTCAGAATGTTTTTCAGCTAACAATCAAACTAGTTATATACATGTTTACATTTTGTTTGTATTACTGGCTTTTCCCGATTTTCATATTGTTTGTAGCTAGGATCCAACCATAAACAAATATATTGTTAGAGATTTCTCAGATCCCTTCAACTATTAGGCAGGTGTTGACCTAGAAAAAAGTACTTTCAAAGAATAAGGAACAGTAGAATATTAATATAATCAGATTTAGATTAACGATTGTTAATCAATCTATCCAAACTGGATTTTTCTAAGGAGCCCCATAAAGACAGGCTGCTTGGCAGTAGCCAGTTGCTTCTCAACATCATTTCATCATTTATCAATCCAGCAGGTCAGATCACTAAACAGTTTCTGCAGATGCCTCCACGCACACTAAATTGTTCTAATTCTTGTGAATTTTATCACTGTTTGCAATGTTCCCCTTTCAACTCATCGCCCAATCACCAAAATCACTGTCTTTCAGTAGCATGGTAGATATGTGCCTACCATCATATATTTTCAGTATTTTTTTTTAACATTTAACAATTTTTTTTTACCTAAACTTGTTAAGCATTTTAATGAACTATTTAGCAATAAGGAAAAGCAGAACATTCATAACTGGTTGCTTAAATTGTAATATTTACTCTATCAGACAAGTAAACTACTTAGATGACCTTGTAAGTGTCTGATCCAGAGGTGCAGCAAATGAGGAATGGTGAAGAAGTGACTGCAGGATTTGCTGTAGCTAAAGTTGTTTTACTCATTCCACAAGTTTGTCTTTGATTAACTACTTATGAAGGGAATCAGAGCAGCACATCATTTTAATATGTTTCAAGTGTATCTTGCTTGTTTTGCTTAGACTCTGTATCTCCCTCCTACTCTTAACTGTTTCCTCATTGCATCTGACATGAATTTCTGTATTTCATCTTGCTGTGTAATGCAATCAACTCCTTGCATTTAGAAGGTCCAGGACACCTTGCTGTTATATATCTATTAGGACACATTGCAGGGTGTATATTCTTGTTCAAGTCATTCTGAATTAGGAAAGCCTGTTGAATGGCTAGTGAAACGTCTTTAAGAACTAAACTTCAAATCCAGTTGATCTAACTGAATACCACAGAAAATTTAAGAGGAACTTTGATTTTTTTTTCCGGTTAACAAACATTAAATAGTATATTATTGGAATGTGTGTGCCACCTTGCTGTTATTTAACTTCTGTAGTATTGGTCAACATATAATGATTATACCAGTTACTTAAGTACGTTACTGCAGTCATTAAATACTGCATTTTTATTAAAAAGTCTCTAAAGGCTAATAGTCTTTAAAGGCTCGTATACACGGTCATTCTGGTGTTGTTTGTTAATCCGCATTGGGTTGTGCATCCCTAGTGGTCCAACCCAGCAGATCATGGGATGACACCTGACCAAATGGCTGCACATGTGCGATTATTGTACGTAACAGCCCTTTGTCATGTGCATGTTGCCTGTTAATATGCCAGACTGCATGTGCCAAGTCAACCGCATGTACAAGACTAATTCTTGACTGACATTTAAACACACATGCTAGAAAGTTGAAGAGATTTCAGCAAATTTTGACAATTATAAAAAAAACTGCTATGAATTAAATGTTAGCAGGCTTGCAGGTGACCCCTTTTACCATAACACATACCGGTACAAATATATATTGAAGCAGAAAGAAGATTCACCCATCGTGTTACATGTGATGTGGGGTTCACAATATTATTTGGAGTGCGACACTCAGCTTCTTACTTTCTGTGATATTGCTGGTTCCCAAGGGAAGAACCCACGAGGTGTCTGCACCCACAAGTTGGAAAGAGTGCACCTCCACCATTGTTTACCTGTTGACCCATCGTAAAAACCCTCAACTATGGCTTACAGATCATTTTAAAAAGATTAAAAGGCACTCTCGTATAGCTGAATGACACTGGTGCAAGAGTAACAACAACAACAAAAAATAAATTTTAGCATTTAAAAGTGCCATTTATTGGATCAGAAGTTCTTTGTCCCAAAACAGCTCTTCAAAGTATTTAACTCTCTGCTCTGTCTGCCTCCTCCCTGTTTATCGGCTGATGAAATAGCCTCATATTTCACAGAAAAAATTGCAACATTAGAAATGACTTTCCTGCACACTCTAGCTCCTCTCTACAGCTTCCAACCACTACCATTCCACCGCCTAACCTCCTTTCATTGTTCACCCCCTTCATCTATACCTCTTCCACTGTACTATCTAGCCTCCCTTCATTGGCTACTCCCTCTTCTTGCCCCTTAACGAGAGAGTGACATTTTTTAGAATCCTTCCTTTTTTGTTCAATGTACTATAGCTGTACTGGCAACAACGTGGAATCCTTCTTTGTTACAGAATCTATTACTTACATATACTAAATTCAACTTATTAGAGAAAAATCTTTCAATGTATAGGTGTTCTGGGGAGAAACTCTTTCACATTAGGTTTTAAAAAAAAGTTTAGTTCTCCTTTAAATCTGTAATAAATTATATTCATTATTTTCATATATGTTTATACTAGAGCAGACGTGCCTAACACCTAAATCACATGCAGCATTTGTTGCATGTGGGTACTGTACGTGCTAAGTAAGTCTCTGTAGGAAAAAAAGTCTAGGAGTAAGGATTAACCTACACTAGTGTGATTTTTTTTTAAATATTTTCAAATAGTATCGACCATTGCTATTTTGGATGCGTTGCAATTTGCACATCCATTTCCATGTGATCCACATTTATTTGCGCAAACGCACCATAACAAAAATGGGCAAATCGCACTGAAATCGCTCACACGTTCGCTTCCTGTGCGTTGTGTGGCCTTGCCCTTAAGCTGGGTACACACAGTAAAATTAATAGCAGATGACAGATTTCATTAGAATCTGTCTGTAATCATCTATAATAAGCCCTAAACACATTATATAACTTGTATATATGGAGAATGTTAATGTGACCAGCAGCTGCTATCAACTCCCTTTTTTAAAGTATAGGGGGTGATAGAAATTTTTGGTCACAGGCAAAAGATCTTGTGGCTGATAGAGATGTACGAAACAGTTGAGTTTCAATTTTTGAAAATCGTCTACTTTGATTTTCGCAAATCGTCTACTTTCGATTTTCGAAAATCATCTACTTTCAATTTTCAAAAATTGTCTACTTTCGATTTTGAAAATCACCTATTTTCAATTTTCAAAAATCATCTACTTTCAATTTTTGATAATTATCTACTTTTCATTTTGATAATCATCTACTTTCGATTTCGATAATCATCTACTTTCGATAATCATCTACTTTCGATTTTGATAATTATCTAATTTCCGATGAAAATCGAAAACTCTGAAAATTTGGTTTTGTAAATTCTGGGAGTTCCAATAGTTTCGGCGGGACTTCAAAACTGGGTTCTTTTAGAACCCACAGTACATCTCTAGTGGCTGATAGTGGTTTTTCATCGGCTGCAGGATCAGAGATTTCTCCGGCACATACAGCTGATGAAAGGTCAGTCCCTTTGGGTCCGATGCAATCAGATTTTATTGGTGTTACCCAGATTTACAGCATAGTAGATATTTATAAATCGTATTGGGAAACCCACCATATTGCATTGATAGCTTCCAGTGACCTATTTCCAGGCTAGAAATCACCTCAGACTTCTCAACTTTTGTAGGATTTACGGCAAAACCCTTTTCGCCGTGATATATGGCAATATTCGGTTTAGCCACCAGTTATCGACGCTGTATAGATTGTGCTAAACTCAGTTCTGATAAAAATGCGGTCGATAACAGTGGTGAAAACGCAACCAACATTTATAAATATGTCTCTTTTTTTTTTTTCTTGCAAAAAAAAAAATGGTTAGGCCTCATTTAAAATAAGCAGTGCTGGGGCGAGGCCAGGACCTGCTGCTGGATGGAAGCAACTTGCTGAGCTCCTCCACCAGCAAACTTGGAAAGCGGGGATAAAGTGACACCCAGACCAAACCGGACCCAGAAATTGCAGCCGGAACATCGGGGCAGCATTATGACTCGGGGGGAAAAAGTAATAAGACCAGCAACAATAAACTTCTATCCGGCAAAACGAGGAAGCGGGGATAGCAAATCCCTGGAACACCATGAAAAAGAAGTGAGGCACCATGCAACAGAGGATCACCACCCTCACCAAAAACAAACATAAAGGAACATAACTCTTTTGAAGCTCTAACATCACAAATGGAGTTTACAAACTCCCCTGAGCATTCATCATCACCACTGATTGTGGAACATAATAATATACACAATACTCCAAAAGGAGAGACCAGACAGAAAGAATCTGTTTACAACCTGGAATCATTTCCAGATTCCCAGGAACCAATTACAACCACAATCTTAAAAGACTTACTCATATCACAATCCAGAGCCCTGATGGCTGACTTCTCCATATTGTTTCAGGAGATTAAAAAAGACATACAGGCTATAGGAGAACGCACAGACCATATGGAAACCAAATTCAGTGAATTTACAGAGGAATATAACATACTGGTTGACTCACACAATGAATTGGAAAACAATGTCTCTGCTATGTGTGCTAAATTAACTGACCTTGAAAACAGATCCAGAAAGAACAATATAAAGCTGAGAGGGGTACCTGAGTCAGTTAAAAATGACCAATTATTGGAATATACATTGGAATTCTTTAAACTGTTATTGCCAGATGCAACTGAACTTGATTTGGTTATAGATAGAATCCACAGACTCCCTCCATTATCACATGGTTATTCTTATCATTTATAGTGCAATATCGCTTAGATAACACTAATACAATTAACATTTAAAACTTTCATTACATTGTACTAAGCTTTGGGCATGGTGAGACAGTGGTGGATAAATATATCTTTCTCCCTCATTTCTTTACTAGGAGGAGACATAGTAAAAGACGGAGGTTTCTTCTATATAAGTTATCCTTTTTTCTTTATCCTTTTTCCTTTCTCTTTAATTTAGGACCTATCATCAATATACCCTTTCCCAGTTAACGTTGTTTTGTGTATGTAGAAGGTTTTTTCGTTCTCATCCTATTTTCTGATAGGATAGTAGTAATTTGCTCTACTGAAGGTATCTTTGAGGTTCCCCATATCAGGTGATTAGTTGTTTCATTATAATCATAGGTGCAGGGCCGCCATCAGACTTTCTGGGCCCCATACTGGGTACATTCTGGGCCCATAGCCGAACCAACTCACCAGTCCATACCTCCCAATATTTAAAACGCAAAAGAGGGACCCATGGGGAAAGAGAAGCGGCAAATGCGGTTATTTCCCCAATCACTTTGTTAAGACCAACGCCCACTTTGTTAGGTTACACCCTTTAAAGATAGCCATTATTCCCTTTTACATTGTTGCCCAATATTAATATGTCAACTAGAATTAAGCCCGTTAAATTAACAGGCGCGAGACATGCTCTACCTCCTCCCGACCACACACAGACCGGTAAATATCAAAGTACCCGTGTGCCCGCACACTCACTTAAGATGCCCTCATCCAATGGGCACAGCTCGGTAAATTAACATACCCCAATATACTCGAGATAAACCGACCCGAGTATACCGGCACACCACTTTTTACCTCTACAAAGGTGTAAAGTGATTGACTCGAGTTATCAAACCAAGGGTAGAAAATAGGACCACAACTGCCTTCGATTCTGTATTGTTTTAAGGCTTTAGTTGCCCTAATTGACAGCAGAATTCCCATACAGTAATCCCCTACAGTAATAGCCAAATCCAGTATGGTTTTACTGTATGGGACTACTGTATGGGAATGCTGCTGCCATTTAAAGGGCACTAAAGCCAAACAATACAGAATCAGAAGGCAGCAATAATTTCATCTTCCTTCTGATTCTATTGTTTTTAGGCTTTAGTTGCCTTAAAGAACATCAGAAGTCCTATACAGTAATAACCATACTGGATTTGGCTATTACTGTATGGGTCTTATGTCCATTTAAAAGGCAACTAAAGCCTCATTCCTTGGCACTCCAGATGTTTGGAAACTACACCTCCAGCATGCTTTGGTTGCTGGGAGTTATAGTTTCCAAACATCTGCAGTGCAAGGAATAAGCCACTGCAGGAATTACTCTAACTTGCCCCCCTCTGAGTCCCACAGTTGCCTTCTGCTACCTGCTCACATGTTCCCCTGCAGGCTGCTCTGGATCCTCTTCTTCTCCCTCGGCGGCCATATGCTCCACGTTCCTCGCTGGCTTACGTACTACTTTAGCTTTAGGTTGCCCTGTAATATGAGACAGGCAGAATCCCATACAGTACAATCCCATACAGTAATAGCCAAATCCAGTATGGTTATTACTGTATGGGACTACTGTATGGGAATGCTGCTGTCCCATTTAAGGGCACTAAGCCAAACAATACAGAATCAGAAGGCAGCAATAATTATCATCTTCCTTCTGATTCTGTATTGTTTTTAGGCTTTAGTTGCCCTATAAATGAACATCAGAGTCCTATACAGTAATAACCATACTGGATTTGGCTATTACTGTATGGGGATCTTATGTCCATTTAAAAGGCAACTAAAGCCTCAGTCCTTTGGCACTCCAGATGTTTGGAACTACACCTCCCAGCATGCTTTGGTGCTGGGAGTTATAGTTTCCAAACATCTGCATGGCAAGGAATAAGCCACTGCAGGATACTCTACTTGCCCCCCTTCTGAGTCCCCACAGTTGCACTTCTGCTACCTGCTCACATGTTCCCTGCAGGCTGCTCTGGATCTCTTCTCTGCTCGGCGGCCATATGCTCCACGTTCCTCTGCGTGGCTGACGTCACTACTCTGCGCCGGCCTCACTCCGGCCGCGAGGGGAGTGACGGTCAGCCAGCAGAGAGAATGCGGCGCGTGGGCCCCAGAGCAGGAAGGTTGACTCGAGGTAAAACCAAGGACTCTTTTTAGGCTATTATTTCGCTGAAAAATCTCGGTTGTTTATCTTGAGTATATACGGTACCTTTAAGCCAAAGCCCCCCAGACTGGATGCCATATTAGACCCATCTTATATTATAACAAGTAGTGTTGCTTTAAAACATATTTCTATGATATATCACCCTTCTCCATGCTCAAATCCTTACAACCTACACCACTTGTGGCACTGGCTGGGAAAAAGGCTGCCACTATTGCCAACAGCTGGGCAGCTCCACAACTCTGTCTTGCCTATAGCCATATGTCTATCTCAGATTGCAAGATCCACACCACCATCTCTATCCTTGTCTATATCCTGAGAATCGGATGGGTGTGCTGCAATGTAACACAGAGATGGCAAGAGATAGAATTTGGCATGGGCAGGATAAGGATGGTGATGACTGTGACGTTGCCATACTGCTACGTGACACAAATTCTCTATCAAATGCTTATATCCATATCCCATCTCAGTTGGAGCTGCCATAGGCTATGGACCGAGATGGAGATATGTGACAGAGCGGAGATATGCTTTATAGGCAGGATAGAGATGCTTGGAGCTGCCCCATGTGCTCCAGCGGGTAGGTGTAATATAGCCAGACCCCGTATTAGGCTATTACCTACACCAACCCATGTGCAGTGCATCCTTATAGAGAATGCAAACAAGGCATGCTGGGAGGGTGTAGGATACTTAATCATTGGAAGTAGTACAGGGTTTCCATAATGCTATATAGTGTTTCGGCCCCAGCAGCCCCATAGAGGAAGTTTGTCAGTCCCTGTACCAGCAGTTGAGACAGAGGGTAAAACAATGGCCCCCCATGGCCTCTATCACAATCAGAAAGGGGATCAGTATACATTACAGTTCTCCCTCTGCTCTTATGGAGATCACACACAGAAGATAAAGTTCAGGGAGGGGGTGTGAGGGGGTTGGAGCCCCATAGAAGAACACACCATGTTTGCTTCTCTATCTAGGAAGGGAGTTCGCATAGTGGCTGAATTCAGATTCAGAAAAAAATGTTTTCTTCCTTTCACTCTCTGGGCCCTTTCAAGTCGGGCCAATACCCGGAGTATCCCCCTGCTACCCACTGATGGCCGGACCTGCAGTACGGTGTGATTAGATTTTGTCCTTTTGTGAAGGGTGGGAAAAGGTTCATGTTTTATGTTCAGCAGGGCTAGTGTAGGATTTTGTGTTCAATACTATTGTTTAGTAAATCTATTGATTAAAATAGAACACTTGTACCAAACTCTTTTTTAATTCTGGGGCATGTCAACCATAAATGTAAGGGTCCACCTGGATGTGGTCACTCCTAACTCCAGCACTAAGGGGCGAACAAGTTTCGAACCATCTATGTAACAGGTGGGATGCCTATAGAATCTTAATGCTATTTTTTTATTAATCTACCAGGTTGAATAGGACTTAGGGGCATATTTATTATATTAACGCGTAAATCGCGGTACCAGCGATTATCAAGGCCCGAAAACGGCCGCCGAAAAGTAACGAAGCGTTACCTTTCGCGCCGATACTTACGTTACCGCCGCTCTATTTATAAAGCGGCGGGGGGGTAGGTTAGGTACTGGTTTGTCGGACGGCTCTATCGCGTGTTTTAATTCGCCACCTTGTAAGGGGCGAAGTCAGCCGATACTAACCTCCCGCGAGCTGGGACAGGGGGCTGGGCAGGCAACCCGCGGCGCGGTGGTAGCACCCGCCCGGGAGACACGCCCACCCGCCACACCCCCGCAGGCGGCCAGCGGCGGACCACCCGCCGCCGCAGCCAATTCCCAGCGGCCCCTCCCAACCCGTTCCCGTTGCGGCAATATCGGAGACGGGGAGGCTAGGAGGGGCCTGCGGGAGGGGGCCGCAGGCAGTTGTCGCGGGACCACCCGCCGCGCACCCCCTACCCGGGCAACCACTCCAAAGCCCCCCGCCCAGTCGCTCCGGGGAGGGGACGGGAGGGGGGAGCCGGCTGGGGGGGGAGTGGAGGCCTCCCTCCAGCGGGGCACTGAGAGAAAGGGCCTTTTGGGTGGCTTAGGGGGTCCGCAGCTCGAAACGGGGACCCCCCCTACCCGGCCCTTATAGGGCCCTTGCGGCACTTACAAGTTGCCCTTGCGGCTCTGACACGAGCCTTTTGGGGCTTAAGGGGTTCACCGCAGCTCGAAACCGGGACCCCCCTCCCCGGCCTTAAAGGGCCCTTTGCGGGCACTGAGAAGTGCCCTTGCGCTCTGAGAGCCCTTGGGGCTAGGGGTCCCGCAGCTCGAAACAGGACCCCCTCCCCGGCCCTTGTAAGGGCCCTTGCGGCATTACACGTGCCCTTGCGGCACTATAAGTGGCCTTTGGCGGGGGTCCCGCAGCTAGAACAGGGACCCAGTGCGGGCTATTAAAAAGAGCCCTTGGGCGAAGTCTCGGGCTGGCGACACCAACACATATCAATCAGGTCGCCGATGCCAAGCAGAACTCACTGCGGCCGCCAGTTCTGATTGGTTAATGTTAAAGCAAGTATTCAAATTGACCAATCAGAAAGGATTATGGATTTTTGCAAAACTATATAAAGAGGAGCTTCCGCCGCGGAACTCAGATGCCCATCGCAGTAGATGGCGAAATGAAAGAGAAAGAAGCGGCTGGCCCATCGGGCTCCGTGAGGCCGGGCAGGGTTGACAGCGGGCTCACTGGCGGCTCAGTGAGTCTGGCTGGCATCGGCGACCTGTAGTGGAGGTTGTGGTCGCCAGCCCGAAAGACGTCGCGTCGGCATTCAAGACGCCGGCAAACATGCATCGTTTGAGGTCGCCGGCGGCCCGCCGGGGGTGACCACTTGGCTGGCCGCAGGGTACCTCTCGTGGGTCGGCGGCCTCGGCGGAGCTGGTGGATGTCGACGGGACTGGAGGAAAGAAGACGTGTCGCCCAGGGTCTTTTAAGAGAACCGCATGGGCGGTCCCGGTTTCAGCTGAGGGGACACCCCCGCCAAAAGGAATGTCAGGCCGCAAGGGACTTGTAAGGGCCGGGGAGGGGGGGTCCGGTTCGGAGCTGCGGGGGGACCCACCTCTAAGCCCCCAAAAGGCCCTTCTCAGGGGCCCAGTGGAGGGAGCCTCCACCCCCCCAGCGGCTCCCTCCCGTCCCCTCCCGCGGGAGCTGCGGGGCGGGGGGCTGGAGGGGTGGCAGGGGAGGGGGTGCGAGGCGGGTGATAGCGACGAACCACATGCTGCGGCCCCTTCCCGGGCAGCCGCATCCCTCCTAGCCTCCCCGTTCCGAGATTGCCGCAGTACACGGGGACGGGTCTGTGAGGGGCATTGCTGGGAAGAGGGCGGCGGAGGCGGGTGTCGCGCTGCTGCCGCCGCGGGGGGGGTGGGCGGGGGGTAGGGTAGCAGCGTAGGGAAGGGATTTTAAGTCCCGTACGGGCGAATACTAACAGTTATCGCCGCGAGGGGCTTAAAATTATTACCGCGCACATCGCGGCCGCGATGGATCGCGGGAGCAATAGGTCGCCGCTATTAAATACGCCTCAGCGCTATTTTTCGCGGCACGCGATGTGCCGGCGGTAATTTTTGTTGCGATGTACACATCGTTCTCCTTTATAATAGTGCCCCTAGACCACTTTGAATGTTATAATTAATGCATTGTCGTAACCAGATCATTGTCTTGGGAAAATTTGCAATTTAAATCATCCATCCCGGTTTTTTCAGCTGCGGGACCCACTGCCAAGGCCAATGGCTGTCTGTGCCGATGATGGCCCGTTCGGACGGGTCGGGGACAGGGGGTTCCCTGGTTCCGGAGCTCGGGAACCCCCTAAGCCCCAAAAGGCAGGCCTTTGTTTCAGGGCCCCGCTGGAGGTGGAGCTCTTCACCTATCGCCCCAGCGGCTCCCTCCCGTCCCCTAATACGCCCGGGAGCAGCCGAGGGGCGGGGGCTTGGAGGGGTTGGTCGGGGAGGGGGGGCGCGCCGGGGTGGATCTGACCACACTGCTCAGCGGGCCACCTTCCGGCAAGCCCCTCCAGACCTTCCGTTCGTCAGATTGCCGGGAAGGGGAACGCCCAGTGGTTTGGAGGAGGGGCTGCGGGAAGCGGCGGCGGCGGCGGGGTGGTCGCCGCGTGAGCCGCACGCCCGCGAGGGTGGTGTGGTGTGTGCCGTGGGTATAGTGAGCAGCGTCGGGAAGGAGTTTTTAAGTCCATCTCGTGCGGCATAACTATACAGTATCGCAGCGAAGGGAGCTTATAAAATTAAGCCCCCCCCCCCCCCGCCCCACCCCCCCCCCCCAGCAATCGCCGCGTGCGCTCGTGGTATCGCGCGGGAACGAGGCGCTCCCGGTCTAAATGGGCGATAGCGCTTTTCGCGGCCGCGATGGATTAGTGGTATTTATTTTTGCGCTAAACATGCTGTTTCTTATAAATAGTGCCCCTTAGAATTTTGATGTTATATTAATGCATTGCACCATGTTCTGGGAAAATTGCAATTAAATCAATATCCCACTTGGACAAACATACCAGTTTCTCAAATTGATCATTAGCAATAAGAGTTTGTAAAATTTAGATATCAGTTGGATGATATTTCTCTTAAATGAAAGTTCTATCCGTACGTTATTATTGTATTCGGATCTGGTTAGATTTCACTTTAGATATTTTTAATGAGGCTTGTTATTGATTAGAAATTCAGCCGGTAGCTTTCAGTACATTATATTTGTTTTATTGTCTCAAAATGGGCCAGTTCTCCTTATCTAGAAAGTCAGCGATTTGGGTTTATACCTCTCTCTTCCCATGTAGATATTTACATTATCGAAATGTTCCCCTATCGTTTACAAACAGACACGTAGGGAATAAGGTAGGTGCAATATTAGGTGTTTTGTGATTTGTTTCCATATCTAGTAGCTGCTAATTGTGACCCAATCATCTTGTGGGATACTTCAGCTTGAAAGAGATCATTTCTCAGGATTGTTTTAGGGGCAAGCCTTTGTTGAGATATTTTCAATGTTCAACCATTTTTTGTTTTCATTTGGGAACCACCATGATTTTATTTGTTCTAGTTATCTGATATGTAAAGTCTTTAAGACAGGGAATGCGATACCCCGACTGATTTTGCTTTGGCTAGATTTTCATTTTATTCTTGACCTCTTCCCCCTCCAGAAATAGGCATTAACTGTATTATTTAAAAGTCTAAAAAAGATTTTGGAATCACATGGTAGCGTTCTTGAACTATAAAGGAGTTTGGGTAATAACAACATTTTCAATATCATCTGCATATAGAGACAGTTTGTGCTCCTGTGCACCTATTTTTACTCCTTTATTAATGAATTAGTCTGATAAGTTCCGCTAGGGGTTCCAAGTCAAGGCAAAGATCATTGGGGATAAAGGGCATCCCTGTCTGACTCCATTAGAGATGTTAAAGGGTTTTGACAACATTTGTGATATATATACCTTTGCAAAGGGTTATGTAATGCCATAATGGCATCTTGTATCCAACTTTAATATTGAATTATTTAAGTTTTTCTAGGTAGAGCACACCCTACTCTGTCATACGCTTTTTCAGCGTCTAGGGTAAGTATAATGGATGTCTTATTTTTTTGTGCCCAGTTAATGATATCAATAATCTTCTAGTACTGTCTGTTAGTGTCGTATTAAATAGGATAAGTAAGATTGTAACCTATTCGCAATTATCTTCCATATATCTTTGTATCTGTATTCAGAAGTGAAATGTATAAATTCTGGATATGTTCATATCTTTGTTTGCTTTGGAAGGGTGGATTATCACTGCTTTCCAGCATTTTTTGGGATTTTTTTTGTTGGCTATGGCTAGATTGTAATTTTCTGTAGATGTGGAACTAAGATAGTAAAAGGTTTATAGTATTGTTTATATAGCCATTGCTCCGGGTGATTTGTTGTTTGGAAGCGAGAAAATCACTTTGTATATTTCTGTTTTCGTATGGCTTGTTTATCTCCTGGAGTTGAAAGTTTGTTAGGGAGGGTAGATTTATCTTTTCCAAAAGGTTCTAAATCCTTTGTTTTAGGGGTATTACAATCGGGTTGGTCATTAAGGTTGTATAATGTTTCATAATAACGAGCGAAACTCATCAGCTATCCTTTGTGGATATATATTTGTCCTGTTATCTATATATGTGAGATTTTGTTTTATTTATTTTGGCTTTGAATCTGTTCGCTAGGTACTGCTAGCTTTAGGGGCTTGTATGTAAAAATCAGCTTTTAATCTTGTAGCAGGTTGTCGTATTTGTAATGATCTAGGTTGATAATGTTTTTTAATCTGTTTTACCCTTGAAGTTTTCTTTGTTAGGACATTCTTTATGTTTCTTCTGATTCTTTCAATTTTTATTACATGAGTTCTTTTTTCAATCTTATTTTTTTTTGTGTAGCTGCGATTTGATTAGTGTTCCTCTGAGGTATGCCTTATGGGGTTCCATATCGAGAAAGGTTGAGCTAGGTTGTTATCATTGTATAAAAAATAGTTTTCTAATTCTTGGTAACTGTTGTTGTGTCTCAGGGTTAGCTAGTAGATAGGGGTTGAGTCTCACACTGAACCGATGAAGCATTGATATCTTCTTGTTAATAATCTCTACGGTGCATGGTCTGAAATTATTCTCACATGAATTTTGCTGGATTTGATGTTTATAAAGTCCACTTATCTGTAGCAATCATTATCTCGAAAAAACAGTTATGTGTAATCTCTTTATTAGGGTTTAGGACCGACCATGCATCATACAGCTCCTCTTTTTTAGTGTTTCGTAGGTCCCTTCTGCGTTTTATGTGTTTCGCTGAGTGGGTATCTCTTTCTCTATCATATGTGTGGTTGTAATCTCCGCACAAGATTAACTTGTTGTTTCGAGTAAGTGTATCTTTTGTATTATTTTGGGATAAACCTAATTGTTTGGTGTTAGGTGTTATAAATACATGCTAGGTGTATATGTTTTTGTTGTTATTTTGCAGTCTGGATTATATACCTTCCGTTTTTGTCTATTATTTGTTCCTCTCCTCATATGCAACTGAACTTTTGATTGCTATTGCAACTTTTTTTATTCGTAGTGGAAGCTTTATAAATTGTTGGATATAATTTGTGGTTTATCAGATTTTCATTTTGTGCAGTTAAAGAGTTTCCTGGATACATAATATATCGCTTATATAAACTGGCTTCTTTCCACATGGGGTGCCTTTTTACGGGAGTGTTAAGCCTTTACATTGTAAGTGATTATTTATATTCATAGTGTTAATTTTTTTTGGGTTCTGCTTATTATCTATATGATTCCTTTTTTTCTTCTCTCCTTCAAAGGGGTCTTAGGATTTTTAAAACTTGTTACACACATTGCCCAACATCATTATCTTGAGAGTGAATCCCACTAGTCACCATTTATATTGACAGTTGTTAGTAACATTCTTATCCTCAGTACAATACACACAACAAACAGTATAAAACATTTCAAACTTATAACCTGATTATCACATGGGGGATTTGAGTCGCCATGTATCAAAGGATAATGGGGGTATTAAAAGTATTTGGGCCAGGTACTTGAGTATTATTGCGATTGAGTATTTGACAACCCATAATTTAACATTGAAGAGAGTGTTCGTATCAACCAATTGTATCAGAGAGAGGAGACGGAAAAAAAATAAAAAAATTTTAGCAACCTTTGCAAGTCTTGGAGTATCAATTTACTATAAGCTTTACCACATTGAAGTTCCCATCTTTCTCTTTCCTTCCCTTTGTTGAGGAATGAATGTTTTGTGTTTTGCTCTTTTTTTCTTTCTGTGACATGTCCAATATTTGCTTTAAGAAAAAAAAAAAAACACCTTAGCAACCTTTCCTATTTTCCTCCCTCTGCCCTTCTTTTGACCTTCTATTCTCTCTTTCCAGTATTATTTCCAGGATTGGCTTTTAAGAGCATTCTTTCAATTCTGTATTATGTGTGTGGGAGATCTTTCCTGTTGTGTGTGGTTTTTTCGTTTGTGGTTACTGGGCTGACAATCCCCCACTTTGGAGTAGTGCTGTGGCCGCGTTGTTATCGGTTTCATGTGTGAGGAATTCCCATAGTAATTATTAGGTTAGCTGGGAATCCCCATCTGTATTGGATTCTCCTGTCTCTAAAATTTTGTGGTTTCGCATATCTCTTCTTTGTTGCAATGTCTCAGGTTGCAAACAGTGTAGATTTGTATATCTTGGAACTTTTTTGGTATGGTGATTCCTGCTCTTCTGATTTCAGAAGTCTGTCTTTTATGGAGTAGAAATGCAAGTCTCTAGTATTAATCTCTAGGGGCGCTAGGGGGCGAGCCCCTAGAGATGTAGGCTGAATGTATATGAAAATGTTTTATTTAACATCTGAAAAAAAGGAATAAAAATTTAATGTTAAAAAAAAAATAAAATAAGCAGTGCTGTTTTGGAATACTGCATTAAAAAAACAGGGAGCTGTAAAGGATTTAGAGGAGGGCAACAAAATAAAAAAGGGCTATGGAGGAGCTTGACTATGAAGATGAAGGTAACTTATTGCAATTTATAAAATGTAGGACAATGTGAATTTGTATATTTATCTACCTGATTATTTAGAAATGGATACATAATATAGTTGCTTCTTTTACTTGTTTTTGTTTTCTTTTATGTGGAACAAACAGATTAATGTGTTGACTAGACCATAAATGGTATGCATAGACACACAGATGCAGACAAGTAACTCCATCAATCTACTTTATTAAACTAAATGAATACAGAGCACACAGTGTTGGACATTACCGTACACGCTGCTTATTTATATACTGATGTTCTGTGAGAAGCTCACAAGAACAAGCATCCTGAAAAATACACAATATTTTGGTCATTAAGGAGTTTACCAAATTGATTTAGGTAGAAAGCCTGAATTACATTTCATTTATACATTCATACATTTCTGTTTTTGAACATGGAGTATACATGTGGAGAGATTTTTATTGCTATAGTCTGTGTTTTTATATGAGCCTTCTTTTGATGATAAGTTTCTTTGCCTATGTACAGGGAGCTTTTCCAGCTGAGTATCTTTTAGATGAAGAAAACCAAGGAAATCTGTCATGTCTGGACAATAACCACTCACACTTTATTTTGGTGGATGATGGAACAAATGGGAAATATGGGGTGGAAATACTTCTGAGGGCAAAGCTGGAGAAGTTTATTTCAGAACAAACCAAGGAAAAAGAAGGTATATTAAAATGCAAATGCGAATATTTATATTTGATGCAATATTAGAACATTCATTTAGGAATATGCTTTAAGAAGTAAAATTATATGTAGAGATAGATTAAATAAATGGTGCACTCTATTGGAAATGTACACTTTCATACCCAAATGCAAGATTTTAAAGGGGAACTGTGGTCTCCCAACAAGTTGAGTTTAAATGAAAGGCCAGTTTCCTACCTTTAAAACGAGCCATCAACCACCTCTCTACGTGCTCCACAGCCCAAGATATAAAGAAATGACTGACCAGAAAGTTAATGGGTGGGAGGCTGACGTGACATTCCTGAGGCTTCTCCTGCACAGTGCCGCCGGCGAGCACAGCCTCAGGTTCCCTCAGTTTGTGAGGGAGACAGAGGAAGGTCCTCCTCCTCTCTGTCTGTGTGGAAGACCTGACAGAGAAGGTAAGGGAATCTACAGCCCCCTTCTCTCTCTATGTTCTCACTCTGCTGAAAAGGCTATTCCACATAGTTTTTTTTTTTTTGGGGGGGGGGGGTTAGGTGTGTGTCAGAGTGGCCCACAGCACCTGTGAGCGGGTGGGACTTAGGCACCCATGAGTGGGCGGGGACATGGCACCCGTGAGTGGGTGGGACCATGACACCCGTGAGTGGGCGTGGCCCGCACCCGCCACATGTAACATATAACATAGTAATTAAGGTTGAATAAAGACATTCGTCCATCAGTCCAACCTATTCACTTTTTTTTTTTTAACCCTACCTAACAGTTGATCCAGAGGAAGGCAAAACCCCAGCTAAAAAGGGGGGGGGAAATTCCTTCCTGACTCAAACGGCAATCGGAAAGTAATCCCTGGATCAACCAGATCTATATGCATTAATACCAGTAATTCTCAATATTTTTTAGTTTTAGAAATATCCAGGCTTTTTTAAAGTTATTCATGAACTTGCCATTACCACCTCTGCTGGAAGACAGTTTCCACAGTTTTCACCGTTCTCACTGTAAAGAAAACCTCTCTAACTTGAAGATGAAATTCTTTCTTCCAACCTTAAAGGATGTCACACGAGTCCTCTGATAGAGCCTATTAGTGAACAATGCACCAGAGAGTTACACTGGATGGGAATTATATATTTGTATAAGGTTATCATGTCCCACGCAACCGCCGCTTCTCTCAATGTAAACAGCCCCTAACTTGTCTAATCTGCCTGCATATTCAAGCCCCCCATTCCCTTATTATTTAGTTGCCCTTCTCTGAACTGCCTCAATTTCCAAGATGTCCCTTTGTTAGGGATTCAAAACTGCACCGCATTTCCAAATGTGGCCTTACAGTGCCTGTAAAGAGGGAGAATAAATTTTTCTCTCTTGATTCCATCCCCTCTTTATACAAGAATATCTTGCTAGCTCTAGCTGTTGTACCTGGCATTGTTTGCTACAGCTAAGTCTGTTATCTACCAGAACCCCAAAATCTTTTCCATTTCAGATGCACTTAACACAGAGTTATTTTGGTGTAGGTGGCACAGGGATTATTAAATCCCAAATGCATCACCTTACATTTATCAACATTGAATCTCATCTGCCATTCTGCTGCCCCATTTTGATAATCTATCTAGGTCTGCTTGCAGCACTTGCAATCATTGGAAGTTTCAAAGCTCTGCATAATTTTAGTGTCATCAGCAAACACAGAGACTTGCTCTCAATGCCCCTTCTAAGTCATTTATAAACAGATTAAACAGAAGCGGCCCCAGTACAGAACCCTGAGGAACTCCGCTTAGAACTTTAGCCCACATAGATGTAGCCTCCATTAACCACCACTCTCTGTTTGCGTCCAATAACAGTTTCTATCCATGAACAAATGTTTTCTTCAAGGCCAACAGTTATACATTAGTCGCCTATGTGGCACAGTATCAAAGTGGTTTGCAAATCCCAATATACCACATCCAGCCTGTGCCTGAATCTAACTTCTTACTCACTCTCATAAAAACCAATTAAATTGTCTGGCATGATCTATTCTCATAAATCCATGCTGACTACTACTAATAAGATGATCTGGAGACAAAGTCAAGGATATGATCCCTTAAAAAGTTTCATCACTTCCTACCACTGAGTTAGGCTTACAGGTCTATAGTTACCAGCTGTGAACGACTACCTTTTTTGAATATGGTACATTGGCTTTTTTCAATCCAGCGGCACATCCCCAGACAAAAGCGAATCTGAAAAGATGAGACACAGTGGTCTTGCTAGAACTGAACTAAGCTCTTTAAAACCTAGGATGAAATCCATCTGGTCCTGGCGTTTATTGATATTAACTTTGTCTAATTGATTCGTACCATATCCTCTGTATCCAAGTGAAAACTCTTCATTTCCTCCTGCAATTGTTACAATCCCTACTGTAAGGATTCTCAACAGTAAAAACCGATGAAAAAACGGTTTAGCAGATTAGCCTTTTCGGCATCTCTACAACCACCTCAGCTCCATTATTTAAGGGTCACATTCTCAGTCCTCATTTTTTTTACCATTTAAATCCTTAAAAACATCTTGGGTTGGACTTGTTGTCGGCAATCCGTGTTTCATTTCTATTTAGCTAGTTTAATTGCTTTCTTGCCTCTTTATTACAACTTTTGAAGTCCCTGTAGCCTGTTCTGTGCCTTCTGCTTTCAAAATTTTAAAAGCCTTTTCTTTTTTCCATTTCCCTTTTTACCTGAGCATTAAGCCATGCAGGAGTGGACCTAATTTTTTACACTTGTTTTCCTAAAGGTAGGTACCGATTGGAATGTTATAGTTTAATACCTTTAAAAGTGTCCACATCTGCTCAGTATCTTTACCTAGAAACAGTTCCCCCCAGTTATGGCAGGGAGCGATTCCTTTAAAAGCATAAAATTAGCTTTGCTAAAGTTAAAAAAAGTTTTTTGTTAAACAGTGCACTTTAGTTTTCTGCAACCTATATTAAATGAACTAACATATCATGGTCACTATTCCCTAAGCTTCCATTACCTTCATCTCCAAAATGAGCCGGGTTATTAGATATCACCAGATCCAACAACGCTTCTTTCTAGTAGGAACTTCTACCATCTTGAAAGAAAATTGCTCATATAGGAAATTTAAGAACTTTATACCTTTTGAGGGTTGCTGGCAGTTTCCATTACTCCAATCATTCATTCAGGTAGTTAAAATCCCTACCCATCACCGAACTGCCCCATACAGCAGCCCTTCCGCAACTGCATATGGAGATTCATTTCACTCTTCCCCGGCATTTGGCGGCTAGCTTATAACACACTCCAACAATTAATTACTACCTTCTTGCTTCCTGTACACAGTTCCACCCATAATGTTTCTGCCGCATACATTGCTCCCACCCCATCTATTCCATCTTTTAAATTTGGCTTCATTCCTGTTTACATCCATAAATTACTCTCCTCCTTTTTTAATCGCATCGTCAATCATTGTCTAAATAAGGAGAGAGTACCCTTCAATATTTACTGTCCAGCGATGTGGTGAATCATTAAGCCCACTGATTCTGCTATACCAATTACATCATACCTTTCCCTTTAACGCTATTATTTCAGTTCGCCCTGGTTTTTTCCAGCAGCAACTCCTTGCATTTGTATAACAATACATTTAGATTATCAATTGATTTACTTCCATACATGGTCGTACATGCCTCCTTATACCTCTATGCTCCCCCTCCTCCTTCTTCCCTCCGTTGTGTTACTAGCCCCCAGATCCCTAACTTCTCTATCTACCCCTGTGTAGTTTAAACGTTCCTCCCCCCCCCATACCTAGTTTAAAATCTCCTCCAACCCCCTAGCATCTTCTCCCAAAACAGTTGCACCACCACCATTGAGGTGCAATCCGTCACTACTAAAGAGCCTGTAGCCAACAGAAAAGTCAGCCCAGTTCTCTAAAAACCCAAACCCATCTCCTTACACCACTCTCTTAGCCACGCATTTATACTCCTGAGCTCCTTGTCCTCCCTAGCTAGCACGTGGCTGCCGTAGTATTCTGAAATCACTACCCTGGAGGTCCTTGCTTTTAACTTGGCCCCTAATTCTGGAAATCATTTTTAAGGACCTCACCTCCACTCTAACTTTGTCATTGGCACCAATGTGAACCAGACCGCCGGGTCACTCCCAGCCCACCCAATAATCTGTCTACACGATCCACCACATGTGCACCCTAGCACCAGGCAGAAACACACTGTTCGGCATTGCAGGGTCCTGGCGACAGATTACCCTATCTACCTTCTAATAATAGAATCCCCACCACTACCACCTGTTATCCTTCCTAGCCCCCAGTTCTCCCTCCCTTGTATTGGAGATGGCCGTCCCCTGGGTGCTCAAGGGAAAGGCCCGCTCCATACATGCTGCTTCCGAGCCATCGTCCTCCACATCTTCACCTAAAATGGCAAATCTGTTGGGATCGACCAGCTGGGAAGAAGCCCCCTATCCTTCGCTCCCCTACTTCCCCTGGTGACCCTTACAAATCTATCTTCCTTCTCCACCTTATCTGCCCATCTCCACCCACCAGTTTACTGGCCCCTGCCAGTACCTGCATTTCCCCCAGTTTGCCAAGTCCTGCAATGCTGCAAGTTACCCCTTAGACTTGTACCTCAGATTCCAAATGGGCAACCCCACTCACACCTGACACTACATAGGTCCCCTGGGGCGGCTGCTCCAAGATCCCTACATGCGGCAGGATGCACATTGCGCGGCCCCCAACAAACTGTCCATACTAAACAGCACATACACAGCAGAGACAAAGCAGAGAAATAGTGTTGTTCTTAAACGCTTTCTTGTTTTAAACGCTTTAGTTTTTTAACGCTGTCAATTCTCTAAAAACAGAAAAATCTCTTAAAAAGGAAATCGCTCAGAGCTAATCGCTCATGGGAAGGCCTTAAATGAGTTCAAAACCAACCAGAGCCAACAGGCCTCAGTCATATTTAAACCAATTAGTTACACCCCCATCCAATCAGAGGAGGAGAAAAAAAAAAAAAAACCTTCTTTGTCTCCTACCAGCCCCGCTCCACAGGTAACAGTGTTTTTTTTAAACACAAGTATTTGTTTTAGTAATCCAGTGCTTTGAGTTTACTCAAACAATTCTACCACCTTATTCAAGACGTAAGTAGTAAAAAAAATAAAAAATACCGTGATTTATTACTTCACACAGGCACCCTCCTAGAAATAAATAGTGTTAGGTTAGTACATTTACTAGGCTGCAACCACAGTTTTAATAACGCTTTAGTTTTTTAACGCTGTCAATCTCTTAAAAACAGAAAAATCTCTTTAAAACAGGAAATCGCCTCAGAGCCGCAATCGCCTCATGTTTCATCCATTAAACCAGTTACACCACCCCGCCTCCTTCTTTACCCCATCCACCCCCCCCCTCGCCTTTCCTTTGTTCCTACCAGCCCCGCCTCACAGGTAACAGTGTTTTTTAAACACAAGTATTTGTTTTAGTAATCCAGTGCTTTGAGTTTACTCAAACAATCCTACCACCTTATTCAAGCAGTAAGTAGTAAAAAAAAAAATAAAATACACTAGTGATTAATTACTTACACAGGCACCCTCCTAGAAATAAATAGTGTTTAGTGTTAGTACATTTACTAGGCTGCAACCACAGTTAATAAACGCTTTAGTTTTTTAACGCTGTCAATTCTCTTAAAAACAGAAAACCTGTGAGTGGGTGGGGCCACATGGGGCTGTAAGGGAATGAGCCAAGGGGGGCCTGCAACTAGAGGGACCATGGGGTCCATGAGTGGGAGGGACCAGGGGGGCTGCAAAGGGGAGGAGACAAAGGGCAGATTGACTGACAGGTTTCAGAGCAGGAAGTGCAGGGGACCTGGTGATGCTGCTGCCATATCACACACAAATGTTAATATCTTCAAAACTATGCAAAATAAACAATGGAAACAAATTGCTAAAACTCTCAGGAGATCAATTTACCCAAAGTAATTTTTGGACCACAGTTCCTCTTTAACCTAATGTTAACTTCCATGTTGAGATGTCTTGGAATGTCACTCCTCACAAACCCAAATAAGTTCTTCCAACTGAAGCTGGTGACATTTCATGCTTGAAATGAAATCACAGTTGCAAGAACATCATATAAATCTGAAAGGGATCCGTCACAAGAGGATCATTTTACTGTAAAGAAGTTTCATTTCACATTCACATTTTTCTATATAAGAATTTTTAGTTTAATGTATTTATTTACAACAGTGGATGACATTTACCATATTTGATACATTTTAGGGGTTGCAATAAAGATTCCAATTGTCTGTGTAGTTCTTGAAGGGGGACCAGGCACCCTTGATGTAAGTACAGAAATACATAGTAAATCACACCTGTTGTTGATTGTTTTTGTTGATGATCCAAAATTTTAAAAACTGAGTACATTGAAAATCTGAGCAAATCCTCTTGTAATGTAAAAGATGGTCCAAGCTATTGTTCTAAAATGTCCTTTCTTTTCTAGGTAGTGAAATGGCCAGTGTCAAAATAAAAAACATACAGATTTCTATGTAGAGATAATTCAGGTGCCAGTGTTTTTCCACAATAAAAGCCAACAATACTTTTAGGATGTGATAGGAATGCCAATCAAAGCAGTGTTGAATAAAAATATAATTAAAAATCATACACTTACATCCTAAATGGGAAAATAAAATACAGATGAAATAAATATACAAATAAATAAATAAATAGCTGAAATGGGATAACGAATGTATGCAATACAACAGTAAATCAATGTAATTCAGACAGTTTTTTTAATCAAATAATGTGCTCTGGAGCACACAATAAAGTGAATGTATAAATTTAAAAAAAAAAATGAATATATACATTGCTAGAATGGATTTCCCAACATTTATTTGAATGCAGAGCTGTAAAGTGTTGAAGTGCATCTATAGAAATGAAATGCTATGCATTTTAACAGCTTAGTCTGTTTATAAGTGTATCTCTGTAAACATTGGGTTTAAGCAAGGTAACATAAATTAAGTAAATTGATACTGATAACAGTGTAATGGTGGGTGGAGGGAGCAACATATTCTGCTGATGCGTTTCACTCTTTCCTTTGGCTTTTACTGCAGCCTATCATCACCCAAAGTCTTGCTTTTAGTGATGCCCCCTTGTAATAGTCCTGGACTGTCCAATGAAAAGACGCCCTTCTTGCATAACATGTCTTCTTCCCATGCTAGGGGTGGAGCCAGTACTATAGGCCAGTCGTGGATGAGTCTGAGTAAACTACAAGACACCCAAGTGTAAGGATCTAACTCTCTAGGTACTATTAGGAGAAGGTTGATTTTGGGTGTTTGATGCCAGTATACTGTAGTTCTCAATTAAAATCAATATTTCTATCAGTTTTTATCCAGTATGGTGGAGAAAATATACAACTGGGAGGCATCTTTACCATAAATATCAAATAAACTATGCAACAATCACTTTCTTCTAATAAATACACAAAGTCAAAATGACTTAAATTCATAACATTATTTCATTATAATTTAGTCTGTGGAAAGATTAGCACATACTCCCCCAAATTTACCCAGAGCCACAGTGCAGAAATAATGGGTAAAAGTCACACATAACAAATGATATGACCTGGGCACACTGAAGGGGATTTTGGCAATGATGTTCCTCTACCCAGGAACTCCAGTTCAATACTGTTATCATGACTTTAACCAACTTCTTGACTTAAGTCACAGTTTGGTTAAATCACTTTAGGGATTTAACCAAAGCTGCAGGGGCGTGTTTGGGGGGGGGTATTTCTGGTGCCTGGAATCCCCCCTTTCTGTCTGCTCAGTGCAGTCTGCTATTCTACCTCTCCTGGTGTCTATAGACTGTTACATAGACTGTTACATAAATTGTTACATTGTTAATTGAGCTGTGAGTGAGAAGCAGCATTTGTATGTTTCAAAAATGTAATCAGTCTGCCCTGTGATTGACAGCAGCATAGAGACTGTGTCAGCATTAACCCTGCAGCTGCCTGAGGTGATTGGTGAGACTGGGTTTATATACAGTACTTATTGTACCTAATTCACTGTGATGGAGCTTAGTGAGGTTGTATAGCTGATTGTCAACATTATAATATATATATATATATATATAATATATATATAATATAATATATATATATATATATATGTATAAATACATACATACTACATACATACACGGGAGTAATTGTTCCATAAATTCTTTATAAAGAATGATTGTTCAATGTGCCCATACATGGTCCAATGTTATCGGCTTCTACTGCAAATTCTGTCAGATCCACCATAAGTGTCATAGCTCAGACTTTAAAAGACACTAATGGTAAAATAGTGTAAATGTGGATTTATCAGTAAAACAGAACGTTAGGCTGGGTACACATGGACAAATTTTCTGTCCTGATCTTTCCCCCTATAAAGTGGTCGGCCACAGCAAATGTCTCCTATGGACCACAGCGTTCACTGCTTGCTGAAATCACCTCCGATTTTTTTGGCTTGACCGACCAATACACAGAAATATCTGTTGGTTTGTGTGTACCCAGCCTTAATAAGTATATACTTTATAACAAAAGAGGGAATATGTGTATTGGCCAACTGTGATGTTAATCATGGCAATTAGAGAATATATATAATATTATTATATGATCCATATATAATAGAGCACATGAATGTATTTGGTCGTGAACCTCCCTCTGGGCTTGTTCAGTGGTAACCCATATAGGAATCCCCCCTTGAAAATCCTGCGCTTGCCACTGAGCTGCATAGCCGCTATTAAATTTCCATAAGGAACATTTAGTCAAAGTGGCTGCACCCAATAGTATTTATAATAGATTGAAATCCCCATATACTACTTAGTATTTGTTTTATATTTAAACCTGTGAAATATGTAAAATAATTATGTTATAAAACAATTTCATACAGTAATAGGAACAGCTGTAAATATACATTATTATTATTATTATTACATACCTAGAGTACATCAGAACATGTTTATACAATGCAATAAGCTTTCTGTACTTTTATCAAGCTGATACATTCTAATTCAGTTATAAAAATGTTTATTTCTACCCATTGCAGCTTCCATTTAGAGCTTATAGATTTGTTGTGTCTAAATATCTAACATTGTTGCAACAACCTTCAACCTTCCCCACATGGTTTATTAGTATTTTGACCCCTACAAGTGATACTGATGGGCTTGATAATCTCTAGTATGTAATGCTAAAATTGCAGAACTGTCTTGTGCCTTTCATACCTTATGCCCAGCATTTTATTCTGAAACTGCCCAGGCAGTTGTCTAAGTGTAGCAGTAATATTACAATACAGATTCATAGAATTTTATAATGGCATTTTCCATATACAGTAAATAAGCAAACCAAGCAATGAAAAGATGCAGTAAATTTGTTAAAAGTTTGACATCTAAATCAAATGTAGACTTTTGCCTTTTTTCTAACACGTGCCATTAAGACTAGATTAGGATTACTTGGACTTTTTTAAAATTTTATTAATCAAATAGTCTGAAACTGCATCTGTTCTAAGCATAAAATTAAAAAAAGTACGAGACTGACCTTTGGCGAAAGTTCCAATGTGTTCACAATAATTTGGCTACCTTAATAAGAATTTGTAACTCACCTAATATTTTAAATCTTATTTTAGATTATGGTTTGTAGCAGACTTATTATTTACTGCTTTTTTCACAAATTAGATATATAGTATAGTATAGTATTTGAGGTTGAATAAAGACATACGTCCATCCAGTCCAACCCACCTAGCAATATCCTCATTTCCTGCCTAACTGTTGATCCTTAGGAAGGCAAAAAAACCCCACCAAATTTATGAAGGGGGAAAAAATTCCTTCCTGACTCCAAGTGGCAATTGAAAATTCCCAAATGGGAATGTAATTACATACATTTGAGGAGGTTATCATTCATCACCTTCATGGTATATCTGTAGTATTCTTTAAAATCAACTGGGCTTGAAATTTTCAGGGAGATTCAATAAAAGTTCTTATTGTTTAAAATGGTGCTAATTTAGCCCCAACCAATCAGATCTTATTTAACATTTGAAAGCTAACATCTGATTGGTTGGGGCAACTGATCAGAGAACTGACTCTGACTGGCATTCTCACCCATGCCCCTTTTGAACAAGTCCTCCTCTTTCTCTCTAGCATGTTAATATTACAGTCTTCCAACCTGTGCTCTTTTTTTCTCTTATGGTACAATTACACGGCAGAGTCCTGACTCAAGGGGATTTTCTCTTCTGTGCTGTTCAGTATGTTTTGCTTGGCTACATTTTGCTTGGCTACTGATTACTTAGAAAACCATAAAAACATCTACTTTTCTTTGTGAATGGCCTTAAGCAATTTATTTTTGTTCATCTGGTTTTACCTAGACAATCTACAATGCAATTATTAACAACACTCCATGTGTAATAGTGGAAGGATCAGGAAGAGTGGCAGATGTGATAGCACACGTTGCCCATCTGCCTGTTTCAAAGATCACCATCTCTGTTATCCAGGAAAAGCTCCGGACTCTCTTCCCTGATACATTTGATATGTTTACAGAGCACATGGTTGTCGAATGGACAAAAAAGGTAGGTAATGTATAGAAAATAAATGTATACACTGCAATTTGAAACTAAACATACAAACTAAACAAATATCAAAATATTAAATACACGTAAGTGTTGTAAAATAAAACATACAGCCTTTTTGCAGACAGTTTTATTGTATTGGACAAACTCTAATAGTAAAAGTCAATGTTCATTGGATGAAAAAATAATGTAGCAGAAAAAATATATCTGAGATGAGAAACAGACATGAATTTAATGTAATGTATAAATGTAGGACAGAAATAGTGAGATAAAAAGATTTTAAAAAGCATTAGAAATTGGGATAGAAAGAAAAATCTTGTTTTTCATGGAAATGTGTTTTTTGTTTTTTTTTTTAATATTTTGAATTGACATTGACTGTAAAATAGGTCAACTGTATTTTGAAAACATTTCTGCCAAAAACTCAAGTATTCAAGACAGCAGCTTGTGTCATTTGAGAAAATAGCAGGGTTTTGCAAAACACACTTCACATTCACATCATACCTGCCCAAAAAGCATGCAAACTAAGCATATTTATTGGACACAACCTATTATGTAGACATAGTATGTCTTTATGATTGTGAAGAAAACTGGAGAATCCTGCACAAGCACAGGGAGAACATGCAAACTCCTTGCAAATTTAAAATTTGACAGTAGTGGCAAACACGTGACAGTGCTTAGCAGCAGCCATAGACCTATGTTCCCCACTTCCCATACAGCTGATTAATGAAGACCTTGCTGGCTGCTAATATAGTGGATAATGCACCCCCTACTGTAAATTCTAAGGATATTATAAGTCACCGAGGAGTTCCGTGACCATATATAAGCATGAGGCCACAGGTCGAGTTCTTTTATACAGGGCACATAACTCCGAGGTACTTTTAATATCCCTTAAATTTACAGTAGGGGTGCATTGTCCATTATAACCTACCCCTTCCCTCTCATTTAGAGGGAATGTAATAGCAAATACTCTTCCTGCACCAGATTTTGAAAAAACCCTGGGTTGTTAACTGTCACGTGTTATAAACCCCCACCCCCATATCTGTCTGTCTGCCTCTCTCGCCTCTCTATCTAGATAAATCTAGATAGAGACAGACAGACATATATAGATATTAGATAGACAAACAGACATATAGATAGAGACAGACAGACATATAGATATTAGGTTGAACTACAGACTGATATTATATATATATATTATTCTTGTTGAATAAAAGTTATGTACCGTGAAGTAAGTCCTGCGAGTGCTCCGAGTTTCGTTGTTCTTATATATATATATATATATATATATATATATTATATAATATATATTATACAATAAAAAGGCAAAGCCCTCACTCACCTCACTCACTCATCACTAATTAAGCCGTCTGCCGTGGAGGCAGATGGCTTAAATTTGGCAGGCTCATTCATTGCACCTTACTTACAAAGTTAAGCAGGTTTCGTTTCGAAATTCCACCTGTAACGCCCTCACTCCACTCACTCATCACTATTCTCCAACTTGCCGTGGAGGCAACGGCTTAAATTTGGCAGGCTCATTCATTGCACCTTACTTACAAAAGTTAAGCAGGTTTCGTTTCGAAATTCCACCTGTAACGCCCTCACTCACTCACTACTCACTTCACTAATTTCTCCAACTTGCCGTGAGGGCAGACGGCTTAAATTTGGCAGGCTCATTCATTGCACCTTACTTACAATTAAGCAGGTTTCGTTTCGAAATTCCACCTGTAACGCCCTCACTCACTCACTCATCACTAATTCCCAACTTGCCGTGGAGGCAGACGCTTAAATTTGGCAGGCTCATTCATTGCACCTTACTTACAAAGTTAAGCAGTTTCGTTTCGAATTCCACCTGTAATTCCCTCACTCTCACTCACTCTCACTAATTCTCCAACTTCCGTGAGGCAGACGGCTTAAATTGGCAGGCTCATTCATTGCACCTTACTTACAAGTTAAGCAGGTGTTTCGAATCCCACCTGTAACACCCTCACTCACTCACTCACTCACCACTATTCTCCAACTTGCCGTGGAGGCAGACGGCTTAAATTTGGCAGGCTCATTCATTGCACCTTACTTACAAATTAAGCAGGTTTCATTTCGAATTCCACCTGTACGCCCTCACTCCCTCACTCATCACTAATTTTCCAACTTGCCGTGGAGGCAGACGGCTTAATTTGGCAGCTCATTCTTGCACTTACTTACAAAGTAGTAAGCAGTTTCGTTTCGAAATTCCACCTGTAACGCCCCTCACTCACTCACTCATCACTAATTCCCAACTTGCCATGGAGCAGACGGCTTAAATTTGGCAGGCTCATTCATTGCACCTTACTTACAAAAGTTAAGCAGGTTTTGTTTCGAAATTCCACCTGTAACGCCCTCACTCACTCATCACTAAATTCTCCAACTTGCCGTGGAGGCAGACGGCTTAATTTGGCAGGCTCATTCATTGCACCTTACTTACAAAAGTTAAGCAGGTTTCGTTTCGAATTCCACCTGTAACGCCCTCACCACTCACTCATCATCACTAATTCTCCAACTTGCCGTGGAGGCAGACGGCTTAAATTTGCAGGCTCATTCATTGCACCTTACTTACAAAAGTTAGCAGGTTTTCGTTTCAAAATTCCACCTGTAACACCCTCACCACTCACTCACTCACTCATCACTAATTCTCCAACTTGCCGTGGGGCAGACGGCTTAAATTTGGCAGGCTCATTCATTGCACCTTACTTACAAAAGTTAGCAGGTTTCAGTTTCGAAATTCCACCTGTAACGCCCTCACTCACTCACTTACTCTCATCACTAATTCTCCAACTTGCCTGGAGGCAGACGGCTTAAATTTGGCAGGCTCATTCATTGCACCTTACTTACAAAAGTTAAGCAGTTTTGTTTCGAAATTCACCTGAACGCCCTCACTCACTCATCACTCTACTATTCTCCAACTTGCCGTGGAGGCAGACGGCTTAAATTTGGCAGGCTCATTCATTGCACCTTACTTACAAAAGTTAAGCAGGTTTCGTTTCGAAATTCCACTGTATACGCCCTCACTCACTCACTCATCATCACTAATTCTCCAACTTGCGTGGAGGCAGACGGCTTAAATTTGGCAGGCTCATTCATTGCACCTTACTTACAAAAGTTAAGCAGGTTTCGTTTCAAATTCCACCTGTAACCCCTCACTCACCCTCACTCACTCATCACTAATTCTCCAACTTGCCGTGGAGGCAGACGGCTTAAATTTGGCAGGCTCATTCATTGCACCTTACTTACAAAGTTAAGCAGGTTTGTTTCGAAATTCCCCTGTAACGCCCTCACTCACTTACTCACTCATCACTAATTCTCCAACTTGCCGTGGAGGCAGACGGCTTAAATTTGGCAGGCTCATTCATTGCACCTTACTTACAAAAGTTAAGCAGGTTTTGTTTCGAAATTCCACCTGTAACGCCACTCACTCACTCATCACTAATTCTCCAACTTGCCGTGGGGCAGACGGCTTAAATTTGGCAGGCTCATTCATTGCACCTTACAAAAGTTAAGCAGGTTTCGTTTCGAAATTCCACCTGTAACGCCCTCACTCACTCACTCACTCATCACTAATTCTCCAACTTGCCGTGGAGGCAGACGGCTTAAATTTGGCAGGCTCATTCATTGCACCTTACTTACAAAAGTTAAGCAGGTTTCGTTTCGAATTCCACCTGTAACGGTGAGTATCTGACATTGCACAGACCAAATTTTGTATGCATATACTCCTTTACCAGTAAAAGGTTATTTTTTTATATTTTTAGGGTGGGGGTGAATGGGGGGGGGGGGGAATAGAATTTTGAACTCCTGCACACTAAACTTGGACTGATTTTTACCAAATTTAAGTGTGTGGTGCGGGGACTGGCTGAGAACCAACATTGCAGAAAGCCACCAACCAACTCCGTTGTTGCAATAGCATAGTCTCCACTGTCACATCCCTGATTACATTCTGGTCCCAGACACATTGGCCGGAAGAGAACGCTCATCCGAACACCCAAGAGCATCCGTTACAATTAACAGCGAAACATAACAGATTTTTCTGTGGTTGTTATTATAATTACAGCAATCTTGATACATTATTGCTTTCTTACTAAAAAGGTTGTTTCAATACATCACCGCTGCGAAGCGCAGGTATTTTGCTAGTATATATATATATATATACTAGACATTAAGCCCGCTACAATAACGGGCGCTAGAGTGCCCCCTTAGTGTCCCAAGGCCATAGTCCTCCTCCATGTCCCAAGGCCAGAGTACCCTCTTAGTGTCCCAAGTCCAGAGTCCCCCTTCTGTCCAAGGCCCAGGGCCCCCTCTGGCCCAAATCCAGAGGCCCCCCCTCTGTCCCAAATCCAGCCCGCCCCTCTGTACCAAATCCAGGGCTCCCCCTCTGTACCAAATCCAAGGACCCCCTCTGTACCAAATACAAGGCCCCCTCTGTCCCAAAATCCAGGGGGGGCCCTCTGTCCCAAATCCAAGGGCCCCCCATCTGTCCCAAAACCAGGGGCCCCTGTCCCAAGCAACCTTACCTGCAGTCTGTTTAATTGCTGTTCTCCCTCCGGGTGTTTCCTGTGTTTCTCCCTCTAGTGGTGAGTTAATAGGAACTGCAGACACTCTCCCTCTAGTGGTGAATCAATAGGAAATGCAGAGACTCTCCCTTTAGTGGTGAGTCAATAGGAACTGCAGAGACTCTCCCTCTAGTGGTGAGTCAATAGGAACTGCAAAGACCCTCCCTCTAGTGGTGAGTCCATAGGAACTGCAGTGACACACCCAGAACAACAGGGATGCACACTTTTTATTATATAGGATATATGATAGAGACAGACAGACTATATATATTGGCTTGAACTACAGACAGACAATATATGTATATATATTATAATATATATATATATATATATATATATATATATATATAGTATATAGATAGAGAGACAGACAGACATAGATTTTAGACGACGACAGACTTTACTGGACAGTGACAGTAGAGCAATGAATATATATATATGAGAAACTCAGAGTTAAGTGCACAGTCTATCGGCACTTTCTCTCTCCCCCCCTCTATAGAAACAGTAAGCAGTGTGGAAGAAACAGGAGAACAGGCAAGAGTTGCACAATTTATAGCCTTAACCTCTGACTTAAATTCCAGTCCCTTCATTCAGTGCGTCTGTGCTTCAGCTTTTTTTTTAAATAAATAACTATTGACGCAGGACAACACTGACACAAAGCAAACTCCCGTAAGTGTTTGCTGTGGGCTGGCGGGGGAGGGGGGTGCACGGGCAGGACTGAAGGGTGGGAGGGAGAACTTCTTTGATTGTAGCTGCCTTAGTTCCGCGTTATAATCGGCACGCTTCTACGCAGTAGCGCGCCAATTATAAGGATATTATTTATACCTGGATCCCATTGAGATCCACTACAGGGGTAGGTTATATGAACATTTCCCCACACCTGATTGATCAAACAGAGATGTTTTAACTTTAATTATCGATTAAACAAGTTATTCCCACAGTGGAGGAATCACCTTTAGGCTTCAATATTAGAAATGCTGCACTTAACAAACAACATTGCATTTACTAACCTGAAGATTAATGAGTAGTTTCATAGTGACGATATACCCATTTGAAGCTGTTGAAGTTGTACAGCTGTAGACATGCTTTAAATTTCCCACAGTGCTTAGTTCTTCATTGACCCTGAAACATTTTCAATCCTTTAGGGCTAGGCTACACTGCCGCCTTTTCTCACATGCACGAGAATCATAGCGCAGTGCATGTTAATGTGGATGGCCACATTGCATGCGCTGTGCTGCAATCTTTTTTTGGAAAGTGCATGCGATCACCACCAAATGTATGGTATTGGTTGCTGTCCATCACAGTATAGCCTGAGCCTTATCAACATTTAAAACTTTCCTATGGCATGCTGCAGACTGCACTGGTTTCAGTGCTGGTGTTTAGCTTTAAATGACTAAATAAATACACCTGAAAAGGAGCTGCACAGACATTTTTAAACTGGGACACACAACACTACCACAACTATATTTTATAAATATTCAGTTTCAACAAGATTTAGCAGTAGGTAAAGGGGGAGTAGCAAAGATTGCAGCCCACATAGGACACCTTTAAATCCATTCATCTTTACTGTTATTTGGCTGATGCCAGGATCATTATGATCTACTATGCACTTCTAGCCCAATTTGTTTTTACACTTTAGTTGAGAATCCTTATTGTAGCTGCCAAGTCATGCATCTATGGCAGGCTTAATATGGAGGTTTAGTGAAATACATATGCCATTAAGGAAACAAAGTTTTTCTCTCTTGTTACACTAACCTTAAAGGGAATGTCTGCTCCCACACTGAGCTATTATACTTACATTCTCCTCCTTGCTCCACCACCGCAGATCTCCACTTCTGGGTAAGGCAGTCAGTGTCGGCCGTGACGTCACGGCCAATCACTGACTGCCATTCCTGGAGCAGTCTCCAGAGAGGGAGTGAGGAAACCAGAAGCGATGGTGGAGCGAAGAGCTTGTAAGTATAACTCTGGCTGGGAGCGGATTTGGTAATTTTAAACATAACGAGGTCCTGCTTTTGGGGGGTTTTGTAGCAGGTAAAGATTTTTGTGTAGAGGGGTGGACAGTCCCTTTAATCTGCCCACCTAACATAATCTGCGTATCAATATATGCCTCTTAAGTACTGACTTGCTCTATGCAGGACCCCTAATAGTGCCTATTATGGTCTTGTTCTTGATTCATTGCTCGGTAGAGACCTGGGAATATTTGACCCATCCAAAAGTAGCAAATTATTGTAAGGTTCAACCAATTAACTGAGCATCTTAAGAAGAAGAAGGTCCGTTGCAAAATGTGCAGTGGTAGCTCACTACTGACCTGACTTCACTAGGGCAAAGAAAAAGATATGGAATCAATTGAAAAGAAAACATGAAAGTGTAATATGTATAATTAAATTATATATCCCTTATCCCTTATATTATACCTTATATTATATAAATAATTTTAGAAATTCATGAGGAATTCATTAGGTTTTTCGGAGATACTATGTTGGTGGGGGTGGGTTAAAGTAATTTGACATTAAAGTATATAGAAATGTAAATAAGGCAAAATATATAAATACATAAAAGTACTTGCATAGTCCCCACTCCTGTTTTGTAATGGAATCTTCAAAATGGAGTGTTAAGCCACACCCCAGGAAGCTTTACATGGAGGCAATGTAAGCTTAAAAAGGAACATATTTATCACTTCCCTTTTAGTGTTGTATCCAATGGTGTGCTTAATATTAGATTGACAGCAGTGCTAGCAAATCCAAAAAAATTCTGAGTGTTAGTAGGAAGTTAGACTTATATGTCACTTCCTTTGTAAAACATGTGACAGTCTTAGTAAAAACATTCTTCTCACTCTCAGCTAACTCCACCCCACCCCTCCCCTCTCAGTATTAAAAAAGGACAGTAAGTGATATCTATATAAGATAGGGAGGGGTCTCAGGTTTCCCAATGTTGTTTGAGCTGCACAATGTGATAGATTTTCAGACCTGCAGGTTTATTCCATTGACATTCTATGGATTATAGCTGTCAGATAGGTGGTTGGATGTGTGACTCCTACTGCCTGAAGGGACCTGAATAATCCTTCTCTCAACCAATAATGTAATAGCTATGGATGTAAGGGAAGGGCAGATGAATCACTTGCATGTTCAAACCTTTGGTAGGAATCACTAAAGCATGGGCTTAAAGCCATTTTACTAACTTAGACATTAAAAGCCCATGCTTTAGTGATTCCTACCAAAGGTTTGAACATGCAAGTGATTCATCTGCCCTTCCCTTACATCCATAGCTATTACACTATTGTGCAGCTAGGGAATGTTGGGAGTTGTATTTTTCTGTGAAAAGTTCAACACCCATACTCTATATCATTACACTGTATTGCATTTTAATACATTCATTAGCCAATGGACATAAAGAAGAAACTTACTGCTAACAGAAAATTCTGGGAGTTGTACTTTTCAAACATGTGCATATTCCAACCCTTTGGTAGGAATCGCTAAAGCATGGGTGTCAGGAAAGTGTGTAGTGATGTGGCAAAGAATGGGTTAACTATTGGTATTAGTTCTTGCAAAGGAACAATAAAAATGCCATTTCCCCTGAAAACAGTCCCCAGTGTTATATTAGGGTAATTGAAGCACGGAACCAGATCTTCTCTTCAAGACAATGTGAGGCTGAACCGTGTATCTGGAATTCTCTACAGTTAAAGGTCTGGTAGATATCTTACAAGGTCACCTTAAGGACAGTCATACATGTAAAATAAATGTATTTTGGTATTGGAATATGTGAGACGGAAACCAATATTATATTTGTGAATGGGAAGGTATGCCCATTAAAATTATACCCAACATGGAGGCCTTATTCACTTGCCAAGGCGAGTTATTAATATCTTGGGAAATATGTATTGCACACAGGTCATGTTTGGTATTGTAAGAATTGATAATTAATACAGGAGAGGAATATGTGGTCTATATCCCAGTAAAATGTACATATCTAAAGTTATATGGAATCTGCCTAACTTAGGGGGAATGAAAGATTTTGACAAGTAAATCTGGACATTCCTGAATGCTCCCAACTCATGCATAGCTAAGTAGGGGGATCGTTCATCAATTGGCTTAAAAAAACACTGTAGCCCTTATAACTTTGTTCATACTGAGGGGACATGCTAAATGGGTATGGATCATATGTATCCTTCTCGCCCCGAGACATAGGACTGTGAGTATTTAGGGTCTGTGAATATTTTTATCCTTTTTATTTTATATAACTGTTGTACCTATTGTATGTCATTTTATTGTGACACCATTTTCTTTTATTTTAGTATTATATGCAGTGTCCACCTTTTGGAATATTAAATCTAAAATTTAATAACGTTTTTTCTTTGATGCTTTAAAAGAACTCAGTTAGCCTCTGATAAGTTTGTATGTGTTTGGATGGAATGCTTTGCTAGTGTAAATGCTAATTAATTCTGTGACTGCTTGTAAAGGACTGATGCTAATTAACCTGTTGGTTGCTGAAGTGAATGGTGTAGTGTTAACCATTTAGCTGCCAGGAGAGGGGTAGGCATAGTCAGTGAGAGTCAAGAGTGGTTGTGGGCATCTTCAAAGCCTTAAGAATTTGAAGTGGTGGCAGCAGGTTACAGATTGATTGGTCAGATCACGTGCCCAGCGAACTGGCATTTGTGACAATGGGCTTTTAATGTCTGTAAGTCAGTAAAAAGGCTTTATTCAAGGATGTATGAAAAATAAAATTCCCAGCATTCTGTGCAGCCAGGGAATGGTGGCAGCTGTAGTTAGAAGTTAAAAACATGTGAAAATTTCAACACCCATGCTCTATATCATTACACTGTATTGTATCTTAATATATTCATTAGCCAATGGGCATACAGATATAACTTACTGCTAACAGAGAATGCTGGGAATTATAGTTTTCAAACATGTGAAAGGTCCCAAGTTCAACACCCCTGTTCTATAACATTAGGCTGTATTATATCTTGATACATGCCTTACTTAAAGGGGAACTGTGGTCCAAAAATTACTTTAGGTAAATTGAAGTAAATTTCAAGAGAAGAGAATTTTTGCAATGTATTTCCATTGTTTATTTTGCATAGTTTTGAAGATATTTACATTTTTGTGTGTGATATGGCAGCAGCATCACCAGGTCCCCTGCTCTGAAACTGTCAGTCAATCTGTCCTGGATCTCCTCCTCCCCTTTGCAGCCCCCCTGGTCCCTCCCACTCATGGACCCCATGGTCCCTCCAGTTGCAGGCCCCCCATGGCCCATTATCTTACAGCCCCATGTGGCCCCGCCCACTCGCAGGTGCCGTGGCCCCACCCACTTGTGGGTGCCTTAGCCCTGCCCACTGTGCCATGGGTTACACACACCCCTGCCTGAAAACTCTGCCTGAAAAGTCTGTTTTCACACAGTGAAAGAGAAGGGCTGTAGATTCCCTTACCTTCTTTGTCAGGACTTCACACAGCAGAGAGGAGGAGGGACTTCCTGTCTCCCTCACACACTGAGGGAGTCTGAGGCTGTGCTCGACGGCGACACTGTGCAGGAGAAGCCTCAGGAATGTCACAAGTCAGCCTTCACCCATTAACTTTCTGGTCAGTCGTTTCTGTATATCTCGGGCTGTGGAGCATGTAGAGAGGTGGTTAATGGCTTGTTTTATAGTTAGGAAACTGGCCTTTCATTTAAGCTTAACTTGTTTGGAGACCACAAGGACATTAAGAAAAAACTTAATGCTATTATAATAACATGAGTTTGTGAGGTGCCTTCTGTTATAAGAAAGATCTACTTCATTATATACTATGTGGTGAGCTTTTAGCTCCTTTAAAAACATCTCTCCCTAATATTTATAGCTAATCACTATCCTGTGTTCTTCTAACCCCATCTTAATTGAAGATCTGGAGCCTGCTGTGGTTAATACTAATAAGTATGTATTTAGTATGTTATTCTGGATCCTGTAAAGGGTATCAGGTTGTCCTATGTTTAGTTAGAATTGCACATTGTGGCAGGATTGCCTGGGAGGGTATGTGTGTGTTTGATCACATTATACGGTGAGATTGCCTGGGTACTTTTTAGGGCTTTCAGAATTATCCCATTTGAGCCTCCCCCTGGATACTTGCTATTAGTGGAAAGGGAAAGCAAGTTCAAAATTGGTCCTGATACCTAATAGCTAAAAAGATGTAAGTAGCCTCTCTCTGGCCCCACAGCTTAACAGCTTTATGCATAAGGGAGAAGCAGGCAAATCCCAAATCACTTGCATGTTTTTTTTGGTTTTTTTTTACTAAACATCCTCTCTTGGATAAAAGTGCATTCTTTATACACAGTTAGGGTGGATGAGGGCTGATTAAGAAGGCCTTTATAATGGTAATGTAATACCAACAAAAAATCATGTTTAAAAAACATGAAATTCCTTCACAGGTGATTATATGTTTATTTATATTGACAGCGCCTGTATATTGGCTTCACTAAATTCTTACCAGTGTTACTTGGGATTAGAGATAGCTGATTAGAGAACAGACCCCATAAAATCAACTGGAGTCAAATAGTTCGACAAGTTCTAATGAAATACAATTAAAATATCAATGGTAACTTAATGTAAATGGCTCTGGGACCTGGGAAATGGTCTGGAGAACACGTTTGAATATCCAGAACATTCAAAAAAAAACGTTTTTATTCTCACGCGCAGTACTTTCGAGCTCCCACGTTCGATTTTCGATAATTATTTCATAAACTATTCAAACATATGATAATTATACCATAAACGATTCGAACATTTGATAATTATCCCATGAACAATTCGAACATTCGATAATTATCACATAAACGATTTGAAGATCGTTCGATTTTCGAATTCAATAATTCTGAAATGTTCGAATCGGTTATGGGATAATTATTGAAAGTACGAGAAATCCGGGTCCGGGACAGTTTGAGAAGTCCAAGTCCGTTCGAACTTGATAAGTTCGGCTTGAACTTGAGTTCAAGTTCTAGTCCATCTCTACTTGGGATTGGCGGCTATTAAAACATATTAAATTACAACGTTATATTGTTACTATTTGTTGGATTTTAACTTTAGACACAGAAATTGATATTGGGTTTGCCTTTTTTGTTTGTATGTTTCAGATACACAAATTGAGTTACATCTTTGTATTTAAAAGTTTACACTGCCCTCTTATTTCTCTTTGTGGGTATTGTTTATTCTGTGTTCTTGAAATCATTCTGTGTGTCCTTCTTCACATATTTTAGCAATGCTAGGAGAGTAGTATGGTTAGATTTGACAAGAAGCCTAGTTAGGTATAGAATAAACATAAAGAAAATTGGCATTGCTTCCCAAAACCAAGTGTAAATGAAGGTAGTTGGTACAGTGTTTAACTTACCATGCTAGCCCATCACAGCAGAAGCCGATATCGAGTGAAGAACAGGCACATAGCTAGTGCAGTGGGTATTTTAATACAGTAATTAAAAGGTAGAGATTCATGTAAAATAAAACAAGATAAACTTTACTAAAAAGGGGTGAATGGTTTATATGAGTGTAGGTGGCGTTTTTTTGTTAGATAGATGTCAACTTGTCGAAGATGTCGAAAACGGCCCCCTTAAAGTCAACTGGAGTCAAATAGTTTGACAAGTTCTAATGAAATACAATTAAAATATCAATGGTAACTTAATGTAAATGGCTCTGGGACTGGGAAATGGTCTGGGAACACGTTTGAATATCCAGAACTTTCAAAAAATCATTTATTTACGCGCGTTACTTTCGAGCTCCTGCGTTCGATTTTCAATAATTATTTCATAAACGATTCAAACATTCGATAATTATCCCATAAACGATTCGAACATTCAATAATTATCGCATAAACAATTCGAACATTCAATAATTATCCCATAAATGATTTGAAGATCATTAGATTTTCAAATTCGATAATTATCGAATGTTCTAATCGGTTATGGGATAATTATCGAATGTTCGAAAGTACAAGAAATCTGGGTCCGGGATAGTACGAGAAGTCCAAGTCGGCTCGAACTTTGGTTTGAGTTCGAGTTCGAGTCTATCTCTACTTGGGATTTGCAGCTATTAAAACATATTAAACTAGAAAGGGAAAGTTTAAGTCTAAACTTTGAATTTGGCTTGAAAGACTGCATTTTGGAAGGGAATTTGTGTGTTTGTGCTGCAGATTTTAAAACTCATAATGCCAATGAAGAGACATTCTTGTTTTTACTTACCCTTTAAATATGTCACATGCATTAAAGGTAGGTCAGTTGGTGTGTGTGTATTCATATCAGGTGGGGGATATAAATACTAACTTTTTGAATTGGTCAAAAAGTGTTTTTTTTGACATAGTTACCCTTTTAATATGGCTACCATGGAATGGAAGGGGGGTCAGTAGGTGTGTGTACCAGGATCAGGTTGGAAGTAAAAAAAAAAACTTTTGATTATTGATCAATTTAGTTTTTACTTTAGTTACCCTTTACATATGGCTGCGATAGTAATGGATAAGTAGATCAGTAGGTGTGTGTACCTGTGTCGGGTTGGGGGTTAAAAAAACCCAACTTTTTTGATGATTGGTCAAAATTCATTTTTTAGACTTTAGTTACCCTTTAAGTATGGTTGCAACAGTAATGGAGGGGTAGGTCAGTAGGTGTGTATATCTGTATCACATTGGGGGTAAAAAAAAACTTTTTTGATTATTGATCAAAATTTGCTTTTTTGACTTTAGTTACCCTTAAGTATGGCTGCCACTGTAATGGATAAGGAGATCAGTAGTGTGTGTGTACCTGGGTCTGGTTGAGGGTATGTCTTTTTTGTTTACAGCCATAAAACTATATTTTATTGAGGATAATCAAAATGAGTTTTTTTTGACTTTAGTTACCCTTTAAATAGGCTGCCACCGTAATGGATAAGTAGATCAGTAGGTGTGTGTACCTGGGTCTGGTTGAGGGGGTATGTCTTTTTTGTGTTTACAACCATAAAACTATATTTTATTGAGGATAAATCTAAATTAGTTTTTTTTTACTTTAGCTCCATGGGAATGGAATGGTAGGTCAGTAGGTGGGTGGTCCTGGGTGTGGGGGGTTGGGGGTATCACCATTTGTATTTATGACCATGAAACAAACTGTTTTGAAATATCCAAATTTGAGGATTGTTACCATTATAGTCTATGGGAAAAAAATGTCTGGAAATTCGCAGATAACCCGTAACGGTTCCACGGATTTCTTAGCTAGAAGATAGCACATTTCTCCTATATGCCCCACACGTCTGTACCGAATTTCATGTCTCTAGCTCAAAAACTGTGGGAGGAGATACGGTCCAAAAAAGCGGAAGAAGAAAAAGAAGAAGAAATAGAAAGAACAGTAATTTGGCTTTTTCAAGCCACATTAATTACAACTTTATATTGTTACTATTTGTTGGATTTTACCTTTAGACACAGAACTTGATATTGGGTTGGTCTTTTTGTTTATATGTTTCAGATACACAAATTGAGTTACATCTTTGTATTTAAAAGTTTACACTGCCCTCTTTTTTCTCTTTGTGGGTATTGTTTATTCTGTTTTCATGAAATCATTCTGTGTGTCCTTCTTCACATATTTTAGCAATGCTAGGAGAGTAGTATGGTTGGATTTGACTAGAAGCCTAGTTAGAAATAGAATAAACATAAAGAAAATAGGCATCGCTTCCCAAAATGAAGTCTAAATGAAGGTAGTTGGTACAGTGGTTCACTTACCATGCTAGCCCACAGCAGAAGCCGATATTGAGTGAAGATCAGGCACATAGCTAGTGCAGTGGGTATTTTAATACAGTAATTAAAAGGTAGAGATTCATGTAAAATAAAACAAGATACACTTTACTGGAAAGTGGTGAATGGTTTATATGAGTGTAGGTGGTGTTTGTTTGTTAGATATGTGTCAACTTGTTGTCTTTTATTCAGTCCAAAATAACTGTAACACATATCTCTGAATCCACTTTCACCAATTATTAGATGTGGTCATAAATAGTTTTCCAGTGTTTATGAAGTGCAATATCCCCTGCAGAAATCCTTAATACAAACCAGAAACAAAAAACAGGGGAGGGCTAAACAGACAAAATGAGACATCTTAGGTTAGTGATTCATCTGTGCCAAATCACTGACAAAAATAGCATATCTCCCATCCAAAATTCTTTTATAATTACTTATTCTACAATACTTATATTGATCTTCTTCCCTTTGAAATCTGACGGTTTACTGTCAACTGTATCTACATTCCAGGCAACCTTACAAGAAATTCTAGAATATCAAAGGCAGAAAAACAGCATAAAAGGAGAATGAAAGCCAAAAACCTAATATAAAGTACAACCAGATAATTTTGTATGCTTAGTAGTAGAATTTATAGATGGGTTGTATACCAGAGTTTTGAATAATCTTAGTTAATCTTATGAGTAAAAGTTACCCAGTGTTGCCCGTGTACACATGTGGGTTTCATATTTGTTATGTGCAGGTGTGTGTTTGGCTTAGATGAAAGAGACAGGGGGAAGTAACAACGTTTGGTAATGTACGTCATGTATTTAATAGTTATGAGTCAAGGACGTGACATTGCTTGAGGGACGTATAGCACAAATGTTTATAGCAAAACTTTATTTACAAAGTTTTTACATTTGCAGTGTAAATATACAAATGTTCTGGTGCACCTACTCGTGTACATGTACATTGGCCTTGGGGAAAACATGTTGATTGCATCTGTATACCACAGCACTTTAGTGACTGAGAGGCGTCACGCTGTTCTTGTGTCTCTGAAGCATGTGCATGCAGGCTCTTTGTGTTGTTAAAGCGGGGTTTCATTCTATTGCGCTGTCTGAGCTGTTAGGTACCTGTATGACATCAGGCAAAGTCTGGACCAAGGAGTATAGACGTCCACAGCGGAAATCAGGAGGCACAGCAGAACTGGAACAGTCTAAGATTAATAGCAAGGTACACAAGGCAGGATCAGGATAAGGTTCAAGGTAGGGTAGGATCCAAAGCACGATAAGTGCAAAGTTCAAGGCAGGAACAAGATTCTCAATACTAAGCAGGGTAATCAGGAACTAAAACCCAGCACACAGAGCATAGCATCTAAGTGCTAAAATCAACACCACATCTTAAGAATGGCGTCCTTTTGAATGTTTGCGCCCCCGGCACCTCCTAGTGATGTCATGCCCCTTGCGTGTCACTGACGTAGCGCGGCTTCTTTGTGTGATGTCACGTGCAAGGCGTGATGACGTTGGCACATCAGGAGCCTGGGCGCCGTCATCTTGGATGGAGCAGAACGGCTGGAAAGGTAAGTATTCTTTCTACACAGGCAGAAACATAATCCTTAACGTCCTTCAGCATAGTGGGCCACCAAACTAATCGGTTGAGGAGTTGTAATGTCTTAAGAACTCTGGGGTGGCCAGCTTGCTTAGAACTGTGAGAATAGTGGATCGGAATTCCGGCAGAATGTAGATCATCCCAATGGGGGGGTTCAACGATAGCAGAAGGTTGCTTAGTTAATATTTGAGAGGCCAGAGGTGAATTTATGGTAGCTATGATTTTGGAGGGTGGGATGATAGGTTCATCTAGAACTACTGTGGTCTCGGAAGAAGAGAAATTTCTGTACAAGGCATTAGCCTTCGTGTTTTAGAGCCGGGGGAATTAAATCAAAATGAAGTTGAAGCGAGAGAAAAAGAGTGCCCAACAAGCCTGTCACGGGTTTAATCTCTTAAGGGTTTGGAAGGTCGGGGAAAATAGTAGTGGGAAGAAAGGAGCCCTCCAATGTTGCTATTCCTCTAATGGAGTTTGTGGTCAGAATCAAGGCGTTGAGACAGGACTGGACCAGCTTCAACATTGGAGGCATCAACCTCAATGAAAAATGGGAGGAGAGGGTTGGTATGGCAAAGAATAGGAGCAAAGGTAAATGAGTCTTTCAGAGTTTGGAAAGCATCTAATGCCTGTGGAGACTAGGAATGATGTTTCCCTCCCTTTTTGTGTAAGGCCAAGAGGGGGAGATGCGAGAAGAGAATCCCTTGATGAATTGTCTGTAATAATTGGCGAAACCAATAAATTACTGGATGTCCTTGGTGCAAGTGGGTAAAGGCCAGTCTTTGATGGCAGTAATCTTGGCAGGATCCATCTCAAACCCCTCCTGGGAAAATAATATAACCCAGAAAAAGGACTTTATGGACTTCAAAAAGACATTTGTCTAATTTGGAAAATAAAGAGTTTTTTTCTGAGGCGTGAGAGTACTTCCTTCACCTGGGTTCTATACTTAGATTAGTATATAATCTAAGTATACGACTACTGAACAACCCAGGAGGTCGCAAAAAAGGTCATTGACGAATTCCTGAAAAACAGCCCGAAGGGCATAACAAGATATTCATAGTGCCCATCCCTTTAAAAGCTGTTTTCCATTCGTCTCCGGGACGGATGAGGATAAGATTATAGGCTCCACGTAAGTCCAGTTTAGTAAAGACTTTGGCTCCATGTAGTTGTTCAAACAATTCAGATATTAAAGGTGATGGCTAACGGTTCTTGATAGTGATTTTGTTGAGGTTACGATAATCTATGCATGGACAGAGACCCCCCATACTTCTTTTCAACGAAGAAGAAACCCGCACCAGCGGGAGAGGAGGAAAGTTGAAAAAATCCTCGTTGTAAATTTTCTTGTATATACTCCTTCGTAGACTGGGTTTCAGTGGGAGATAAAGGATAAGTACGGCCTCTAGGGGATAAGGTTCCAGGAAGAAACTCGATGGGGCAGTTGTAAGTTCAATTTGGAGGAAGACTTTCTGCAGCCTTCTTGCAGAAAACATCTGAAAATTCTTTATATTGCGTAGGTAACAGAACTGTGTTAATAGAGTTAATAAGAAGAGAAGAGGGTGGAAGAAGGCAGTTACTCTGACAATAAGAACTTCATTGGAAAATATGATTAGGATGCCAGTCAATGCAGGGGTTGTGGCATAAAGCAAGGGAAGGCCTAGGACAATAGGGGTAGAAGGACAGTCTCAGGTAGACTGAAAAAAGACATTGAAAGATAGTGGCTTGTCATTAATGGAGTGTACTCGAAGGGGAGAAGCCAGAGGCAGGAGCGAGATCCTAAATTGCTTGATAAAGGTGGAATCCAAAAAATTGCCAGCTGCCCCAGAGCCAATGAATGCCAAAAGTTCTATAGTAGAAGAGTCAAAAGAAAGTTAAACAGGCAGGAAAAAATGTGAGGAGTCAGGTAGGGTGGGGTTAGAAACACTGCCCAGATGAGTCACCCCTTTCATATCTGGGTATTGGGGTTTCCCTGTTTAGCTGGGCAGACCTTGGCAATGTGGCCTCTACCACCACAATAAAGACCCAGGCCAGAATTGCATCTTCACAATTTCTCCTCCTCAGAAAGATGGGCTCTTCCAATCTGCATGGGTTCCTCTCGGGTGGTCAAAGAAGCAGGAGTGGGCACATGGAGAGAAGGGTTAACAAAATGTAGAGCCAAAGGTAAAAAATAGCACTTACTACGTTCCTTCTCGGCAAGACGTTCTCTTTGGTGGGTGTCAATCTTAATACTCAAGGTAATAAGTTCATCCAGGGTGGTTGGTAATTCTCTGGAGACTAAGTCGTCCTTTAGTTTGTCAGAAAGACCCTACCAATATGCAGCAACATAGGCTTTATTGTTCCATTGGTCAATTCTTCTGCTAGGGTACGGAACTCAATGGCAAATTGTGCCGCAATGCGGTTATTTTGTCTTAGTTGCAAAAGATGGTTAGAGGCAGCAGTAGACCGACCAGGAGTATCGAACACTCGACTTTAATCTGTTATTAACATCTGAGTTATTAATCAAGGGAGAGTCTTCTTCCCACAAAGGTGAAGCTCATTCCAGTGGTTTCCCTTCCAATAGGGAAATAATATAACCAAGCTTGGCTCGTTCATATACGAAGTGGGAGGGCTGTAACTCGAACAGGCACTGGATATCAAAGCCTCTGTAAGTTTTGGGGTCGCCATAATGAGAGGGAGGAGGAATACGTGGCTCTTTAGGGTTCCCTACTGGAAAAGGGAATCGGTTGGGCCACAGGATCTGGGCTGGCACCAGTAGCAGCAGCTGGGGTGTGTGCAAGGAGAGCATCTAGTGTCTGACCAATTCTATTTTGCTGGTCTTCATAAGGGTCAATCCGTGCCACCATGTGCTGTAAAATCTTCCCCAAATCTAAGGACGTTCCCCTGGGTGGGTCCATGGCCCAATTTTACTGTTAGGTACCTTTATGAAATCAGGTGAAGTTTGGACCAAGGAGGGTAGGCGTCCACAGCGGAAGACAGGAGGCACAGCAGAACTAGATGCGCCGGTGTGATGATGTCAGCGCATTGGGAGACTGGGCTGGAAAGGTAAGTATTCTTTCTGACATGAGCTATGTGTGTTTTTATTAAGAGTGCTCTATTCTTTGCACATTAGTTAGCAGTATGTACCTTTGTTTGCCTTTTAATACTAAAACCCATGTCATTTGTGGGCCATGTCATTTGTGGGCATGTTTGCACAGTGTGGGGTCGGGGATGTGATGTTTTGGGGCATGTGTGCCATGTTTGGGGGGTTGGGCATGGTGTTTGGGGGAGTGGCCAATAAGTATGGGGGCATGCCCGTAATGTTTCTTTTTGGAAAGGTGACCACAATCTCTGGGGGCATGCTCAGAACATTTGGAGACATGGCAGTTATCATTGGAGGTGTGGCCTTCACATTTGGGGTATGAGTGTAACTGTAGTGTTTGGGTGTGTGGCAGTGACTGCAATATCCGGGGAGTGGTCACATTTGTGGTTGCAATGATTGGGGGTTTGGCAGTTTTCTTTGGGGGCATGGCCTTGACAGTTGGGGTATGGGCATGATATATTTGAAACGTACCAGGAGCAAATTGTAATCTCTTACAGACCTTAAGGGAATGTCTTATTCTCTCTATTGTAGAAGCTGTTGTTTGGTGTCTGCAGCTCTCTGAGTTGCTATAGTCGTACATAACGCTGTTGTTGTGTCTCTGAAGTGCGTGATCTGCACACTTTTTGTCTGTGTTGTTGAAGTCAGGCAGCACAAAAAGCCCAGGCTCTTTGTCTGAGTTACTGAATTAGGGAATCACACACTGCAAGTGATGTGCAGGCTTTTTGTTGTTCAAACTGGACTTCATGGGGGTCAGGCCTTTCAGAGGGCGTCGACCATTATGTAGATGCATTCAGGGGTGTGGCTGTGAGGTGAGCACATACATACTGTGAAGTTTAGAGGGGTCGCAGCCAGCACGCAGTACACAGTTTTATAAAACAACACTCCTTTTTATTTGCAGAGGTAATTTAAACAAATTTGTTCCAACATAAAGGAATAAGTAAATGAAAAGGCTTACATCAGCTTTGGAGTACTTTAACATAAATAAAGTCCAGCTTAATCAGCACAGTCCCACTTCGTAAGCAAACTAACAAATCAGCCGTTCACTGTGTAGATTTTCTTTCCCTCTCACAGTGCATTCAAACACCTTTGGGGCAGGAAGTCAGCTGCACACACACTTCTTACACCACATCCAACAACATACTGCCCCCAGTTGCTTCTCATATGCAAATCTTTACCAGAGCTCCTCTCTGCTTCCCAAAAACCCCGGTGTGTGTACCTGGGTGGAATGGGAAGGCCCACCCTTCCTTCACTCCCATTCCAGGAGTGCAGCCCTAAAAAAAAGACAACAAAGGCAGCAACTAGCTTGCTGCCAAACACTACCCGGATCCCTTCCAAGGTACACAAGAAGCTCTTAAAGGGACCAGATACCAAATAATGGAGACACATATCTCCCATCCAGTACCCAGCCGTGATGTCCCCTACAATACATACGTACACAGATACATACTCACTTACTAGATTTCTACTTATATAGTAGAAAACCTAAATATAATTTTTGCAATTTTGAATCTTAATTTTTTATATTTTTCTTTTAGATCCAGGATATTATTCGAAACAGTCAATTGTTAACCATATTCCAAGAGGACAAAGATGATCAACATGATATTGATGTAGCTATACTTCAAGCTTTATTTAAAGGTAAGAAATGCATATAAACAGCTTTTATTCAGCCCACAAATTCTGTGCCTGTTGCTTGTTTTGTTGCCCCCCATAATTATTTGCTTAAGTTAAATATTAAATTATTATATTCCTGCTTGGGAAAGTCTAAAAGCAATAGAGCACAATAAATTGGTTGATATTTCAGTTAAAAGAAGAACTGACGCTTAAAGGGTATCTGTGGTCTCCATACAATTGTTTATTTTTAAAAGAGCTATCTCCCACCATACTCAAACAAGCCTAGGATGATGTCTCCAGCTTTTCTGGATCTTAACTCACATGGTGAGCTGTGTTAGAAGCCCCACCCCAAAGGCATGTGGCTATCTTTAAAAATTATTTTGAAGTTTGGGGTAGGGCTTATAATGCAGCTGTTAATGCTTTGTCCCAACAGTGGGCACGCTAAAGACTGAGACTTGGGGGCAAAGCAGTGGTGCTGGTTACAAATCACAGTACTAGCAAGAAAAAACACCCTTTTTACTGCTGTAACTTTGGATAGAGTGCAGCTAGAAACATGATCCTAGAGAGGTAGGAGTGTGTTATTTTTAATAAAGGACACTTGTATGAAGAGCACAGTTGCCCTTTAAATATATAGAAACCATAATGGATTGAGGTGAGAGGTAAAAGGCACAGATAACTGCTAATATTGAATTATAGAATCTATTTAGACTGATTTATATTTTAGCTTTTCTTTAACTTTAGAGGAGAACCTTACCTAAAAAAAAAAATCATAGAAAAAAAAAAGTATTCTTAGCTCTCTTTGCACTGCTATTCGTTATCACTATTCTGTAAAGGTTTCTCACTGGTCCAATGCTTGCCAGTTTCTGCAGCGCTGCCTTCTGCATACTTTCAGAGTTAGTCTGTAGAACAGCATTTTGGAAATGATTAAGCAGAACACTTTACATAATCATCACTAAGTAATTCAAGCACTATAAAGGTGAGGTATACCTGCCCCAACTTCAATATTGATTTTAGATTTATTTTAACAGTTGTGTTTTAAGGTAAAGTTGAAAGGGCATGTCCACCCTAAATCTTAACTTTTAATTTATTGTGTTTAATTTATTTTTTAAAGTTAGAACTTTAAAAAAAGAAGCAGAATCATGCTTACAACCCTTCAGTTCAACAGCTGTCTTCTTACAGCTCCCTGTTTGCAGGAAGTTGCAAACAGGGGCCAGACCAGCACCCGCATCTGTGATTGGCTGAGATGCAGCCAATCACAGACGCGGCTGCCGGCAAAGGAGAGTGCCGTGGGAGAGAAGGGCTGTAAGTATGATTTGGATTCATTTTTTAAAGAACTAATGTGGTGGTTGGGGTTTGGCAGGGGGGAGCTACCATATATTAAAAGGATTTTATGCTAGGTTTTCAGGCGGGCATGGATGGATTCGGATAGTGGGAATGAGGAGGGAAAGGGCTTCCCTGCCCTTGCCACTGTCCTCACAGAGGACAAGGAGGAGGCAGAAACATTTTATACAGGAAGACAATTACTAATCTTTAGTTTCCTGGACTTTTGATTGTTACTGCAGGAAAACCATAAGGAGCAGAGGAGTAATGTAAGGATTTTATGAAACTACACAGTGAGGCCAGTAATGGGTAATGTTTTTGTTTTGGGTTGTTGGGGGTGGACATGACCTTTAACTTTTTATAAACCTGGATGAAGAAATATGCAACAACCTATATACACCTAAAGTTCCCAATCATTTTCTGATTTTTATAAAATCTAGTACAGTGGTGCCTGCACCCACAGGCCACCTTTTATGGTGATCAGGCCATATACAGCCTGTTGGGGCAGCAGGGAAGGCAGAGCGTCAATAGACACAGTTAGTGTGGATGAGGGCTGCGTTTACATGGTGCAGCCTGATTTATTATATATTGTAGTTTTGGATCAGTTTGGGCACTTCTAATCGATATGTGATTAAGAACACTACAAGCATAATTATCTTTATGAAAATATTTTAATTTATTTTGCTGAGCAGGTTTAATATTTGTCATTTTTTTATATTAAACAATTAAACAGTAAATGCAATGTTATAGTCTATTATAACATAATTTTTTCCTTTACTTTTTATTGTAAAGACAAATTGGGAGAAAAAGATCTGGGCGCAATTTAGAGAAACATTTGTTTTCCAAACACACTGCAATGCATTTATCTTTTCAGTTTCTTTTTTGACATTGTCATCAATCAGAGTAGCAAAAATGTTTCTAAATGGAAAAAAATGCTATCTGCAAAAGAATGTTTCCAACATCATAAAATAATACTGATTCATAATCCATATTAAAGCATATTTATCTTTATTTACTGTAGTGCCTGTAGTGCAGTTTGCAAAACAGCCTTGTGTGTTCTCCTTTTACACTGCCCATTGCAGTGCACCATAGACACTTTTCATTTATTGGGTAGGGTAACATAGAGCTAATGTTATTTGATTTGCTTTGTTTCTTTTAATAGATTTTAAAGATCAAACACCAGTCCAAGATATCCAAAGGTTTCAAACAGGATTTATAAAAATCTGTGAAATAATTCTCATTTAAAAATGCAGCAAAAAAGCTTCTCTGTTTAACTGACAAGAGTTTTTGTACTTGGTATTATGTGTCTCTTATGTACAATGAAACACATTTAAATTTGTTACAAGTATAATGTACTGTATATTAAAATACCATACAGAAAAAAACACATTAAATCAGAATTTCCTTTTTTTTTTAAACAAATGGACATGGTGCATTGTGATTACTATGTGTGATATAATGAAAGACCTGCACATTTTCACAAATGTTTCACAATCACCCTTCACCACTAATTACATATTTATTAATGAAAAAGCAAAAAATAATTAAAGGGGAACTGTGGTCCAAAAAATGACTTTAGGTAAATTGATAGGAATTGCTATCCTGAGAATTATTGCAATTTATTTTCTTTGTTTATTTTGCATAGTTTTGAAGATATTTACATTTTTGTGTGTGATATGGCAGCCGCATCACCAGGTCCCCTGCTTCCTGCTCGGAAACCATGTCAGTCAATCTGCCCTGTGTCTCCTCCTCTCCTTTGCAGCCCCCCTGGTCCCTCCCACTCATGGACCCCATGGTCCCTCCAGTTGCACGCCCCCTTGGCCCATTCCCTTACAGCCCCATGTGGCCCCGCCCACCCACGGGTGCCTAAGCCCCACCCACTGGTGCCTAAGCCCCGCCCACCCACTGGTGTCTAAGCCCCGCCCACTTGTGCCATGGGCCACTCAGACCCCCCCCTACAGAAAACTCTGTGGAAACAGCTTTTTCAGGCAGAGTGAGAACTCTGCCTGAAAAGGCTGTTTTCAAGTAGTGAGAGAGAAGGGTTGTAGATTCCCTTACCTTTTCTGCAGCTGCAGGTCCTTCACACAGCAGGGAGGGGGAGGGACTTCCTGTCTCACTCTCACTAGATCCTAGAATAGATACATCATCCGGACACACATACATGTCTCATAAAGACATTAATAAACTGAAAGGACATCTACACTCTCTCAAGTTAATAGATAAATAGCGAATACAACATCCTACAGTTAAGGATAATACTTCACACATTCATTCAACATACAGCAGAATAGGTTATTTATTCATCTCTCACCCCTTGCTGAGTCCTTGCTTGCAATCCACAAACCAAGATAAATATCATATCATGGTCTGACCATGCCCCAATTACATCTACTCTTACTCATCTCTCTTATTTAGCTTCCTTCCTTTGTCTGACTCCTTGCCCGATATAGTTTGTGGTTTCCCTTACTAGTGGTGTGTTATTATTATTGTTCGGTTTCCTGATTCCTGACCTCGGCCTGTTCTAGTTCCTGATCCGTTGCTGCCTGCCTTGACTACATATTTTGCCTCCTCCTTTGTACTTCGCCTGGCTGACTGTCTCCTGTGCACTTCTGGCTCTGTCCCTGTTTCTGCTTTTGGACTCTGATTTTGTACTATGCTCCCTAGCTCTATAGCTAGCTGTGAACTTTTGTCTGTTGCGCTCCTGGTTTCCTTGAGTATACCCGGCCTCAGCACAGATACCTTGCAGTTTAACTCCAGGGGGCAACCGTCTCTGGTGAGTCACTACTAGCCTCCCGGAAAACGGGGGCTTGTCTATTGGTGAAGCAAGTGGGGTTAGATTGGAGTATCTATGCTGAAGGGATACTTGGGGATTCTGGGGCGTTACAGCAATAATTAAAATAAATGGAAAGCCACGTCAAATATACAATGCTACCCACCAAGCATGTCCCCTTTCCTAAATATTTCAACAATGGATCACTTGGCTTTAGCAATCTGAAATAACCAAGATATTCAAGGAATCCAAATATACCAACAAACATACAAACTGGCATTATATGCTAATGGTCATTTTATTATCTAACATCTCCACATATCTCAATTCCAATATTGATGCAATAGCTCACTGAGTATAGAAGACACTCTAATTTAAAAATTAACTATAAAAAAATTTGGTACATTTTTTTTAAAAATTCAGTCAAATACAGTCAAATTTTTTTTGCCTGGCAAACAAAATCAGTAACATCTGGGAGTATAAATCCCTAGAGACTTATTTATTCTATTTACACACAATTATGTTTTTCTAATGGCAAAGATGTCTTCCAAACTACAGATATGGCAATGTAAACAATATTCTATGATGGGATGAATAAATATCATTAAAATGGACATTTTACCAAAAAAAAATAAAAATATATATATATATATATATATATTTCAAACATTACCAATTATACCACCCAAAAACTTGTGTGGCAAGCTTAAAAATGAATTACCAAATTTATTTGGTTTAATACCGTATATACTCGAGTATAAACCGAGATTTTCAGGCTGAAATATCAGCCTGAAAATCTGACCTCGGTTTATACTCGAGTCAGACACTTTTTAGCCACTTACTTAAATCCGGATGCCGCTCGCTCGCTTCCTCCCTGCCTGTTCTGGCACACGTCACTGCCCGGCGCAGAGTAGTGACGTCAGATGGTGCGCCAGTAGAGGGAGCGAGCGAGCGGTGAACAGATTTCTATCTGCCCCAGAGGTCCACATGATGGCGGTTACAAGAGGGAAAAAGGCTTCATTTTCACACAAGTAAATTAGCACTTCCCATCTCCATCCATGTGCCTATATGGGAGGCTGTTTAAGTAAATGAATGTCCCCTTGTAGAACCATTAGTCATTCGACATTATAGATTTATAAAATCTTTATTCTATCTATCTTCTATCTGCAATAATATTCAAACAAAGCAGATAGAAATGTCAGGACATTTATTTTCAATCTACAGTGCATTTATAATACATTTATGGAGACCCCCGTTTCAGAGGGACGTGTTCCAGTTTTATTGTGATAACTACAGGCCGGTGTGGCTGAGCCCATAACCTCACTTTTCTGAGACATTCTACCCTCGGTTTATACTCGAGTCAATCATTTTACTACTTTTTTAGGTAAAAATGGGTACCTCAGTTTATACTAGAGTATATACGGTAAACCACCCAGAATACAATGTAATACTATGACACGTCACAAATTGGTGGAATGGGAGTACCAGATTTCTGCCAATACCACTCAGCAACTCTTCTTATATAATCATATAATTGATTGGATATATAACATAAACAACAAATCATTGATAGGCCTCGCATCAGCAATATCACTAACTCGTCTTAAATACTTGTCCTGAATACCAACGAATGCCAGACCAAACAACTTAGCACTACCCTTTTTCACACCTATGATACTCAAGATATGGGACAGATTAAATTTACAATTACAATTCACTCGCAATCCAGGCCATTTGTTTAATAATCCTCTGTCTGAACCAGGATTCCAAACTGCATATTTTCTGAAATGATCTAAAAAAGAAGCTCCTACAATATCTGAAGTCATTCTACAAAATCAATTTAACACCATATTGGAGAATCAAATGATAACTTGACAACATCATATGGAATAGAATCAACTAGCTCATTTTATCCAAACAATAAGTAAGAAATGTCCCAAGCTTTCCGAAAAATCCAATTTTAAATCTCTGTGTCTACAACATCTCAAAAAAACTCTTTACCAAATTCTTGATCCAAATCCTCCAGACTCACTGCCAACATGTACACACATATGGGAAAAAGAATTGAACCTCAACTTTTCAGTGGAAAATGCATTGGAGAAATGCTTTGTGTTAACCCATAAACTTTTCATTGCCTCTATAGAAAACTAAAAAATCCTATGAAGGTGGTACTGATGCTCAACTACCTTACATAAAAGGCTCTTTATCTCATATGTGGCTAGATTGCCCAATAATAAAGCCTTTCTGGACTTAAATTCTTCAAATATACCAACAACTAACTTTCATACAAATTCAATGCAATGCTCATATTAATCTACTGACCATGCTTCCAGGATCAATTCAAGAAACAAAAAAGGGACTATGGTACTCATCCACGACATTTGAAATTAAATATAATCCCCTCAATAAGAGAATAGATTCAAGAAGTAAAACACATAGGGCCTCATTTACCCATTCTCGCTGGGCAAATATATGGAGTTAAAGTCGCGCTAACTGATTTGGTACCGGACTTTAGCTTCATATAAGCGTCGGATGCACGGGTTGCACAAAAACCACCCGCGCATCCGACGCCCACGATTTAATATTGTGTTTGCGCTAGTTTTACCGCAGGATTTTAATGCCAACAAATAGCTGGCTGTAAAATCCCGCAGTGAGTAAATCCCTTACTGGAATTTACCCACACTCGCAAATGCGATATTAAATGGCGGAAGGAGCATTTACCCAGAGCCTCATAAATGAGGATGGAAGAATTAACATCCTCACTATAATAAAAGGAAAAGCTTCACAACATGCTGTACTCCCTGGATTATATATATGGATTCAAAGGAATATAAACAATTATTAACAACCTAAAATCCAGATTTTAAATAACCCATGATGCTCATAATATAGTGTTTTTATAAATTCTGGACCCGCAATGGTTTATTACTTCTACTCTCTCTTTCTTCACTCTTTATCTATTCATATCTTACTCTTCCTTAACCCCCCCCCCCTCTCTTTCCTATCATTGAAACACATCAAGAGAGGTCAGATAAAATTTACTGTCTAAAATATCTATTGAACAAGACCATGACTTGATAATTATGTTAACTATATGTTACTTACCTAAAATGAACCTTTATCATAAATAATTTACACAAAAGAAAAATCATTCTTTAAGTCCTACTTCTGTCAGTAAATCACACCTCAAAGCTCAATCTGTACTAGCTCCCCTAACAGGCTGTCATTTTTACTGTAATGTGTTTCTTTGTTAGCAAAAGAACAATTGAATTACCTTTTCATGGTCTATAAATAGAACTGAAGTTGTTTTTGGGTGAAGATTTCCTTTACGTGTGCTTAGCTATAGTCTTTTAGGCCCAAATGCGGGCATGCCCCCCCTAAGGTGGGTAGATACCATAAAATTCTTCCTCCTGGCAGACCAATCAAGGCTTCCGACCGGTCAGCCAGGAGGAAGGACTGTCTGTCACAGCAAAAGCAGCCACGTCCAACAGTTAGCAGCAACGGGTCGTGCATTCCATAGAGGACCGCACGATTGGTCATGGTTTTCTGACCCTTCCGATCGCTCCGATCGGAGCCGCCATACAATAATTCAGCCCGACCGTCCGAAACACTGTAATGTCGGTCTGTCAGGCCGAATTATTGTATGTTGTGTACCCATCTTAAAACACAAAACCAGTTACTTGTCAGTTATCTGCCCACAACCCCCGCTGTTTTTTTTTTTCCTACCAGTTTATTACTGGTATTTGTAATCAGATATTTAATGATAAGTTCTAATCCTTTCTGTCAAAGTTATCTGCCTTCTCATTCTGCTCAATGAGCTTTTTATAAGCTTGATCATGCGCAGAGGAGGCAGCAGGTAAAACAGCAGTCAATCATTGGCTGTGATGTTAGCTGTCACAGCCTAGATTGACTGCATAGAGGGAAAAGCCAGCACACTAAAAATGGTATTATGGTTATCCAGTACCCAATCATATTTCTGAAATATGATTGGGTACTGTATAACCATGTGATACCAAGCATTGAAAAATTTACCAATCAGAATTGGATTAGAACTTTCTGCAAACTTATATAAAGAGCTTGAGTAAATTGCGCAACCAGTACCAAAAATACAGACGTTTTTATATAAAGAGCTGCAATCCTCCTGGGAGCTCATAAGTCATCGCAGTAGATGGCAGAAGAAAAAGAGGCCAGCAACATAGGCTCCATTGAAGCCGGCGGTGCCAGCGAGCTCACTAGCGGGCGCAGTGAGCCCGCCTGGCATCGGCAACTTCGGCGGTGTTTGTGTCGCTGGCTGTGAAGATGCCGATGCCGGTAACATAGGCCTTGTTCAGGCCACCAGGGGTACTTCTCGGGGTTGGTGGCCTCAGCGGAGCTGGTGTCACTGGATGGAAGAAAGAAGATTCTGCCCAAGGGCCAATGGGGCTCCCGGTTCGAGCTGCGGGACCCCCAACAAAGGCACTTCTCAGTGCCGCAAGGAACATTACAAGGGCTGGGGAGTGGGAGTCCCAGTGCGGGCTGCGGGATCCCCTAAGCCCCAAAGGGCCCTTCTTGTAAGAGCCGCAAGGGCCCTGATAGGGCCGGGGAGTGGGGTCCCAGTTTGAGCTGCGGGACCCCTTAAGTCCCAAAGGGCTCTTGTCAGAGCCGCAAGGGCATTTCAAGGTGCCGCAGGGACCCTGATAGGGCCAGTTTGAGCTGCGGGACCCCTTAAGCCCCAAAAGGTACTTGTCAGTGCCCCCACTGGAGGGTCCCCCCACCCCCCAGCGGGCCCATAGGGGGCTGGGAGGGGCTGCTGGGAAGGGGTCGTGCGCCCCTATGGTGAGTGCGACCACCCGTGCCAAGGTGGGCGAGCCTCCTATGACGGGTGCAACCACCTGCTATGGGTTCGGTGTACACCCCCCGCCCCAACCCCCCGCGATCTCAGCTATTTTTGCCACCTTGAAGGTGGCAGATTGAAACGGCCGAGATTAACGCCGCAAATCAGTGCTGCCGCTTTATAAATAAAAGTGAGCGGTAACTGATGCAATGTTAACAAGGATTTACTTTTCGTGGCTGGGTTTCGCCCTTTTATTAATCAAGTTAATAGCGGTTTTGCCGAAAACAGTGGGAAACTCGGGCCGTGAAAAGTTAATGGCCGTGTATAAACATACCCCTTAGTTCATTTAGTATATTGCACTAAATTATAAGAGCATTTTACTTATATTTAAGTATATTTAGTGTTTTTAGTTTAATTTAAAGGGTATGTCCACCCTAAAATCTATATTTTTCTATAATGTAGTTTCCCCCCTCCCAACCCCAACGTAAAAAAAAAGATAGAGGAACATTACTTACCAGCCTGTGATCCCGCGCCCTCAGCCTCCAATGCAACTTCCAGGAACTGAGTTGCATTGGATGCTTGGCTGCAGCCGCATCTGTGATCTGAGAGGCAGCCAATCACAGACACGGCTGGTGGCTATTGAAACAGCGAGGGATGCCGGGCTGGTAAGTAAGTTTTTTTCATCTTTTTTTACAAATTAACCATGCGGTTTGGGTTGGGAGGGGGAGAACTACATTACAGAAAGGGTTGCCCCTACCATGAAGCAAACTGAAACATTTGGTCAGGGTGCGCCCCTATGGAACAATCAAAAGGGGGCAGTTAAAAAAAAAACTTTGTCCTGCAATACTGCATTTCAGCACCAGTCCACCAATCAGTGTTAAGTCAGCCCTCTGGCCCACCAATCAGTGTTGGTCAGACCACCACACCCACCTCCACAAGCCACGCCTATGTTCCCTGATGAAGCCAAACCTACTTCATGTGCCGCCACCCGTCTACCGATAGGTGGCATTTAAAATTGTTTCAGGTGTCACAAACCCTAGGAACATCACTCATTACAGAAAAATGGTTTTACGCTACACAAAGGATCTGAATGGAGGGAGGGATCTGAATGGAGGGAGGGAGTGGGAGAGTCGGTTTACAGCGCATGCTTGCAATACTTTACCAGAAGAGAAGAGGTAGAATCTTTTTACAGGAAGACAGCTCCTACTCTTCACTTTCCTGGACTTTGGACAAGCACTGCAGGAGAACAATTTGGATCAGAGATGTAAAGTAAGGATTATTTAGCACTATATAGTGGGGCCAGTATGGGGTTAAATTATCGTTTTGGAGGTGGACATGCCCTTAATAATAAATAAAGCTTATATATCTGTATTTTACGTGTTCTTTAGTACAATGACTATAATGATACCAGATTTTATCAAATAATTGTGGTCTTGGATGATGGGACACTGTTTTGCTTTCAGTAACTCCAGGGCCCCCCCAAGTTTTTTAACCGGGCCCTTCCATCTGTCCGCGCCTTGAAATTATGGAATTTCAACTGTTGAAAATGTTTTTTGAGAGTCAAGGTACTTCATTTTTGAAATTTCGACCTTCAATGCTTTTTAACAGTCAAAGTGTATGAGATTTTTGCCCTTGAAGCAAATTTCGATTTCGGAATTTTAAAAAATAAGAACCTTAGAACCATAAACCCCTAAAATGGGTTTCATGGGTTGGAATTTCATATTTTTGATTGGTGGCCCCCTGTAACCCAGGTCCCCTCACCAGTTCAATTAGAACAAGATAAATGAGGTTATTTACAGTTCATGAGAACAAGTAATATATGCAAGATTCTGAACAAGATGGCTTTAATACAAAATGGCTCAGGCTGAACCATAGTTTCCATTTACTATGGAATTTTCTATGGCTCCTAATGATCAGTCCTACTAAGGGAGATCACATGACAAGGAGCCCAGAACTTCAGAAAGCACACATTGGCCACATACAGTATGCATAGGTCTGGATTGAACCAGTAAAAACAGCACTTAATTATAAGTTCACAAGCAATCTAAATGTTCTCATCTACGAGCATTTCTACAGTTTTTGGCGCCTTTGGAAAGGTGCCCCAATTAGCAGTAGGCTGTGGTGGGCATGGCTAAACATTTGGTCATTTCAAATTTTACAAGGGTTGTGATGTTTGGCAGGTGAATAGATAGATACACAGATAGAGAAATTGTGAATAACTGAGAAAATGACAAAGGCAGATAGCAAAGTGACACTGGTGGATAACTTGGAAAGTGACAAGTGGATAACTGGGAAAAGGAAACTAGTAGATAGCAGTCAGTGACACTGGTGGTTAGCAACCCGGATCCAACTTGGACCTAGATCTGACACGGAACCCCTCAGTTCGAAATTCAAATGTTCCATACGAAGACAGCTCTAGAGCACTTAATTTATTTTGTGGGCAAAGCATTTGAATGTACCAGAGAATGTAATGAGATATATATATATATACACAGGGCCTTATCTATCTCTATACTCGCCTCCTCCTCCTGCTCCACATACCCACCTAGCGGTTTAGGTCCTTACCCCTAGGTTCTTTTTTATATATAGTATTTGCGGTTGAATAAAGACATATGTCCATCCAGTCCAACCCATCTAGCAATATCCTCATTTTCTGCCTAACTGTTGATCCAGAGGAAGGCAAAAAAAACCCACCAAATTTATGAAGGGGGAAAAAATCCCTTCCTGACTCAAGTAGCAATCAGAAATTTCCCTGGATCAACTCTACTTTATGAATCAATACCAATAACTTGCAACATTCCTTGTTTCTTAGTTGAGCAGGGATTGTAATAATATGCAGGGGAGAAATGAGGAGTATTCACATTGGCTGACGTAGGATATGGTACAGAAACAATTAGACAAAGTAAATATCAATAAAGCCCCAGGACCAGATGGATTGCATCCCCGGATTTTAGTTCAGTTCTATCTAGACCACTATTTTCATCTTTACCAATATTCAAAAAAGGAAGTCGTTCACAGCCTGGTAACTATAGACCTGTAAGCCTAACATTAGTGGTAGGGAAGGTGCTGGAAACGTTGCTAAGGGATCATATCCTGATCTTTTGTCTCCAGAATTGATCTTATTAGTAGTAGTCAGCATGGATTTATGAGAAATAGATCATGCCAGACAAATTTAATTGGTTTTTATGAGGAAGTGAGTGGATGTGGTATACTTGGATTTTGCAAAAGCTTTTGATACTGTGCCACATAGGCAACTAATGTATAAACTGAGGAATGTTGGCCTAGAAGAAAACATTTGTTCATGTATAAAGAATTGGTTATTGGATCGCAAACAGAGAGTGGTAAATGGGGCTACATCTACGGTATGTGGGCTAATGTTCTAAGCGGAGTGCCTCAGGGTTCTGTACTGGGGCTGCTTTTTTTAATCTGTTTATAAATTACTTAGAAGGGAGCATTGAGAGCAAGGTCTCTGTGTTTGCTGATGACACTAAACTATGCAGAGCTTTGGAAACTTCAATGATGTGCAAATGCTACAAGCAGACCTAGATAGATTATCAAAATGGGCAGCAGAATGGCAAATGAAATTCAATGTTGATAAATGTAAGGTTTGGGATTAAATAATCCCTGTGCCACCTATACCATTAATAACTCTCTGTCAAGTGAATCTGTAATGGAAAAAGATTTTGGGGTTCTGGTAGATAACAGACTTAGCTGTAGCAAACAATGACAGACAGCAACAGCTAGAGCTAGCAAGATATTGTCTTGTATAAAGAGAGGAATACATTAAAGAGAGAAAAATATTATTCTCCCTCTTTACAAGGCACTGGTAAGGCCTCATTTGGAGTTTTAAAATGTACCGTATGTTAATACATATAATGTATATCTGGTTGATCCAGGGATACTTTCCATTTGCTGTTTGGAGTCAGGAAGGAATTTTTTTCCCCCTTTTTAGCTGGGTTTTTTGCCTTCCTCTGGATCAACTGTTAGGAAGGGTTTAAAAAAAAAAGTGAATAGGTTGGACTTGATGGAAAATAAACTCTCTGGTGCATTGTTCACGAACAGGTCATATCAGAGGACTCGTGGACATTCTTTAAGGTTGGAAGAAAAGAAGTTTCATCTTCAGGTTAGGAAAGGTTTCTTTACAGTGAGAGTGGTGACACTGTGGATCTGTCTTCCAGCAGATGTGGTAATGGCAAGTTCATTAAACAGTTTTAAAAATGGCCTGGATAAGTTTCTAAAACTAATATTGAAAATTACTGGTATTAATACATATAGGGCCTGATTTACCCACATGTGCTGTGCTAAAAATAGGGTTTAAATGTGTGCCAACTAATACTGAATAGGTTAGTGCAAGTTTAACTAATTGCACTGGCTGCACCAGTTTCACAAGTGCAACCGGTGCAATGTATTTAATAAAGGAATTGCACCACTTTTAACTCCACAATTTAAGACCAAGCTAATGGCTGGTCTTAAAGTGGCGCTGGAGTAAAATCCCTTTTGGGATTTACCACAAGGTGAAAATCCAGTATTAAATACCGAAAGCCATATGTGCCCGGAGAAATTTGCGGCTCTGGATAAATGGCCCATACTGTAGATCTGGTTGATCGAGGGATACTTTCCGATTGCCGTTTGGAGTCAGGAAGGAATTCCCCCCCCTCCCCCTTTTTAGCTGTTTTTTTTTTTTGCCTTCCTCTGTGTGAATAGGTTGGACTTGATGGACGTATGTCTTTATTCAACCCCAATTACTATGTTACTATGTTACTATAAGCAGCATTACTTACCTGAAATCTCCTCCTCTCCGCTTCCCTCGATCCATCGGCTGCTAGATCAATAACAATATGGAAGCTCTACAAGGAGAAGAGGGACTAGAGCAGAAAAATAAATTTTATCTAAGTAATGCTGCTTAACTAAAAATAACCCAGAGGTGAAGACTGAGCGGTTTAGATCCTCAACCTGGGGAGAAAAGGAGCTGGGGAGGCACAAAAAAAGGACAGACTCAATCATTTTCTGAGCTCTTTTACAACACACACCATGTTTCAACCTTAAAGGTTCTTGGTACCCAAAGCCATTTCCCATTTTTCCCATTGTATTCTATTATTGCCATTAGCCTTTAAAATAACACCTTAATAATAAGATTATGAGATTTGACTTTAATACTGTCTGTTTTGCTGGCAAAACAAACCCCTTACAGTTTTGTCCATCAAAATGTTTTGTGTTAATTAATCATGTAGTTATCTTCTTTACAGATTGCAATAAATATGTGCGTATTTATTTATTTTTCTGCAGCATCCATAAGTTATGATCATCAGGGTCATGAGAACTCTGATCACCAGCTGAAGTTAGCTGTTGCTTGGAACAGGGTTGACATTGCAAGAAGTGAGATTTTTACAGATGATCATCAGTGGAAGGTTTGTTTTACAAGTTAGAAAATAACATATTTATGCTTTAAATGGGAACTTTGTCCTTATGTTTTACGCAGTCAAATTTCTGCTGGTCAGCCCAGAAAACACAGGGACAACTATTAATATATTGCATTATACATCATTTACGATAAGAGAACATCCATCTCATCTCAAATTTTGGTCACCTGCTCTGTAACTCTTATTGAGGGGCTTAAAGATACAGTTTAATGGATAAGTACATTGTAAAATGAAGTTAAGCTCAATTGGAAGCTGCAGCTTTAAAAATACATTTGCCATATTTTGTTTTCCCCTCTGAGATTTCCCCCTTGCTTCTGATTTGTTAGCCTCAATTACTAGTGCCTGGCAGCTCTGTGTGTTCCGTGCGCGCGTCTGCTGTGCATGCGCATGACGTCACTGCACACGCGGCGTGATGTCCATGCATGCACATGACGTGACTTCTGTGCGTGCATGGAGCTACCAGGTGCTTGTAACTGAGGCTAACAAATCAAGAGCAAGGGGGAAATCTCAGGGGTGGAGATAGCTATTCAACTGAACAGAAACAAGATGTCAGCAACTTTAAAACTACTAAGGTAGTTTTAAAGCTTTTTTTTTTTTTTTTTAAAGCTGCAGCTTCCATTGAGCTTAAAGGACAACAATATCAAAAAAAATAACATCACCCCCATTACATGTCCACGCTTCCAGCAGCTGAAATCACTTACTCACGTTTACAGCTGTGCTGCCCTCCCTTAGATATCACACAGCAAAGATGAGTGCTAAAAGCCCGCCTCCTAGACGGACCAGGGCCATCATTAACATATCATTTGTCATTGACTGGTGCGAATGTCTGTTACAACCTCTCTCCTCCTCCTCTGCCAGTCAAACAAACTTGAACTGTTCGGTTGCTAGGATACAGCCTACATAATCAAGCTGAATAAGGATGGGTAGAGGAGTGTTTTCTCGCTGCTAGCTTTGAGTGACAGCTAGTGGCAGACAGAATTGTTACACCCCTTTCACAGCATGGCTAATTGAAAGCAGAGAGAAGCTCGAAATCAGGAACAAAAATGTATAGGGAGGGCTGCATACCTTTACACTTTTTAAAGCAGTTTTTAAAAAATGCATTAAGGCAATACAGTTATCCTTTAATTTCATTTTACAATGTACTTATCCTTTAGCCTATTCAGGAGACATGAACACGCAGCCATTTAAATTTAGATGCAGAAAGTGCTTTTCACAGACTACTGTAAGGCTTCGTTTATTGTAATTTTAAGGGCTGTCCACAAATCCTCTGATATGACCTTCATTTTCGAATTAAGCCAGATTAGTTGCTTTTTTTACATTCCTTATTACATTTTTTTCTCTAAAGGGTTTTCTGTTCCATATGATTTATAGATTTTAAATGTCATTGTTTTCCTTTCTATTTTCCTTTTTACCTAAAAAAGCTTTTAAGGAAGTGGAAGTGTATGTGAAACACATCAGGCCAGTATATAGTAGAATATATGGCTATAAATTAAATCAGGACTCATTTCAACATCATTTCCTGTACCATTGGAGGCAAGATGGGAATAAAACTTACTATACTAACTTGACTATGCCTCAAAAAGTGTGAACTTTCCTGTTTTTTTTGTGTTTTTTTGTCCTCCACCCTACATTCTTGTTCCTGTACTGAGTTTTCAATACTATTTCCAATCCTGGCAGCCTCAGTTATGGTGAATTGAGTTTTAGCCAACTCTAAATCCCAAATACAGATACGGTAAGCTAATATTAAAATCAAATGTCTTTCCTCTTCAGAATCATTAGATTGTCTTTTGAATGCGTCCCAGAAGGATATCCAATCTGATATTCTATTCTCCATAAAATGGCCAAAACAGCAATGAGATCAGACTAATTCCTGAAACATATTGATCCAAAAAGTCTCCTAAATATACCCTTTTACTTGTAGGAGCAAGTTAAGAAAATGGATTATGTACTGTAGCAGCTTGCCTACAGAGAAAAGTAGGTAAATTCATAGAGGTTTGGTACCCCTGGGACTATTTTGCCCCCCTTCCTCTTCACGCTCTCCAATCTTTTTTTTTTATACAAGCTTTTACATGCTCAGAGAAAGCAGCTAGGGGAATAGCATTCAGTCATTGGCAGTGATGTCACCCACAGCCCCCTTTTTTGTTTCTTGGACTCAGACTATTTTCGGAAATTTACGAAAATTTCCAAAATTTTAGTAAATTTCAAAAAATAGTTCAGCGGTTCAGGAAAAATTCGAAAAAAGGCAGAAACTGCCTTTAGTAAATTCAAAATATTTCTACACCGAAAGGCTAAACAGGAAGCACATGATGTTTCAGCTACTGGACGGTGTTTTTTTTTTTTTTTTTAAGATTTTGGACATTAGACATCATTTCAGGGGAGAACTACCAATCTCTCAGAATTCTAACTATTGTAGTTCTGAGTGGGTGATTTACCTATTTTTTCATTTGAGGGGTGAACTTTCCATATAATTATTCAAGTACCTGAGGCTGTTGAGAATGATAAATGGTTAATTATACATGTTTGGGGGGGGGGGGGCTGTAAACAAAACATTACCATGAGTGTATGTTTCACATAGCACTGTGTTTATTGTTATGAACTTTTTTATCTTTACGGGTTTATTTTTTCTTTTTATAGCAGCATATTGACATTATGTAGTGAAAACAAAGTACACAGGAATGTCATTCCACCTGAGTATGTATTTTATGACCAGTGTGAACTACTGTTTGTTATTTATTAATTACAAACTTTTTGTTTTCACCCAGCCTTCAGATCTGCATCCGCTTATGACAGCAGCACTGATTGGCAATAAACCTGACTTTGCCAAGCTTTTCCTTGAGCAAGGTGTTCGACTAGAGGACTATGCAACCCAGGAAACTATTATCAATCTCTACAATAATACAGATCCCTCCTGCCTCTTTTATAGTAAGCTTACTAAAGTTATTGAAGAGGACATTTTAAGATCAGAACCTTTTAAAGTCTCCAAACTTTGCCTCCATCATGTGTCCCAAGTCCTAAGAGAACTATTAGGAGAGTTCACAAAGCATATATATCCTAAGCCAAAGAATATGGAAAGGCCGTGCTTGTCCATTGCTGTACCACATATAAAGATAAATGTAAGTTAAATTGAAATCTATTGAATCAACTATATCTACAATATCAATGGGAGGGGGGGGGTTAGATCTTACAATAACCTCTATAATTTATCATTTATCTAATACAGCAAACACAGAAATTGTAAACACTGGGAGTAAGGCTATATTGGCCGCTAACTAGCCAAATTAATATAAATCCCACGGTACCCGATGTATTATCAGGTTTGCATGGGTTTTACACTAATTTCGCAGTAGCTACACCTTATGTGTTATAGGAAATAATATGCCCCTTACAGTGTAATATTAGAATATGAAGTCACCTTGGAGTTCCCTGCCCTGTATAAAAGCCCTCTGCATGCAGTCTCATGCTTTTATATGGGAACTTTTTTGTGACATATCCCTATATTACAGTGTAAGGGGCATATTATTCCTTACATAACAACAATGATGTTAAGACTTTCTTCATAAACAACATAATATAATTATATTAAAGAAAAAGTTTTCTCATATTGTATGTAGTTTTAGCAGTATTCTGCTTACCTTTTAATATTCTACTTTATTATTTATCTGCTTTTTAAAGAAGATAAAATTACTGCAGCCCTACAGCAAGTATAACCATTTGTCGATGAGTTTGCGATTCTATGTACTGTGTGCAAATAGCCTGTTCTTGGTCAGTCAATGTATTTGGTACCTAAGCTAGTACCAAAAACACTTAAACCTACTGATTTCAGGTTAAAGCGTATCTTAACTCAAAAAGTTTTTTTTTTAAATTGCCCATTACTGGAAACTATCACTGTACCATTTATTTGTTGATCTGCCCTCTATTTCTTTATATATCCAGTGTAAAGCATTTTACATTTCCGCTGTCAATCAAGTGCCTTATTATAAAATGCAGTAAGGGGTGACAGTTGGAATGTGTGAAATGCATTGTGGGAATGTGCTTGCTCAAAGAGTTTACTGAGCATGCATGCCCTTACACAGCCTCGGGAGGCACTGGTTAAGAGTGGGAGGGGGATACTGAGCCTGAGCAAAGCAACTACTGAATTGAAGGCATACCGCAACATACACACCTCAGAGTATGTGCTACTTACATGTATTAATTTTTTTGTTTTGTTGTTTTTTTTGGACCTAACATAAATAAGTTTCTGTATGTGGAAACGAACTGGATTGGAACATATACAAAATCCCTTGTTCTAAAGGACCTTACTCTTAAGGACATAGAAAAAGAAGGACATTTAATCATTTGATGGTTGTATGGTGTGTGTGAGAGTTAGAAAACAAGGTTTGTTTGTGCTGATAGTGTGCTTTGTTAAGGACTGTGTGTGCAGTAAGCAGATTCATCTTTCTTCCTTCCAGGGGTGCACTGGGCTTCTATATTCTAGTATTGCACCTGTTGTAAATGCAAACAGGTTGTGAAAGGGTTGTTTTTTCCCTCTCTTCCTGGCTCTTGCACTAATTGGTTTGGGTGCTGGGGCCAATTAGTTAAATAGGATTCACATTGTTTGGACCTAACATAAAGAAGTTTCCTGTTAGTGGAAACGAACTAGAGTGGAACGTGTACAAAGTCCCTTGTTGTAAAGGACCTTGCTCTTATGGACATAGAAAAAGAAAGACATTGAAACAAGAAGGGCAATTAAACAAGGTTGGTGTGTCAATGTGCTAGTGTTGTGTATTAGAAGGGACAGTTTTGTCGGTACCATGCAATGTGCATCCTCCCAACAGATTTGCTGCCTTAGGTGATGAAGTGGAAGAGTACTTCTCGGAATTAGCATGTATGTAGTGGGCTAATCACTTGAGCACCCAGGGGACTGCCATCTCTAATACAAGGGAGGATGAACTTAGGATCAGGAATGCCAGGCAGGTGGTAGTGGTTTGGGACTCCATTATAAGTAAGGTAGATACATGCTGAACTGTGTGTTGCCTGGCTGGTGCTAGGGTTCAGCATGTGGTGGATCATGTAGACAGAATATTGGGTGGGGCTGGGTGCGACCCGGTAGTCTTGGTTACCCTTGGTGCGAATGACAAAGTTAGAGGAGGAGGTGAGTTCCTTAAACATGATTTGAGAGAGCTAGGGGCCAAGTTAAAAGCAAGTGCCTCCAGGGTAGTGTTTACAGAAATACTACCGCAGCCACGTGCTATGCTAGGGAGACAGCAGGAGCTTAGGAGCATTAATGTGTGGCTAAGAAGGTGGTGTAAGGAAGAAGGGTTTAGGTTTATAGAGACTTGGGCAGACTTTGCTGTCGTCTACAGGCTCTTTATTATGGATGGGTTGCACCTCACTGATGGCGGTTCAGCTGTTTTAGGGGAGAAGATGGCTAGAGGTTTGGAGGAGATTTTAAACTAGGTTGGGAGGGAGGGTATTAGCAGTCTCACTGGGTAAGATAGCCCAGGAGGAAAGCAAGGTGTAGATAGGCCAGTGGTGGGTGGAAAGGGGGGTGGGGCTAGCATAGGGGGTAGGGAGCATGTGAATTAAAGTGTATGAATAAATTACAGGATCATAATCTAAAATGTATGTTTGCAAATGCGAGAAGTCTGGCTGATAAAATGGGTGAATTGGAGATTATGGTGTTGAATGAAAAGTATGATATAATAGGGATAGCAGAAATGTGGTTGAACAGTTCTCATGACTAAATTTAGAAGGATATGCGTTTAGGAAGGACAGAGAAAAAAGGAAAGGGGGAGGAGTATGTGTTTATGTTAAAAAAGAATTGAAGCCAAATTTAAAAGAAGAGATAACTAGTGATATGGATGTTAAAGTGGAGGCAATATGGATGGAATTAGGCAACATGAAAAGGTGTAATGTCATTGTTGGTGTCTGCTATAAGCCACCAAATGCTAGCAAGGAGGAAGTGAGTCAGCTTCATATGCAGTTGGCAAGGGCTGGAAGTTTGGGGAGTGTACTCATTATGGGGGACTTTAATTACCCTGATATTGATTGGTGTGGAGCGCATTATAGATATAAAGGTAACTGGAGGCTTAGGGAATAGTGACCATGAAATAGTGTTGTTTGGACTATGTTATCTAAAAAAAAAGTGCGCTGGGTTATCAAAGACTTTTAATTTCGGGAAAGCAAATTTTCCCAGGTTAAAACTAGCTCTTCAGAATGTCAACTGGGATAAGGTATTATCAGGTAAAGGTACTAAACAGAAGTGGACTGTGTTTAAAGTGCATGTCCAGTCCTTTCACTAACTTTTTGCCAAATAATAGTTTACCTTCGCCCAGCCCCAACCGCTATAAATGATTTGTTAAAAAGTGCCCAGATAGTTACTTACCTTCCCTCTATCCTCTGCTGCACAGTTCCGTCCCTCTGCTTGCATAGAACTGCAAGCAGGGGGCGGGACCGTCAGCCGCATCAATGATTGGCTGAGAGGCAGCCAATCCCAGTTTTTGGGACTTTGGAGGGGGATTACTGGAGAACCATTTGGAACTGGGATGTAAGGTAAGGATTTTTATTCACTACAGAGTGGGGCCAGTAGTGGGGGGAATTATAGGTTTGGGGGTGGACATGCCCTTTAATAGGATTTTAAGCCATTTCACATTTAAATGTATACCCTTGGGAAATAAATAGGTCCCTTCACCTGGAGTTCCGGATGGGGAGGTCTACAATACAGAAGATTATCCACCTGACCTGCAGGAGTATTTGGGAGTTCCTTCCCTAACCAGGAGAAATGGGAAGAGATAAGTCGATACTACTGGCAGAAGCACCATTTTCCCAACTGTGTGGGGGCGATAGACGGAAAACATATTCGTCTTGTGATGCCTCCATGTACTGGGAGTAGGTATGTACTGGGAGTAGGTATTTTTCCATTGTCCTGCTGGCTGTGGTAGATGCCGATTACCGCATTACTTACATTGACGTTGGAGCATATGGAAGCTGTAGTGCATCTGCCATCCTCCAGCACAGCAGATTTGGTGCCAAGCTCCTTCGGTGGTCAGTTGAACCTCCCCCATCCCAAACCATAGCCTGGTAAAAACTCCCCATCATACCCATTTGCCTTTTTTCTATAAGGTCTCTGAATGATGTGAGGAGAATCTTTAATTATCATCTTAGCGGGGCCAGAAGAGTGGTGCAGTGCACGTTTGGCATACTCACAAACAAATGGAGGATTTTGCACTCTGCAATCTGCATGAATAAAAAGAATGCTGGGGCTGTTGTGAAGGCAGTATGCATACTGCACAATTTTGTCAGGGATAAGGAAGGTTTGATTTTACCCCTCCAAACAGAAGGCCTTCCTGCTACACCATCTAATGAGTGAGGTGAGTCAACTTCATATGCAGTTGGCAAGGGCTGCAAGTTTGGGGAGTGTGCTCATTATGGGGGACTTCAATTACCTAGACATTGATTGGTGTGGTGGAACTGCCAACACAGAAAAAGGCGATGAGTTCCTGAATTTGCTGCAGGATAATTTTCTCTCACAGGTGGTTGAAGTTCCTACTAGAAAAGGAGCTCTGTTGGATCTGGTAATATCTAACATTGTGGAGCGCATTATAGATATAAAGGTAACTGGAGGCTTAGGGAATAGTGACCATGAAATAGTGGCATTTGGACTTTGTTATCGAAAGGAAAAGTGCGCTGGGTTAACAAAGACATTTAATTTCAGGAAAGCAAATTTTCCCAGGTTAAAAGCAGCTCTTCAGAATGTCAACTGGGATAATGTATTATCAGGTAAATGTACTGAACAGAAGTGGACTGTGTTCAAGGGGATTTTAAGCCAGTTCACATCTAAATTTATACCCTTGGGAAATAAATGTAAAAAAAATAAATCCGCGCCCATGTGGCTGAATTCTGATGTGAAGAGGCAAATGGAAAGGAAGAAAAAGGCATTTAAAACCTTTAAGGCCGAGGGAATGGAAAGGGCCTTTAGGGATTATAAAAACTGTAACAAGGAGTGTAAGAAAGCAATCAAACTAGCTAAAATTCATAATGAAGTTAGGATAGCTGAACAAAGCATCACTAAGCCTAAAAATTTTTTTTTAGTATATTAATAGTAAGAAGATGAGGACTGAGAATGTGGCACCATTAATTAATGGGGATAAGTTAGTTACGGAGGATGGCGATAAAGCAAATGTGTTAATAAATCTCCTGGACTGGATAAAATACATCCTCGGGGTACTTAAGGAGCTAAGTTCAGTTTTATCTAGGCCATTGTTTCTTATTTTGCTGATTCCCTCGTGTCCGGTGGTGTGCCTCTGGATTGGAAAAAGGCTGATGTTATTCCAATATTCAAAAAGGGTAGTCATTCACAGCCGGGTAATTACAGGCCTGTAAGTTTAACTTCAGTGGTGGGGAAGATCCTGGAAAGTTTAATAAGGGAACATGTTCTAGAGTATGTTTCAAGGACTGATATTATAAGTAGTAACCAGCATGGATTTAGGAGGAATAGATCTTGTCAAACTAACTTGCTTGGCTTTTATGAGGAAGTAAGTAGAAATGTGGACTCTGGCATAGCAGTAGATGTAGTTTAATTGGATTTTGCAAAGGCTTTTGATACAGTCCCCCATAGGCGACTAATGTATAAGCTAAGGTCTGTTGGTCTGGGGAATCACATGGATAGAAAATTGGTTAATGAATAGGATGCAGAGAGTAGTTGTTAATGGGGCTTCATCATTATGGACTAAAGTGCTAAGTGGGGTGCCACAGGGTTCTGTGCTGGGGCCGCTTCTATTTAATCTATTTATTAATGATTTGGAAGTGGGTATTGTCAGCACGGTTTCTGTGTTTGCTGACGACACAAAACTTTGTCGACCATTAAAAACTTCAGAGGATGTGCAACCATTGCAAGGGGATCTAGATAGATTGTCACATTGGGCTGCTAAGTGGCAGATGAAATTCAATGTTGATAAATGTAAGGTGATGGATTTTGGACTTAAAAATCCTTGTGCTGCTTATACTATAAATGGCTCTGTGTTAAGTGAATCCCTGTTGGAAAGGGATCTTGGAGTTTTGGTGGATAACAAACTTAAAGGTAGCAAGCAGTGCCAGGAGGCAACAGCCAGAGCCAGCATGTTATTGTCTTGTATAAAGAGAGGTATGGATTCAAGGGAGGACGATGTAATTCTCTCTCTCTACAAAGCATTGGTAAGGCCTCATTTGGAATATGCAGTGCAATTTTGGAATCCTGTGTACAAAAAGAGACCTTTGAAATGGAAAGGGTTCAGAGAAGGGCAGCTAAATTAATAAGGGGTTTGGGGGAGCTTGAATATGAAGAGAGACTGGAAAAGTTACAATTATGTACGCTGGAGAAAAGGCGCTTGCGTGGGGATATGATTACTGTGTATAAATACATTAACGGGCCATACAATAAACTATATGTGGCATTGTTCACCAATAGAACATGTCAGAGGACACGAGGACATCCCTTAAGACTTGAAGAAAAAAGGTTTAGGCTTCAAGCTCGGAAAGGGTTTTTCACTGTGAGAACGGTAAAGCTATGGAACTGTCTTCCAGTGGACGTTGTTATGGCAGGTTCATTGGTCAGTTTAAAAAAAAAGCTGGATGAGTTTCTGCAAAGAAGGAATGTTGCAAGTTACTGGTATTGAAACATAAGGTAGAGTTGATCCAGGGAAATTTCCGATTGCCACTTGGAGTCAGGAAGGAATTTTTTCCCCCTTCATAAATTTGGTGGGTTTTTTTTGCCTTCCTCTGGATAAACAGTTAGGCAGGAAATGAGGATATTGCTAGATGGGTTGAACTGGATGGATGTATGTCTTTATTCAACCTCAAATACTTTACTATACTAATGTGCCACAAGGAGGAGTATCTGGAATTACCCTAAGAGACCAAATGGCACAATATTTCTTGACCCCCGCTGGTTCTGTACCTTGGCAAAGTCAGCGGATTTAATTTTTTTTTTTGTGCCTATATAACAAAATATTTGTGTTGAAACATTTTTAGTTTTTTTAGTTTTTATTTTCAAACATCCATTGTATAACAACTTATATAAAGAGAAATCTCAAAACACTCCTCATTTCCTATGTCTATATGTAAATACAAAATACAATCCAAGTTGCCAACAAAATGGTGCATTTAAAAAAGTGTTTACAGCAAATGAGAAAATTCCTAACAAATCTTTAAACTTGAAAAAGTATACTTTGCTAATGCACCATTAATGTTCCACAATTGAATTGTTTAAATTTACTGTATATCCTTGATTATAAACCGAGGTACCTATTTTTAATATAAAAATAATTAAAGTAATTGACTCAAGTATAAACCCAGGGTACAAATTATAACTACTACTGCCTTCTGATTCTGTATTGTTTTGAGACTTTAGTTGCCCTTTAAATGGACAGCAGAATTCACATACAGTATGGAAATTCTGCTGTCCATTTAAAAGACAACAAAAGCCTCTCCAGATATTTCTAAAGTACAACTACCAGCATGCTTTAGTAGCTGGGAGTTGTAGTTTACCGTAGTGATGCGCAAGGGGCATGACGTCGTTGGAAGGCACCGGTGGCGCAAACATTCAAGTTGAGGGCGTCCTCCTTGTCCGGTGCCCGATTATAGCACTGCATCCACAGTCTGCCATGCTGGGTTTTTGTTCTGTGTCTCCAGATCCTGCTCTGTACTTAGAATCTCCAGTTTCCAGTTTAAGTTCTATATTCTGCCTTGTACATTGTTCCTGCAGTTTGGGGTGCTTCCATTTCTTCCAGTCTGTTCCAGTCTCTGCTGTGCCTCCTGAATCCACAGTGGACATTCTTCCCTCTTTGGTCCTTACTTCGCCTGATGACTGCACAGGTACCTTACAGTATAATCGGGCCATGGACCCACCCGAGGGAACGTCCATAGATCTGGGGAAGATTCTTCAGCATATAGCTGCTCGTATGGGCGCCTATGAGGACCAGCAAAATAGAATTGGTCAAATGCTGGATGCCCTCCTTGCACGCACCCCGGCTGCCACTCCAGGTACCAGCGCAGCACCTGCAGCCCAATCTTTCCCCTTGCCAGTGGGGAATCCTAAGGAGCCACAAATTCCTCCTCCCTCCCGCTATGCTGGGGATCCTCAGACTTGTAGAGGGTTTGTGAACCAGTGCCTGATCCAGTTTAAGTTACAGCCATCTCACTTTGTTTCTGAACATGCCATAGTGGGTTACATCATCTCCCTTTTGGAAGGCAAACATTTGGAATGGGCTTTGCCCTTGTGGGAAAATGACTCTCCCCTTATTAACAACTCTACGAAATTTTTGTCGACCTTCAAGTCTGTCTTTGATGCCCCTGGTCGAACTACTGCTGCATCCACACGACTTCTGCAGTTACAACAAAATAACCGTACAGCGGCACAATTCGCCATAGAGTTCCGTACCTTGGCGGGAGAGTTGACCTGGAACAATGAAGCCTATGTCATTGCCTATTGGCAGGGTCTTTCTAACAAATTAAAGGATGATTTGATTTCCAGAGAATTACCTAACACCCTAGATGAACTTATCGCTTTGAGTATTAAGGTTGACACCCACCATAAAGAACGTCTTGCTGAGAAGAAACGTAGTAAGAGACCCTTCCCATCTTTAGCTCTATGCTTTGTCAACCCTCCTCTTCAAGCTTCTTTTCCTGCTTCCTTAATGTCTTCCTCGGAGGAGGTCATGCAGATTGGTAGAGCCCATCTTTCTCAGGAAGAGAAGTTACAAAGACGCAATTCTGGCCTTTGTCTCTACTGTGGTGGCAGGGGCCACTTCGCCAAAATTTGTCCAGCAAAACAGGGAAACACCAAAGCTCAGATATGAATGGGGTGACTCATCTGGGCAGTATATCCAATTTCACCCCACTAGACCCTTCACGTTTTCTTCTGCCTGTGCAATTCTCTTTTGGTTCATCTACCTTTAAACTTATGTCATTTATTGACTCCGGGGCAGCTGGCAACATTTTGGATTCTACTTTTGCCAAACAAGATTCGCCTCCTACCTCTTACTACTCCCCTCCAGGTGTTTTTGATCGATAACAAGCCACTATCTACCAACATTATATCTCAGTCTACTGTTGAAATACTTATACTGGCTGGTCCTGTTCATCAGGAATACATTACATTCTTCATAATTGACTGTCCTTCTACTCCCATGGTCCTGGGTCTCCCCTGGCTTAAACCCCATAATCCCACTATTGACTGGCATGCTAATCATATTTCCCGTGGAGTTCCTTTTGTCAGAAGAACTGTCTTTGTCCTCTCCCTTCCGTTCCTGTCAATTCTATTACAACTATTCAACTACCAACTCAGTATAAAGAATTCTCAGAAGTATTCTGTAAGAAAGCTGCAGAGAGACTTCCACCTCATCGAACATACATTGAGCTTCTTCCTGGAACCATGCCCCCTAGAGGCCGTAATTACCCGTTATCTCTTGCTCTTGAAGAGTATATTCAAGAAAATTTACAACAAGGATTTATCCAACCTTCTTCCTCTCCTGCAGGGGCGGGTTTTTTCTTTGTCGAGAAGAAATATGGGGGTTTCCGTCCTTGTATTGTTTATCGGGATCTGAATAAAATCACTATTAAAAGCCGATATCCTATACCATTAATATCTGAACTGTTTGAACAACTACAAGGAGACAGAATTTTAACTAAACTGAACTTACGCGTTGCTTATGATTTGATCCGCATTCGGTCTGAAGACGATTGGAAGACAGCTTTTAAAACACAGGATGGGCACTATGAATATCTTGTTATGCCCTTCGGCCTCTGCAATGCCCCAGCTGTTTTACAGTAATTCGGTAATGATCTTTTTCGAGACCTTCTGGGTCTTTCTGTCGTTGTATATTTGGACGACATACTGATTTTTTCCAAAGATCTTTAGTCCCACAGAACTATGGTCAAAGAAGTTCTTTCACGCCTCAGACTAAACTCCCTGTATGCCAAGCTAGACAAGTGCCTTTTTGAAGTCAACAAAGTTCCTTTTCTGGGCTATATTATTTCTCAGGAGGGTTTTGAAATGGATCCCACTAAAATTACTGCCATCTGAGATTGGCCGTTACCTACTGGCACCAAGGCCAGTGATACAAGCCCCATTCAAATCTATAAGAGACTGAATGTGTATGAAACTTGTGAACTCGGTCTATTAATGATATCTCCATAATAAATGTATGTCCTCTAGAAAAGAGGGAAAATGTGCCTAGGCCACGGTACATTCCCTATAGAGTCATCCGCGTTTGAGGGAAACACACAGTCTCGAGCGTTCTCCCTATGTTGTGTATATACTGTGTATAGGGTCTATGCTGTATATAGTGAGAACGCTCTGGACTGTGTGTGTCATGTTTTAGAAAAAATTTCAGACAGGATCTTGCAGCTCATCTTTCCTACATCTGGCATGTGTGTACCTAGCTTTACAGATGTGCCATTGTAGGTAAAGTACTTACATTGAAAGTGCCATTGCAGTGTTCTGCAAACACAATGGTTGAATTTGGATATTTGGTTTCCTTTTCTTCTAACATCTGCTAGGAAGCTTTTTGTGTGTGTGGATAATACATGCAAATAATTCCCTAAAGATATATATATATATATATATATATATATATATATATATATATATATACTGGGACATTTTGAGACCTAGACAAGCTATGTGAAAAGCTAGGGCAACATTAATTTAAAGAGGGCACATATCCATATGTAAACAGAGTATGCAATACAAGATGATTTGAGGATGTTTTGTGAAGAAGTTTACTTTGGGAAGAAGGGAAAACAAATTACTGTTCCCAGCATGCATATATATGACATATTAAGGCGTGAATGGTAAATCATTTATACATACAGTACATGTATATGAAATTCTGAAGATTGACTACAGAACACGATAAAAACAAATATATGTCCACCACAGTGGCTCAGTGCTTACAACTGATGAATTGCAGCAAGGAAGTCCTGAGTTCTAATCCACCCTTGGAGTTTGTATGTTGTCTCTATGCTGCCATAGGATTATTGTGGGCACTCTGGTTCTCACCAAAGTCATAAAGACATACTGATAGTTTGTGTCAAATAAAGGGGATTAGATAATAAGCTCTTCAGGACAGGGCTGATGTGATTGTATACATGTAGTTGTAAAGCACCACTATAATAAGAATATTAAGAACATAGACATATATAATACTCCAAACTAACATTAGAAGTAGGACTGCTATCTAGAGATGTTAAATATCATTCTGTCAACATTTAGACCATCAAACTACATGCATGCTTTAACACTAAAAAATAAAAATGGATTACCTTTGATTTTGGAATAAGATAGTGACATTTGACTCTTAAACGCAGAGCAAGTTGATATATTCACCCATATGGCGATTTCCATGTAGGAGTATGTATATTGCCTTTTGTTTGTTCAAACATTTGTGTCTCACACTGCTAGTCAACTTCTATGTTGTTAGGACATATAAATGTCAAAAATGCCACATCACTTTGATCTTCGAAAATTGAAGAAAAGGCCATGGTATCACTTCGGTATCATAAATGGAAAGAAAAGTCCATGGTATCACTTCGGTATCATAAATGGAAAGAAAAGGCCATGGTATCACTTCGGTATCATAAATGGAAAGAAAAGGCCATGGTATCACTTCGGTATCATAAATGGAAAGAAAAGGGCATGGTATCACTTCGGTATCATAAATGTAAAGAAAAGGCCACGGTATCACTTCGATATCATAAATCTAAAGAAAAGGCCATGGTATCACTTCGGTATCATAAATGTAAAGAAAAGGCCATGGTATCACTTCGGTATCATAAATGTAAAGAAAAGCACATGGTATCACTTCGGTATCATAATGTAAAGAAAAGGCCATGGTATCCTTCGGTATCATAAATGTAAGAAAAGGCCATGGTATCACTTCGTTCTCATAAATGAAAGAAAGGCCATGGTATCACTTCGGTATCATAAATGGAAGAAAAGTCCATGGTATCACTCGGTATCATAAATGAAAAGAAAACCATGGTATCCACTTCGGTATCATAAATGAAAAAAAGCATGGTATCACTTCGATCATAAATGAAGAAAAGGCCATGGTATACACTTCGGTATCATAAATGGAAAGAAAAGGCCCATGGTATCACTTCGGTATCATAATGTAAGAAAAGGCCATGGTATCACTTCGGTATCATAAATGTAAGAAAAGTCCATGGTATCAATTCGGTATCATAAATGTAAAGAAAAGGCCAGGTATCACTTCGTGTATCAAATGGAAAGAAAAGCCATGGTATCACTTCGGTATCATAATGGAAAGAAAAGGCCATGGTATCACTTCGGTATCATAAATGGAAAGAAAAGGCCATGGTATCACTTCGGTATCATAAATTGGAAAGAAAAGGGCAGGGTATCACTTCGGTATCATAAATGTAAAGAAAAGGCCATGGTATCACTTCGGTATCATAAATGGAAAAGGCCATGTTATCACTTCGGTAATCATAAATGAAAGAAAAGGCCATGGTATCACTTCGGTATCATAAATGTAAAGAAAAGGCCATGGTCACTTCGGTATCATAAATGTAAGAAAAGGCATGGTATCACTTCGTATCATAAATGTAAAGAAAAGGCCATGGTATCACTTCGGTATCATAAATGTAAAGAAAAGCCATGGTATCACTTCGGTATCATAAATGGAAAAAAAGCCATGTATCACTTCGGTATCATAAATGGAAAGAAAAGGCCATGGTATCCTTCGGTTCACATAAATGTAAAGAAAGGCCATGGTATCACTTCGGTATCATAAATGTAAAGAAAAGGCCATGGTATCACTTCGGTATCATAAATGTAAGAAAGGCATGGTATCACTTCGGTATCATAAATGAAGAAAAGCCATGGTATCACTTCGGTATCATAAATGTAAAGAAAAGGCCATGGTATCACTTCGGTATCATAATGGAAAGAAAATCGGTATCACTTCGGTATCATAAATGGAAAGAAAAGGCATGGTATCACTTCGGTATCATAAATGAAAGAAAAGCCATGGTATCACTTCGGTATCATAAATGGAAAGAAAAGGCCATGGTATCATTCGGTATCATAAATGTAAGAAAAGGCCATGGTATCACTTCGGTATCATAAATGGAAAGAAAAGGCCATGGTATCACTTCGTATCATAAATGGAAAGAAGGCCATGGTATCACTTCGGTATCATAAATGTAAAGAAAAGGCCATGGACACTTCGGTATCATAATGTAAAGAAAAGGCATGGTATCACTTCGGTATCATAAATGTAAAGAAAAGGCCATGGTATCACTTCGGTATCATAAATGGAAAGAAAAGGCCATGGTATCACTTCGGTATCATAAATGTAAAGAAAAGGCCATGGTATCACTTCGGTATCATAAATGGAAAGAAAAGGCCATGGTATCACTTCGGTATCATAAATGTAAAGAAAAGGCCATGGTATCACTTCGGTATCATAAATGAAAGAAAAGGCATGGTATCACTTCGGTATCATAAATGTAAAGAAAAGGCCATGGTATCACTTCGGTATCATAAATGGAAAGAAAAGGGCATGGTATCACTTCGGTATCATAAATGTAAGAAAAGGCCATGGTACACTTCGGTATCATAAATGGAAAGAAAAGCCATGGTATCACTTCGGTATCAAATAAATGTAAAGAAAAGGCCATGGTTCACTTCGGTATCATAAATGAAAGAAAAGCCATGGTATCACTTCGGTTCATAAATGAAAGAAAAGGCCATGGTATCACTTCGTATCATAAATGGAAAAAAGGCCATGGTATCACTTCGGTATCATAAATGGAAAGAAAAGGCCATGGTATCACTTCGGTATCATAAATGTAAAGAAAGGCATGGTATCACTTCGGTATCATAAATGAAAGAAAAGGCATGGTATCACTTCGGTATCATAAATGTAAAGAAAAGGCCATGGTATCACTTCGGTATCATAAATGGAAAGAAAAGGCCATGGTATCACTTCGGTATCATAAATGGAAAGAAAAGGCCATGGTATCACTTCGGTATCATAAATGGAAAGAAAAGGCCATGGTATCACTTCGGTATCATAAATGGAAAGAAAAGGGCATGGTATCACTCGGTATCATAAATGTAAAGAAAAGGCCATGGTATCACTCTGTATCATAAATGAAGAAAAGGCCATGGTATCACTTCGTATCATAAATGGAAGAAAAGGCCATGGTATCACTTCGGTATCATAAATGGAAAAAAGGCATGGTATCACTTCGGTATCATAAATGAAGAAAAGGCCATGGTATCACTTCGGTATCATAAATGAAAGAAAAGGCATGGTATCACTTCGGTATCATAAATGGAAAGAAAAGGCCATGGTATCACTTCGGTATCATAATGGAAAGAAAAGGCCATGGTATCACTTCGGTATCATAAATGTAAAGAAAAGGCATGGTATCACTTCGGTATCTAAATGAAAGAAAAGCCATGGTATCACTTCGGTATCATAAATGAAAGAAAAGGCCCATGGTATCACTTCGGTATCATAAATGTAAAGAAAAGGCCATGGTATCACTTCGTGATCATAAATGTAAAGAAAAGGCCATGGTATCACTCGGTATCATAAATGAAGAAAGGCCATGGTATCACTTCGGTATCATAAATGGAAAGAAAAGGCCATGGTATCACTTCGGTATCATAAATGGAAAGAAAAGGCCATGGTATCACTTCGGTATCATAAATGAAAGAAAAGGCCATGGTATCACTTCGTATCATAAATGGAAAGAAAAGTCCATGGTATCACTTCGGTATCATAAAAATGGAAAGAAAGGCCATGGTATCACTTCGGTATCATAAATGTAAAGAAAAGGCCATGGTATCACTTCGGTATCATAAATGGAAAGAAAAGGCCATGGTATCACTTCGGTATCATAAATGAAGAAAAGCCATGGTATCACTTCGGTATCATAAATGTAAAGAAAAGCCATGGATCATCACTTCGGTATCATAAATGGAAAAAAGGCCATGGTATCACTTCGGTATCATAAATGGAAAGAAAGGCCATGGTATCACTTCGGTATCATAAATGTAAAGAAAAGGCCATGGTATCACTTCGGTATCATAAATGGAAAGAAAAGTCCATGATATCACTTTGTTACCATAAAAATGGAAAAACAATATATGGTATTTCTCCGGTACCATAAAAATAGAAAAAAGAATATTGTATCTCTCCGGTACTGTTACTTAAAAAAAAAAAATACAAATATGTTAACGCCCCGGTAACATAACAAATTCTAATAAAAAAATCTTGGTATCTGTCTGGTACCATCCAAAAAACAAAAATATACTTTTGGGTATCACTCCGGTACCACTTTAAGAAATATTTGAAAAAATAAACAGGGGTGGCAAAAAACTAGTCTTCCTAAGGGAACATACATTCCGCAATGGCCTGGGAGGTATTCGAAAAGATAAAGAGTCACTTTGCAAAGAAGCTGAGGCAGATTCTGTGGGGGGGATAGGTTGCCATGGAGTTTGGGACAGTTTTTGGGTATTTATGGGCTGAGAAGGTGGCCTTTAGAAAGAAGCTGGGGCAGACTTTGTGGAGGGGATAGGTTGCCACGGAGTTTGTTGGGTATGCATGGGCTAAGAAGGTGGCCTACCATGCATACCAGCATATTGTGGGTGTGAGAGCTGGAACCAAGGCAGCTAAGAAGATGCATGTGGAGGCATCTGTTGCTAGTACTGCCCGTTTGAGAGATGCGGTGGATGTTGGGAAACAGGCATCACTGGCTGCATATACATGCCAGATTGCATTGGCTGCATTGAAATTTGAGGGGGAAATGGTTCCACTGGCTGCTGCAATGGTGCACTTCTGGGTATTTTGGACTTTAGTACATCCAGCAACTCAATCATAGTTTCCAATCACTTGTCTTCTGGCACCTTCTTCATGATTGGAATCAAACGCATGGCAAAGTGATATTCTTTGCCAGTTTCTACTGGAAATCCAGGATGCTGGAATATTGATATATGGACCTCCGACAAGCAGCAGCTTGTCGGAGGTCCTCCTGCTCTGCATGCTCTCCTCCTGCTCTGCATGCAGCTCACATTTAAAGTTATCCTTTACAGACCGCCAGCGTGTTTTCATTTCTTGCCCTGTATTTAAAATAGATATTTTTAAACTTCTAACAAAACAACACAGCTACACATATAACCATAGATTCACATATCCACATGTCATTTTATGAAATAAGAGTTATGACAATTACCTTTCTTATCCCTCTGCTTGAAGTTAAGTTTATCCAAAGGTCTTCATAGAGCTCCTGCCCAATCTTCAGCCAGACATGTTTTGCCCTGTACAGGTCATTGGTTTTATCATATAGCTCAGGATAGGCCTGAACTTGATTTATTAACTCCTCAGTGGACAGGGCTTTCTTAAAGGGCATGTTCACCCCCAAAACTATAATCCCCCCCAGTTATGGCCCCATCATGTAGTGTAATAAAATCCTTACCTTACATCCCAGCTCCATATGGTTCTCCTGTAGTCCCCCCATAAAGTCCCAAAAACTGCCCACCAGGAGGATAGCAGAGTCCATATAGGACTCTGCCTCCTATCTGTCCTCTGGGAGAAGTTTGGCATGCGTACTGCAGCCTTTCTCCCCCTCCCTCTCCCTCGCTCTCCCTCCCAATTAGGATTCCCTCCCCCTAGCATAAAACTCTTAGAAAGTGCCCCAAACTTTACTTACCTTCCCTCTTTCCTCTGCCGCACTGAACTCTAGGCAGCCGCGTCCGTGATTGGCTGCCGCTTAGCCAATCACAGACGCAACTGCCGGTCCCGCCCCTCTGCTTGCATTTTCTTGCAAGCAGAGGGCCTGGCAGTGCGGCGGCGGAAAGAGGGAAGGTAAGTAAAGTTTGGGGCACTTTCTAAAATTAAAAATAGAGCGGTTGGGGCTGGGGGGACAGGGGGAATGATATATCAAAAATGTTTTCAAGGGTGGACATACCCTTTAAGGCCAGCCATTAAAACAATCACCACCACACCCCAAACAAAAACCACCACACCCCACCCAAAACCACCACTCCCCAATCCCACCACACAAAAACCTACACTACTCACACAATACACAACTTCAAAATCCCCAAACTGAAGCAAAATTACACACAAAACACACTTTTTTCACCTAAACGCTTTCTCCTCTCCACAAACAACACCTGCCTCTCTTGCCTCACTACACCCTTAAAGAAACAAGATGTGACTCACACAGGATATGCTTAAAAAATCGCAAACGCATGCATTGTGTCCGCTGGTATCTGCTTGTGTCTTTTTTCTTAGGGCGTCCATAGACTTTCATTGACATGCGGAGGAAAAATGGTGATCACATCCGTTAGGAATTCGCAAGCGCATGTAACAGTTCGCAATACACATGTGGCCTACTTCCTGCGCTTTACATTATATTTTCCCTGACATTGTGATTCGCAAATCGCAAGTGCAGCGCAAATCGGGCAAAAAATGCGCTAGTGTGCCCTAGCCCTTAGAGATTCTAAAAACTATACCAAGGAGTGTAAGAAAACAATCAAACTAGCTAAAATTAAAAATGAAGTTAGAATAGCTGAACAAAGCATCACTAAGCCTAAAAAATGTTTTAAGTACCGTATATACTCGAATATAAGTCGATCCGAGTATAAGTCGAGGTACCTATTTGTACCTGAAAAATTAGTAAAAACTGATTGACTCGAGTATAAGTCGAGGGTAGAAATTAGCTAACATTACCATAAATAACAATTCTCCTGCCCACTTCCCAATATACAACACCCACAATGCCGGTTCAGATAATCGGGAGAAAAATGGCCACCTAAAGTCAAAACTTGAGTCTGATATTCAACAACAACATGGGCAACTCCAATGGCATCCAATATATCACACCAGGGCCACTGTGTAGGGGCAGCAAAATCCCACATGAATATGTCCTACCGGGGCTTGTGTACTAGCTTGTGTGCAACAAAACTTTCCACATAGATAATTACTCACGCATCCCGATAGATAGGTACCCAAAGAAAGTCCTGGCTGTCTCCAAGGTAAGCAGTTCGCACAGTCCGTCTTCACCCGGTAGTAAAATAACCAAGTCCATAAAGCTCCCAGTATCAAACAAAACCTGAAAACCCCTCGGGTTAGACCTACGCGCGTCTTCCGGTTGTTGAGAGGACAACGGTGCTTGTGCTTACGTGCGTGTGCGCGTGCCTATGTTGCTTCCTCTACTGGCTCTCCTGACTGCTCCGGACTTGCGACTGCAAGGTAAGGACTTGACTCGAGTATAAGCCGAGGTTCGGTTTTCAGGATATTTTTAAAGCCTGAAAACCTCGGCTTATACTCGAGTATATACGGTATATTGCTTGTGAAGGTTCTCATTCATCCAGGTCATGGTATATCTGTTGTAATCAATTAGATCAACTGGACTTGAAGTTTAGTTCTTGAAGACGTTTCACTAGTCATCCGACTGGCTTTCTCAATTCAGAATGACTTGTACAAGAATCTGTGGCAATTATGTACCCTAGAAAATCCCAATTAGCATATCACAGCCAGGTATTGGATAGTGGCTAAGAGGTGTTATAGGAATGCCCAGAGTAAGGTGTCAAAACAGCATTGTACATGGCAGACAGTTGGTGTTGAACCCCCCACCTCTATTTAGGCTTGGTTTTTTTATTTTCACATAAATGACCTCCTTTGAACACCTCTCTTGAACCAGTCCCGTTCCTTTGCCAATATGTTAACATTACAATCTTCAAAGGTATGTCCTTTATCCTTAAGATACAGGTACACGGCTGAGTCCTGACCTGAGGCATTGGCTCTTCTGTGCTGGGCCATACGTTGATGCAGTTGCTGTTTGGTCTCCCCCACATACAAATCAGAGCATTCTTCACTGCACTGCGTATATGATGTCGCTTTTCTTGTGTTTGGGTATTGGGTCTTTCAGATGTACCAATTGCTGCCTCAGTGTGTTGTTCGGTTTAAAGCAGACAGGGATACAGTGTTTTTTTTAAATTCTTCTTAATTTCTCGGAGACCCCTGCTACATATGGGATGACCATGTTCTTTCTCCTGTCTTGCTTTTCCCCTTCACTGTTGGTATTCGTGTTCTTTTCTTTCCTTCTACTTCCTTTGACAAAGGCCCAGTCTGGATATCCACACGTTTTAAGGGCTACTCTGAGATGTTTAATTTCTTTCGCCTTCGCGTCTGTGCTAGTGGGGATGTTCTCAGCTCTGTGTTGCAGGGTTCTGATGACACCCAGCTTGTGATCTAAAGGGTGGTGGGAGTCAAACATCAAATACTGATCTGTGTGTGTTGGTTTTCTGTAAACCTCTACTTCCAGTTTACTATTTTCCTTAACTTCTACCAAGCAGTCCAAGAAAGCCAGTTTGTTGTTTTGTACCTCTTCCCTTGTAAATTTGATGTTTTGGTCTACCGCATTAATGTGTTCTGTGAAAGCTTGTACTTCCTTCTTGTGGATTTTAACCCAGGTGTCATCCACATATCTGAACCTGTGGCTGGGTGCTATGCCCTGAAAGGTATTAAGCACCTGTTTTTCTACCTCCTCCATGTAAAGGTTGCCCACAATGGGTGAAACTGGAGATCCCATAGCACATCTGTGTTTTTGCTTATAGAACTTATCCCTGTATTTGAAATAGGTGGTATTCAGGCACAAGTCCAGTAAGGAACACACCTGTTCTGGGTTGAGATCAGTTCTGCTGGTAAGAGTGCTGTCTTGGCCTAGCCATTTTCTTACCATGTAACAGCCTCCTTGGTGGGTATACAGGTGAAGAGAGATGTCACATCATAGGACACCATAGTTTCTTCTGCACCAAGTACTATATCTTCAATCTTGTTGGTGAAATCCTGAGAGTTCTGGATGTGATGCTTAGAACTTCCCACCAATGGTCCTAAGATGTTGGCTAGGTATTTTGCCACCTTGTATGATACAGAGTTGATGCTGCTGACTATAGGTCTTAGTGGGGCCCCTTCCTTATGTATCTTTGGGAGTCCAAATATGCATGGGTGGGCCTTACCAGGGTAGAGGTGATGATACATTGCTTGATCAATGGCTTTATCCTTTTGAAGCTGTTGTAGTAAGTCTATGACCCTTTTCTTGTAACGGCTGGTGGGATCCCTTGTTAAAGCCTCATATGTGTTGTTATCGGCCAGGAGCATGGTCACCTTGTCATGGTAGTCTGAGGTGTTGAGTACCACTGTGCATCTTCCCTTGTCTGCCGGTAGAATGGTGATACTGGAATCTTTCTTGAGGGATGTTAAGGCTTTTCTTTCCTGTGTGGTCAGGTTAGATGAAGGAGTTTTAGCACTGGCTAAGGCTGCAGATACCTTAAGGCGAAGTTGTTCTGCCTCACTCTGTGGTACCTTATTATTGTGGATTGTGGCTTCTGTGGCTGCTATAATATCCACCACAGGGATGGCTTTAGGAGTGATGGCAAAATTCAAGCCCTTAGCAAGGACTTCCATTTCCGTCTGGATCAGGGTCCTGTTAGACAAGTTTCTCACCCATTCCTCCTTGTTTGATGAAGTGACACTTTCCTCCTTTTGTATCCAAGGTGGTTGTTCTCCTTTGGGGGTGTTCTGGGATGACAGAATAGAGAACTAGTTCTGTTGCCTTTATTTGCCCTTACAGTGCTGAGAAAGCTGTGCTTGTTTGGTGAACTCCATAACTCTTTTCCAGATGGCCACAGGTTGCTGCGAGGCCAGGTTCTGTTTTAGTTGACTAATGTTGTGCATTAAAGCATCGACTGTAAAATGTGTCTGTCGTACCCGTTCATTTAGGATCTGTGTTTGAGCCTTTTGCAGTATCTGTTTGGCTCTGATGCCTTTAACTGTGGAATCCAGACGTATGCTGCATGGTACTAGCCTTTGTTGCATGCAACGGAGGTTAAATCACAGGTGTTTTCTGTAGTCTGCCAATTTCCTTGCTGTCTTTTCAAGTATGTTGTCTGTTTTAAGTATATTAATAGTAAGAAGATGAGGACTGAAAATGGTTAATAATAATAAATATTAAGGACTAAATAAGGTTAATATTAATAAATCTCGTGTACGGAATAAAATACATCCTCCGGTACTTAGGGAGCTAAGTTCAGTTTTATCTAGGCCATTGTTTCTTAGTTTTGCAGATTCCCTCATGTCTGGTGGTGTGCCTCTGGATTGCAAAAAGGCTGATGTTATTCCAATTATTCAAAAAGGGTAGTCGTTCACAGCAGGGTAATTACAGGCCTGTAAGTTTAAATTAATTGGTGGGGAAGATACTGGATAGTTTAATAAGGGAACATATTCTAGAGTATGTTTCAAGGACTGACATAATAAGTAGTAAACAGCATGGATTTAGGAGGAATAGATCTTGTCAAACTAACTTGCTTGGCTTTTATGAGGAAGTAAGTAGAAATTTAGACTCTGGCATAGCAGTAGATGTAGTATACATGGATTTTGTAAAGGCTAGGGATGGCATAGAACTCGAACCCGAGTTCGAGCCGAACTTTCGAGTTCCGGACGGACCCGGACTTCTCGAACTATCCCGGACGCGGACTTTCGATATTTCCCGGACTTTCGATGATTTATCGAACGTTCAAACGATCGAACATTCGAAAATCACCGAATTTAAAAAAAAAAGTGCCCACATGTCCAAAATCACCAAATGGCATCTAATTTGAGCATTGCCAGCCCCCTGGGTATAAAAGGCAATGCGACCAGTGCCATTTAGTCAGTGTGTTGGAGTGTGTTTAGTGGAGACCTGACAGTGTAGGAGTTGGAGAGAGTTTTCTGAGCTTTCTGTGTGTGGATTTCAGCATGGTGGTTTAGCTCTTGTAGTTAACCACCCCTGCATTCACGCATCTTGAGACCCAACAGTCCTATCTCCTTCCCAGCTTTCCCTTGCACAAAGCATACACTGAGGGAGAGAAGCCAAAGGAGTATGGGGTCTGTCCGGTGGGGCCAAGCCTGCCTGGCTCCGCAATAATGTTGTCAAACTGAAGTCAATCTACTGCTACTCAATGGTGCTGTTCCTACAAACCCTATCTCCTTCCCAGCTTCTCCTTCCCAGCTTTCCCTTGCACAAAGCATACACTGAGGGAGAGAAGCCAATGGGGTATGGGGTCTGTCCGGAGGGGCCAAGCCTGCCTGGCTCCACAATAATGTTGTCAAACTGCATGTGGCCATGCTTTCTGGTGGGGAAAGTAATGGTGGAATGACTACACCCACTTTCCAGGCTCGATTTTAGATCCTGGATTGCATATAGAAGTCAATGGGAAGAAGGGATTATAATCGAATGTCGAAATCGAATCCGCGAGTAAAATGTACATGGTATCTAGGCGCGAGCGTCGAATCCGCGAGTAAAATGTACATGGTATCTAGGCGCAAACATCGAATCCACGAGTAAAGTGTCCATTAAAGCCTATATGTGAGCATCGAATCCGCGAGTAAAATGTACATGGTATCTAGGCGCGAACATCGAATCTACGAGTAAAGTGTCCATTAGAACCTATACGCGAGTATCGAAACCGCGAGTAAAATGTCCATGTTACCTCGAACGTTCGAACACGAGAGTGCGAAAGTAGCGCGCGTGAGAGTAAAATCGATTTTACGAAAGTCCTGGATATTGGAACATGTTCCCCAGACCATTTCCCAGGTCCCACAGCCATTTACATTAAGTTACCATTAATATTTTAGTTGTATTTGACTCGAACTTTTCAAACTATTTGCCTCCCATAGACTTTAATGGGTCCGTTTTCGAACTTTCGAAATAGTTCGAAAGTTCGAAAACGGACCGAACTTTCAATAGTTCGACCATCTCTAGTAAAGGCTTTTGATACAGTCCCCTATAGGCGACTAATGTATAAGCTAAGGTCTGTTGGTTTGTGGAGGCATATTTGTACGTGGATAGAAAATTGGTTAATCAATAGGATGCAAAGAGTAGTTGTTAATGGGGCTTAATCATTATGGACTAAAGTGCTAAGTGGGGTGCCACAGGGTTCTGTGTTGGGGACGCTTCTATTTAATCTATTTATAAATGATTTGTAAGTGGGTATTGCCAGCAAGGTTTCTGTGTTTGCTGACGACACAAAACTTTGTCAAACATTAAAAACTTCAGAGGATGTGCAATTGTTGCAGGGGGATCTAGATAGATTGTCACATTGGGCTGCTAAGTGGCAGATGAGATTCAATGTTGACAAATGTAAGGCGAGACTGAAAAAGTTACAATTTTGTAAGCTAGAGAAAAGGCCCTTGCATGGGGATATGATTACTGTGTATAAAAACATTAACGGGCCATACAATAAACTATCTGGTGCATTGTTCACCAATAGAACATGTCAGAGGACACGTGGAAATCCCTTAAGGCTTGAAGAAAAAAGGTTTAGGCTTCAAGTTCGGAAAGGGTTTTTCACTGTGAGAACGGTAAAGCTATGGAACTGTCTTCCAGTGTAGGTTGTTATGGCAGGTTCATTGTTGCAATGTTGCAAGTTACTGGTATTGATACATAAAGTAGAGTTGATCCAGAGAAATTTCAGGAAGGAAGTAATTTTTTCCCCCTTCATAAATTTGGTGGGGGGTTTTCTGCCTTCCTTTGGATCAACAGTTATGCAGTAAATTAGGATATTGCCAGATGGGTTGGATTGGATGGATGGATGTCTTTATTCAACCTCAAATACTATACTATAGATTTAGATGAGGCAAAGTCATTTTTTCAGTTCATGTACCCTTTAAGATGCATAAAAATCAGATTTTCCCAGACTGTTCCCTGAGATAAAAACTTCTGGGGTACTGTAGGGCTTCCTCCCCCAGCCCCAAACGCTATATTAATATGTGCAGAAACTCCCCCGATCATTACTTACCTTACCTCTTTCCTCCGGCATACTATCCTGGCCCTCTGCTTGCATGAAACTGCAAGCAGGGGGCTGGACCAGCAGCCGTGTCCATGATTGGCTGTATGGCAGACAATCACAGACGCGGCTTCCGGCAGTGGAGAACGCCAGGGGAGAGAGGTAAGGTAAGTTATGATCGGGGGAGTTTCTGCACATATTAATATAGCAGTTGTGGCTTGAGGAGGAAGCCCTACAGTACCACAAAGGGTTTTTATGCTAGGGGGAGGGAGGGAAGGGGGAGGGATGCCATGAGCAAGCCAAAAACCTCTGAGGACGCCTCAGAGGCAGAAACAATTTCCCTCCCTGCAGTGCTCCTGGTGGCCAGTTTTTGGGACTTTGGAGGGAGATCACAGGATTTTATTACACTACACAGTGGGGCCAGTTGTGGGTTAAATTATAGTTTTGGGGGTCGACATGCCCTTTAATAATTCACAATTGGCAATGGATTTTGTCAGCTCTACCTTAAAAAAATACTTACAGTGAAAACAAATATTTTTGTCTAAGAATTCCAGGTCAGTGTTTTATATGTAGATTTTAGTTCTGGATTCTCTGTGTTATACTTTATAATGTAACAGAAAATGGGATGTAATATTTTTAATATTACAGGTACAAGGAGTTACACTTAGATCTTTCCAAAAACGTCCCCATGGGCGCACAGCCTGTACTCTGGATCCAGTTAGGGATCTTCTTATTTGGTCTATCGTCCAAAACCGAAAGGAATTAGCAGAAATCATTTGGGTCCAGGTGAGTCTCCTGTAATGAGAATAAGTGTGATTTGCTTCCACCCATCTCAGTGTACCCTTCTTTTCAGTATGCAGTCCTGTTTAATACTGGGTGCAAAATATTGTCATTTTACATAAAAATACTATCTTTGTAATAAAGAAATGGGCAAACATATTCAGTAAAGGTACAGAATGTGCCTCCAATTTAAAAAAAATAACCTAACAGCATTAATCCCAATGAAGATCAACACAATAGGCTGATTAAAATCAGCACTATCTTACCACTTAAAAATGCTTTCCCAAATATACATTCCATTAAAGGACAACAATATCAAAAAAAATAACATTACCCCCATTACATGTCCACATTTCCAGCAGCTGAAATCGCTTACTTTCATTTACAACCGTGCTGCTCTCCCTTAGATATCACACAGCAAAGATGAGTGCTAACAGCCCGCCTCCTAGACGTCCCAGGGCCATTGTTAACATATCACTTGGCTGGTGGGAATGTCTGTTACAACCTCTCTCCTCCTCCTGTGCCAGTCAATCAAACTTGAACTGTTTGGTTGCTAGGATGTACAGAATACTACATCAAGCTGACAAAGGGTGGGGTGGAGGAGTGTTTTCTCGCATGCTAGTGACAGTTATAGGCAGCCAGAATTGTTACGCCCTCTTCGCAGCATGGCTAATTGAAGGCAGAAAGAAGCTTGAAATCAGGCAAAAAAATTATGGGGAAGACTGCATACCTTTACTCTTTTGAAAGCAGTTTTTAAAAAAAAAAAAAAATGCATTGAGGCAATACAGTTATCCTTTAACAGAATGCAAAGTAAGTCACTACATCAAATCAATATTTGTGGTGACTACCCTTTGCCTTCAAACCATCATCAATTCTTATGGGTACATTTGCACAAAGTCATGAAGTGTGTAGGATTATTCTGTAGTTCTAAATATACCAAACAGGTGTAGCTGTGCTGTTTTAAAGAAGCACAAAAAAATGGGCAATGTTGAGGACTGTAGAACCAAAAAACTGAAAAGGGATGTCCACAGTCTGTCCAAAAGAGGTCTTTAAGAATTGTAGGCAATAAAAACATACCTCTGAAATGGAAACAAGTATTTGAGGCAGCCTCCTTCTACAGAAAACAGTGGTTAAAGGGGAAGTTCATATGCTTTTAAGAAAAAAACAGTATTTTACTTCCTGTTTGCAGACCGTAGAGACCATTATAGTCTTGCCCTTGACCCAGTGCCTGGGTTGATTCAGTTGCTCAGTAGAGATCTGAGCATGTTTGACCCATCCAACAACCAATCAGTAAAAATTACTGTTAGGAACATTCCAAGGAAACAGTGCATCCTGGAAGAAGAAGGACTGTTAGAACCTGAAATGGCAGCTCATTAATGTGAATGCAGGGCATAGCAAGGGATATAAATTCAACTGATTTTTTAAAAAGGAAGAAAATATATAGAATAACTAGGTATGCATAATACAAACTAAGAATTTTACAAAGAATGATATTTTCCACCAAACTTTCCCTATAATTATACAAGATGTACAACCAAATCTGAAGTTATTTCAAAAACTGTCTGCAAGTGTACATAGAAGAATTGATGCTGTATTAAAGGTGGTTATACCAAATATTAATTTGATTCCAATTTTTCTTTTGTTCGTTAACTTTGCAACGCTAATTTATGAATAAAGTATTAAAACTTCTGTTTGTAAAATAATTTTTACTTTATACCAATACACTTGCCTAAAACACACAAACTTGCAATTCAGGATCTACACACAGCTAAAATCTCAGTTAAAAAGGGTGCTGTCTGGTCCTAGTTTCAGTTATTACAGATCATTAAATTGGAACATTCTTACAATCATTGAGGGCTAGGTCACACTAAAGTGTTTCTCACGTTCTCACAATTGCGTTTTGCAATGTGTGCGCTTTGCTGCATTCTGGTAATGGAATATTGGCAGAATCGCAGCACACCAATGCATGGTAACATTATTATTAGGTTTGCGTATTTCACGCATGTTACTGTACGTTGTAGTGGGGCCGCAGCCAGAGGGACCTCTTTGATTGTGTTATTTTGCTGATCTGTGAAAACTAAACCTTGATTTAAATGTTTTAGGTTTGCTTTTGAGAATGGGCCAGCTGCACAAAAATGAATTATATTTTATTGATAATTAGACCAAAAAGCAAAAAGCCTGTATATGTATCTGCTATAATCCTGTAAGTCATAGTTAAAGGATATCTAATCTAAAAATATGATTATGAATATGAAGCAAGATCCCACTACTACAAAACTTTTTTTCAGAATTTAAATCGGAACTGTAGGTCATCATTTGAAATCACAGCATTTACATGAAAAGAACCAGAAATTATAATATGTTCCCTATCCATGAGCTCTTAGGAAAATCAGCAGAGAAAAGAAAGAAGGTTAAGGGAGGGGAGATGTGTAAGTAGAGCAGTGTCCTTGAGACTCCTTGAGGCTGAGACACTACAAGAAGGCAGTGGGTAAGGGAGGGTGGGGTAAATTAGGAGCACTCACTAAACATTAATAATTTAACGGCAAAGCAAGCACAGGTAAATATGTTAGTACCACCATTTCACTTCTCTCAAATCGTTGTTTCAGATAATGTAAATTTTTGTGTGAGTATAGTAACCATTTAATAAAAAACTGTAAAGACATTTCTTTACCATACACATAGCTAAGTATATTTACTGATAATTTACTGATAATTGTGATCCCCATCCCTTTATACTTGTGCTCAAGTAAAAAATGCTACAGTAACTAGTTAATTTGGTTCAGTCATCTTGGCTGGTACCATCCTGCTTGCTTGCACATTTTGTAATATCTACATAATGAATAAATATATCCCAACCAATGATCATAACATAACACTATACAGACACAAAAAAACATTGCCACCATATACTGTATAAGCAAGGTATAAGGTATAATTGGATCTGTTATCATGGAGAGAAAGATTTAATTGAAAACAGTTACACAGCTCATCAGCATCCAATGCACTAAACTAAAGAAAGCTAGCAAGTAAAGTTAGCAATATCGTACAACAAACATTTTTGCCAGGTATCTTGTCCCACCAATTTTTTCTCAGTAGTGCTCTTCTGTTGCTATCCCAGTCACATTTGTTTGTCCTAGTCATAAGATAAGTACAGAGAGATGCAGTGAATGCAAGACACGTTATTAACCTGGCTGAGATCCCACAATGCAATAATCCTTTTGCAAGATTTACTGCATTGCTAAACTTAAAGGGACAGTTTAGTGGAAGATATTAATATTTTAAAAAGTATTAGTTTATATTAAACATACCTAGTTATTCTACATTTTCTCTTCCATTTTGAAAAATCAGTTGATTTCATACCCTTTGCTGTTCCCTGCTGTTGACATTAGTGAGCTGCCATTTCAGGTTCTAACGGTCCTTCTTCTTCCCAGGATGCACCACATCCTTGGAATGTTCCTAACAGTTATTTCTACTGATTGGCAGTTGGATGGGTCAAATATGCTCAGATATCTACTGAACAACTGAATCAACCCAGGCGCTGGGTCAAGGGCAAGACCATAACGCTCTCTATTAGGGGTCCTGCAAACAGGAAGTCAGTATTTCGGTTGCATTTATTTATACACAGACAAAATGTTGAATTGGCAGATTAAGGTCATTGGTATGGAAAAATACTGCTATTTTTTTCTGAAAAGCATATGTATTTGCACTGAACTTCCCCTTTAAAGGGTCACTATACTTACTTAAACAACTTTACATTATCTGAAACTACAATTTGAGAGAAATAAAATGGTGGTACTCACATATTTAAATGTGCTTGCTTTGTCATTACATTTTTAATGTTTTGTGAGTGCACCTTATTGCCCCCATCCTCCCTTAATACGTTTTTTTTTTTTAATACCCTTTAACATTTTGCTTATTGCTTCTGGTGCTCAGCACCATTAATGGAAATGGTTCAGGACACATTTCTTTAGCGTAAAGCCCACACTAACACAATATTACATCAGGTAGCGTGTTTTTTTTTTATATTTATTTGGCTTGTTAACAGCCTTTATAACATCTCCCTGTTAGTATTTTTGCATTAACCACTTAAAGGACAACTCCACCCACATAATATCATCTTTTAGAAAGAATGGCCTTCGTATAATATGTTGATATATTCTACGTTGTCTTCTGAATTCATTACTGTATGCCTGCTATGCTTCTGGATGCCTCATGGAAACTGAGCAATTTAGTGACCTGTACTGAGCCTGAGCATGCTCAGAAGAGGCAGCTAGGGGATTAGCATTCAGTCATTGGCTGTGATGTCAACTGTCAAATCCATAACGGAACATAGCTAACTGGAAGAATCAGGGAGCAGAAAAGGGGCAACAGGTCATTGTGCAGCATTTTAGGTTAGACTTATATATTTCAGATTTCAAACTATTACTGTTTAGGGTTTTGGGGGGTGATTTACCTGTATACAAGTTTTCATTTGAGGGCCGAAATTGCCATTTAATGGGAAAAGAAACTGGTTACTCAGTTATCTGCCCACAACCCCAACTGGGCCTTTTATATGAATGTGCAGAGAAGGACAGCAGGTGAAACGGCAATCATACATTGGCTGTGGTGTCAGTTGCCTTGATTGACTGCATGGAGCAAGGGGCCAGCTTACTCTGCCATTATGGGGACAATAATTATTCTTAAATATCTGGCTAGTAATGCAGGTAATAAAGTGAAAACTCTATTAGATGGGGTTGCGTGTAGGTAATTGACAATTGTCCATTTTTTTTGTTTAAAGGGTGGACATGACATTCTACCTAAAAGAATCCCTTGATATTTTTGTTGCTCAGACAGAAAGCAATAATGTTTGCCTTAGTACATATATTCTGCTCATTGGCAGTAGTGTATTCTGCCCATGTAATGACATTCCATAATTGAACTGTAATTTAATCAATCTAGATAATACTGCTAAGTAATACTGCTAATGAATAATATTAAAAGTATCACCACTAGAACACAATTTATTTGTCACATTTTGTTTTTGTTTTCTTGTATTCCCCCACTAGAGGGCAGTACTATATAAGAAATCTAGAAACATGTACGGTATAGTTGAATGATCAGCAGGCTAGAACTAGGGTTGTTTTATGTACAAGATTTTTTTTAACTGGTAGGAATTTTAAATAAATTGATGTTTAAGAATATATATATATATATATATATATATCTATATTAAAATCCATTTGGATTTTTGTGTTGGCAGTGTATAGTTCTAATTCTCAAAAGCTTCCTACAATGGGATTTAGATTTAGATTTTTGTGCACAAATTACAGTAGTTAAATATTTACAAGGGAAGTTGGTTGAAGCTCTTATTACATGGGGTATTTTACAAATGTATTAGACTTAAGGTTTCCTTCAAGAGTTTGATGCACTTTTTTGCTCATGAAATTGAAAGGTTACTAATATCAATAAATTAGTAACCTTTCAAGAGTATTGGACTAATTCAAGCAAAGTTTTTTCACTTCTTGATCAAAGTGAAAAAATGTGAAAGAAAAGGAATTGACCTATATATTTTCTGTATGTTTATTAATTCCCTGTTTTTTACAAGCCTTCACCAACATCTCCTTGTCATTCAATGTTAGTAGTATGTAAGCTCATTATTATAAACAAAAGACAATCAGGGAGATTCAATAAAAGTTCTTATTATTACAATTGGGGCTAATTTTGCCCCAACCAATCAAATGTTAGCGTTCAAATGTTAAATAAGATCTGATTGGTTGGGGCAAAATTAGTACCATTTTAAACTATAAGAACTTTTATTGAATCTCCCTGAATATATTTAAAAGGTAAACAGTGTTGAATAGAGAGTTTACTCTCATTTCACTGCAATTGAGCTGTATTTAATGATGATGTTATTATTTACTACACTGTGGTTGCACCAGTTACTGAATAATTAATCAATTTACTTTTTTCCAAGAGTTCATGTCAGTGTGCACCAAAAGGGTTAAATGGTGCAGAATAAACATTTTTAAAAGAGTTTACTGTATTTCCTAATTTAGTTGTATTAGTTATGTCAAGGAAATCATAGAGAAAGAAATATTCTACAATATAACTGCACAAAGGAATCAGCCCCCCAAAATAAATAAATAAAGGAGTCTCTTAAAACATTACAGACACCTTGAAAAATAAAATTAACGAACAAATGTTCAGGATTACTAGCATTATTCTGACTTTCCTTCCCATCCATGTCAGTGTGCACAAATGTTCTAAAACCAAGCTAATGGCAATGCTGTCTTGTGTTCCTTCAGAAGGAATTATAAAACTAGGCTACATTCACATGATTCTGTAGTGGTTTCCCACTGGTTTATTGCTGATTGCTGTTTCTGCCATTAAAGGGTATCTCCACTGTGTTCAGTGTTATTGAAAAACAGTAGGTAAAGGAGATGTAAAAGAAGGTAAGACACAGCTCCTTTGCTTCCTGTTCATCAATAAATTTTATTGAAAAACAATTTACCAGTGGAGATACCCTTTAAACATCCCAAACACTGGAATTAAAAGTTGTGCAGTTTAACATAACTTATCTAAACCAGTATGCTTTATATATATATATGAAATGTAAAAGGGTTCAGAGAAGGGCAACTAAATTAATAAGGGGATTGGGGGAGCTTGAATAAGAAGAGAGACTTAAAAAGTTACAATTGTACGCTGGAGAAAAGGCGCTTGCGTGGGGATATGATTACTGTGTATAAATACATTAACGGGCCATACAATAAACTATCTGGGGCATTGTTCACCAATAGTACATGTCAGAGGACACGAGGACATCCCTTAAGACTTGAAGAAAAAAGGTTTAGGCTTCAAGTTCGGAAAGGGTTTTTCACCGTGAGAACAGTAAAGCTATGGAACTATCTTTCAGTGGACGTTGTTATGGCAGGTTCATTGGTCATTTAAAAAAAAAATCTGGATAAGTTTCTGAAACCAAGAAATGTTGCAAGTTACTGGTATTGATACATAAAGTAGAGTTGATCCAGGGAAATTTCCGATTGCCACTTGGAGTCAGGAAGGAATATTTTCCTCTGGATCAACAGTTAGGCAGGAAATTAGGATATTGCTAGATGGGTTGGACTGGATGGATGGATGTCTTTATTCAACCTCAAATACTATACTATACTATACTATATGAAAGCAAAGCCTAGTCCTCTGTCACTGCATGACTAACTAATTCAGCATTATGATGCTACAAAGAAAAAAACTTTGTCTAATGTTGTGGGCTCTCATTGTGCCTGCAGCTGACAACCAATTCACCAGTTAGCTGTTGTCTGTGTTTCTGAAAAGAGTCCTAATCTAGCACTGCATCTAAAGAAATCAATTTTCCTTCTACACACACTCACCCCCCCCCCCCCGTTCAACAGCCACTGTTTGTCAGCCCACCAGTTCACCAGCCACTGATAGGTCAGCCCTCCAGTTTACCAGCCTCTCATAGGTCAGCCCTCCAGTTCACCAGCCACTGATATGTCAACCCTCTAGTTCACCAGCCACTGATAGTTCAGCCCTCCAGTTCACCAACCACTGATAGATTATACCTCCAGTTCACCAGCAACTGTTAGGTCAGCCCTCCAGTTCAGCAGCCATTGTTGACTTAACAGTGGATGATGAACTGGAGGGCTGACTTAACAGTGGCTACTCTACTGTTAAGTCAGCCCTCAGTCATAAAATCTTTACTTATCATGTGCTGAATGAAAAAACAGCTGATCAAAATAATGTAGCGTATTGGATTATTTCTCTTCCTGGGTGAATCACACTGAGCATGTCTGATCCCAAGTTAAAGTAGCTTGTAGTAAAAAAAAAGGTTAAATAAAACTAGTTGCTTTTTTAACCCACTAAATATAATAGTAAACACAAAGCTTTGCCTTTTTGTTTTAATGTTTTAGTGTCGTGATTGCATAGCAGCAGCCTTGGCATGCAGCAAAATCCTCAAAGAGCTTTCAAAAGAAGAGGAAGATACTGACACATCAGAAGAGTTGCTGGCTCTGGCTGAAGAATTTGAGCAAAAAGCAATAGGTTTTACAGACTACTAACTTTTGATAGTATTGAAGGAAAAGCAATGCAATTTTTGAACATTTGTCAGCCCCCCTTAATTTAAATCAAATGTATCTTCCTTTTGGTACAGCAGCACAATGACATCTAAGATTACTTGTGCTAAATTATACCTGACTGCAACATATTCAACTCAAACAAGTTTACTGTTATTGCTTCATGTCTTTACAGAAAAATCAACTATTAGAACAATGTTAGATTAAAATGTAAATTCTGAACATATGTGGTTGAATGAAGGCAGGACCAATGAATACATATTCTTAGATTAGAAATACATACTGTAGTAAAAAAAAAAAGTAAAAATATGTACATAAAATGGTAATGGTAATTCAATTACTAGCATTATTCTGACTTTCCTTCCCATCCATGTCAGTGTGCACAAATGTTCTAAAACCAAGCAAATGGCAATGCTGTCTTGTGTTCCTTCAGAAGGAATTATAAAACTAGGCTACATTCACATGATTTTGTAGTGGTTTCCCACTGGTTTATTGCTAATTGCTGTTTCTGCCATTAAAGGGTATCTCCACTGTGTTCAGTGTTATTGAAAAACAGGAGGTAAAGGAGATGTAAAAGGAGGTAAGACACAGCTCCTTTGCTTCCTGTTCATCAATAAAGTTTATTGGAAAACAATTTACCAGTGGAGATACCCTTTAAACATCCCAAACACTGGAATTAAAAGTTGTGCAGTTTAACATAACTTATCTAAACCAGTATGCTTTATATATATATATATGAAATGTAAAAGGGTTCAGAGAAGGGCAACTAAATTAATAAGGGGATTGGGGACCAATGAATACATATTCTTAGATTAGAAATACATACTGTAGTAAAAAAAAATGTAAAAATATGTACATAAAATGGTAATGGTAATTCGATGGGAGGTAGAAGAGTAATTATACCTCCAGTTAAATTCGACAAGCAGCTGTGAAACATACCTTTTGTGGAGCAGTTGACAGCTCCTTCCACCAAGGCCTCCCATCTGTGGACAGAGGGAGAAGCAGGAGAACTGTCAGCCTCTGCACAAGTGGCAAGTGATAATGTTTTACAGCTCCCTGACTGCTTTTCAGGTAACAGCAATAGGTAGGAGTACTCTCTCCGACCTCCCACTGAAATATAGATTTCAATTTTTAAAAAGTTACAGTTTACAGATCAGCTTTACAGCCAAGCTCTGTAAGTTGATCTAAATTTATCAGAAATAGTAACTATTATTATTATTATGGATTTATATAGTGCCAACATCTTCCCTAGCGCTTTACAATTATTATAGATAAATACACATCAGGCCCTGCCCCAAAGAGCTTATAATCTAAGCACATTTATTTGATTGAATGCATTAGATACATAAGGTGTTGTATATAACGTATATTCTCAACGTATAAGCAAACTCCATAACTCTGTGGCAATAGTAAGGTGGCTAGCATGCTACATGCTCTGGGATTAAGCTAAGCCATGTTACAGAAGTGTTAATTACAAACCTACACTGAGCTATAAGAAAGGGTATTAAATAACAAACTGTTTGAAAAATAAACATTTACGCTGGGCTACTGTCAGTTACCAAATCCTTTTTTTTTTGTTGAAAGACACTGAAGATGCAGGGGTGGCTAGGGTTGCTGACCCTGTCAAATTGCTGTTGTGCTCTCTGGGAGACGACATTTGTTGGAAACTGACAGCATTCAAATGCAAGATAAAAACAAATAACACATAAAAAACTGCCAATAAATCTTATTTACAGATCTTAATCTTAATGCTGCAATTTTTTTTTAAAGCAACTACATCCAAGTTGTCTGTAAAATATATGGGTTGCAACACTTACAAAGCACAAAAGAAATGAGTTTGCAGTTTATTGTAATGTGCCAATATTTACTATGCTTTCTTGTAAATGATTTTCTTCTTTGTTTCTATATTGGTTCAGGTATTTTTACCGAATGTTATAGAAAAGATGAAGAGAGAGCTTTAAAGCTACTTATTCGTGTTTCTGCAGCCTGGGGAGAGACCACATGTTTAAAACTAGCATTGGAAGCTGCTGATATGAAATTTGTGTCCCATGGTGGTGTCCAGGTATATGCAGACTTTTATAACTTACCCTATGTTTTTTTCTGTTACATTTTTAATTTGCAGTTCTAAATAAAAACTAGAATATATTTGACCTTTCATGAATATTATCAGGAAGATTCAATAAAAGTTCTTATCGTTAAAAATGGTGCTAATTTTGCCCCAACCAATCAGATGTTAGCTTTCAGATGTTAAATAACATCTGATTGGTTGGGGCAAAATTAGCACCATTTTTAAACGATAAGAACTTTTATTGAATCTCCCTGATATCTTTCTAAAATAGCTGTATCTATCAGCTCTGAAATCAGTAGTCTGTTGGAGAAATCATCTCTTAGCAGGTTTCACACCTTTAAATAGGGAGTCCTGAACACAGCACATACTCAGCAAATTCCTTAGCACTTCTCTCATGCCCCCTCTCCTCCTGCCAGAACTGTCAAGTAACTACTGGTATCTCTAGACCTATAAGTTAAGCATCAGTGGTTGGGAAGATACTGGCGACTTTGTTAGAGAATCATCTGGTCTTTGTCTCCAGATCTAATCTTATAGGTAGTAGTTTGATTTATGAGAAATAGATCTTAGCAGACTAACTTACTTGCTTTTATATGAGGTGACTCAGGTGAGCTAGAATTTAGATTCTGGTATAGCAGTGGATGTTGGGTTTTGCTTTTGATATTGTGCCACACAGGCAACTAATGTATAAACTGAGTTCTGTTGGCCTAGAATTATTATTTTTACCTAAATAGAGAATTGGTTGTTGTACTGCATAAAGAGAGTAGTGGTCAATGGAGCTACATCTACAGTATGCGGGCTAAAGTTCTAAGTGGAATGCCTCAAGGTTCAGGGGCCACTTCTATTTAAACTATTCATAAATGACTTAAAAGTGATTATTTAGAGTAAAGTCTCAGTGTTTGCTGAAACTAAACTATGCAGAGCTTTGGAAACTTTAAATGATGTGCAAGTGCTGCAAGCAGACCTAGATAGATTATCAAAATGGGCAGCAGAATGGCAGATGAGATTCAATGTTGATAAATGTAAGGTGATAAATTTGGAGTTAAACAATCCATGTGCCACCTACAACATAAATGTCACTGTGCTGAGTGAATCTCAAAGATTTGGGGATTTAAGTAGATATCAGGCTTAGCCATAGCAAGCAGTGTCAGACAGCAGCGGGTAGAGATAGCAAGATATTTTGTTGTATAAAGAGAGGAATAGATTGAAGGGAGAAAAATATTATTCTCCCTCTTTACAAAACACTGGAATCCTATATTGATATTAATATGATCAATTATAGAAATATATTTTTGGGCCATAGAATAAACTTTTTCACCAATAGGTAATTTCAGGGGATTCAAGGACATCCTTTAAAATTAGAGGAAAAGTTTAATCTTTTTAATAAATATATGTTTACAATCTTCAGGTGAGGAAAGGTTTCTTTACAGTAAGAACGGTGACACTGGAAGTGTCTTCCAGCAGATGTGGTAATGGCAAGTTCATTGAATAGATTTAGAAGCGGTCTGAATAATAATAAACTAAAAAATATTGAAAATTACTGATATTAATACATATACAGGGCGATGCACCAACGGGCGCATCGCTCCTGTTTTGGAGTTTAAGTCACACTAACTGATGTTAGAAGGAACTCCTTCCTTGCAGCGGCTGCGTGGCGCTAATCGGCATTCTATTGTGGCACATTAAACGCCAGCTAATAGCTGGAGTTAAAAGTGCCGGAATAGAAAAGTGCCAGGTAGCAATGTTCTGAGCGCCGCTATTGACATATAACATTGCTGGGCTGTTTGCACCGGTTTGCCAATAGCGGCGCTCAGTGCATTGCCCTGATACTGTAGTTCTGTTTGATCCAGGAATCCTTTCCAATTGCCATAAGGAGCTTCCTGCTCTGAAACATCTTTTCCCCTGTGTCTCCTTGAAGTGAGCTTCCATGGCCCTTCCCCTTGCATGCCCGCCCTGGCCCCTTCCCTTGCAGCCCCCGATGGCCCCTCACACTCACAGGCCCCAATGGCCCCTCACACTTGCTGGACCCTTTGGCCTCTCCCCCTTGTGGGCCCCCACAAAGCCTTCCCTTGCAGGCCCCTCTTGGCCCCTTCCCTGGCAGCCCCCATGGCCCCTTCCCTGGCAGCCCCCATGGCCCCTTCCCTTGCAGCTCTATAGCCCCTCCCAGTCACAGGCCCCCATGGCCCCTTCTCCACTCGCACCTTAGACCCATACCACCCACCCCCTACAGAAAACTGTGTAAAAACAGCCTTTTCAGGCAGAGGCAGAATTAGACAGATGGTTTATAGAGATGTCCGAACTTCCCAAATCCGGTCCGCTCGAGGAATCCGCGAACTTTCGAAAATATTCGAAAATTCGCAAATCCGCGAGCGGACCCGTTAAAATGAAAGATATTCTCAAAATTACGAGATTTCTCGTATTTTTGAAAATTTTCGAAATTACGCGTTTCGCGTATTGAAATCTCGTAATTTCGAAAAACGGAATTTTCGAAAATACGCATAATCCTCGTAATTTCGAAAATTTTCAAAAATACGTATTGACGAAAATACGAGACATCCTCGTAATTTCGCAAATTTTCGAAAATATGAGAAATCCGCGGTTCGGAAGTTCAGAAGGCGGAAAATCTGGAAAAATCCACCGTTTGCGAACAGGATAAATCCGCGGTGGATCCGGGTTCGGATCCGTGAAACGGCCATCCCTAATGGTTTAAAACTTTCTTTTGCTTATGTGCTTTACTCTTGGTTTAGAAATTAAAACTTCAGGATCTTATGCTTATTCTGCTTGCACAAGCCTTCGCTGAGCCAGGATACGTTTGTACAGGAAACGGGAAAAATAGAAGGCAAAGCTTTTAAAGCTGGCCATGCGATAATTAGTATATAAAAAACGAGCATCACGCCAGGGAGATAAGTAAAACTTTGATTTATTAACACTAGTTAAAAGGATTTGTGGATTGATCCTTCTGACCGCCAGAGGACTTTGAGGAAGTAACCACTTGTCACGAAATGCGTGAGACTGCCTGACGTTTTTCTAGCCCCTGGTCCCCTTTCCTCTTCTCCTCCTTTAAGTATATCTACTGGACGGTCGGATGAATCGATCCACAAATGCTTTTAACTGGTGTTAATAAAAGTGAAGTTTTACTTATCTTCTTGATGTGATGCCCCTTCTTTGTATACTGTTTGGAGGAGCATGGCTACCTGCTACAAGCCCTGAACATGTTGGCTCTGCTTTGGGAGAGGGTAAGGGTTACGTCTCCCTGCATTCACTGATAGTTTTTTGTACATGCATTAATTAGACATAGTCTTGGAGGTTGACATACGTCCTTCTAGTCCAACCTATTTAATCTCCCCATGAACCCTACATAACAATTGATTCAGAAGGAAAAAAAATAGAATTCCTTTCTGACTCCAAATCGGAAAGGATCCCTGGATGAACAAGAACTATATGTATTAATATCAGTTATTTCTAATATTTTTTTAAAAAACTTAAACTTATCCAATCCTCTTTACCTTAGCCAATGAACTTTCCATTATCACATCTTCTGTAAGACATTCAGATGTATCTAACGTCTAAAGACAGACTTGTGCAGGCCATTCACTTGCCTGACGTTACATCAATTCAACATTTGATCAGACCGTTGAATCAATAGTAATCATAGACAAAAAAGTGGTTTCTTACCTTGTGACTTTTCCTGATGGATAATGCTTTGCAAAGGCATTTTCCTGAACGTTGCAGGGATGTAAGCCTAATAAGTGTATGGCAACTTTTTAACCCCACTCCCCCACACATGTTCCCGTGGTTGAATATGGGCTAGGTTGGGCACGCCTGCTTTTCAGGTTAAAGACACTGGTACATTCAAATAAACAAATGTTGTGCAGATATAGTAAATGGCTGATTTTCAGTGTAATTCGAAATGCTCTTTGTTTACTCAACCACAGGTATACTTTATATGACCCTTCAATTGAGCATTTACTAAAACATCTAGGGGTTGCCTAAGTGCATAATATTCCACTCAATTATACCTTCAAGCCCTTAAATAGCAAAACATTAGCTAGATAAAATATGTTACTATCCTATAAAAATACACAGATGTAGAACAGATCAGCAGAACACCACCACCATTATATTCTATACAGTAAGTGCAAATTAATATTTTTTAAACCGTATATTAGGATTATACCTGTAAGTACTACTTGCCTTTATACATCATTCTATACCTTTCTTGGGAAAATTTGCGAAGTCTAAAAACCAGTCCTAAATCCTAATATGATGTGAAATAATTTTTTTGTTGAGTCTTTAGCCTTTAGAAGATGCAATATTTACCGTTATTGTAAAAGTAGTAAAAGTTAAGTAGGGTTAAAAAAAAAAGGAGAGTGAATAGGTTGGACTTGATTGACGTACCGGTATGTTTTTATTCAACCTCAATTACTATGTTACTATGTAAAAAGGAATGTAAAATCTGTGCTACTATATTTACACTTATGGATTTTACAGGAATTTTACACTTATTTCAATGGGTCTGTGATTTGTATTAGATTACCCTGTAAATCCAAGCAAGCCAATGCTCCTCACCTGACCACAATCCCGTGGTCAGGTAAATGTTGCAGTAGTGATTACTACATTGTGGGATTGTGGTCAGGAAATCAGTGCTGGATTGCGATATTACATATGATTACAATATGACTTTCAGGTGTAACAATCAATATTGCATAACTATATACATGAGCTGAGAGAAAAGGAAAAGGTTACTTTTGAGGGGCTGATGCAAATATATGCAAAGGTTGCCCATGCTACTAATCTGTAGCAACGAATCAGATGTTATTTAACTGTCGGATTCCAATCACTGCCGTTTTTGCCAAAATTGACTTAAATGCAATTTATAAAGTGGCCATAATCAGCTGCAAAACTGTACACTTCAGTTGCCATTTTATAATTACAGCAATTACAATGCCAATTGCAGTATCTGGTGATACAAGAACAGCAAGATTAGCGCTTGTTTATTTATATGCCTCTGGATGTACAAAGTACACTTCACATACTCTTCAGTGCACAGTAGATCAAAACAAGGAATTTTCAGCCTGTCCTGCCCCTTGTAAACTAATCTTTGCAGTTTATTTCCTATCTAAGCTTTTCGGGGCAGGGCCTGATGTGAATGTATACATGTAATTGTAAAGCGCTAGAAGTTAGCGCTATATAAATCCTCAATAATAATAATATATAGAAGAAAAGAAAAAAATGAACTGTGTGTTTATTAAAGTAGTCCACTAACCCACCAGAACTTACACAAAGAGAATAGATACATATAGAAACTTTATCTTTTGCTAGGAACAGAATGAAAGCAAAGAAATTTTTTAAAAAGCAGTACATTCAAACTGGTTTTTTTTAATTGTTCCTGGTAGATGGTCGACTGGGCTGTGAAAAAACGGATGCTCTTTTCAAGCCCTTAAACATATCACATTGACAGGAGAGCATACATAAAGCATATCTAATCAGTAATAGTGGGTAATAAAGGTGATTCTGAATACTAGAATTCTAATTATTTAAATGAATTATTATTGGAAGAAAATGTACTTATCTTTTATATTAAAATACTGAGCAGAATGTGTTTTGTTCACTTTGCAGGCATTCCTCACAAGAGTTTGGTGGGGTGAGCTGTGCGTAGACAATGGTCTGTGCAGGGTGATACTTTGTGTGTTATTTTTCCCTCTTATTTACACTCGTCTAATAACATTTAGGTAAGCAATTTATATTTTCATATATATGTTCTTGCTTTAGTCAGACATTTAACTAAAGGCTTGTATACACGTGTAATTGTGTGGCAGAAACAGCCATTTGGTCGGGCCTTGATAATGATCCAACCGGACATTTCATCAACGAGCCTTTAGTTTATGAACTATAGAAAATTAAAGGATAACTGTATTGCCTCAATGCATTTATTTTTTTAAACTGCTTTACAAAGAGTAAAGGTATGCAGCCCTCCCTATACATTTTTTTCCTGATTTTGAGTCTCTCTCTGCCTTCAATTAGCCATGCTCTTAAGGGGGCATAACAATTCTGTCTGCCTCAATCTGTCACTCAGAGCTAGCATGCAAGAAAACACTCCTGTACCCACCCTTGATAAGCTTGATTATGTAGGCTGTATTATAGCAACAGGACAGTTCAAGTTTTTTGACTGTCAGAGGAGGAGGAGAGAGTTTGTAACGGACATTCCCACCAGCCAATGACAAGTGATATGTTAACGATGGCCCTGGGCCATCTAGGAGAAGGGCCCATTCTCTTACAGCCCCATGTGACCTGACCACCCCTTGGTGCTGTGGCCCCGCCCCGTCCACAGATGTCTAAGCCCCGTCCACTCATGGGTGCCTAAGCCCTGTCCACCCACGGGTGCCCAAGCCCCACCCATTTAGGGGGCACAAGCCCCACCCAATCACGGGTGCATAAGCCCCACCCACTCGCAGGAGTATTGTGGTATTTCTCAGCCTTAATGTTCTTGAGAACATTTACCGATTGCCCAGATACAATGTAAACAATTACTTTAAACAATCTGTTTATATAATATGCAAGTATTTATGAGAGCAAATTTGCTATTTTGCTTTTTATTATTAACAGGAAAGATGAAGAAGTAGTTCAGTACCAGGTCCTTAAAAAAGGATTGACTGAAGTGGTTGATGAAGAATCTGCAGTGAATGATATGAACAAAAAGACTTCATTTACAAGTTAAGTATTTTAGATTACATTTACCTATAATGCATTGTTGGATAATACAGTAATGTGAACTGTAAGTTACATAGTAACCTACAAGCCATTAGCTTTAACTTGACTAGTGCATTTCTAAAGCAGACACGGGGGGAAGCTATTACAACATATACCGTTTTCCAGTCTTTTAATACTATACTAATGGAAACTGATGTGGGTTTTTTTTTTTGTAATTTTTTTTTTTTTTTATAATGGTGCCTGAAATTCACGTATTGACAGTCAGGGGTTCTCAGAAGTTCATTTCCAAAAGATGGATTCACAATTATTTTATTTAAATGGCTTTATTTGGTCTTATTATGTATTATGCTGATTAAATGAGGAGTATTATGAACTCTGTATAATGGTGAGGACACTTTTAATGAGCAATATGATTAAAAGATGCATTAGATATTATGTTATATAGTAATTAGATTAAATATTTAATACATAGCTGTAAAAATTGACTAGCTAAATTAGTTTCTTGTGCAAGTCAATGGGATAACCTTGATATGAATAGGCAAATTGTCTTGAATAGAAAGACAAGTTGCTTGTGAAGGTTCTCATTCATCCAGGTCGTGGTATATCTATTGTATTCAGTTAGATCAACTGGACTTAAAGTTTAGTTGATCTAACTGAAAATAACAGATGTATCAAGAAAGATTGGATAAGTTCCAATTATGTACTGTACACTAGATAAAAGTTGTTTGTGTGGCGAAATAATCACTGTGTATAAATACATTGAGGAGCAATACAATAATCCCTTAGGACTGTATTGAAGGTATTTTTCATTGTGAGAATTGTAAAACTATGGAACTGTCTTTCATTTCATTGGACATGGTGATGGCAGTTTCATTGGATGATTAAAAAAAGTTTCTAAAAATAAAGAATGTTGCAGGTAATGACACATGCAGATATCAATGTTCCAGTCGGTTAATTAGACCTTTATCAAGGTGTAAGGAACAGCCTGAAACATTGAGATCAGCAAGGTATAATACACTTGCAATAAAAATAAAGACACTAAAAGTTTCATTGAGTGAACTTTCATATTTTTACTTAAAAGGGAACTGTGGTCACAAAGCAAGTATGCCTCATATGAAAGGCCACTAACATACCTGCAAAACGATTCCAGAATGAGTGATCCATGATGCACACATAATTCAAACTCCTTCCTCAAGCTGTAAGAAAGTTGGAGGGTGGGAGGATAGAGATCCGCGGTCATTTTCTGTGTTTCCGGCTACCTATCTGCGGTCAGGTACTGCGTACTCCTCCTCTATGCAAAGAAATCCAGGAAGCGTCCAGTGGTTTAGTAAGATGACGTGCGCGTCTCAATACAATAGGCGCGCGCCTCATTAGCATATGCATGCTACTCCTGAACTTCATTGGTTAGCCGGCAACCAATCAGAAGCCCTCCAAAGTTCCTGCACTGTCCTTCTGCACACTCCCGTTCCTTCTCTGGACAGTGCAGGAGAAATATTAACGGCTATTAAGGAAAATATTCTTAGAGATCAGCAAAGTTAGCATTTCAATCTTAATCTCAGGTTTTTGACATGAATGAATGAACATCAATGAAATCTTCAAGTTTTATAGCAATCCATGCTATATAAAGCTGATATAATATTTTAAAATGCACATCTAAAATATTTGTTCCTATTTAACCACATTTTTATTTATTATGAATTTTGTTTAATTTGATATACATTATTGGTATATTTATCTTTTTATCTAATTTGTATGTATAATTTTATTCATGTTTGAGTTAATTTTTTTTTCTACATTCTGTGTTAATGCATGTTAGTGTGAATATTTGTTTTGCATGTATGTTAGTGTGTGCATGTATCTTACTGTGTGTCATTGTACTTCATTTTTAGATTGCATATATGATATTATCAACATGTGTAATTGCATTTGAGTTTATACAAGTCTGTTCTTCATGCATCTGTGTGATTTTTCATGCGTGCAAATTAATGTCTGCATGTGTTTTTAATCATTTGTCAATTTATTAAATACATAATATTAATAGATATATATTTTTATTTTAAAATATATATATCAATGTTTATATATTTATGTATTGTTTTAGTATTTATTAAAACCTTATTTAAAGGGAAAATAAATTGTGAATTATTATTTTTAAAATCTAAGTTAATATTTTGTAAACATACTTATAATATAATTTCTCTATAATTTATAAAAATAATTAAAATATATTCCCATTTGCTATCCCCTGCTGTTGACATTAATGAACTAACAAATTATTTTCAGCTCTTATATAACTAGCGTTTCTATGCCCATTATTAAAACACTTACTACAGCCTTGTGCTTCTACATACATGTTTACACCACTCCTCAATTAAAGGGCATCTATACTGGAAAAAAAATGTAAATTACATTAGACCTTTACAGGAAAATATAATTATTCCCAGACACCGCTGTATCATTTTTTTGTCGATCAGCCTCCTATTTTTTTTTAATATCCAATCAAAAACATCAAACATTTCTGCTGATAATCAAGTTCCTTGCTCGCAAAAACTATTCTTCTATGAGTCTGTGCAATTGCTGGAATGGTGGCAGAGTTTTGTTAATTACAATGCTGTATGCTGTGTGCATGTTAGACAGTTATTTTGTGTTGAAAAAGTCAGGTTGGATCGAAGTGGGAGTGGTTAAAAGAGGGAGGGGGGATACTGCTCCTAAACAAAATGTGTGCTGGATTGAAGGCATGCAGCAACACACACACCTCAATAAGCGCTACTTACATGTATTTAATTATAGATTTGGATCATGCAAAATATTTTTTTCAAACGCTATAATCGATTTTTCAGAAACTCCTTCGATAATTACATACCTCTTTCCTCCGGCATACTGTCCCGGCCCTCTCCTTGCAGGAAACTTCAATCAGGGTGCCTGACCTGCAGCCACGTCCCTGATTGTCTCAGAGGCAGCCAATCACGGATGTGGCTGCCGGCTGCTTAGAACACCGGTGGAGGAAGGGAATGTAAGTGGAGTTCAGAGGACTTTATAAACAATGTATTATAGTGGTTCAGGCTGGGGGAGGGAGACATATTATAACCCATAGGGACTTTATACTAGGGGGGAAGAGGAAACCGGTGGGAGAGGGGGTGGGAGGGCTTTAGTGTGCATGGCAAATTTCTTCCAGAGGAAAGACAGGAGGCAGAGTCCTATATGGACTCTGCTAGGCTCCTGGTGGTCAGTTTTTGTGACTTTGAGTGGGACATATCAGGGCAGCCATTTGGAGCTGGGATGTAAGGTAAGGATTTTATTACACTACACAATGGGGCCAGTAGTGGGTTAAGTGTGAGTTTTTGGGGTGGACATGGACTTTAAAATATCATTATCATTAACAGTTTGGCTACATTACATACACTATAAATAGTACAATCAAAGATGTATTATTAGTAATATGATAGTTTTCATATTTTAAAATCATTCTAATGATATACGTAATTTTTTATAAATAAATTTGTTATTTATGAATTTGTTTTAGAAATGCCTAAATGTGTAGTAAAAGGTTGTCCACACAAGTCTGGACAGAAAGATGTGTATCCTGATGTTGCCCTACATCCATTTCCAAAGGATATAGATCGCATTAGATTATGGCTACAGCAGGAGATCATGGTCATGACATGGATGAATTCACAAAACAGATTTTGAAAGGAGTGAAAGTTAGTACATATCATATGTGCTCCACACATTTCACTTTGGATATGTTCATTATGAAGGGAACGTGACGTGTATTGAAGCCCAACGCAGTACCTACGGTATTTCCTAATGCTGCAATTGATACTGTCACTATCCTCAAAATTTTTTTAAACCTCCTAGAAAACGAAGGAGAATTGGACCTCAAACATCATCTTTAACTACACATGATGACAGTTCAACTTCTACATCAGAGATCTCCTCTCAAAACATCTGGTACAAGCACCATTGAAAGAATTATTTCTAGACTTGCTCACAGGCAAACACAATATGATCCACTCATTGCTTCTAAAGATTTTTCTTCAACTGCCAATATTCCTTTGAAAATGCAAAGTGTGTCAACCGACACCAGTGATTTAATAACTATGAGGGAAACTGTAACACAAACAACTGAGGACACCACTGATATAGATTTTAAAAATTTGTGTCTTGATCATGGTTATCCAATTTTTTTTTTCTACACCGATAAAGGAATTGACATCAATTGAGGACATAGCATCAAGTGAAAGATTTGGTGAAAGTAAATTATCTCCTAATCCGGAGGATGTGTCTCTGGAAGATAAGGATATAGCTGATAAAACCATACAGAGTTCTATTCTTATAAGTGAAGGTATATCATATATACCCGACAGTAGTTCAAGTTCCTCCGCTGGCAGCAATGTACAAGAATTAATTCCAGAAGAGGATGATCCTGAACTTTCAAAAAAGTACGTTGTTTTTGAAGAATGCGTAGAAAAACTCCTAATGATGGTTCCATGCCAACAAAACATTTCTCCACGCTGCATAGAGGATATTGTTGAGGTGGATAAAAGAACAGAAGGTGCAATGCTTGTAGTTCAACTTACCTGTCGAGCTGGGCACAAGTGTTATAAATGGACTAGTTCACCGAAGAAATCTAAAATCGCTGATATAAACATTTTATTATCATCTTCTATTCTTCTGAGTGGCTCGTCGTTTAGAAAAGTTCATGAAATGCACAAAATTCTAGGATTACAATCAGTATCTGAAACAATGCACTACCAATATCAACGAAATTACCTATTTTCAGCTGTGGAGTATTAATGGCAAAAGGGAAAGGAAAATCTGAGTTCTGAAATTCACAGTAGGCCTGTGGTTATCGGTGGGGATGGGCAGTTTGATAGCCTCGGACATTGCGCTAAATTTAATGAACATAATGTCACAAAAAATAGTGAGTTATTAAATTGAACAGGTTTCAAAGGGGACATCATGCGTAGCAATGGAAAAGACAGCATTCAAAAATGTTTAGACAATCTTCTTGATGACAATGTTGATATACAAATAGTGGCTACTGATCATCATATAAGCATCAGAAAATTGATGGCGACTGAATATTCACAAATACTTCATGAATTTGATCTCAGCCAAGTGCTGATATTGCCTACTGGATCAGCACCATCACAAACCATCTATGGTGGTGCGCTCAATCTTGCAAAAGAGATGAAGATGTTATCATTGCCCTGTGGAAATCAGTTCTGTTCCATATTTCAAACAGGCACACTTTTAAATCTCTAAAACATTACACAAAATGTAAACATAAAAGGTTGTCACGTTTAGAGCTTGAACACACACCGTGGATCCGGAGTACAGATAAGGCACATGCAGGGAGATTCAATAAAAGTTCTTATTGTTTAAAATGGTGCTAATTTTGCCCCAACCAATCAGAACTTATGTTACATTTATAAACTAACATCTGATTGGTTGGGGCAAAATTAGCACCATTTTAAACGATAAGAACTTTTATTGAATAACCCCCATGGTGTCTTGCATGAAATAATCAATGATCCAGCTTTGTTGAAAGACATCAATCACATCAGTAACTTTTGTCACACAGGAGGTCTTGAGGTATTCCATTCAAAAGTTTTAAAGTATAGATCTAAGCATCTTTCTTTTGGAATTGAGGGCATGCATGCCAGAACTCAACTTGCAATACTGTCCCATAACAGAATGTAGCCTTTCCCAAGCAAAAAAGCAATGGGTTGCTAAACCTATATTTGAACCGTTGGTCGATAATGATGTGTTTGATATTGCACGTGATGTCTTGAGAATAATGTCAGGACAATTAATCCACAATTGGCAATCTCGGAGATTGAGTGTTCCTCAAAATATTGCCTCTGTTGAAAGACCCTCCAAACAGGACGTAATCGAGAAACACATGTCAAGATTCAGAAATCAACAATGTGAATAACTAAGATATGACTCTAATTCTTCAATTTCCTACTCATGTGGCGTCGCTGTTTATGACCTTTGATGCACTTTGTGTACGAACGTACTAGCCGATCGTTCACTGATCGACAACAGAACGGCATAAAAAGTGCTCCTATGCAGCACAATTAGCATACCAAAAAACATTTATACACATTGTGTTGTCGCGGGATGGCAACTGCAACTTCACATTATTAAAATGCTTTCAATTCCTTTGTCAGATTCTTAATTGTATATTTTGACTTATTTGTTAATAAGCAATTTATTGGAAAATATTTTTATTTCCTTTTACGATTTAAAGGTTATCTGCAGTCACAAAATTGAATTTCGGGAATCCATTTCTATTGAAGAATGGGTGGTAAAGGAGCTGTGCCTTATCTCCCGTTCTTCAATAGAAGAAACTGGAGCCAGGAGATAAGGAAAGAACTTGCTCGTTCCCCCGGCGTGTAGTCTAACCATTCTTAAAGACCTCTATCTTCTATGCCCATAGATTGTGCATGCGCATAGAAGACAGAGACCATTGAGACTTGATAGACTATGCGCCGTGGGAAAGAGCATGTGGGTAAGTATTTTACCTTCTGTCCGGCCTCCAGTTTCTTCTATTAAAGAACGGGAGATAAGGCACAGCTCCTTTACCACCCATTCTTCAATAGAAATGGATTCCCAAAATTCTATTTCGTGACTTGAGAAAAACTGTAACAAAGAATTCAAATAAAACTATCTGTAAAATCTATTATTAAGAGTCGTAATAGTTTGTAATTATATTTTTTTATAAATTTAATAAATGTTTATGTATAGTTGATAATATTTTATAATTAAAGTTATTACCGTAATATCAATTAGATTACTGACACTAACAATAATTAATAAGATTAAACTGTACATGTTGATCATTTTAGGCTAATCAGTTTCATAAATAATTATTCATAATACATTTAAACTAAAAATTTAAACTAAGTAATGTCATTTCATGTTAGTACTTATTTTTTAATAACAAAATTTAAAGGACAAAAATTACCAATTATTTTAATGCATCAATAAAATTCTTGGAGGTTAAGGAGCTATGTCTGATTTCCTGTTCTTCAATCAATAGTTCATGATCGGGGAACGAAGATTCAAGAAACTTCCTTGTTATCTGTAATTATAGTGCGTATTTGCGCTTTAGCTGTACTGAACCAGCAATCAGTCGGCACCTGCCACTTTTGCACTGATGGAATGCACAATAGGTAAGCTTCTGGATTCATCGTTCATGGATCCTGAGCTAATCATTGAAGAATATAAGTTAAGACATAGCTCCTTAAAGGGTATGTCCAGCAAGTTTCTTTCTAACTTATTTACTGAAGAACAGGAGGTAAATGCACTCTCTTACCTCCCTTTCTTCAGTAAATCTTACAGAAGAGAAGCAAACACTTATATGCGGACCTGCTCCAGCGCCGGCTTCACTGACAGCCTCCGACGTGTCCTCGCTCTTTTGCACTGTGTGCGCATGCGCCGGAGGCGTCGGGGATTTCGGCCGCTTCTCTGTCAGCGCTGGAACGATCCTGGTAAGTGTCTCCTCCTCTCCTGTAAGATTTACAGGAAGGAAGAACGGGAGGTAAGAGAAGTGCATTTAATTGAAGTATTACCGTATATACTCGAGTATAAGCCGACCCGAGTATAAGCAGAGGTACCCATTTTTACCTAAAAAATAGAAATGATTGACTCGAGTATAAGCCGAGGGGTTGAAATGATGACCACTACTGCCTTCATACTACTGTATTTATTTGCCCTTTAAATGGACACAAAGCCCATACATTGCACCCCCCTGGAAAGGCCCCCAAGTTCATTGAGGTAAGTAAGAGTTAATAAGAGAGGTCCCCCAAGTTCAGTGAGGTAAGTAAGAGAGGTCTCCCAGTTCGTGAGGTATAAGAGTTAGTAGAGAGGTAGTACCACTCGGGTCCCCCCAATCTCTGCCGATCGCTATGTGGAAGCTAACTTTAGAAGCAAGTGTTCTGGCACTGCGCTGTTCTGCAGGATGATGTCCATACGCGACGACTGTCTCACTTACTGCCTGGCGCCGAGTAGTGACATCACTATGCGTCATTCTGCATATCAGCGCGGAGTGCCAGGCGGAACACTTGCTTCTAATGTAAGTTACCATAGCTTCTACATCGCGATCGGCAGCCGGAGAGTTCAAAATGATTTACTTGACCCGAGTATAAGCCGAGGTCGGGATTTCAGGCTAATTTTAAGACGTGAAACCTTGGCTATATTCGAGTATATACGGTAATAGGAATACTTTGTATGTATTTAAAGGGCATGTCCACCCCCAAAACTATAATCCCCCCCACTACTGGCCCCATGTGTAGTGTAGTTTAATCCTTACCTCACATCCCAGCTCCATCTGGTTCCCTGTAGTCCCCCCACAAAGTCCCAAAAACTGCCCACCAGGAGGTAGCATAGTCCATATAGGACTCTGCCTCCTACCTGGGCTCCGGGAAAGTTTGGCATGCGTACTGCAGCCCTCTCCCCCTCCCTCTCCCTCCCGATTAGGAATCCCTCCCCCTAGTGTAAAACCCTTTTGCTATATAATCCCCCTGTCCCCCCAGCCCCAACCGCTATTTTTATTTTATTAGAAAGTGCCCCAAACATTACTTACCTCCCCTCTTTCATCCGCCGCACTAAATGACCAACAGCCACTTCCGTGATTGGCTGCCGCACAGCCAATCACAGACGCAACTGCTGATCCCGCCCCTCTGCTTGCATTTTCTCGCAGGCAGAGGGACGGCAGCGCGGCAGAGGAAAGAGGAGAGGTAGTAAAGTTTGGGGAACTTCTAATAAAATAAATATAGTGGTTGGGCTGGGGGACAGGGGATTGTTATAGCAAAAATGTATTTCAGGGTGGACATACCCTTTAAATACAATTTATTCTATTATGCTAATAAATTTTTTTTTAATAATACTTGTTTTTAAATTACTATATTTAGAAATATATATTAGTTGTTATTTATTAATAAAGATACTTATTATTTGAATTTTTTTTAAAAGTTATGGATAAATGTAATGAAGATATGACATTTAAATAATGTTTTCTAATATGTTAATCATATAAATAAATATTGGATGAATACTCATTGTCAATCATTATGTCTTTTAAAATTGCATGATTTTTCAATCAAATTGTCTATTCTTTTGTCAAAATCGGACAGATGCTCATGATGGTATACTACTGTTGATTTTTATTCTTATACACTTTAAAGAAAGTATTTAAAGATTTTACAAAAAAAATACGTATTACCGTATATACTCGAGTATAAACCGAGTTTTTCAGGCTGAAAAATCAGTCTGAAAACTCAGACTCGGTTTATACTCGAGTCAGTACCTTACCTGAGCATTCCGGCGCCGCACGATCTTTCTGTACTGGCGCGCCGGCCTGATGTCACTGCCCGGCGCCAAGCCCGGCGCCGGGCAGAGACGTCAGCCGGCGCGCCAGTACACAGAAAGATCGCGCGGCTGCCGAATGCTCAGGATCCGCACCTTACCTGCAAGATGGATACCGCACCTTACCTGCAATGCTCAGGATACCACACCTCATTTGAGGGAGGAGAGCCCTCAGGGAGAAGAGACCGAGCCCACAGGGAGAAGAGACCACAGGGAGAAGAGACAGGTACAAACTGAACTGGGTGGAGGGTGAAGGGGGCATTCAAGTGTTTGGGAACTACAACTCCCAGCATGCTTTATTAGCTGGGAGTTGTAGTTTCCAACAATCTTGAATGCCACCCTCACTTGGCATTCAGATGTTTGGAAACTACAACTCCCAGCTAATAAAGCAGGCTGGGAGTTGTAGTTTCCAAACATTTGAATGCCACCCTCACTTGGCATTCAAGATGTTTGGAAACTACACCTCCCAGCTATAAAGCATGCTGGGAGTTGTAGTTCCAAACATCTTGAATCCCAGTGAGGGTGGCATTCAAGATGTTTGGAAACTACAACTCCCAGCATGCTTTATTAGCTGGGAGTTGTAGTTTCCAAACATCTTGAATGCCAAGTTTCTACCCTCGGTTTTATACTCGAGTCAACAACTTTTATTAGGATTTTTAGGTGAAATTGGGTTACCCTCTCGGTTTATACTCGGGTCGGTTTATACTCGAGTATATACGTAATGACTCAATAATACATTTTTCACTGTTAATTGATTTATAATAAATAAGAATATTACCATATTCAACTCTGTGAAATAAAACACCACACTAAAAAAAGTAAATAAAATAACATTTTATTCACCAAAAAAAAATACTCAATACAAAAACTTGTTATAAATCACAATGTTTTTTGAAACAAAATATTTTTTTAAAAAATACTTGTACTACAGTAATACTTTTTCCATAGTGAGCTTAATTAACATATATTTATTTCACATAATAAAATATTTAAATATAAACATGTATAATTTACAAGTTATCGAAATATAAATTTAAAGAAACAAGTAGATATAAATTAACAGGCCAAAAAATTTAGTCAAGAGCCATATCCTCAGCCTGTTACTTTTATATGTAGATTGTTGCCTGCAAGGTTAAGAAGCTATGCCTTAACTCCTTTTCTTTAATAGACATCCTGAGCACAACCCACCGTGTCAAGAGTGAAATCTCAGACAGCTTTCTTGTTCTCTGTAACTGTAGCGTGCATGAGTGCAGAATCAGGAAGCAATAGGGTTCTGTAAGGGTGAGCGAGGTGGAGTGCACAAAAGTTATGTTTATTGAATCTTTGTTCCCGGATGCTGAGATAATCACTGAGGAACATTAGGTAAGACATAGCTCCTTAACCTCCCTGTCTTCAATCAATAGATAAAATGAATCGGTGATTTTTTGAGTAAAATAATCCTTTAACTATATACGTACTTATAAATTTATAAGTAAGTATAATAGATACCTATACATTACCTCATGTGATCCGCTGGTCTTGGTTGCCTACGCAAATTTGGTTCCAACATTCTGTACGTCATGAACTGCCTCCTCTCAGATAAATAATCGTCTTGAAAAACTTGGTCATCAGTTATACATAAAACATCATCATCCATTTTGTCCGTAATTGCCTTAACTTCCAAACAACAGAGTGATTTGATACCCGTAGGCATACTCATACAACCACCACATTCGCACCAATCAATGTTATTCAGCCGATCATCAAATTCTTCACTTAAATCCACTGGAGTCATAATAAAGGGATGGGCCGGTTCGCGGATCCGAACCCGGATCCGCAGCGGATTTATCCCATTCGCGAACGGCGGATTTTTCCGGATTGTCCGCCTTCCGAACTTCCGATTCGCGGATTTTTCGTATTTTCGAAAATTTTCGAAATTACGAGTTTTCACGTAACCGGATTTTGCGAAGTTCGGATATCTCTAGTCATAATCATCCCTTTTGCGTTTAGTATTTCCTGACGGTATTCTTACGGGATTGTCTGAGAAGCAGTCTCCCACATACTTAACTTCCGGTCGTTGGCTGAGTTCATGTAATATCCGTTGAAGCTGAAAAATGAATAAAAAGGTTTATTCAAATAATGAATTAACTAACACATGATATGGATATGTTTACATATTGTCACAAAATTACTTAACAAAATTATTCTATAAAATACAATTTTTAATAAAAGAAAATAATAAAAAAAATTATCAAGTAGATGTAATAAGAACATTAAAACTTTATTTTAAAAAAAATATTATAAAGTTTACAATAAATATACTTACACGTTCATTGTGTTAGGACAAATAAACTCAAAATATGAAATATAATTATGGAAGCAATTAGTTTATAAAATGGCCAGCAATACTGCATGATAAAGAGTGTAGACATAATTAAATTTTTAAATGAAAATGGATAATAAAAATTATAAAAGCTTTTTGTTTAAATAACATAAATAATTACAATTCTATAGGCAAATTTTTAAGAAACGGACATTTTATATTAAGCTCAGCAACCACGTCAAGGTTTACTTTCAATGCTGAGTCCTAACATGTTATTACTTTATATATTATATAAAAGGACAACTCCACCCCCATAAGAACATCTTTTAGAAAGAATGGCCTCTTTAAAGATGTTGATATATCATAGTTTTTCCTATGAATTTATTACTGTTTGCCTGCTATTCTTCTGATTCCCTATTGAAAACTGAGCAATTTAGAAACCTGTACTGAGCCTGGGCATGCTCAGAAGAAGCAGATAGGGGATTAACATTCAGTCATGGCTGTGATGTCAACTGTCAAATCCACAACTGACAGTTGCTAACTGGAAGAACCAGGAAGCAGAAAGGGGGGGGGGGGGACAGGACATTGTGCAGGGTTTCAGGTTAGACTTATATATTTCATATTTCAAACTATTACCGTTTAGGGTTTTGGGGGCTGATTTACCTGTATGTAAGTTTTCATTTGAGGGCTGGACTTGCCCTTTAAAGTAAAGCATTGGTCATTTAACAGTTATATTTTTAGATGAAAGTCCAGATACCTATCTTTAAAAAGAACCATCAACCACCTCTCTACTTGATACACAGCCCAAGTAATGTAAAATATAAAGGTGTAGATGCTCACACACATAAAATAAAACAATGCACGCACACACCACACGCTAACATGCACAGACATGCACGCACTGACATGCTCACATACACCACATGCTAACATTCACAGACATGCACGCACTGACATGATCAAACAGACACAGACACTAACATGCAGACATTATTAGCATATTCATTTTTTTTGTAAAACGCCCGGGGGTTATGACGTGCGCAATGAATCAATTTCGCGCAAGTGCATTGCTGCAGTAAGGGAAAGCAGGAACGGAGGAACGGATGTTCCCTTAGTAAAGATGGCGGCTTCCAAACAAGTCAGTTTGCGCATTGATTATAGGGATAAACGAAAGACACAGAAACCATGTAGAGGTGCGTAAGTTAGCCAAAACTTATTTAATAGATGTTTGATGTTTAGTAGCATTTGAAGCATAGTTGCTTTGGGACCACAGATCCCCTTTAATTAATACTAATACTTTCTTAAGCAACAAGGCAAGTAGGAATAAGAGTTCCCAATTTCATAATTAGTTTAATTGAATATGGAATGTTTATAAAATATCAGTGCACACCTGGAATTTTTAGTGTTTTTATTATTATATTTACAAATATTCTATATATATCACAACAACATTTCATATTTTATACCATGAACATATATTGCAACATTTCGGCAAATGCAATTCCCTTTGTAAAGCTAAGACAGGTAGACCAAAAACCATTAAAATTTTGAGCAAGCATTTAATGATTTTTGCAAATTTGTACAGGAAGTGACTTCAAATCCAACCCAACTCAAAGGTCATTAACATCATATGTCAAGAAAGGTATTAGGAGAGGTGCACTGGGACAAGGGACATTCTGAAACAGCCACAGTTAATACACAAGCAAGCATAAGTTTTATAAAAACAGGTAAAGACCATAGTCCCTATTGAGACCTAAAGGTGCCAGAGATTTAATCAGTGATGGTACACTGATACTTTCAATAAAATGTTTCAGGTTCTATCCCACCCATGTTGGTTCTTATAACTCCTTTGACTTATTCCTGAGCATCAAGATAAAACACTATCAGGGAGATTCAAAGTTCTTATCGTTAAAAACGGTGCTAATTTTGCCCCAACCAATCAGATATTACTTAACATTTGAAAGCTAACATCTGATTGGTTGGGGCAAAATAAACACCATTTTTAACGATAAGAACTTTTATGAATAACCCAGTATATATTATAACATGGAGTAATATAAGAACTCTCACAACCCATCCGGTATGTGTGTTAACAAGGATGCATTTTATTGCAGACCCACTCACACAACATGTTAACGACAGCACTTGAGAAAGGACCTTGCTGTCCGAAACAAGTTGTGTGAGTGCATCTGAATAAAATGTTGTTAAAATACAATACTGTATGGGTGGTAAAGTTCTTATAATACTTCATGTTATTATATGTTGTATGGTACACTGATAGTTGGGAAGAATTATAGTTTCCAGTATTGGGCAATTTAAATTATTTTTTTTTCAGTAAACTGTAGATGTCCTTTACTTCTGGCAGACAAAGTGTATACCACATTCACATTTAATCTCTGATGTTATGCCTTAAATTTTATTAGTAACTAATGACTATCCATTCTTTCATCAAGTCAAATCAAAGGGATTTGGCTATAACTCCACATAAAGGGTTCAAACAAATTGTAGCTTCTTATATATGGTAAAACAGCAGTTTTTTCAATATAAATTGTAATTATTTTTACAGAACTCATAGAGCATCTGCGACAAATGGAACACAAGTGATGACCTGCACTGAACGCCTTCAGGCTTTCTATATGGCTCCAGTAGTAATTTTCCACTTGAACAACTTGTCTTATTTTGGATTTCTTGTGCTTTTTGCTTATATCCTAATGATTGATTTCCAACCCTTTCCATCTTGGAGGGAGTTTGTTGTTTATTTCTGGCTCTTTTCGCTTGTATGTGAAGAAATAAGACAAGTACGTTGTCCTAGAAAACAATGGTATATTTATAAATGCATTTCCCTGTTTTCTTGTAGTTTTGTTAAAACTGGATTGTTATTCATCTTTCTGCATGACTTTCACACCGTAACCTGACATTAAAATATCATGTTAAAAGAGCTGCAAGAGTAATATTGAATTGCTTGTGGCAACTGCATGGGTTTTTTGGAAGACACCCTTGATAAATGGGTTAGTGTTACCCAGTTGTGTTGGATTGCTATAGGATGTTCTGCTCATACTACATGGTTTGGTACTCTTTGCATACCTAATTCTGCAATTCTGTTTCTTTTAAATTTAAACATACTAAATTCACATATGTTTTTGAGAAATTTGTTTAGGTGCTTACAATACCTTTGCATGCAAACTACATTTTGCCACTAAATTTTCTGACAGCTAGCCTGACAGCATGCAAGTAAACCTGGCTTTAAAAGGAGGATATGACAAAACAGTGCATTCTATACTATATAGTCTTTTTATCAATATGTATACTTACAGTAATTAATTAGAATAATTGCATTTTATAATTTCTGGAAAAAGGAACTGCCACGAACGTCAGTTCGCTGGGCACATGATCTGACCAATCAATCGGTGCCAAATTTCTTCAAGGCTTTGGCAATGCCCTCACCCTTCTTGACTCTCACTGACTATGCACACCCCTGTTCTGGCAGCTAAATGGTTAAAACTACACCATTCACTCCAGCAACTAACTGGTTAATTAGCATTAGTCCTTCACAAGCAGTCACAGAGTTAATTAGCATTTACACTAGCAAAGCATTACATGCATTCCATACAGAGATCATCAAACCACAAATAAACATATAAGAGGCTAACTGAGTTCTTTAGAGCATCAAACACAAAACGTATTACATTTTAGATTTAATATTCCAAAAAGTGGACAGTGCATATAATACAAAAATAAAAGAAAATGGTTTTACAATAAAATGAACATACAATATGTACAACAGTTATATAAAATAAAAAGGATAAAAATATTCACAGACCCTACTCACTAGAAGTCCTGTGTCCTGGGGCGAGAAGGAAACATATGATTCATACCCATTTATTTTGCCCCTCAGTATGAACACAGTTAAAGGGTAGAGATGTCCGAACTTCACAAAATCCGGTCCGCTCGAGGATCCGCGAATTTTCGTAAAAATTCGAAAATTCGAAAATCCGCGAGCGGACCCGTTAAAATTAAAAATACCCTTGAAATAACGAGATTTTCCGTATTTTCGAAAATTTTCGTAATACGAGTTTTCACGTATTTTCGGGAATTTTCGAAACGAGTTTTCATGTATTTTCGAAAATACAAGCAATCCTCGTAATTTCGAAAATTTTCGAAAATACGTATGTATGGAATTAAGAGAAATCCTTGTATTTTCGAAAATTTGCGAAAATACATGTTTTCGAAAATACGTGAAAACTCGTAATTTCGAAAATTTTCGAAAATACGAAAAATCCGCGAATCGGAAGTTCGGAAGGCGGAAAATGCGGAAAAAAACGCCGTTCGCGAACGGGATAAATCCGCGGCGGATCCGGGTTCGGATCCGCCAACCGGCCATCCCTATTAAAGGGGCTACAAGGATTTTTAAGCCCCTTGTTGAACCACCCCCCTTCGGGGCTATGCATGACGTGGGAGTGTCCAGGAATGTCCAGATTTACGACTAGTGAAAAGCATTCATTACCCCTCATTTAGGCAGATTCCAAGTAACTTTAGATATGAACATTGTACTGGGATATAGACCACATATTCCTCTCCTGTATTAGTTATCAATTCCTACAATACCAAACATGACCTCTGTGTAATACATTTTTTCCAAGATATTAATAACTCCCCCTGGCAATGGATTAAGGCCTCCATGTTGGGTATCGTTTTAATGGGCCTACCTTCCCATTTACAAATATAATATTGGTTTCCATCTCACATATTCCAATACCAAAATACCTTTTAAGGTATCCAACAGACCCCTAGCTATAGAGAATTCCAGATACACTGTTTGGCCCCACATTGTCTGGAAAAGAAGATCTGGTTCTGTGCTTCATTAACCCTAATATAACACTTGAGACTGTTTCCAGGGTGGAATGGCATTTTTATTGGTCCTTTGAAAGAACTAATACCAATAGTTATCCCATTTTTGTCACTACACACTTTCCTGACAGGAACGAAAGCCAAAGTTCGATTTTCTGTATAGGTTGATTGTACTATAAAATAAAATATTATACTACTGTGTATTTCTAGAAGTGATCTAGGAGTTTACATTGTTGGGGTATGCTGCTTTTTAAACTGTAACATAGTAGGAACTGAACAGGGCCTAGTGCACAACTAAAAAGCTGCTATACTGTATTATCTAGTACCCATCTTTGATTGATTTGGCTATTTGGCTGCTTTTTTTTCATTTTTTTGGGGGGGGCATTTTAACACAAATAGTTTAGCAGGGTTAAACCTTTACAACTGACCTTTGCAATGCAGTGATGCACACTTTGAAGGTCTTATGACACTGTTCTACATTATCTTTAAAGGGAACTGGGGTATACACAGTGGCTTAATTAGGAATTACTTGGCCCCCATCAAAACTATAATGTTGGAGCTATATACTGTAAATCAATAAAAATAATAATAATAATGATGGGTCCCCTATCCATGCTTCATCCACAGCGGTTTTCTGGGAGGCTATATCTGTCATAGGAAAAATAGTAAAATGCAGTTGTTCCCCATGCTCCCCTGTTAGTTACACCCCTGGGTATATATCCAAGTGCCCTCTCATACAATCAGTCTTAAAATAATTGCTTAAAGAAATGTGAAAGCTGTAAAACTGTACAACAGTGCTGTATAATATATACTGCGCTATATGAGGAAATACATACATACATACATAGGGTTTTTTTGACTATTGCATGGAATTTCCTTTCCCAAAATCCTTATATATACAGTTAGGTTATAAATACAGAGTATTTATAGTAATTTATAGAATCTATTATAAATAAGTTATCATAATAATTTTAGATTTCCTCCACAGCTGATATATGACCCAGATGGATTTGGGTTTGTGCGACAAGCATCACTGTATATTAATGATTTTTGGAATAAACTAGACCTCTGTGCAATTATTATCTTTATTGTTGGCCTAATTTGCAGGTGGGTTGAATTAAGTTATTTCTTCTTTTCTTCATAGTGCTTAGATTTCTAATATAAGTATAACCTGTTCTACTTTTTATTTTCTTTATATTTGCTCTCAGATTTTGTATTATAGGTATATTTCTGCTTGAATCTTTCTAAACATCTGTACTTTGCAGGTTTAACAAATTAATGCAGTTTTTAAACATGAAAAATACCTTTTATAACTATGGCAAAGATTTAAAGTTTTATGACAAATAAAGTTTAGGTAAATCCTCATGTAATGAGTAGAGATGTCCGAACTTCGCAAAATCCGGTCCGCTCGAGGATCCGCGAATTTTCGAAAATTCGAAAATCCGCGAGCGGACCCGTTAAAATTAAAAATACCCTTGAAATAACGAGATTTTTCGTATTTTCGAAAATTTTTGAAATTACGAGTTTTCACGTATTTTCGGAAATTTTCGAAATTACGAGTTTTCATGTATTTTCGAAAATACAAGTAATCCTCGTAATTTCGAAAATTTTCGAAAATACGTATGTAAGGAATTAAGAGAAATCCTTGTATTTTCGAAAATTTTCGAAAATACATGTTTTCCCGTATTTTCGAAAAATTTCCGAAAATACGTGAAAACTCGTAATTTCGAAAATTTTCGAAAATACGAAAAATCCGCGAATCGGAAGTTCGGAAGGCGGAAAATCCGGAAAAATCCGCCGTTCGCGAACGGGATAAATCCGCGGCGGATCCGGGTTCGGATCCGCGAACCGGCCATCCCTAGTAATGAGAACATAAACTGTTTTATTTAACTAAAAAAAAAACATAAGACATCTATTCCAATAATTGGTCTTTTTGCTTCACATTTGAAAGCCCCATTCAAGTCAATGGGGCTTGGTGCCAAATTAAAGGGCATCTATACTGAAAAATAGGTTATTTTAAATTGACCATAATTGGAAACTATAATTCTTCCCAACCACCACTGTGTCATTTTTTCGTTGATCTGCCCCCTATTTCTTTAGATGTCCAATCTAAAACTTCTTATATTTCAGCTGTCAATCAAGTTCTTGCTCTCAAAAACGATTTCTCTGTGAGTAGTTTTACTGTAGCTGGAATGGTAACAGAGTTTTGACAGTTGCTGTATGCTGTTTACAGGCTTAATGACAGTTGGTTTGTGGGGGAAAAGTCAGGTCAGGTGGAAGTGGGAGTGGTTAAAAGAGGGAGGGAGGATACTGCTCCTAAACAAAATATGTGCTGGATTGAAAGCAAGCAGCAACACATGCAAATCAGAGTAAGTGCTACTTACATGTATTCAATTATAGATTTTTTTCAGTATAGTGTCCCTTTAATATTAGCCTCAAATAAGGTGTTATCAGAAGTAGAGGAGCTTGAGAAGAAGCAGAACAAATAAATCAATTTTAGTAAATATTATTTACAAAGTAAAAATATAGCAGTTCGGGGCCTCATTACATAGAAAGCACTTTAATTTATTTTTATATTTACTTTCTCCTTTAAGTACACATTTATGTTAGTTATCTATTTTTTGTTAATATGTTTGGAACTATACAGAAGCTGTGGCATTTAGTAGTTATAGATACTGCTTATTAAACTCAGATCATTTCTAAAGTGGTCCAAGCAATTATAGATGAACAATTTACATTCTGACAGTTGTTTCATGGAACTGCCCAAATTACCCAGATTTGAAGTTACAACATTGACTTTAAAGGGACAGTTCAGTGGAAATTATCAATATTTGTTAAATTGTGTAATGCCATCTTAGTTATTCTACATATTCTCTCCCATTTTGAAAAATCAGTTGATTTCATACCCTTTGCTGTTCCCTGCTGTTGACATTAGTCAGCTGACATTTTAGGTTCTAACGGTGCTTCTTCTCAGGATCCACCACATCCTTGGAATGTTCCTCTGAAAACTGTAATTGATAGATATCCAGCAAAAATATAATAGTCTATCAATAGGCAGGTCTTAAAAGCAAAGAAATCTGTTGTATTCAGTTAGGTCAACTGGACTTGAAGTTTAGTTCTTGAAGACATGTTGCTAGTCATCTGACTGGCTTTCTCAATTCAGAAAACATGCAAGGAAATGTTTCAGACCAACTCTAAGCATGCCCCCTATTGACAAAAGCAGACTCAATAAAAATTGTACAATTTCAAAATATTGCACCAAAAAGGCCTAATGAATTGAAATTACAAAAAAGAAAAATATAGAATTCTCACTCCAAAAATGTACGAACCTACAGTGGAATATCTTTAAGAGTTTGTCCTGCCTTCAACGTTTTCATTATTAAATTCTTTGTGTAGTATTTGACTTTTACACAGTAGCCATTTTCAAGGAAATAATTGAAATTAGAATGGTAAATCCTAGTAAAAAAATAAAAAAATAAACTAAAGTTCCCTATATGTAGCAAATAACTTGCACTATTCTGAGTCTATTTAATAGAATAGCAGGTAACATTTTTTGTTATAGTATAGTATAGTATAGTATAGTATAGTATAGTATAGTATTTGAGGTTGAATAAAGAAACAAATTTATGAAGGGGGAAAAAAATTCCTTCCTGACTCCAAGTGGCAATCGGAAATTTCCCTGGATCAACTCTACTTTATGTATCAATACCAGTAACTATGTCTGAATTGAGATAAATGCATCCCTCTGATAATCAATTCTTAAATGCATATAGTTTAAAAGTAAATTGTTCCAGAGTTGCTCATAATACTGTATATGTTGAAGGTAGAATAGCTGCAGATAAAAAAAATAAATTCAAAAAAATAAATTCTGTCTATATTTACCTTTCCAGTCTCTGAAGCATGGGAATGGTCATAGTCTAAACAAATTATCTAATGTATAAAGGCTGGGTACACGTAATCCGGACGAATGTGCGGCCAAGCTCAGTCGCGGCTGCCCCACTCATACCACGCAACATTTCCAGCCGACCAATACATCGGTCGGTCGATTGGCCAAAAATATTGTGTACCCAACCTAATATATGTAAAATACAACTTGTGCTGAATTCTTTTTTATAACCAAATTAGAAAATATTTTGTTAAAACTCAGATTTATGTAGGTAGAGCAGGTATTTTGTTTGATGTAGGGCCTAAGTCCAGGATACAGGACAGTCAGGAGGTGTGTAAGGAAACTAACACAAGTACATTGTTCTTGAGGTTACTTGCTAGGTAGGCAGGCTCCCCAAAAATTTAAATTTTAACTGAACTGTCCTGTTTTTCTAAATCAATTTCAATAATATAAAAATTAGGTATTTGCAAACTGTTGCGTTTTTGATGAAAAAAATCTTTCTGCATTGATTTAACCTTTTATCCGGGGGGGATTAATCATTGTTAACTATTCTTATTTTTAGGTCAATTCCTGCTACATTTTATCCTGGAAGAATAATTCTGTCATTAGATTTTGTTATTTTTTGCTTACGCCTCATGCATATTTTCACTATCAGCAAAACCCTTGGACCAAAGATCATAATAGTCAAAAGGATGGTAAGAATTTCACATAAGAAGAAAATTAGTTTGGCGCTCTCCCGAAATCCAAAACAGCTTTGGACACTCAGTGGTAAGATTAAAACGTAACTTTTATTGTCACATCACAACAAAGAAGATAAAATACACCTGACACATTTCATAACGCGTCATAGGCATGTTATTTCATTTTAATCTTACCACTGAGTGTTCGATGCTGTTTTTGATTTCGGGAGAGGGACAAACTTTTTTTTTCTTATGTGATTTATCCTTTTGGAATTCTAGTGACGGGTCTGGGGCCGCGGCACCCCGACCACATAATACTTCCGGTGAGTTCTTTTTTTGAGCTACCCCACTAGATATAGCACACTGAGGAGGACTGAATTAGCGACAGGTCTGGTGCTTGTGCACCCGGATCCTTATCTCACCCGCGGTGAACCAATATATACATTTAATATTTATGTATTGAGTTGTCACTGTTATTTGTATCTTACTATTTATGAAACACTCATTCGTTACGAGCAGGGATATTCAATAAAAGTTATGGTTAAAAATGGTTCTAATTTTTCCCCAACCAATCAGATAGGAGCTTTCAAATGTTAAATAATATCTGATTGGTTGGGGCAAAATTAGCACCATTTTTAACAATAAGAACTTTTAATGAATCTCTCTGTTGGTGAAACACTTATGCGTTACGAGCAGGGTTATTCAATAAAAGTTATGGTTAAAAATGGTTCTAATTTTGTCTTAAGCAATTAGATAGGAGCTTTCAAATGTTAAATAGTATCTGATTGGTTGGGGAAAAATTATCACCATTTTTAACAATAACAACTTTTAATGAATCTCTCTGTTGGTGTGGTTCATTGATACACCATAATCTTTCTACTTTTTGTAAGCAGAGCAGTGTCCATGGTGAGGCTGTGCAGAACTTAAAAGGGTTGCAGACATTACAAGAAGACAGTTATAAAGGAGGGTGGGGCAATTAGGAGCACTCATTAAACATTTATAATTTAATGACAAAGCAAGCACAGATAAATATGTAAGTACCAACATTTTACTTGTCTCAAATTGTAGTTTTAGAAAATGTAAAGTTGTGTGAGTATAGTGACCATTTTATAGTTTGTTTTATAGGTAATATACTTATAATTAGATACTTGGGTTTATATTCTCAGAATAAAGTGATATATATTATATATATTATATTATATATATATAATATATATATTAAGAGAGAGGTTCAGGCGCACTCCATGGACTAAACAAGTCTTTATTGTGAGATAGTAGGCCAAAGATGGTTGCTTGGCCTACTATCTTCACAATAAAGACTTGTTTAGTCCATGGAGTGCGCCTGACTCTCTCTTATTGGATATTCTGTGGAGCACCCTGGCAAGTTCTGGCAACGGAGTGCATCGGATCCCTACCTTCATTCTATATATATTATATATATATATATATATATATATATATATATATATATATACATAAATATCTATTCAGGACCTCTTAATTTAGTGTAGTTGTTTTTTTTAAAGAGGGGGAGAAGGACATCAGGTAAATATATATTAGGTACTGTAAGTATTATTGTAAAAAGCTGCATCAGATCACATATTTCTTTGGTGACAGTGTCTTTAGAAACTTAACATATATCTAAGAATGCAACTGAAAATACATTATTGGAATATACTTCTTTAAAAAAAAAATATCAGAGATAAGTTTCTTTAGAGAGGCTTAGGAAGATAAAAAATTTACACAGTCTATCATAGAGAACTGCACAGGCCTAATATTTTAGACCCCCCATCCCACAGTCCCTAATCCCGCAGGTGTTTAGGCCCAAAGCCGAAACCTGCCTTTTTACTTGCCCTAAATTTCTCACTTAAAGGACAACCGTAGGGTTGTTGTTTCACCCCCCCTTTTGGCCCAGAGCCTAACTAATGGGAAAGCAAATTCTATGCTATTGGATAGATACCAGACTGTGAGTTGAGTCAGAGCTTAGACAATACAGCTCCTTTACTATCTACCTGCAGCCAAATGCAGTACTTTTTATTGGTAACCCAATCAAATATATAGCAGTTACGTGAACCTAACTCTCAAAACTGTTAAACCAATGTAGGCCTATTCAATTACAACCATTACTGGTTCAATTAAATTATCTCCAGAACTCATCCGAACCACTGATAGTCTTTTTATTTCTTTTAAATTTTATTGCTTCTTGTGTCAACTGAATGGTTATTTTCTCCATGGTTTGTTTTGCAGTTGAAAGATGCTTCCTTTTCCTCTTCCTTCTTGCTGTATGGGTTGTTTCTTTTGGAGTGGCAAAACAAGCAATTTTGATCCACAATGAGTTTAGAGTGGACTGGATATTCCGAGGTGTTTTGTATCATTCTTACATGACTTTATTTGGTCAAATTCCTTCCTATATAGATGGTATGATATGTTGCCTATTTTATTATATCCATACTGGCTCTTGAAATTCTGTTTTATATAAACTGACCATGAATCAAGATTTTATTTAAACTTCAAAACTATTAATACTAACCTTTTTAGCATTACAGGGGATATTTATAAAAGCATGTTATCAGTTATTACTACAGATGTCCGGTACGCGCAGTGACATCGCCGGTATTGGCTGGGAAGAAGAAAACACGGCCCCAAGGGCTCTTCTAAGAGCCAATGAGGTCCTGGTTTCGAGCTGCAGGACCCCAACAAGGCACTTGGAAGTGCTGGGGAGGAGGGTCACGGTTTGAGCTGTGGGACCCCTTAAGTCCAAAAGACAATTGTCAGGGCCACAAGGGCACTTATAAGTGCCAAGGGAGGGGGTACTGTTTGAGCTGCGGGACCTCTAAGCCCAAAAGGCACTTGTCAATGCCTCAAGGGCCATAAGGTCACTTATTGTATAAGAGTCGGGGAGGAGAGAGCCACAATGATCCTTCTAAGGACCTGGGTTCAGCAGCGTGACTCCCCAAAAGTCGCCTCACCCTTTATTTATCCGACCTTTTATCTTGGTGGGAATGTGGATAGCCGTATTGCCCTATCATACCCCTCATATGCTCTTTTGTTAGTACCCACTTTATCCCTTTTTGATAACGATTCGTGGGAACTTCGGCAGTTTTAATAGATGTTTTAATATATTTTTATATGTATATTTCAGTATATGCTTTCAGTTTGTTTTAGCGGGATAGTTTAGATACGGACACTTTTACTTTTCATTCACTCATGCACTTTAATAGGCACGGAGTACTGTACCTGACTACTATGCAGTCCTCACAGGTTCACTTGGTTGTGGCCACTTCTCTATGGCCTTATCTCTACATACTGTGTATTTATGTTACCTATGCTATTAGTGGATTGTCCCGTTATGCACTGTTTTATTGGTCTTTTTAACCCAGCACTAGCACTTTCCCTAGCATTGCTTCTATTGCACTGCATGCACTTTCCCTCTGCAGGTATCTCCGGACTCCTTGTGTGGCAGCTCCGGGTTGACCTGTTGCACTGTCATTTGTCACGGTGGTTGGCTTTGTAGCCCGTACTGCGGGAGTTTTTATCTTTTTATTATTGGGGGCGTGGCTATGCGCGGGTGTCACCGATACGTAGCCTTCACATATATTGTCACGTGGGGGGCGTGTTTTTGTGATTACCGTTGTTTTTTAAATGCAGTTGTTGCCGTGTGTGTAACCCTGATGACGGCCCAGTAGCGTCGGGCTGAAACGCGTAGGTTGCTTTGGCCTACTATCTTCACAATAAAGATTTGTTTAGTCCATGGAGTGCGCCTGAACCTCTCTCTTATTGGATATTCTGCTGGCAGCACCCTGGCAATTGTCTGGCATCGCAGCGCATCGGATCCCTTGCTTCATTCTATATATATATATATATATTGATATATATATATATATATATATATACATAAATATCTATTCAGGACCTCTTAATTTAGTTGTAGTTGTTTTTTTTAAAGAGGGGAGAAGGACATCAGGTAAATATATATTAGGTACTGTAAGTATATATTGTAAAAAGCTGCATCAGATCACATATTTCTTTGTGTGACAGTGTCTTTAGAAACTTAACATATATCTAAGAATGCAACTGAAAATACATTATTGGAATATACTTCTTTAAAAATAAACAAATATCAGAGATAAGTTTCTCTAGAGAGGCTTAGGAAGATAAACCAATTTACACAGTCTATCATAGAGAACTGCACAGGCCTAATATTTTAGACCCCCCATCCCACAGTCCCTAATCCCGCAGGTGTTTAGGCCCAAAGCCGAAACCTGCCTTTTTACTTTGTCCCTAAATTTCTCACTTAAAGGACAACCGTAGGGTTGTTGTTTCACCCCCCCTTTTGGCCCAGAGCCTAACTAATGGGAAAGCACATTCTATGCTATTGGATAGATACCAGACTGAGGTTGAGTCAGAGCTTAGACAATACAGCTTCCCTTTACTATCTACCTGCAGCCAAATGCAGTACTTTTTATTGGTAACCCAATCAAATATATAGCAGTTTACGTGAACCTAACTCTCAAAACTGTTAAACCAATGTAGGGCTCTATTCAATTACAACCATTACTGGTTCAATTAAATTATCTCCAGAACTCATCCGAACCACTGATTTAGTCTTTTTTATTTTCTTTTAAATTTTATTGCTTCTTGTGTCAACTGAATGGTTATTTTCTCCATGGTTTGTTTTGCAGTTGAAAGATGTCTTCTTTTTCCTCTTCCTTCTTGCTGTATGGGTTGTTTCTTTTGGAGTGGCAAAACAAGCAATTTTGATCCACAATGAGTTTAGAGTGGACTGGATATTCCGAGGTGTTTTGTATCATTCTTACATGACTTTATTTGGTCAAATTCCTTCCTATATAGATGGTATGATATGTTGCCTATTTTATTTATCCCATACTGGCTCTTGAAATTCTGTTTTATATAAACTGACCCATGAATCAAGATTTTATTTAAACTTCAAAACTATTAAATACTAACCTTTTTAGCATTACAGGGGATATTTATAAAAGCATGTTATCAGTTATTACTACAGATGTCCGGTACGCGCAGTGACATCGCCCGGTATTGGCTGGGAAGAAAGAAAACACGGCCCCAAGGGCTCTTCTAAGAGCCAATGAGGTCCTGGTTTCGAGCTGCAGGACCCCCAACAAAGGCACTTGGAAGTGCTGGGGAGGAGGGTCACGGTTTGAGCTGTGGGACCCCTTAAGTCCCAAAAGACAATTGTCAGGGCCACAAGGGCACTTATAAGTGCCAGGGAGGGGGTACTGGTTTGAGCTGCGGGACTCCTTAAGCCCCAAAAGGCACTTGTCAATGCCTCAAGGGCCATAAGGTCACTTATTGTATAAGAGTCGGGGAGGAGAGCCACAATGATCCTTCTAAGGACCTGGGTTCAGCAGCGTGACTCCCCAAATGTCCGGTAACAGAACTTTCGGCTGTTCTGGAATCCACAAATGGCCGATTTGCAAATCCTCAAACATTCAGGGATTCTCGAATCAGCCTTTTAAGGATTACTGAAAATATCCCACGGAAACCAGAAGTAACGCACGTATGCGCTACTTACGTTTTTTTGCTGTTCTTCCCACAGGGACATGTTCCCCGGACTATTCCCCAGGTCCCAGAGCCATTTACAGTGAGTTACCACTGCTATTTAAACCCTTATTTTAGGTGAAAATTTCAGAACTTTTTCCCCATTGACTTTAATGGCAAAATTTGCAGATTTTCGAATTTCCGAATTTTTTCGGAAAGGATTTTTGGAAGTTTGGCAAACTCTAGTCATTAGATGTGGGCAGCACGGTGACTCAATGTTTAGCACTGATGCCTTGCAGCTGTCCTGAATCCTCCCTTGGACACAATTCTGCAAGGAGTTTGTATGTTCTCTCTGTGCTTATGTGGGTTTCCTCCGGGTACTTGGGTTTCCCCCAAAACCATAAAAACATACAAATTGGTTGTATGTTTAAAATAAATTGATTAGATTATAAACTGTTTTTATGATTGCGTTGTAAAACACCAACTATTATCTTTAGTTTTTGGCAGTGACTGCCATGGGACACATAGGGACAGAACCACATACAGTAGATGTAAAACAGTGCATCGTATCGGTATTTTGCTCAATTGGTATTTTATAATAGTATAGAATGTAAGGTTGAATAAAGACCTTCATCCATCCAGTCCACCCCATCTAGCAATATCCTCATTTCCTGCCTAACTGTTGATCAAGAGAAAGGCAAAAAAAACCCACCAAATTTATGAAAGGGAAAAGCATTCCTTCCTGACTCTAAGTAGCAATCAGAAATTTCCCTGGATCAACTGTACTTTATGTATCAATACCAGTAACTTGCAATATTTCTTGTTTGCAGAAACTCATCGAGCTTTTTTTTGAAACTGACCAATGAACCTGCCATAACAACGTCCACTGGAAGACAGTTCCATAGCTTCACTGTTCTCACGGTGAAAAACCCTTTCCGAGCTTGGAGCCTAAACCTTTTTTCTTCAAGTCTTAAGGGATGTCAACATATCCTCTAACATGCTCTATTAGTGAACGATGCCCCAGATTGTTTATTGTATGGCCCATTAATGTATTTATACACAGTAATCATATCCCCACACAAACGCCTTTTCTCCAGCATAACTTTTCCAGGCTTTCTTAATATTCAAGCTCACCCAATCCCCTTATTAATTTAGTTAACCTTCTCTGAACCCTTTCCATTTCAAAGATGTCCTTTTTTTACACAGGATTCCAAAATTGCAATGCATATTCCAAATGAGGCCTTACCGATGCTTTGTAAAGAGGGAGAATAACATTTTCCTCCCTTGAATCCATACTTCTTTTTATACAAGACAATACCATGCTGACTCTGGCTGTTGCCGCTTGGCACTGCTTGCTACCTTTAAGTTTGTTATCCACCAAAACTCCAAGATCCCTTTCCAACAGGAATTCACTTAACACAGAGCCATTTATAGTATAAGCAGCACAAGGATTTTTAAGTCCAAAATGCATCACCTTACATTTATCAACACTGAATCTCATCTGCCACTTAGCGGCCTAATGTGACAATCTATCTAGATCCCCCTGCAACGATTGCACATCCTCTGAAGTTTTTAATGGTAGACAAAGTTTTGTGTCATCAGCAAACACAGAAACCTTGCTGACAATACCCACTTCCAAATCATTGATAAATAGATTAAATAGAAGCAGCCCCAACACAGAACCCTGTGGCACCCCACTTAGCACTTTAGTCCATAATGATGAAGCCCCATTAACAACTACTCTCTGATTCATCTGTTGTATTCAATTAGATCAACTGGACTTGAAGTTTAGTTCTTGAAGACGTTTCGCTATTCATCCGACTGGCTTTCTCAATTCAGAATGTACAAGAATCTGTGGCAATTATGTACCCTGGAAAATCCCAATTAGCATATCACAGCCAGGTGTTAAGGGCGTAATTACCTTAACACCTGGCTGTGATATGCCAGGTATAAATTTATATGTGAAATTACTTAAAATCCCCTTAAACACAATCCACTTCTGTTCAGTACCTTTACCTGAGAATACCTTATCCCAGTTGTCATTCTGAAGAGCTATTTTTAACCTGGGAGAATTTGCTTTCCCGAAATTAAAAGTCTTTGTTAACCCAGCGCACTTTTTCTTTCGATAGCATACTCCAAACGACACTATTTCACTGTCACATTCCCTAAGCCTCCAGTTACCTTTATATCTACAATGCGCTTCACGATGTTAGAAATTACCAGATCCATCAGAGCTCCTTTTCTAGTAGGAACTTCAACCACCTGTGTGAGAAAATAATGCAACAAATTCAGGAACTCATCGCCTTTTTCTGTGTTGGCAGTTCCACTACACTAATCAATGTCAGGGTAATTAAAGTCCCCCCATAATGAGCACACTCCCCAAACTTGCAGCCCTTGCCAACTGCATATGAAGACTGACTCACTGCTAGCATTTGGCGGTTTATAGCAGACACCAACCATGACATTACCCACTTTCCTGTTGCCTAATTCCACCCATATTGCCTCTGCTTTAACATCCTTATCGCCAGTTATCTCTAATTTTTTATATCTAATTTTTTTTAACATAAACACATACTCCTCCCCCATTTTTCTCTGTCCTTTTTTCTCTGTCCTGACTAAACAAGGAGTATCCTTCTAAATTTACTGCCCAGTCGTGAGAACTGTTCAACCAAGTTTCTGCTATACCTATTACATCATAATTTTTATTCAACTCCATAATCTCCAATTCACCCATTTTGTCAGCCAGGCTTCTCGCATTTGCAAACATGCATTTTAGATTATGATCCTGTAATTTATTCATGCACTTTAATACACATGCCTCCCTACCCCCTATGCTAGCCCCACCCCCTTTCCACCCACCACTGGTTTATCTACACCCTGCTTTCCTCCTGAGCTATCTATCCCAGTGAGACTGCTAAAACCCTCCCCCCAAAGCTAGTTTAAAATCTCCTCCAACCCTCTAGCCATCTTCTCCCCTAAAACAGCTGCACCGCCATCAGTGAGGTGCAACCCATCCATACCAAAGAGCCTGTAGCCGACAGCAAAGTCTGCCCAGATGTCTATAAACCCAAACCCTTCTTCCTTACACCACCCTCTTAGCCACGCTTTAATGCCTCCTAAGCTTCCTAGCATAGCATGTGGCTGCGTTAGTATTTCTGAAAACACTATCCAGGAGGTCCTTGCATTTAACTTGGCCCCTAGCTCTCGGAAATCATGTTTAAGGACCTCACCTCCTCCTCTAACTTGGTCGTTGGCACCAATGTGAACCAAGATTGCCAGGTCACACTCAGGGCCACCAAATAATCTGTCTACACCGTCCACCACATGCCGAACCCTAGCACCACTCAGGAAATACACAGTTCGGCATGTAGGGTCTTGGCAACAGATTACCCTATCTACCTTTCTTATAATGGAGTCCCCTACCACTACCACCTGCCTAGCATTCCTGATCCCAAGTTCATCTTCCCTTGTATTAGAGAGGCAGTCCCGTGGGTGCTCAAGGGATTAGCCCGCTCCATACATGCTAATTCCGAGCTGTCCTCCTCCACTTTATCACCTAGGGTGGCAAATCTGTTGGGATGGGCAATCTGGGAAGAAGCAACCCTACCCTTCCGTCCTCCACTTCCCCTAGTAACCCTAACAAAACTACCTCCCCCCTCAACCTTCCCTATCCCACTTCCACCCACCACTATACTAGCCCCAGCCAGTGCCTGCTGTTCCCTCAGATTTGCCAATCCTTGCAATGCAGCAAGCTGCCCCCTTAGACTCTACACCTCAACTTCCAAATGGGAAACCCACTCACACCTGACTCAGACATACGTCCCCTGGAACATCTGCTCCAGGTTCCTATACATGTGGCAGGATGCTCATAGCATGGTACAGACAAAACTGTCCCTTCTAAAATACAACACCAGCAGAGTGACACACCAACCTTGTTTAATTGCCCTTCTTGTTTCAATGACCTTTTTCTATTTCTTTAAAAGCAAGGTCCTTTAGAACAAGGGACTTTGTACACGTTTCACTCTAGGAAGGAAACTTCCTTTTGTTAGGCCTAAAGCCCTTTTGTTATGTCCAAATAATGTGGTTGTAAATACAAATATTGCACAATACACCAACAGTAAAGGTGTGATATCATCACTTATGTTATATTATACATTTTTAAATATGTGTTTTTCCAAGGAGGAATCATTGTGGTAACTGCCTGAAAGTTTATTGCAAAACACTATCTAAAATTGCAGCATTGATGCCTAGCTAGTGTTGCCATATTCTGCCCGCCTTGGAGCGGGAGGAGCTGTGACGTCACCGTGATGTCACGGTAGGCAGGGCGAAGGGGTGATTTAGGGTGGAGCCACAGTTGGGGTAGGAGTTAGGGTCATAACTGGGCGGAGAGTGGGCGTAATGGGGTGGGGCTTCCAGGACCGGTATTTGGACAGGATTTCAGCCCTAACTACGGGAAACGAGAATTTGTCCCTGCAGTAGGGACAATCCCATCCAAATAGGGATGCCTAGCAACCCTGGGCCTAGCCCTATGTGTGAAAACAACTTCTGCAGTGTTTGCAAGCAGCTCACATTTAGTGAATTCTAGTCACATTATATTTGCTGCCAATTCCCATCTACTGTGATAAGGCAACTTCAATGTTTTTCTTTCTCTTTTCTTACTTTCAAGGAGTAAACTTTAATCCAGACCAGTGTACATTCAACGGAACTGACCCAAATAAGCAGAAGTGTCCAGAGGCAAATAAAGAGAATAACCAGCCTGTCTTCCCTCAATGGTTAACTGTCATTCTACTCTGTTTGTACTTGTTATTCACCAATATTCTTCTACTAAACCTTCTCATTGCCATGTTTAAGTAAGATTCCATTTATCGTTATTGTTAAAACTAATCTGTTATTTACCCTTGTTTATAAATTTCAATAAAAAGGTTTATTCAAAAAGTTTGTGAAGGTTCCCTTTTATCCAGGCCATGGTATATCTATTGTATTCAGTTAAATCAACTAGACTTAAAGTTTAGTTCTTGAAGACATTTAGCTAGTCATCCCACTGGCTTTCTTAATTCAGACTGTCCCAATTAACATATGACAGACAGGTGTTAGGTCCCTTCTGAATGCAAGGTGTGGATGCATTGAGACTAAGGAGGGTTATCGAAACTGGCCAGAGTAAGGTGTCAAAACAGCATTGTACATGGCAGACCCATGGAATGGGTAAGAAACTTGTCTAACAGGACCCTGACCCAGACAGAAATGGAAGTCCTGGCTAAGGCCTTGAAGAGAAATTCTGGTGACTATTGTTAGTACTCGGAATCCATATATGTGTTTGTATATATGCTTTAAAATGTTTTTACTAGCACTTGATGTTATTCCCAATGCTGCACAATAAAGGGATTGTTTTATAGCTCATACATGGGGTGATTGCCTGGTCTTTTTCTCTTTTTTAGGTTTTGATACTATTTATTGCTTTTACCACGAGCACCTCCCGTCCATTTGGACATTTATTTACCTTGTGCACTGTTAAAAAATTTGCTGTTTAAACCTCCTTCATCTAACCTGACCACACAGGAAAGAAAAGCCTTAATATCCCTCAAGAAAGATCCCAGCATTACCATTCTGCCAGCAGACAAGGGTAAATGCTTAGTGGCACTCAACATCTTAGACTACCATGCTAAGGTGACTACACTCCTGGCCAATAACAAGGGATCCCACCAGCCACTACAAGAAAAAGGCCATAGACTTACTACAACAGCTTTAAAAGGATAAAACCATTGATTGAGCAATGTATCATTGCCTCTACCCTGGTGAGGCACATCCAGGTATTTATACACTCCCAAAGATACACAAGGAAGGGGCCCCACTAAGACTTATAGTCAGCAGCATCAACTCTGTAACATACAATGTTGAAAAATACCTAGCCAATATCTTAGGACCATTAGTTGAAAATTCTAAGCATCACATTCAGAACTCTCAGGATTTCACTAACAAGATTAAATATGTAGTATCCAGTACAGATGAAACTATGGTGTCCTATGATGTAACATCTCTCTTCACCTGTATAGCCACCAAGGAGGCTGTTGCTATTGTGAGAAAAAGACTAGACGAAGACAGCACCTTTACTAGCAGAACAGATCTTAAGGACTTATGCCTGAATACCACCTATTTCAACATTTAGAGGAGCCATTAAAACTTGTGGATATCCAGACTGGGCCTTTGTCACAAGAAAAACAACATCATATACGCAGTGCAGTGCAGTGAAGAGTGCTTTGATTTGTATGTGGGGTGAGATCAAACAGCAACTATACCAACGTACGGCCCAGCACAGATGAACCAATTCCTCGGGTCAGGACTCAGACGTATACCTGCATCTTAAGGAAAAAGGACATACCTTTGAAGATTTTAATGTCAACATCTTGGCAAAGGAACATGACATGGTTCAAGACTGGTGTCAAGGAGGCCATGTATGTGCAAATGAAGGAACCAAGCCTGAATAGAGGTGGGGGGTTGACACCAACTGTCTGCCATGTACAATGCTGTTTTGACACCTTACCCTAGACAGTTTCGATAACACCTCTTAGCTTCAATGCATCCACACTTTACATTCAGAAGGTCCCTAACACCTGTCTGTGATATGCTAACTGGGACTTTTCAGGGTACTTATATTGCCAACAGATTCTTGTACAAGTCATTCTAAATTGAGAAAGCCAGTTGGATGACTAGAGAAACATCTTCAAGAACTAAACTTTAAGTCCAGTTGATCTAACTAAATACAACAGATGTTTATTCAAAAGTTTACCTTTTGCTTAAACTTTTACTTAAGTCTGAATGTTTCTATAATCATGTCTGACCAATGTTTTATTAATGGTAGTTTATATTTCTCTAGTTTTGATCCATCGCCATACATCACGGTGAAATCTGCTTGTTAATATTTATAAAATGGCAAATAGTGTAGTCAAGCCTCAAAAAAAATTGCCAAATCAGAGTTAGTGAAATGCATTAGTGGACAAATTTCTTGCCTGGAAATAGGCTCTATTACTCATGGTGGGCTTCCAAATACAAATACTGCACGTGTATTTTTTACCAAAAAACAATCACAATTTTCCAATTTTCACTATTTTACAATAAAATTTACTTTATTGCCTAATTATCAATTACTGCCCTGGTCTGGCATTATTAGAAATTCTGGTCACGTTTCTCTATTTTACCATGTTTTAGACTTTACACAATGAATTTTCTAAATACAGAGTTAATAATGCATATCGCTAATTGCAACGTTTGGCAAAAAGAAAACAGAAAAAATAGCACTACTTTATAAATATACCCCTTTTTTCATAATTCTTCATAATTAAACTGGCATGGTTCAGAAAAATATGAATATACTTAGTAAAAGGATAAGACCATGTGGGTGACATTCTGATGTAAAAATGGACATTTTTTAGATCACTTTAGATTATTTATCACAAAATGCATTGGTATTTTAGGAAAATCCAATGTTGACATTTACTTAATTTATTAATTAATTGATAAATGAATTGGATCACTGACACAAATTTTTAAATGTTTGTTGAATTGCATTTTTTACAATCCTGTAAAGTTTTTTTAGCCTGAGACACAGAGGCTGGCAATGTAGACTTTCTGACTGTGTTGTTGTTGTGCTTTGTGCATTTATACTTAAACTGACCATACATATCTGATATTCATACATGCACAGTCTAGTCAACTACCCCATATCATTATACGTTGATCAGTCTTTGGGTACCCAGAAATATTGTTATTGCATTCTCTTATAGCAGGAACCATTATTTTGGGGACAAAACAACATGGAAAATAATTGCTTACCTTATGGTTTTTTTTATTATTGCTGACAGTTTTCATATGTGATATCTTGTTTTTTATTTGGCTATTGAGCCAGTGGCAAATCAAGATATGGTGGGCCATACGACATCCCAGAAGAAAAGGATGCAAGGTAAAACCAGATGTAGAGACTGTCAGAAATAGATGGCAGTAATTTTATGTACCATGTGACTAGTAGGTCAGTGGTTTGCTTAATCGCAAAGCAATTGTTTATTTAATATGTGTTGAATATCTAACCTACCTTTATTATACTTACTGTAAATGGATAATTTAAATTAACCTAAATGTTTCTTTTTTATCTAGCTACACATTTCAACAAGTCCAGGAGCACACTGATCAGATCTGGAAGTTCCAAAGGCATGATTTAATAGAGGAGTATCATGGTCGACCTCCTGCACCACCACCTTTCATCCTTTGCAGCCATGTGCATTTATTTATCAAACAGGTTGTTCTCCATGAACCATCTGGAAGGCAAAAGCATCTGAGTAAGATTTACATTTATTTTATTGATACAATAAACTAAAAATAATCCCTGTAACTTAATTTTCAGTTTATAATGCAACACGGATAAATCAATCATCACCATAAATCACTAAAAAGAAACCTGAAATGATTAGAGTGCTTCGCTCTGTAATCTTTATACTCAGAAAAGAAATAGGTGAGCAGTATAGAATATATATAATGTATAAGTTTAGGGTGTACCTGGCTTTTAATTCCTGTCCCCCTGTAAGTTGAATAAACTTAAGTGGAACTTTATATAAAATCATTTGATATATAGGACTTTGGTTTTCATTCGGACCATTGAAAGGATGACATGGTCAGTGGGAAAGATTTAAACTAGGAGTTTTGTGATCACAGTAATGTATACTAAAACCGCTTTGTTTATAATGTTTGCAGGGGTGCAGATAATATTTGTATGTGTATTTCTTTTATTGTCTTTGTAAATCTCACTTGGCTAGATAGTAAAGGGAGAAAGTAGGCTGTAGATAGGCTAGAGGTGGCAGGAAAAAGGGTGGGGACTAGCTTAGAGGATAAGGAGGCTTTTATATTGTGTGTGTGTGTATATATAAAAGTGCGTAAATGCAAGAAGCCTGGCTGAAAAAAATAGAAATATTTGCTTTGACTGAAAATTATGATGTAAAATGTATAGCAGAAACATGGTTAAATAATTCTCATGACTGTGCTGTAAATGTAAAAGATACTTCTTGTTTAGACATGATAGGAAAAGGGGATGGGGGATGTATTTATGTTAAACAAGAGTTGAAGCCAAATTTAAAAATGAGATAAATTTATGTAAAACCAGAGGCAAGTTTTAGGCACTTTCTAATTATGGGGGACTTGAATTACCCTGACATTGACTGGTGTAGTAGAACTGCCAACACAGTAAAGGGTGATATGTTTCTAAATTTGCTAGATAAACATTTTTTCTTACAGGTGGCTGAAGTTTCTACTTGAAAAGGTATCTAATAATATGTAATCACCAAGAGCATATTATAGAAATGAAGGGAACTGGAATCTTAATGAATAGTTGCTTTGAAATATTGTAATTCAATTTGTATTATAAAAAGGAAAAGTTAATTGAGATAATGCCATGCCATGCTATTTGGGGGCAGAGCTATTCGTGGCTCCGCCCCACCACATTTTGGCAATTCTAAAAGTTGGGAGGTATGAGAAAGCAATTCATTTAGCTAAAGTAAATAATTAAGTTAGGAAAGTGAAACAAACCAAGACTAAGTCTAAAGAATTTTAAAGTATATTAAAAGTAAAAAGATGAGGACTTAAAATGTAAGACCATTAAATAATGGTAATAAGATACAGTTACAGAGAATGGCGATAAAGCAAATGTTTTACCTCTGTATACACTATAGAACATCCAAGTACAGATAGCATATTACAGTATAGTAGCAATAATGGTATAAAAGATGTAATTGCACTTTGCTTTACTTGGGATATGGTTCAGAAACCATTGAATAAGGCAAATATCAATAAAGCTCCTGGACTGGATAAAATACTTCCTTGGGTCCTTTTGGAACTATAGGGGTCATTGGGTCCTTAGGGAACAGACCTATGTTTAACTTAAATGGTGGGGAATATACTGTTTTATATGGGAACAAGTTCTAGAGTATATTTCTGACTTTATAAGTAGTCATAGGGAAAGTAAGAAGACTGGGCCCCCCATGCCCTTCCCTCTGCGATTTCAGGGTCTGCTCCCCTGGTAGTTATGACCCTTCTTGTTATACTAACTTGCTTGCGTGGAAAGAAAATTGATTCATTAAAAGGATGCAGGCATTTGGCTGTTTCCCAACCTGCTCCTAATCTTTACCCCATAAATGCTACCTGCAACTCTCATTCACCCCACCTCCCAAAAAAAATGTTTTTGGAGAAAGAAAAACCTGACTCAAAATAAAAACTGGGGAGTTTCATTCTAACAAAGGTTCTGCAGAACATATATGTATGTATGTATTTTATTTCTTCTATAGAGCTACATATTTCACAGCGCTTTACAATTATTTACTCGATGCTGCAAGGCACCAGTGCTAAACACTGAGCCACCGTGCTGCCCGTTTAAATTTAAAACGGTTTTAAAAACCTATTAAATTTATTGCAATTTTGGATTTTTGATATTTTGGATATCCCAATCTATTCCAAATTGATTTTTGATTATTCAAATTCGTTTTTTCAATGATAAGTTCAGAGTTTGGAAAATTTGAAAACTCCTTCAGATTTTTAAAACGGGTTGTCTCCGAATCGAAATGAGGTTCTTTCGAAACCGGGACACATCACTAATGTAGAGTAGTGTGCTGCAACATTCCATTTGCAGTTGAGTTAAAGATTGGGGTTATTGGGGAAAGGGGGGCTGTAGACACAGTGCTGCAGTGACACAAATTTTGTGTTTCAGAAACTTTTCTGCTTCAGAAATGTTGATTCCTGAAAAACTAAACATTTTATAAGTTTTATCGGCTATTGACAAATGCTTCCAATGTATGCCTAGTCAATATTAACAGTGTTGACCATTTCTCCTTATTTATATATTAATTAACCAGAAAACATCTGATATTGGGTTAGCATAAAAGTATGGATGCGGCTGTACATTAACGTCCCCTGTTGTACATTTACTATCATGCTGTACTAGAGTACTGCAATTGTATTGCATAGGCGATCATACAGTTATGATTGTGATCAAGAATTTTGTACAGATATCGTACAATTGTAATTGCCGTCATAAAAACATTTTGCAACATCACACCTGCTATTTTTACAACCGCAATGGCCCTAACTTAAACAAATCACTCTGGGATGGTGGATATCAACTCCTGCACTAAATCCTGACTGATAGTGATCAATTCTTTTAGTTGGTCATGAGTTTCTGACCATGCGCCCCAAATTTCAATGTTATGATTTCTGAGCCATTTTATTATCACTTCTGCCTTGGGGCATGAAGCTTTATTATGCAAGAAAATACACAGATTATTCAAAAATTGCACCGCGATTATTGGAAGAAGTTGTTGTTGCAGGATGTTTAGGGGCATATTTTAAAACTTGTGGTATTGTATGAGCAATTATTAATCTACAATCGCTATCATACATTTACGACCACTATTGTAAATTTCTAAAAAAGATACCACACCTTTATAAATGTAGCCCTTTGATAACAATCTTTATTCATACAAATAAGGAACAGAGAATTCTGGGTTATGTCAATGCTGTCAACCTTCTAAGATTCTTTAACATCAATCCAAGAGCTAAATGCAAAACCAGAGAGCCAGTTACAGACTGGTTTCAGCTTTATTGGGCCATCTTCAGTGTAATGTAATCCTCTACTGTCATTTTGCAAAGTTAAGCAGACATCAATAAAGAATCAAATAAAAAAGAGAGCCTAACACTATAGAGCTCCCATTTGAAAATAAGGAAAAGTGCCTTTTGGGTAATTTACATGTTAGCCGTTTAGGAAATGCTATACGTTCTATAAAGCTTTAACAGCTTTAACAGATGTGCCCCTGTTTTCCCACATGTTACTATTCAATTGCAATGCGATCCGTGCAATGTTGCGTTATCAGAGCACATGCAATTTGCAAAATAATGGTTATCACATGCACTCCGAAATGCAGAATGCATCACAGACCAATTGTTTTTTCATTAGATATAGAAAAATGCATGCGATTGCGATAAAAAATGCAGAACGCAAATTGCAATCGCATCACACCCAAAACGCGTGTTTCCGGTGCGTTGCTGCTATTTCAATGATTGGAAAAAACGCATGTGCAAATGAAAAAAAGCGTGATAGTGTGGCCTAGCCCTAAGTGAATTGGGCACTGAGGGTTTTTAAAGTAGTAACTTCTTAAACATGTCTTTAAACTAAATTGCATCTCCCTATATTTATCTTGGAGAACATTTTCTGAAAGGGAAAGAATGGGGTTCCTTATGCCAAATGAGCCAAGCTGGTTCAGCTTGGCTCAAATTTCCTTTGTAATCTCACAATCCAAGCTTCACCCATTATAGACTGGTTTCAGCTTTACTGAACCATATTCAGTTTAACATTGGCCTCCAATTTTTCAATGTGAAGCACCGAACAACAGATGTCACTAAGAATTCAAATGAGATAGGGAGAGTTTAAGGCTATAGAGCACCCATCTCACACATGCAAATAAGGAACAGAGACTGGTGGGTAATTTATATGGTAGCCCTTTAGGAAATGTTACACCTTCTAAGATGCTTTAATAAGCTAAATTCCAAACCAGAGAGACAGTTATTGAGCCATCTTTATTATTGCATTGTCACTAAGTAATCAAATATGATAGCAAGAGTTTAAGACTACTGAGCTCCCCTCTCACACATGCAAATACAGAGCAGAGACTCCTTAGTAACTTTCATGTTTCCCCTTTAGGAAATGCTTTTCTTTCTAACAGCATTCCATTAGCTAAACCAGAGAGAGTTACGTACCAGTCAAGCTTTATTGCACAATTCTCAATGTAACATAGGCCTCTAGTTTGCACGCCTATAAACAGATATAACTATAAACATAGCACATCAAATAAAATAGGGAGAGTTTAAAGCTATAGAGCATCCATCTCAAACATGCAAATATCAATAAGGGACGTATGGGTAATTTCCATTGTAGCCTTTTAGGAAATGCTATACCTTCTAAGAGGCTTTAACTGAAAATGGTGTGTAACTGGTTCTCTGACTTTTCATTTAGCTCATGGAATGCTGTGAAACTCTCTTAGAATTAATAGAATTTCCTTAAGGGCTACCATGAAAACATTATAATTACCCAGAAATCTTTGATAGTTGAGCAGAATTGTGAGTGAGCCCACACCCTGCAATGAGAAGCAGTCCCTCCCATCGTCTCAGAGTTCTTTACCATTGGCATGACCCAAGACTCATGGTAGTGACCACCTCTTCTTTTTTAAAATAGTCTTTTTCCCATATGTCCTAAACAGATTCATCACAAAAAATAATTTTGCAATACATTAATATGCATGTGATTCCACTGCAAATTAATTTAATATAGTGAATTGCAACCACCAAAACTGCAACTTTTTGCACAACACAAAACGTTTAACTATGATTGTAGTAGTGGCACCTAATGTGCATGCCAGAAATGGAAGGAGCTGTGTAATGGGCACTACAGAATGTCACTTCTAAGGTTCCATGTTTCTCCAGTCTATTCCATCTTATATTGTGTTAACAACTCACTCTGTTCCCTTCTTCTTCCCTCATTTACACCCACATTTCCTTAATTTGTTTCTCTAAATATAGTGTAAACCAGTAACATTTTTGATATTCTATTTTTATTTTATATTTATAAATTATTCTATGATTTTTATAGATTACAAGGTCATTGCTTTTTAAACATCATAAACATGTTACTTTTACTGTTACTTTTTCTTTATGTAGCAATCCTCACCAAAGTCTGTCCTACATACAGTAGTAACAATTTGCTCAACCAATAAAATAAAATAATAAGGCACATATTAGAATTCTGAGTTGGATTTAAACTACCCAGAGGAAAAACCCTTATCTGGATCATATACAGTTTGCACAAAGAGGCAAATGGCAATTGAAGTATTACTGAATCATTGTTTTTCTGGGTATACATGCCAGAAGGAATATAAAAGCAAGTGATACACTGTTTGATTCAGCAAAAGATGGGCAATACACATGTAAAATAAAATATTTCAGGCATTGTAACAGGAATGTCTTAGCATACTAATTTGCCAAACTGGAATTGGGAAGAATGAACAGATTTGTAGTTTCTTGGAATTCAAATGTTGAATCTTGTTGAGTCTGGCTTGTTCTCAGTGGTAATAATTAATTAAACTGAAAATGTATATAGGAAGCAGTGCTTTCAAGGTTAACATTCAACCCAAAATTAATTTTGGCACTTTTCTGTTCAGTTAGTGATGTTTTTTACACCTTACATTTAAAGGGTAACTGGTCCCGATACAAGTGCGCTCTATTTAACAGAGAACTTTCATACCTTTCAAACAAGCCTAATATGATGTCTCTAAATTTTCTGGATCTTATGTTATAGGCTTATAAAATTAAAGTTCCTTTTCTGTCCTCTCTGTCTATGTCTCTGTGACATTCACATAATGTTCTGTGTAAGAAGCTCTACCCCCAAAATTGATTTTCTGAAGCTAGTTTCAGACCTGCAACAATTCTCTATCCTGTCCTCTACCTATGGGCTTCTTAGGAAAAGGAACAGTTTTCTTTTCAGGCTTGTGGCTAGCTTTAAAAATGATTTAGCAGTTTGGAGTGGAGCTTATGATGCAGATGATGATGCTCTGTCCCAGCAGTGGGCATGCTTCAACCTTATACTTCGAGGCAGACCCCAAAATTCTGGTGATCTCACAGATCACAGTATTAGCAAGAAAAAACACCCTTTTTACTGCTGTAACTTTGGATAGACTAAAGCTAAAAGCATGATCAGGTAGGAGTGTGTCCTTTTTAATATAGGACACTTGTATGGAGACCAGAGTTCCCCTTTAAGAAGTATTATGATCTAGATTCAACTAAATCCTTAATTAATGAAGTCTAAACATATATCCATTCTCTGAAATTAATTTATTGGTGGAGATATGCCTAGTTAAAGCAAGAGTACAGTATGTAGGAAGGTCCAAATACAGGAGGTAGACAGGACAAGTTTCTGTTCCATGAACTGAAATGACGCCCGGTCCTGTGGTGAGATTGAAAGAAAACAAACCCTTTTTATATTGCTTATTTGACTTGCATAAAGGTGTTAAAAAAAAAAACTACTGCAAGTTTAGTGTTAATCTAAAAATGATTTACCCAATTTGTAAAGATTAATAGATAGCATTTAATAGAAAATTCACAATTAGAGATGGGAACCAGGTTTGACTCTGACCCGGATCCGACACAGAACCCCTCGGTTCCGAAATCCGAAAGATTTGGAGGGATCATCCAGATTTCAGGACTTCAGAGCCTATTTTCTATAATTTTTGACCGTTCGAGGATATCAAAAATACGATTGGAAACTCAAAAGTAGTCTCACATCGTATTTTCGAAGAAAAAAGCCTTGAACATTCGATAACAAACGAAAATTTCGGCCCGTTTTCGGATTTTTCAGATCTTCAGGATTTTTCCATGATCCAGGAATCTGAAGACGGAACAAAAAAGACGGAACAAAAGTGTTGAGTTTCGGCCAACTTCGGCCAAGAAAATCCATCACTAGAAAGTTGCCCCTAGGTGATTTCCCTCTACAATATTCCCTCTAGACTTTAAGCTCTCGGGCAGGGCCCTCCATCCTATTCTACCACAGTAATGCTGTAACTTACCACACTGAATGCTGCTGACCAGCACTTACATTTTTTGCACTTTGTATTACTTGCACTACCCTTGTATGTAACATGTATGTTTTCCTTATGTATATTAAGGCAACTGTAAAGCGCCATGGAAGATGTTGGCACTATATAAATCCACAATAATAATAATAATAATATGTTTTGGTCCATTTCTGCTCTTATGACACTAAACACTCTCTTGTTTGCTGTTGTTTAATATAAGTATGATAAGCTTGAAAAAATAGCTTGCTGAGAAGAAAATTAAATAACATCTGTAATTATTACATTAGCTGATAACGCTAATGTAATAACGCTCCGGATCCCCTCATATTCCTTCAGTCCGAATACCCCAATCTACAACCACTATCTTCGCCAATAGACAAGCCCCCGTTTGCCGGGAGGCTAGATGCGCCTCACCGAACACGGTTGCCCCCTGGACTTAGAGTGCAAGGTATCCGAACTGAGGCCGGGAATACAAGAGAAGTCCGGAACGAAACTGACAGACAAGGCACACGGAGATATACAAAGGTCAGAGACCAAAAAATACACGGTACAGACAAGGAGCAGGCAAAAGCAGGGTCAGGAACAGACCAATAGGTCAGAACCAGAAGTCAGGCTGCCAGGCACGCTACAGATGGTTAGGCAAAAGCGTAGTCAGGAACAGAGCAGAGGTCAGGACAGGCAGATATGGATCAGAGTCAAAATAACAGGCAGGAGTCGGTAACAGGAAATCTCAGATAAAGCACACCACGAGCAAGGATAGTAAACTAAACCGCTATATCGGGCAGGGATACTAAGGGCTGATGAGTATAAATAATGCAGAGGGACCAATGGGGAAAGGAGGACAGAGATATGTGAAGGGGATAGGATAGTTTAAACTTAACAAGCCCTCCTCCATCCAATGGGAAAGCTGGAGGGGCGGAGGAAGTAGGAAGTGGTGAATGAACAAACTAACTAACCCTCCTCCGACCAACTGGTGATTTAGAGGAGCGGAGGAGGTATGCAGCAGTGCCTGTGCGCATCCGCACAGCACTGGGGGCAGGCCAGCCGGATGCGCGAGCACGAACGGACGTGCGAGCACGGGAAGAGCTAGGACTCGTGACATCAACGCGCGCTGAGAGCCGGGACCGAGGAGAGACGCCGCGGAATCCCTGAGCAGGTAAGCCCCTTGTTACACTGATCCTCTTATTCATTTTTTTTTGCAAAAATCATTAAAAAATCTTTACATTTGGTCAAATGAGTTAGGTTATCTACATTTTAAACACTTATAACAAGCATTTTGACCTCCTGGGGTCACCTATGATGACATCAAACAGTGCTTCGATGCCTCCATTACTTTCTGAAAAAATGGAAGAATCATCCATTGTATAAGCACAGGCAAGGCCTCATTAAGAAGTGCAGTGAGGTGCAGTTTTGGAATCCCATATACAAAAGGGACATCTTGGAAATGGAAGAAGTTCAGAGAAGGGCAGCTAAAATAATTAGAGGAATGGAGGGGCTTGACTATGAAGCAGCGTTTGCTCGTGGATATGATTATATACAAATATATTAATGGGCCATATAAGTAAACACTCTGGGGCATTGTTCACTAATAGGTCATATCAGAGGTCGCAGGGACATCCTTTAAGACTAGAAGAAAAGTTTCATCTTCAGGTTAGGAAAGGTTTCTTTACGGTAGAACGGTGAAACTGTTGAAATGTCTTTCAGCACATGTGGTAATAGCAAGTTTATTAAATAGCTTCAAAAGTGGTCTGGATAAGTTTCTAAAATAATTAAAAATTATTGGGATTAAAACATATATTGTAGTTTTTGTTGATCCAGGGATACTTTCTGATTGCCATTTGGAGTCAGGAAGAATTCATTTTTGCCTTCCTCTGGATCAACTGTTAGGTAGGGTTAAAGAGTAGGGTATAAATGTTGGAGTAGATGGACATATGTCTTTATTTAACCTCAATTACCATGTTAATATGTTAGTAGCTCTACCTCCAAGCTTCTCTGGAGAGAACAACTGCACAAACATCTTGACAAATTTGAGCAATTCATTAGAGGTGATATAATTAATGCCATCCAACTTTTTAAAAGACACACCCACTAAAGCCATTTTGAATTGAGAAAGCCAGTCAAATGTTAAGTGAAGCATCTTCAAGAACTAAACTTTAAGTCCAGTTGATCTAAAGCACCCCATAGATTGGATTGACTTTTTGAGCCATCTGACCGAATTCATTGGATCTCTCAAAAAGTTGAAAACTGTTTTTCTTGTTTTGGTTTATCGAAAAAGCAAAGATCGGGCCAGGTGGAGAATTTTCTGCAGACCCCATTTTCAGTCCGCCTCTTTCCTCCAATTTCTAGTTGAAATTTGAAGAAAGATCAGAGCCTTATGGTGGGAGGCTTTGGGTGGTTCTTTAGATTGTTAAACTCGATCAGAAATCCGACCAGAAGAACTTCCCCCTCTTGGTAACTGAAAACCACAGATATACCATGACCTGGATGAATGAGAACCTTCACAAACAGCAACTTAACATACAAAAAAAGTTATTGTGCTTATATATCTACGTCTGTAATTATTCTTTGGTTTGATGATATTTGTACATTCACTCAATCCTGTGTTGATGCAAAACGGTAATTTATTGTATACTGTAAAAAACACTAATACCCTAATACCAAACACCACATAATAAATTGCTAAACCGTATCACATACTAGTTAAAAATAATGCTAAAATGTAGCCACAGTGTCTAAAAAGTCCAGATCTTGGAAACACTAAAAGATACTAAGTATTAAATGGGAACAGTGTCTGGATGATAAAAACCAAAGTGCAGTACAAGTGAAACGTACGTCGATTAGGAGGACAGATAGAGGGAACGCCGAATGGATTGGTCGTGGGACTTTAACACACTGAAGCACAGTCAGCAGCAGACCGGGTGAAGAGGGAATTAAAGGAAGGGTGAGAAACTTCCAATATATCTTACAGCGTGCGTCTGTTATGCTTTAAAGTCCCGGCAGGTTACTAGTGGAAAGGACCGCGGCTGGTAGCGAGTGTGATAGAAACCACAGAGGCATTCTCCTTGGAGTCCGGTCCTTATACTATTTGTCCAGGGATGCCCGGTATTGTTTATCTTGGAACTTGTTTTACATAACACAGAAGATACGTGAGCTGGGAACTTGGAGGGGAATGGGGAGGTCCGAGAGTTGGATGGATCCCAGGGACTGGTGACTGTGAGGCTTGGTTTTTTGAGGCACAGCTGTGAATCATCCAGACACTGTTCCCATTTAATATTTAGTATCTTTTAGTGTTTACAAGATCTGGACTTTTTAGAGACTGTGGCTACATTTTATCATTATTTTTAGCTAGTATGTGATACGGTTTAGCAATTTAATATGTAGTGTTTGGTACTAGGGTATTAGTGTTTTTTACAGTATACAATAAATTACCGTTTTGCATCAACACAGGATTGAGTGTGTTTACTAGTGGTACAAGTGTATAGCGGGGTACTGCAGCGTAGGGGGTCTATCCCCATCGCTTATTGATCTATTCTTAGTTTGGGTTATGTAATAATATACCCCGAGCACCGTCCTAAGTAATGGGATAACACAACCACGATTATTTAATAACTCACCACTGTGCACTTACACATTTATTATATAGGAATATTTGTACATTGATTAATATTATAATAAATCATTATATTTTTTTGTTTCAATCAATTTAATTCCCAATCCTTGTTTAAGTCAATTGGGAGTGGGCCCCTGGCTCTAAATGGTACCACCTCTTTTCCCTGAAACATAAACTAAATAAAGTGTAATCTTTACCATGTATTGCTAATGATAAATTCTTATTGTGTGTCTTCACTGGAGATGAACATTGCATGCTCCTTGGCCCTATCTTTGATGATTTTCTTCCCATAATTGTTAACCATGCGTGCAGAAATCAATTCAAACAACATTATTAAAAAGTTTTTTAAAAAGTAAAAAAAAATATATATATATGGAAAGCCTCAAGTATCGACATGCATATGATAAAGAAATAGATAACACATACAATATAAAAAAATATTTAAAAAATGTTGCAATTCAGAAAATTTTGCACTTTTTAATCCTTGCTGTGCAGTTATCGGTTTCAAAAGTCTAATGTAAGGTATGGATGAACAGCATGGATATATAGTAACATTAAAATTGAGGTTGAATAAAGACATACGTTCATCTAGTCCAACCTTTAAACTATTTGGGTGTGCGTGGAATTACTTCTATGCAAATAAGGAACAAAGACTTCTGGGAATTTACCATGTTTACACATGGAAGCTCTTAGGAACACTATGTCTTTAAAAATACTTTTACAGCATTGCACAAGCTAAATGCAAAAACCACAGCACCAACTACAGACCGGTTTCAGCTTTATTGAGTCATCATCAGTGTAGTGCAGGCCTCTGGTTTTGCAGTGTGAAGCGCCTATCGACAGACGTCATTAATACATTAAATAAGGTAGGGAGAGAATTCAGGCTTTGATACTCCCTTTTCAGCAATATGCAAATAATGAACAAAGACTTCTGGGAATTTACCATGTTTACACATGGAAGATCTTAGGAACACTATGTCTTTAAAAAGACTTTTACAGCATTCCACAAGCTAAATGCAGAACCAGAGAGCCAACTACAGACCGGTTTCGGCTTTATTGAGCCATCATCAGTGTAGTGCAGGCCCCTGGCTTTGCAGTTTTACTTCTGACACCAAATGGCCATCAGAAAGTATCAACCAGAACTAGCATATGTATTAATATATACTAGTATATGTATTAATACCATTAACTCTCAATATTTTTTAGTTTTAGAAACGTATCCAGCCCATTTTGAACCTATTGAGTGCCATTAGCACATCTGCTGGAAGAAAGTTCCACAGTTTCACATACAGAAACCTTTCCTAACCTGAAGATGAAACTTTTCTTCCAATCTTTAAGGATGTCCATGAGTCCTCTGATATGACCTATTAGTGAAAAAAGCACCAGAGAATTTATTGTATGGCCCATTAATATATTTGTATAAAGTGATCATATCCCCACGTAAACGTGTGGGTTCTCCAATTCATGCAGCCACTTGCAAGCTAAGGGTTAAAGTCTCTGTAACTAGAGATAGACCCAAACCTGAACCCGGTGGAACTCAAACTTTGCGGATTTACCAATTTATCAGATTTTTCTAAACAGGGGAACTGTTTATGAGCACATTCGATCGCACATTTGAGAATTTTTTAATTTAAAAATTTGAAAATTTTTATATTTTCTAAAAATTTTGAATTTACAAAAATCAAAATACTATGGCACAAACAGGAAGAGCATAAATTTCCTGAACTGGACGGTGCTTTTTAAAAGATTTTTGGAACTGATACATGTTTCCCAGGCCATTTTCCAGGTCCCTGAGCCATTTAAAGTAAGGTACCATTGCTATTTATAACTTAATTTTAGGCAGAATTTTAAACTATTTTACATGTCCACCTGCCATGCAATCAAAAGCCTTTTTAGAAGGAGCTACAGTATATTCGATAGTGTCATATTTTGTATAATTATCATAATGAAACTTGAGTTGAGATCTATTTCAAACCCCCTATCACACTTACATACGGTATATACACAGGTCTAATGTTCTCCCATTGTTTATACAACATCAAACGAACAGACTAGCTTGATCTGGGAATGTTGGAAGCTTGTCTGTAGCCATTTAAAAGGTGCCTCAAAAGACTACTAAGTGTATGGCTAGCATTAACACAACCAAATAAAAAAAACTTCTTACACCACATATGTTTATTTATATATCTTTTGTATTTTAAAAAATATTTTTTTTTGTTTATATGACAGAAGAGAAATTAGAAAAGAATGAAGAAGCAGCACTTCTTACCTGGGAAACATATCTAAAGGAAAATTATCTGCAGAACTGCCAGCATCTGTTAAAACAAAGCACAGACCAGAAGATTAAGGATACAGCTGAAAAGTAATATATGTTTATATTCTCTTAATTCTGTTTCTCTAGCCAACTAATCAAAATATCCCTTCAAAATAGGATAAAAAATATTAATAAAAACATCTGCCCATGGGATCAACACACAGCATAAAATTAGAACTCATTTCAGAAGCAGAATTTCCAAAATAACAATTTTCACAAAAAAAAAATATTTAGTAAAAATTCTTATCTTTTCAGAAAGCTTAAAGCAGTGTTTTGTTATTGATAACGATATCCTTAGCAGCAAATTGAACTAGAAGTTGAAATGTAGAGAAAAAGAAGATAGTGTAAAGTCTTATAACCAGCTGCCTCAACCAATGTGACTAGCAAGATGACCGTAGCCTTCTTGTTAAACACAGAGTAGAGGTTTACATCAGCACTTTGTGCTGTCTCCTTGGAAGTAATGTTATTGTTATAGTATAGATTTTCTTTGAAAGATGCAAGTTTTACTTTGTATTTTCTCTTTTTTTTTTAATGTGTTGAATGGTGAAAACAATTTTGCTTCTTTTTGCATCTGCTTTTCTTTCTTCTTGGTTTGCCTTTTCTTATTTTAATTTACATTTGAAATGGATGTTCTGTACTTTAAAAATTGCAGGGCAGTGTGTTCTAATATATGTACACAGGATAGTCCAGTTTTTCTGAGCCTGTTTTGTATAATAAAGAATTAATTTTTAAATACCTTTGATTCTAACCTTCTGACATTTTTGTATTTCATTCAACCATTGCCTCTTAGCATTTTCTATTATGTTTAATAGTCCTTTTTGTCAGTTTTTTGTCATTATATTATAATAATTATTCAAGGTAAGATTTTCTTTTTCTCCCTGAAGCACTAGAGAAAGGTAAATATGTAGAAAATGGGGGTTTTGTGATGCCAAATGTATGTTTAAGGGGGTGAACATGCCCTTTAAAACGTATACGATATTTATATGTTGTAAACGATTCATACAATTACCCCAATGCTAACATATTCTAATTCTTATAAATTTGATTTTATATTTTAAAGGGTATGTTCACCCTCAAAACAAAAAACTGATGACATCTAGGTTGTTTGCTGGCAACCCCAAATGCTAGTTTTACCAGTTTATTATACATATTTGTAACCAGATATTAAATTATGGTTCTCATCTGTCATGGCAAAGGTATGAGGAAAACAGCAGTCATTCATTGGCTGTCTCAGCCTTGCTTAACTACATGGAGCACTGGAATAGCCAGGCAGTTATTATGCTTAAATATCTGGTTAGTAATACTAATAAAGTGCTGTAAAGTGCAGTTGTGTGACTTTATTCATTTCAGAAAAAAATACTAATCCACATTAATTCTAGTTGCTGAAATTAAAATGCCAATTTACTGTATTTTATAACTGCCTGTACTGCCTGAACTTTATAAATAATGAAAGCAATAAGTACTGTAATAAAACTGCCATTTATCAATAAACATTAAAACATGAAAGGTTCTTTAGGTCCTAACAGCTTGTATTTTTAGTTTAAATAGGTGATTGTATGAATTTGGTCGCATTAGCTGTGAGTAAATTGTTTGTGTAATTTGTGTATGAAGCAATGCTGCTGCTGGGCCTATTATGAAATGGCCTTTGTGTATATTATGTGCATTATTATTTATTTCTAAACATTTAGGAATATTATGCTAAGTAAAAATAAAATAGAAAAAGGACAGCTTTAACCCTAGAGGATTACCACCTACATGTAAACATATCCTGTGAAATAATACTTCTACGATATACAACCAAAAAGAAAATCCCTTCTAACAAATACATAGACACCATCGGGTATACAAATGGACTATGAGAATGTAAAACTTCTGGAACATCTTCCAAATGCAGAAGGAGGACTAAAAAAAACCCAACCCACCAAATCCCTAACGAATTCGGACTTCCCGAACTATCCTGGACCCGGATTTTCGATATTTTCGGACTTTTGATAAATATCGAATGTTCGACCAATCGAATGTGCGGGTAAAATGCCTATTATTCCTATACGTGAGCATCGAATCCGCGAGTAAAGGGTCCATTAAAACCTATACGCGAGCATCGAATCCGCGAGTAAAATGTCCATGGTATCTAGGCGCGAACACGAGCATCGAATCCGCGAGTAAAGGGTCCATTAAAACCTATACGCGAGCATTGAATCCGCGAGTAAAATGTCCATGGTATCTAGGCGTGAACGCGAGCATCGAATCCGCGAGTAGAGTGTCCAATAAAACCTATACGCGAGCATCGAATCCACTAGTAAAATGTCCATGGTATCTAGGCGCGAACATCGAATCTATGAGTAAAGTGTCCATTAAAGCCTATACGCGAGCATCGAATCCGTGAGTAAAATGTCCATGGTACCTAGGCGCGAACGAGCTCGAAAATAGCGCGAGTGATTATTTGAACATGTTCCCCAGACCATTTCCCAGGTCCCACAGCCATTTACATTAAGTTACCATTGATATTTTAATTGTATTTCATTTACAACTTTTCAAACTATTTGACTCCCATTGACTTTAATGGGTCCGTTTTTGAAATTTCGAACTTTCCATATAGTTCGAAAGTTCGAAAACGGACCGAAGTTTCGAAAGTTCGGCCATCTCTAGTCATAAACTGCAGTTAGTTACTATTTGGGAAATGGTAAATCTCAAGTATATAATCTGTTGTTATTAAAAATGTTAATATTGTTAACAATTTATACTTTTCTTCTCTCTCTCTTTCTTTCCTTTTAAAAGATTTAAATGTACATCTAACAAATGTAAATGTAATTTTACCAATAAGAATAACAAGCACTGATGGTATAGTTAACTATATGATAATATGTGAAAAATTCCAAGAGTATATAACTCAAATCACATCAGAAAAATGTTTTTTAATCTCTAAGATTAACATGCAAATGTCAGGAATGGTTTTTAATGATGACTGCCCCTCGCCTGAACTGACTCCCAGCCAAGTAAACCAATTCAACACCACACATGATAAAAGATACAACTAACAACCTACGGACTATAACACATAATATATGTATATATTTATATAAAATAAAAGGCCTCTAGATATAAAATACTATGAAAACGAAAAAGATATAATCTTCCTACAAGAAACACATTTCATAAAAGCTCAAGAACCTAAACTACTGAGCAAAAAATACACATTACTATTCCTCGGCTGGGGTCAAGAAAGGCAGGGTGACAATTTTAATTCCATGAACGAATACAATTTAGAAGAAAGCTGCATAAGAGACAAAGCCAGGCAATACCTCATATTAACAGGTAGAATAGGAATGACAAATTTGTCACTCATTAACATTTATGCTCCCTCAATCTCAATTTTTTACAGCATTAGAAACAAAAATGTTATTCCTCCAATTAGGGAAACAAATAGTAGCAGGTAACTTGCATAGATCAAAAGATAGACATCAAAACCATCTACCCATAACAACCAAACAACATCATCCAAACCACTAATATCTTTCATCAGAATGTTTAATCTTTGGGATGTATAGGAGGATAACATACCCAAGAGATAGGGAATACACCTTCTCCCATCCCCACGGAACTTATTAACAAATTGATCACTTCTTTCAGTAGGACTGCTTCCCTCAGTAATATCCTCAGAAATATCATCTATCACATTGTCAGACCATGCACATACTACAGCAAACTTCCTCCAAAATCCTAACTATTACACATGGTGACTGAACTACACATTACTATCAGATACTGAAGTAAGCACAGACATACAAACAGCACTAACAAATTATTTTACAGAAAATCCACCTACAGATACAACACACGCCACCACTTGGACAGCTCACAAAGCAGTGATCAGAGGCATTCTGAGACAAATACCAGCCAGAAAAAAGAAAAAACATAGAAAACAATCACTACAGAAATCAGATCACTAGAAAAAATTCACAGTACTCAAACTGACAACTTAAAGACAACAACTCAATCAATTATTTTATTGCTTGTGAAGGTTCTCATTCATCCAGGTCAATTATTTTATTCTCAAGCGGACAAAGCCCTCAACAAAAATACTATGGCAAGGGAAATAAACCAGTCACCACGCTAGCTAGATGACTGAATGACCCAAAACAGACTATTACCACTAAGAGACTCAGACGGCTCCCAAATATATCACCCTAAAGATATCCTACAAAGCTTTCACTCATAATACAGTGACTTATACAGTGGACAAACAACACAAAAAGGACCCACTTATAGAACTAACCTTAACACCTATCTTACAGACTTATCACTCACAAAACTATCCACACAGGACAGTGAATACCTAAACAATCCAATTACATCAATCAAACTAAAAGAAGCCATAAAAACACTAAAATCAGGCAAAGAACCAGGACCAGACAGATACACGGCATCATACTACAAATAGTTCCAAAATCAACTAATCCCCCATATGATAGCATTACTTAACTCCATCCTAACTGGACAGGAATCACTTTATACAGATCTCCTACAAGCCACCATATTGATCATTCCTAAACCAGAAAAAGACACCGCAGATCACAAAAATTATAGGCCAATTTCCCTAATAAATATAGATCTGAAAATTCTCACAAAGGTATTAGCCATCAGATTAAGCCCAATACTACCTCACATAATACACCCAGACCAAACACACTTCATATCAGGAAGACAAACGACCAATAATATACGAAGAACCATCCAACTCCTACGACATTTCTGACACTAGACACTGAAACAGCCTTTGACAGAATAAACTGGACATATATGACAATTTTCCTCCAACACTTTTTGGATATTATATCACATCAACAGCTAAAATTACTAACATGGGATACTCCTCCTTAAATTTAAATATAAAAAATGCAACCAGACAGAGATGCCTCCTGTCCCCCCCCCCTATTATTTGCCATATGTGTTGAACCACTAGCACAAGCAATCGGACAAAACCCCAACATATTTTTAGAGATCAACTTTAATCTAAAATGGACATATAAACCATTCAAATACTTAGGAATTTCATTAGGCACAAACTGTACCGAACTTTATGAACATAACTACACTCCAAAATGTAAGCATATTCAAAATTTTCTGGAAAAATTTCAAAACCTCCCTATATCTCTCTTTGGTAGGATCAATGCTATTAAAATAATCATACTTCCTAAACTACTATATTTATTTAGATCTTTACTGATCATAGCCCAACGTCAATATCTATTGACCTGCCAAAAATACATCAACCTCTTCCAATGGAAAAATTTAAAAAACCTCCAACGACCTAGACATCTGGGTGGAATAGCACTACCATCACTAATCCATTATCACACTGCCACTAGAATAGCACAAACTTTATCCTGGCACTGTCCCCAGATCAACTATAAGATGGGTAGAACTAGAAAAGGAACGGGTGGTAACCCCTAATCCACTCTTATGGTCAACATCTTTTACTAAATACAAATCCGACAACCCATATATAGACATCTCCCTATTCTAATAAAAACAACTCAATTACCAACTAATCAAAACAAACTCGCTCATGACACCATTATTCCACAAACCTGACTTTCCCCTGGTCTAACCATAAACCAATGGACTGAATGGACAAAAATAAACATAACCAAACTGTTATATGTATCCATATCAGGCAAACCATTAACCTGGACGGAAGCTCAGACTAACCTTAACCTCCCTAGCTCAGAATGGTTCCGATACTCCCAAGTCCTCTATTTCTTCCAAACTCGCAACAAGGGACAAAACCCAACAGAACTCACCTTGCTATAACACCTAGCTCTGAAACAACCCAGAGAGGAAATAAACTAATAATACAACTATACATGACCCTTATGAATTGGCGTTACCCAAACAAACAAACAATATTACAATACTGTGAAGAAAAACTGGGACCAGGTCCATCAGACGACCAATGGACCCAAATGTGGACTAATATGTACAAATGTTCAGCGAATATTGTAGTCCAAGATAAGGCTTTTAAAATAATGGTATACAACATCTTCCAGAATTCATTAGGTCAACCCTAATTTCCATCAATATGTTTTACCGGTTGTAACCAAATAGCAGACAATACCCACTGCTGGTTGAAATGTAGCGAAGTACAAAAATTATGGAAAGAAGTCTTAAAAACAAATATACAACCTGACCGATGGGTGGCATTATTCGCCAAAAATGTCACAACCTTGAACAAAGAAGGTAACAAATTTCTCCAATATATATGTGCCGCCACTAGATACACTGGCAGTGACATGGAAAGATAAAGCACCCACCAAACAACAATTAATACAAAAAATGGATAAAAATCCATATTCCTAGCCAGAAACCAAATCAAAACCTACAATAAAATATGGGATGTATGGCTCTTACATACTGACCAAATACCTCCTCCCAACACAAAAAACCCAAACAAACATAAAATACAGAGTTCCACATATGTGCCAATAACCCAATGTACAGACATACTCTACGATGCTGGTGAAATTAACTTAAGTTCTCTTACTATGTCTACTCTTTTTCGTTTCTCCTTTTTTCTTTTTTTTTTCTCACTCTCTCTCTCTTCTTCAATTCTTAAGTTACTTAAAAATAATTGTGATATGCAATAACTTATTCATTGATTATATCTGCAAAACTACAATGTACCATCTCAAGGCTTTGTATACAATGTTTGAAATACCACATACTGTATTGCTTTAATAAAAATATATTGGGAAAAAAAAGAAAGAAAAAGGACAGCTTTAAAATAAAAAATATAAGAATATGAAAACAGTATGTAAAATATTAAATAGGAAAATAGTATAAAGTGTACATTCAATCTTTAAAAAAAGATTCATAAATGCAGAAACATTATTACATGAATTAACTTTTTAAATTGACTTACATAAATTATTGGTAATCTGAACAAACTAAAGTAATTTTGCTCTGGGTAGTGGTCCTAAGCCCTACTGTGTAGTATCTGTAAATAAGCAGCTGTGAGGGGTGTCAGATTAAGCTAGGTACACACAGTACAGATCAGTAAAAGATGACAGATATACATATGTTCATTGGGAGAACGCTCAGGACTGTGTGTATGCAGATCTTTGAAAGACGACAGACAGGATCTTGCAGATTATGGGGGTTATTCAATAAAAGTTCTTATCGTTTAAAATGGTGCTAATTTTGCCCCAACCAATCAGAACTTAATGTAACATTTGAAAGCTAACATCTGATTGGTTGGGGCAAAATTAGCACCATTTTATACGATAAGAACTTTTATTGAATAACCCCCATAATCTGCAAGATCCTGTCTGTCGTCTTTCAAAGATCTGCATACACACAGTCCCGAGCGTTCTCCCAATGAACATCATAGGGAGAATACTCGGGACTGTGTGTTTCCATCGGCCACGCTAGACTCCTCTATAGGGAGTCTAGCGCGGCAGATGGAATTTTTTGGCCTTTCGGGAAACGAAGGTACACACAGTACCGATAAAGCCCTGATACTGTCGGCGGTATTGGGGCTTTATTATTACTGTGTGTACCCAGCTTTAGAAACATGAGGGAATTGTTGGCCATTTTATTTGAGTTTAGAAATGGACCATCTCAAGGGTCTGTATACAATATTTGAAATACCATATGTTGCTTTAATAAAAATTTATTGGAAAAAAAAAGAAATAAAAAGGACAGCTTTAAAATAAAGAATATGAAAACAGTATGTAAAATATTAAATAGGAAAATAGTATGAAGTGTACATTCACAGGGAGATTCAATTAAAGTTCTTATCTTTAAAAATGGTGCTAATTTTGCCCCAACCAATCAGATATTATTTAACATTTAAAAGGTAACATCTGATTGGTTGGGTCAAAATAGGCACCATTTTAAACGATAAGAACTTTTGTTGAATAACCCTGTCAATCTTTAAAAAAAGATTCATAAATGCAGAAATAATATTACATGAATGAACTTTTTTAATTGACTTTCATAAATTTTTGGTAATCTGAACAAACTAAATTCATTTTGCTATGGGTAGTGGTTGTCCTCCTAAGCCCTACTGTGTAGTATCTGTGAATTAGCATCTGTGAGGGGTGTCAGATTGGAAAAATTAGAGTTTAGATAGAGTTTTGGAGATTTGTTGGTTTGCTTGAACACAGCCATTGTGACTTTTAGCTAATCCTAAAAATAATAAAAGAATTCCTGTGTTATTATTTTAATAGGGTACTGAGTAAAAACATGGAGCTTAAAGCCCTAAGTAAAAGCAAAAATTTCTCTACAGAAAAATGAGATGAGATCCAGATTACTGTGTTCTGATTCAATGTTGTATTGAGGTACAGTATTAGTTATATAACTCTGATCTGTTTCTTTTGTTTTTAAAATCCTTTTAGAGTCACTTCAGTTTTGGATTTATTGGAAGTAGATCAAGCTAAAAGAAGAGGATCTCTTGAGAACCGACTACTTTTCTTAGAAGAACAGGTAATGAACTTTTCATTGAATTATACTTTTATATTATTATTCTATTATTAGTAGTTATTATTTTTTTAATAATGTATATTAAGTGTATATCAGAGACAAATGGTGAGAAACAATAACCTATTGACAAAATGATCTACTGGACCATCACCACACCTTATCAACTATGGAATGATAAGAAACCCAGTTTCAATCATCTGAGAACGTTTTATTGCAGGATACTTATATACATGTGATTAAGATGACAATGAAAAATTTGTCACAGAAATGAAATTTATGAAAGTACAGCTAGATATGAAAACTGCATTTATTGTGAAATATATGGAACAAATTCCTGTATTTGTAAATCCCCAAAGCAAAGATTTGGTAAGCTCTGGAAGGGTGTCTATGGACACCTGGAATGAGCAAATATACCAAGAAAGTTTAAGGAAAGATTTTTCACTAGCAAAGCTGATTCATGTCTCTGCAACAAGCAAGCAGTGGCATAATTATAGCCTCCATGATGGCGAAGGGGGGTTAAGAGGGCCTGCCAAACTCCCTACTAGTACTGTGATCAGCAGTTTTTAAACAGCTGGTCGCACATATGTAAGTAAAGGTGTGCAAGATCATCTGTTTTAAAGGGCATGTCCACCCCCAAAACTATATTTTAACCCACTACTGGCCCCACTGTGTAATGTAGAAAAATCCTTACCTTACATCCTTGACCACCAGGAGCCTGGCTGAGCTCATATAGGACTCTGCCTCCTGTCTCTCCTCCAGGAGAATTTGCACATGCTCAGAGCAACCCCCCCCCCCTACCTCTCCCTCCTGATTTGCTCTCCCTCCCCCTAGCTACAAACCCTTTTTTCCGTAGTGTAGGGCTCCCTCCCCCAACCCCAACCACCATAGTTATTTGTCTAAAAACTCCCCCGATCTATACTTACTTTGCCTCTCACCTTGGACATTTTGTACAGCCGGAAGCCGCGTCTGTGATTGGCTGCCTCTCTGCCAATCATGGACGCGTCTGCTGGTCCGGGCCCCCTGCTTGCAGTTTCATGTAAGGGCTGTGACAGAACGTTGGAGAAAAGAGGCAAAGTAAGTAATAATCAGGGAGTTTTTAGACAAATAACTATAGCAGTTGGGGGTGGGGGAGGGAGCCCTACACTACAGAAATTTTTTTAAAAAGGGGTGCACATGCCCTTTAAATTACTGTCTGCCTGGTACCAGCATTTTAAACTGCTGATCACGGTACTAGTAGGGAGATTGGTGAGAAGAGGAGTATGTGATGTGAAAGTGGCCTGACTTAAAAGCTGCAACCAAAAGAACAAATGATGGATATATTATTATTATTGATTTAGATATCGCCAACATCTTCCGTGGCACTTTACAATTACATAGTCATAGATTACATACAGGGTAATACATATTATACAAAGTCTTACATATTACATACACAGGTAATACATAATATAAGCACACAGTAATGAGTTACAGCAATACCTTGATACAATAGGAAAGAGGACCCTGCCCAAAGAGCTTACAGACTAGAGAAATGGGGGTGAGACATAAGGTGACAGAAACCAGGAGGCTGTAAATAGATTGGCAGTAGAGTGTGAATGGCGGGTTGGATCATATTGGGTAGTAAGAGGGGTAATGTCTAGGCCAGGTTATATGCTTACCTGAAGAGGTGGGTTTTAAGGTTACGTTTTTAACGTAAGGGACGGTGAATGACGGGCAGACGGAGGAAGGGAGTACCAGAGCAGAGGGCAGCACAAGCAAAGTCCTGAGTGCGGGCATGGGAAGAGGTGACAATTGTGGATGAGAGGAGGATATCGTTTGTGGAGCGGAGGTTGCGCCTTGGATGGTGTCGGTGGATCAGCTCTGAGATATATGGAGGGGCTGTGTTGGGTAGTGCTTTATAAGATAGGGTAAGCAGCTTAAACTGGATCCTTTGCGTAATGGGCAGCCAGTGGAATGTCATAAATTATGTGGATAATGTGCTTCAATAAATGGATAACTGTGACATTGTTCAAAGGGTCTATGGAATATCACCTATTAACAGACTGATAATCAGAAAAATAAGGGGATAATTAAACTGCAGCCCTGCCCAGAAGCAAGTATTGTTGCAAAAGCATTGATCAAATGTGAGGTAATTTTGAAGAGCTAATTGAACATGAATCTGGGGACCAAGCGGTGCTGGCCCCAGGATTTACAATTAGGGGCCGATGTAGTAAAAAAATATTTATAAAGCGCCACTTGGGGACGCAGCGCTGTATAGTAACAAAATACAATAAAATCATACAAGGGGATAAATACATTGATATTTCAGTACATAAATATATAAATTAATTAGAAATGCTAGAGGTCCCTGCCCCATAGAGCTTACAATCTAGTTAGGTGGGTAACATACAGATCCAATGCTTGTAAAGGTTCTCATTCATCCAGGTCATGGTATATCTGTTGTATTCAATTAGATCAACTGGACTTGAAGTTTAGTTCTTGAAGACATTTCGCTAGTCATCTGACTGGCTTTCTGAATTGAGAAAGCCAGTCGGATGACTAGAGAAACGTCCAGTTGATCTAATTGAATACAACAGATATACAGATACAATGGAATACGTATAAGTGCTGGGGTGAGACGTATGCAGTGAAAATAAAACAATCATATACTGTGTTGGTAACCAAATAGGTCGGATGTAAGGATAGAATTAAACCTGCTAATTGAGGTTTCTTGACGTAGAGAGAGGGGAATAGAATTCCAGAGGATGGGAGCCACAAGAGCAATGGGGAGAGGAAGCAGTACGAGTGGGGGGGGGGGGTTGTACAGTAGCTGGTACTGTGATGATTAAAGGGTGCAGGTAGGAACATCTGGGGAGCATCGTCCCCACACTGTTCTATTCAATAGGCATTAAGTTTTTTGCTACCGTGTAATTTTTTGGAAATGGCGTGGCCAGCGCGAAATTACTGCAAAACCCACACTAACCCGATATTACATCGGCCGTTAATCTATAGAAAATGCAATTTCAAGTAAGAGACCACAACACACTCCTTTTTAGTGCAAAGGGCTTTTAGCCTATTTTATTGGAACAAACAAAAACAGTGTAACATTTCAGGGGATGTAACCACCCTTCGTAAAGTTGAGAATGAATGTTCAAATACAAGAGATTATTCCAGTGTGTACAGTTTCTGAATTTTGTAGCTTGTTCCTTTCAAGTGTTCCTTTTTCCATAAGGTTCTGAGCAGATGTGTTGTTAGAGTTTCCTCTTATTATTTTAATTTGTGTTCTGTGTAAATACAACTTTGTTGCAAACCCAGTGAAGAATATCTTTGTCTTAATTATTCCCTTGTTGCCAAATGTGTGTTATGCTCACAGTTTCTATGTGTATTACGGAACAATACTGATCTGCACAGGACTGCATAACAAATGAAACAGAGGGCTATGGGAGAGGCAATAAAGTGAAAAAGTGATACAAACCCAGCATAATAGAGCCGTGGCTAAAACGGGATTGAAGCAAACACACAGATTACATGGGTAGACTATCGTGGATAGAATCCCTGAGCCCAAACAATATATCGACCATAGTCCTGTACTTAGGGATAGTATTAGAACACATTGGAAAGTGGTAACCAATTACTCCTGTCCCTTTATAGATGGGGGGAAAGTTGTTACATCTTAGGTAAAGGGCATCTCCAGCCTTTATAATCTTAAGATCTTATGTGTGCGGGGCTACACATCCAATAGAAAAATCAAGTCAAATACTTTTAATGCTTAAAAGATTAGTTCACTCTCAAAGAAAACCTATGTGTATAATATAATACTGTATATATAATATCTGGCCTCGCAGAAAGGAGCCTCAGTTCCTTATCAGTATTAGGCCCTTAAGTATTAAGTCCTTTACCCCCCTCCCTCCCTCCGTCCGGATCCATCCGTTGCTATCCTTCCACCTAGCAAAAAAAGTTTTGATACTATGTAGGTTACTCCTGCCCAAGGATAGAAATGCCCTTTAAATACCTATAGAATTCACATTTGCAAATATTTTACAGGTATATCTTGGCAATTTTACCTGTTACCTAACCTAGTGCAAACTGTAACTGGCTTACTACACATCCTGTCTCTCAATGCCATCCCCTTACTCACATTGCCCTTACCACAGATGCCAGAGAGTGACCCCTTACTAGATGGTGACCCCCCCATACAACACTAAGGCCTTCTCAATCCCACTTTCCAAGCTTAATAAAAACATGTCCATACCCACATTTGAGAGATGTACACCATCTGGCTGAAAAAATCCTGGTTATCGCTCTTCTAAGTTAATGTGATAGACAATCACCCTACCTGTCTTCCAAATGTAACCAGATAACAGCTTATTCACTTTACCTCTACTCCAATCAACAGAGGCTGCACCTCATGCATAATGCCAGGACATTGGCATGGTACCATCTCCAACCACAGCAGCACAGTGTCAGGAAAATGCAAACAGATGCGATCTTTGACCTGCTTCATCTGCTCAACCAGATCCATCTAACGAAGAATTCCCAAGTCCTTCCCAACAGTGTGCAGCACCAGCATATGCATTTGCTGACCTTGCAGACCTTACAGAGGTCCTTTCAAGCCCAAACCAGCGAAACAGGAAAGAAAACCTCTTGCAGCTATCTGACAGGCCCAAAATATAAAATAATGCCCCAACAACCAGACAACAAGACTGTCACCTGTGAAGAAACAGGGAAAGAACCAGATAACAGATCACCAAGATAACAGACAAGCACTCACTGACTGCACCCCAAACACAACCTTTAACACTTCATATCAAGAAAATGGGGAATCATTCCCCTCTATAACATTCCCCCAAACCACCACACTTTTAAACCAAAAGGGGAGGCTGAACGTAGCTAAGGAAACGGATGAATTTTCAGTGGCTGATCCCTTGAACCACAGCCTTGAATAGGCCAAAGCAAACGGCTTCTATAGCAGCACCGATCCAGAAGTAGTGGGTCCAAAACACTACTTGGATAGCTGAAAGATAGCTGAAACATCCTATGAGTTGTGCTGGAGGCAACCCACGGGACAAAACATACAGCCCTGTAAACTGTTTCAACCTTTTCACACACCCCTCCTTTTTTAGCTGGGATTTTTGCTTTCCTCTGGATTAAAACTTTTGGTTTAAAAGTGTGGTGGTTCGGGGGAATGTTATAGAGCACGCATTCGTCCCTTCCTTTCACAGAACGCTACCAAATTTCTAGTTCATGCCCTTATCATCTCTGTCTGGACTACTGTAACACCCTCCTATGTGGTTTACCAAGCAACCAACTGGCATCCCTTCAATCAATCCTTAACTCTGCCAGGCTCATTCACCTCTCTTCCCACTTCTCACAAGCTGCCCCTTTCTGTCCACTGGCTTTCAGTTACTCAAAGGATCCAATTTAAGCTGCTAACCTTATCCTACAAGGCTCTCTCCAATAAAGCCCCCCCCCCATACATCTCTGATCTGTTACAATAAAACAATACAATACAATAACATTTGTAAAGCGCTTTTCTCCTAAAGGACTCAAAGCGCATATATATGTCTCAGATCAACACAGTCTGTGTTACAGAGGAAATAGGCAGGTGTTCATTTAAATTTTTCTAGGGATGGGGATATCCTGATTGAGTGTGGCAGAGAGTTCCAAAGTGTATGGGCAGCATGACAGAAGGCTCTGTCTCCAAACAATTTGAGGTGGACTCTGGGGATAACCAAGTTATTGGATCTTTTGATCTAAGATTGTGGGGGGTGTGATGCAGTTTGCAGCAAGTCTTTCATATATCCAGGGCCCAGATTGTGCAAGGATTTGAATGTCAATAATCCGATCTTAAACAGAATTCTCCATCGGTAGCCAGTGGAGTGAGTGAAGAGTTGGTGTTATATGGCAATGGTGGGGTTGGCTTGTTAATAGCCTCGCAGCTGCATTCTGTATTAGCTGCAGGCGGTGCAGGTCTTTTTTTGGAAGGCCTGTATAGAGAACATTGCAGTAGTCCAACTGTTATGTAATGAATTTATGGACCAGGGTTGGAAGATCTGCTGGAGGAATGAGGTGCTTTATTTTTGCAATGTTCCTAAGGTGAAAGAAGGAATGTTTTATAACAGGTGAGATTTGGTTCCTGAAGCTTAGTTCCCCATCAATCAGTACACCTAAGCTGTGCACAAAGTCTGAGTTGTTCAGGTCTGAGCCTTCTATTCTTAATGGTACTGGCTGAAACTGGAGCTGCTTTGCTGTTGAGCGCTGACCCCCAATAACTAGAACTTAAGTTTTATCAGCATTTAGTTTTAGCCAGTTATCATTCATCCATTCCTGAAGTTCAGCTAAGCATGCGTTTATATGTGGGTCCATGTTTCAGAGGTACAGGATTAGAGAGAAAGGGCCCCAAGGATACTCTTTGTGTTCTGCCAGCCAGGAAGGAGGTAAACCACTGGAGAACTAAGCCATCAATGCCACAGTACTCTTGTAACCTGTTGAGCAAGATTTGATGATCAACTGTGTAAAAAGCTGCTGAGAGGTCGAGCAAAATTAAGATGGAACATTGGCCTCTGTCTCTTGCCATGAGCAGACTGTTGCAAACCTGGGTGAGGGCTGTTTCACAGCTGTGATGTTTTCTGAAGCCAGATTGGAGAGGGTCAAGGATGCTGTTTCCTGAGAGCCTAGATTCAAGTTGGAGATAGACAGCCTTTTCAATAACTTTCCCCAGAAAGGGGAGGTTAGAGACAGGCCTGTAGTTGTTTAGAGCATCTGCATCTAAGGATGGTTTCTTGTTAAGTTTTCTGACCAGAATGGTCAGAATGGTGGGAAACCTTCCCTCTTGTAGGGAACAGTTCACTATTTTGTGGAGTGCTGGTCTAAATAGCTCAGGGCATTTTAACATGAACTCAGTGGGGCCAGGGGCTAGGTCACAGGTGGTCTGGTGAAGGTTTAAGAGGATGTCTGAGATGCCATCTTCAGTAATTGTCTTGAAATCAGACCATGCTGGTAGGCTATTTTTGTATCCATTAAATGGTTCTGCTTTGGTTTCCATTGTTGTGGGTTGGATGGCAGACCGTATGGAGGAGACTTTATCTGAGAAGAAGTGCGCAAATTTCTCACATAGGTCCTGTGAAGGTCTGATGCTGGATTTCCGGCAAGATGGGTTGCAAAGATTGTCAACCATGCGGAAAAGCTGGACAGGCCTGTTGGCTGTGTTTGCAATCTCCTGAGACAGGAATAAGGACTTTTTCTTATTGACCAATGTTTGATCTTTTTTCTGGTGTGCAATCAGTGAAAGTTTGTCTTCAGGGCATTGATGTTTGTGACACTGTCACTCCAGTCTGCGCCACTCTTTCTTTAGCTCCTTTACTGAGTTGTCAAACCAGCGAGCGTGATGTAATGGAGCAAAGGTTTAATGCGTAAGGGGACTATGGAGTCAAAAGCAATTGAGACGTAGTGGTTACATTTACTGACCATGTGTTCGAGGCCTAAGTTGTAAGCTGTCAGATTGTCAAGATTGAGGTTGTTCTGGAGGTGTTGGGGTGATAAACCTTTCAAGGAACGATATTTTATTTGTTCTTTCACCTGGTGTTTTAAAGCTGGTGCTGTGAGGGAGAAGTGGATGGTGTGGTGGTCTGACCAGGCTACTGGATCAATTTCCACGTTAGATATTAGAGGTTCTGAGTGGAATATGAGGTCCAAAGTGTGGCCTTTTTTGTGGGTGGGGAGGTTGATGGCTTGAGAGAAGCCCAGTTCATTCATAGAAACAAGTAGCTCTCTTCCTAATTGGGAGGAGTGTGTATCCACCCATGCATTAAAGTCTCCCAGAATTATCCATCTGGGGTGTTTCAGTGTTAAGCAGGATACAAGTTCTGCTATTTCCTTGAGAAAGGCTGAGCCATCACCAGGGGGCGGTAGATAAGCAGTATGTTTATGTTTTTCTCAGCTGAGAGTTGGGCTGCCAGACATTCAAAAGAGTGAGTGGGGGTAACAGCAAGGGGTTTAATGTTCAAACTGGATTTGAAGCAGAGAGAAACTTCTCCTCCCCTACAATCTTGCCTCTCACAGTGTAAAACTGAGTAATTGGGTGGTACAGTAGTTCTGGTCAGCCATGTCTCCGTACAGCTACAGTAGATCTGAAGCTTCTCTTAGGCTGCGAATCACAGATCTGGCATTGCAGAGTACTACTTTAATATGGTTTGTCTAATGTTGAAAGCTTTTGTTCTTGGCCCCCGACTGGGGCATGCGCTTAGGGGTGTGGCAGCTATTTTCTAATAAAGTTACAGTTGATGTTGTTGTGGTGATAGGTGGGGGTTGTTTTGTCTTTCTGATGCCTTTATGAGTGCCTCCATGCCTTCTACCACGTCTTCCTCTTTTTATTTTTTTAGAATTCTGAGGGATTTTAATGTGCTAATTGAAGCATGGTCAATTTAGTAGATGTGTCATAGATTTTGAGATTACCCTGAGAAGCTCACATCTGTATTTTGTTGTTGACATTTGGACAGCTGATAGGCATCCTGCTGAGATCAAAGGGGTCTTTGCAGGCTGTATTTCACAGAGATTTAGATTTATTCCAGAGTTTTTTAAAACAGCTCCTTGTTGTTAAATTTAAAATTTTAAAGTTATGGTATAAGTGTAGAAAGAGAGACAGACATGTAACATGACACGCACATTGGATGCTCCAATTCCACTACTTACAGAAAGGCCCAAAACTGAGGTTGAAGAAAGCTGAAGAATTTCAAAGTCTGAGGTCAGCTTCTAGCAGGCTAGAGATAATTAGTTCAGGTCAGTATTAATACAATCCATTAATACATCTGTTAAACAGATACTACCCAAGATGCAAACTCTGCTAATGATCTTCTCCTCTCATCCACTCTGATCACCTCTTCCCACGACCGTATACAGGACTTTTCTCATGCTGCCCCTCTGCTCTGGAACTCCCTTCCTCACTTTATACGTCACTCACCATCACTTCATATCTTTAAACGCAACCTCAAAACTCACCTCTTCAGGCAAGCTTACAATCTGGACCTGGACACTTCTACCCCTCTTACTGACCCATCGCAGACCCACTAGTTAAAATCCACTGACAACTTAGTTACAGCTACTGATCTGCTTCACCTTATGTTTCATCCCCACCTCCTCTTGAATGTAATCTCTTTTGGACAGGGCCCTCTTTCTTATTGTACCATACTAATGCTGTAACTTACCACACTGGTTGCTGGGACATTCGTTTATATTTTGGGTCTGTCAGATAGCTGCAAAAGGTGCTTCTTTCCTGTTTTCCTGGTTTGGGCTTGAAAGACCTCTGTAAGATCTGCAAGGTCAGCTAATGGAAATCATGGTGCTGCACACTGGTGGGAATGACTTGGGGATTCTTCCTTAGATGCTCTGATATGACCAATTAGTAAACAATGCATCAGAGATTTTACTGTATGGCCCATTAATATATTTGTATAAAGTGATCATATCCCCACACAGACGTCGCTTCTCTAATGTAAACAGCTCTAACTCGTCTAATCTGCCTGCATAGTCAAGACTCTCCATGTCCCTTTTGTATATGGGATTCCAAAACTGCACCACATATTCCAAATGAGGCTTTACCAGTGCCTTGTAAACAGGGATATTTTTTTTCTCTTGAATCTATTCCCATCTTTTTACAAGACAATTTCTTGCTAGAACATAGTAACATTGTAATGGAGACTGAATAAAGAAATATATCCATCTAGTCCAACCTTTATACCCAACTTATTAAAGGGCATGTCAAACCTAAAATAAACTTTGCATATAAATTCTCCCCCCCTCCAAATCTAGGTTTCGCTTTATCCATCCCATCCAAAGAAGCCCCTGAAGTGATTTACCTAACCCGGTCACTTGCCACCTGGGTGCCACCCCCTGCTTCTGTTTTGAGCTTGTTTCATGTAAAAACAGGAGCAGAGGGCCTCTGAGCTTACAGACGCACTACTTCCTGTTTGCGAATGTCAGAGGAGGAATGGTGAGGGACTGGGTTAGGTAAGTCACTTCAATTCCGCTTTTTATTTTAGTTAACCTTCTCTGAACTCAACTCCAAGATGTCTCTTTTGTATGGGATTCCAAAACTGCAATGTACTGTATATTCCAAATGAGGGCTTACAAATGCCTTGACAAAAGGGAGAAAAGATCTTACTCTAGCCATTGCTGTCTGGCACAACCTTCTACAGCTAAATGTTTATCTACTTTGACCTCCTCAACAAACTGTCAACCTGTCCTACCCTACAGACAAATGAACAAATAACAATCCACCACCCCTCACCTTGCCTGGACAAACAAGCTCCTTGATGCAAAAATCACCAAAGGGAGCAAGGAGTGCCCAGTTAGAACAGGAGACATAGCTCCATAAGGGGCCTTAAACTCCTAATATGTGGAATAAGGTGGATCATGTTCCAGGTTATTTGCCCATATACTGTATGTGAGGAAGCAGATGTGGTACTCCTATGCTCCGGCTCTTCTACTGAACTTCCAATATCAGGCCTTTGGCCTCAGTAGCCCTAGCCCAATCAATGCCTAATACCTGCCTTCTTGATCCAGGGACCGGCTTGAAAAAGACCCCTTAATGGCCGGGCGTGATGGCTTAGGAGGAGGAGTATACTTGCTGTGCTTGATCCAAACCACTCTGACCCACTAAGTGTGAGTGTGTATCTGGTGAAATGGAAGTGGAAGTGCTAGGGGAAAGGGGAACAGATATTTGCTTGCTCTGAGTCTTGCAGCATGAAGAACACCTCCTGGCTAACCTTTCTGCTGCTCAGGTCACACCGCCTAGTCCTCCTGACCAATTCTTTTAGCAAAAGATCTCCCAAGTGTTCTTTAATACACTCCTTGCTGTTGTGCTGCCTCTCTTAAATAGGAGAGACCAAATCTCCGTAGGGTTTACTATTCTGGAATGCTGTCCTCCCATGCTGGTAAATAGGAGCCTGCCTGTCCTGCTCCTTCCTCCTGACCAATCCAAGTTATGCAAGACTTGAACTCTCACCCCTAATGCACCTACCTCATACAGCCCCACAATCCCAGTAATGCCCTACAGAAGAGAGGAATCTACCCAAGGGCAAAGATCCTGCTCCTGTCCCCAGCAACAGGTCCATTGGGTTCTCAAAAATGTGTAGAGAAAGAAATGAAAGAAAAATTAATTTCTGCAATGTAGATTCTGGTGTGAGTGACAGGTCTATTGCAGTAAATGCTGTAGTTTCAAACAATAATTTCTCACAACCTACAGCTCCTTTTTTAAAAAGTGTTTAATTGACTCGCTTTATCTTCCCTTTAAAGATTATTTATGCTTCCTGTTCTTCCTACATTATTATCCTTCCAATTGATTGACTTGTACTGCTGCTGGATTTGTGTTTAAAGCTGCATTAGAAAGCTGCTTGATTATTTGCTGTATGTTCTTTTGTTTGCATTGCTCAGAGTAGGGTAAAGAAATGTCGATTTGAAGGATTTCAGAAAACAGACAACCGTTGTGTTTACAGAACTTTATTTTACCAATAAATTAAAATTGTATAATAAATGGTTTCCAGGGGATCAATACATACATTTTTTGGTTCTTAATTGTAGACTCAAAAGTTTTAGGATTTTATTTTCAATATTACAATTGAAATAAAGAACTTACATGTTAATCATATTATTAAAACAGGCACTGAGGTCTTCTACAGCCTTAAATTGGATTGTAAACACATTGTTGGAAAATGGATTTGGCTCGAAAGATGCAGCTCCTGTCATTAGTATGTATTGTAGGAAACTGTTTTTTTTTCCATAAATCTGAATAGTGTACAAAACAAATGATTCAGATCAGATTTCTTTTTGAAATATTATTGTCTCTAAATGAGTTCCAGCACTAGGTAATGCAAATTACACCACCTGTAGGGTTAGCATTTAGTTTTGACATTACTTCACTTTCCACATAACTTGTTTAGCAAAATGTGAGCCATATAAATATACATTTTCCTGCTTGCAGGCTTATCCTCTATGATTGAATATAATAAAGAGATGCCAACTGATCCATATTTAACGGGCAAGAATGGTAAAGAGTTGACAGTATTGGTAAAAAAAAATACCAGCCAGCATTCTTTTATTTTAAATGGGACACTGTACCTGAGGCTTCGTCATACCACACCTACAAATACCAATGTTTTAATAGAGCAGGATTGCAACCTTAACACCATTAGACATTATACTGCAGTGCATGGCACTAAAGTGGATTTGGGTAAAGCAATGTGCATCATCTACATTCCACATCATTTCTACCTGTTTTGCTTTAGGTGACATTGCAATAAGAAATTGATTGAAACTCATGTTAACCAGCTGTTTGCATACTTTTTATCATCTTTCATAAACAACTAAAGGCCAACATTGTTGAAATCCTTTTAATAACTGTAATTTATTTCCAGAATCCAGTAAAATATGCGGAGAAACAAAATCTAGGGATAAGGAAGAGTCTGTTAAAATGCAAATTCATGTCAATGCCAGAAATATTTGTTACCCTGATTCCAACATTATTCGCTTTCCTGTCCCTGATGAAAAAGTTCCATGGGAGGTAAGAAAAAATAAATATATGTAATTCAAAATAGCTGGGTTTTATTTGTAGAATAATGATGTGGCTAATTAAAAATATGCAGGGAGATTCAATAAAAGTTCTTGTTGTTTAAAATGGTGCTAGTTTTGCCCCAACCAATCAGATCTTATGTAACATTTGAAAGCTAAAATCTGATTGGTTGGGGCAAAATTATCCCCATTTTAAACAATAAGAACTTTTATTGAATAACCCTGATGGTTCACTAAATCCCTAACAAATGACTGTAATATAATTATTCTTTAGGGATCCACCAATGTATATCCCTGATGACATTAAGGTTTTAGGCCTTTTTTTCTATCCCTGGCTGCTTGATACATGAAATGAACATGTTTTGTAGACTGGTGACTTTAGCACACACACTGTAAATAACAATATCAGGGGACGAAAAGGAAGATTGGACATGCAAATTATCATGATATGGTGTCTGAGACCTGTTAATGTGACATAAATAGACTTGGGACAAATTTAGTGTCCACCTGTATATATCGTATTGGAATATATATATATTTATCTAATTTTTTTTTTTATTGTGTTAAAACTTTGTTAAACATTTCAACTTTGCATATTTTATTTAAATGTTACCTTTAGGTGTTAATCCTTAAAAGGTCTCAGCATTTATTTTAGAAGCTGTTTGATGCAAAAGACAGACTGATGCAATCTCAGTTTTAGTTCATATCTAGCTTGACATACTAAAGGTTCATACCCACATAAGATATTCCGCAGACCTCTGAGTCCCGACCAAACCCCGATCACAACAAACACCTGCAATGAATGGCTGTTTTGGCCGACAGTAGTGTGTGTGTATGCGTTCGGTCAGGGGTCCTTTGTTGATCCGCCTGGGGTTGATCGGGACTCAGAGGTCTGCAGAAAATCTTACATGTATACAAACCTAAACTCTGATAAAATCTGTTTTTTGTAAAAATTCTTATTCAGATAATGATGTTTGTTTTGTTTTATTCTTGTAGGAGGAATTTAGGATTTATAATCCTCCTTTTCATGCTGCCCCAAAGAAAAATAAAGTACTATATGATCCTTTAACACAGTAAGAATTTCAGTTAAATGAAACATTACAAAAATAAGAATAGCTGTTATTTTAACACATGTTCTATATTGCTAGATCCTTGGAGTCCTTGTTGAAAATTAACTATAATACTGTGGACGGAAACATCAATCGCAAAAGCTTCTGCATTACCTATGATGTTAAAGATGGATTGCCATTGTAAGTTTAAGTGCTGAATTAATATATTTATCTAGAATTTACATTTTTTGAGATAATTAACTAGAAAAAAAATGGGACATTATGAGCATGGCTGGGTTAATGTCTAAAAATGGGATCCTAAGCTGATTTGAGGTGAAGCACCAAATAAAACACAGACATTAAACACTACTGTAACTGCATAGGTATCTAAGCCAGGGGTTGGTAACACCAGCCCTGCTAATGGTACTGATGCACTCTTCCCCACACACAGGAGACACATTTCTCAGCCCCCCCCCCCCCTCCTAACAGAGGATCTTTTTATTCTGTCCTGAACCAGTAGCTGACTGGTCTTGTTGAAGCTTTATACAGTTTGCACAGTGAGCTACAGTCCTTTGCATGACCATCCTCTGATTAGCTTACATCTAGGACAACTCCTCAGCTTGTTAACCTTTCAGGGTTATTCAATAAAGGTACTTATCGTTAAAAATTGTGATAATTTTAGATGTTAGCTTTCAAATGTTAAATAACATCTGATTGGTTGGGGCAAAATTAGCACCATTTTTAACAATAAGAACTTTTATTGAATCTCCCTGAAATTGTTTGCCTGGGGGATTTAATGGTGATTCCAAGGGCTAAAGCTTTCCATCTTTAGCCCTGTCTACCACTGTTAACCCTTTGAATCTGCATCTGTTTGTAACTACAGAGGGCTTCAGCCTCGTATACACTTGCAGAACATAATCAGAGGCCCTAGTGAAGACTAAGGGGCATATTTCTAAAAGTCCGTTATTTTTATATATATATTTTATATATATATTTTATATTTAAAAAGGAGATCGCTATTGCGTCAAAAAGTAACACTGCGGCGATGTGTGACGGTAATTTGAACTCTCTTCACCGCGATAATGTACTTAGCGCAATGCAAGGGCTCAAATCCCGAATTAAGGTTCAGGGGGCTGGGAGGGGCTGTTTGGAAGGGGTTGTGCTGCAGGTGATCTCCGTCGCAGGGGGCGAGGGCGGGCATACACCCTGCCACCTCTGGCGGCAGATGCGACCAGATATAGTACTGGGTTCAAATCGTGGATGTGGAGAAACCAAGTAAGCACAGGCTAAACTGTGAATATAGTGTTTATTCAAACAAATGCACATTATGCACACAACATGTTTTGAGCGACAGGCGTCCATTATCAAGTGTAAATAAAAGTGAAATAAATGCCCAAATATAATGACTAAACAGGAAGCTTGTTTTAACAGACCATCCCCTCTACTTACTTTCAGGAGCCAAAGGAAGATTAAAGGTCAAGTAGTCCAAATGTTATAATTATCAAATAATATAATATAAAAAATTAAAAAATGATTCCATGATTTCGAGAAACCTTTTACAATTCAATGTCCAACCTTGCAAATATGCAAAAATGCAAACAAATGCTCTTAAGAAAAAAATTCCCAATGTGCAAATTAGCTAGTAAACTAAAGTGACTCCGGTGCTAGAATATATATTTTCTCCCAATGTCCATAAATAGTGTCCAACGATCAGTTGGTAATGTAATAAAAATCAAAAGGTGACAGTTTCATATGTCTAATATAAAAGATGACCTGTTGCATAAAAACCAGTGTCGAATGATACAAAAACATTACATTGTAGCAATACGTAAAGTGTCTGTTGCCAGCTTATCCAAATATCTAAATATTTCTAATTCCTGAATATCACATTGTAGCAATACATCAGGTTATTCAATAAAAGTTTTTATCATTTAAAATGGTGCTAATTTTGTCCCAACTAATCAGATGTTAGCTTTCAAATAAGATCTGATTGGTTGGGGCAAAATTAGCACCATTTTAAACGATAAGAACTTTTATTAAATAACCCTGAAAGTGTCTGTTACTAACTTATCCACATTTCTAAATAAAGTGCCTGAATTATAAAACCCAAATATTCTGATTCCAACACTTTGCATCTCAACATTAATAAAAAGCAAAACAATATCACATGAAAAGAAATACATCTAGAAACTGCCTACTGGAGGCCTGTCTACTGATTAACAGTTCGTCCAAACATGCCTACTGTGGTAACCTCACTAGATAATATACCCAGTTCTATTAAAACATTTTTTAAAGCATACAACCTACTTATAGGCATCTCCTACTTATAGTTTCAATTCATCTTGTAAAGCAACAATCCTATCCATATTCCATTTTTCTTATTTTCTGGTATCTACTTGTCAATATTTCTACATATAAAGAAGATTCAAGTAAATATTAGTCAAGTTATAAAAAAAACTTGACAACAATTCAACTGATATTGAATTGGTCATTAAGCAATTGGTTTGACTGAATCTAATTTCTTGATCCATTAATACTACCGTACTTTTGTAATAGTCTCTTTTATGTATTACCACCTCATCTGTTTCTCCACCTTTTCCAACACCTTCCATTTAAGGTGTGTTGCCTAGATACAGTTGTGTCGGTATGTGTATTAGGTTTAAAATTCCTGATATACCCCATATGTTCCTTTATCCTCTAGTTAATTGGGCGGGAGGTCTGCCCTACATATCCCTTCCCACAGGGGCATTTCAAGGGATGTACAACTTGTGCAGTGTTACACGAGGAGTAGTGTTTTAATGGAATTTTATTGCCATTTGCAGGATGGTTTACATAGTACCCTTTGATAATTGTATTGCAACATATGCACATCAAACATGGGAAAGTACCTTTTTTGTTGGATTGTATTTTTCCTTTTTGGTCACTTCGCTGGAAATTGTTCTGTAAATTTGCCAAGTTCTTTATCACTCTGTATGATAGGCCAGCATTTCTTTATGATCTGATTCATTCTATGGCTACGTTTACATTTGCTGACAAGTGGTATCCCTTTGCTTTTGGACTCCTTACTTGTATATCTTGGGACATCCCCTCATAATAATTTTGCAATATCCTGCCTTGTTTGTTTTATGTATTTGGGCTTATATCCCCAGTCTACAAACTTCCTTTCTAAGATAGTGGCCTCTTTGTATGCTTCCTCGGTAGAGGAAACCCTCTTAGCCCTCATGAATTGTCCTTTAGGAATAACTTTTGTTATATGTGGACTATGGAAACTGCTCATTAATAGAATGTTTTTCCTGTCCGTAGGTTTATTGTATAATTTAGTACATATGTTATGATCGTGTTTAGAGATATCCATAGTATAGTATTCGATGTTGAATAAAAACATACGTTCATCCAACCCATCTAGCAATATCCTCATTTCCTGCCTAACTGTTGATCCAGAGGAAGGCAAAAAAATACCCACCAAATTTATTTCCTAGTCCTTAAAGAGCATGTCCACACATAAAACAAAAACTGGTGACTTGCCAATTATCTGCCCGCAACCCCAAATGCTATATTTACCAGTTCATTACCAATGTTTTAAAGGGTATGTCCACCAATTTTTAAAGTATGTTTTAATCAGTTTACCTGAAGAACGGGAGGTATCTTACTTCCTCTTCTTCAGTAAAACCTGCAGGAGAGAAGAAGAAACTTACCGCAAATCGCTCCAGCCCTGGTGATGACACTGACAATCTCTGACACATACACAGTCCTTTGAATTGTGCTTGAATGCGCACACAGTGCAAGGGAGCATGGATGCGTCGGGACCTGTCAGTGATAACGCTGCAGCGAGCTGCAGGATTTACTGAAGAATGGGAGCTAAGACATAGCTCATTTACCTCCCTTTCTTCAGTTAAACTGAATAAAGCGTACTTTAAAAATTGGTGGACATACCCTTTAACTCAAAATTTAATGATAAGTTGTCTTCTTTCTGGCAATGGTATCCACTTCCTCTCACTGCTCAATGTGTTTTTTTTTTATAATGTTAAGCATGTTTAGAGGAGGCAGCAGCGTCAACAGTAGTCAGTCATTGCCTGTGATGTCGGCAATCACAACCTTGATTACTAGTAGCTTTTTTATGCCAGAATTGAGCCAATCATTTTCCTTAAATATCTGGTAAGTAATACATCTAATAAAGTGTTGAATATGCCAGTTGTGGTTGGGAGCAGGTAACTGGCAAGTAACTGTAACGCTCCGAATTCCCTCGTATTCCTTCAGTCCAGATACCCCAATCTACCACCACTATCTTCACCAATAGACAAGCTCCCGTTTGCCAGGAGGCTAGATGAGCCTCACCGAACATGGTTGCCCCCTGGACTTAGAGTGCAAGGTATCCGAACTGAGGCCAGGAATACGAGAGAAGTCCAGAATGAAACTGACTGGTTAGGCACAAGGAGAGATACCAAGGTCAGATACCAAAATACGAAATACAGACAAGGAGCAGGCAAAAGCAGAGTCAGGAAACAGAGCAGGAGGTTGAAACCAGTAGTCAGGCCACCAGGCATTGTACAGAGGGAGTAGGCAAAATTGTAGTCAAAAACAGAGCAGAAGTCAGGACAGGCAGATACGGATTAGAGTCAGAATACAGGCAAAAGTCGGTAACAAGAAAGCACAAATAAATCACACCACAAGCAGAATAGCTGAGGGGTAAATATAAGGCAGAGGGACCAATGGGGAAGAAGGATAATGTGTAAGATGCAGGGATAGGCCTATTTGAACTAACAAACCCTCCTCCGTCCAATAGCAGCTCTGGAGGAACGGAGGAGGTAAGAACCAGTGCCTGTGCGCGTCCGTACAGCACTGGCTGGAGACCGGGTGAATGCGCGGGCACGAACGGACGGTACTGCGGGATCCTGGTACCAGTAAGCTTTTTGTCACATTACCCCCCCCCCCCCTTGAGGAGGGGCCTCTGGACCCTTAAGTTTTTCGAAAATCAATATGGAATTTTCGAATTAATTCTTTAGCATGAATGTTTCGAACAGGAACCCAGGAACTTTCTTCAGGGCCATAGCCTTTCCAATCAACAAGATATTGAAGAGAGTTTTGAACATACAGAGAATCTAGAATTTTGTCAATCTCGTATTCAGTTTCACCTTGAACTTCTACAGAAGACGAAGGAGCATCCAAAAGTTCAGCATTGTTGGCTGGTTTGAGCAAGGATACATGGAAGGTGTTGTTACTCTTTTTGAAAGAGTTAAGTAACGTTACCTCATAGGTCACCCTATTGATCTGTAGTTCAATAGGGTAAGGACCAATAAACTTAGGACCTAATTTAGCGGAATGTTGGCGTAGAGGAATATTGTGGATACCCAAACCAGATCTCCAGGAACAAAACTAGGTTCTACAGAACGATGACGATCAGAATATTTTTTCTGACTACCGGTTGCTTTTTTAAGATTAGAGGATACTTGGGTCCACATAGTAGTTATCTGGTTTACCCAGTCTTCCAACACTGGTAAATCTGAAAATGAATCTGAAAAAGAAGAAAATTTAGGATTCATGCCATAATTACAGAAAAAAGGTGAAACCTTAGATGAAGAATGCACAGCATTGTTAAGAGCAAACTTGGCAAAAGGTAAAAATTCTGCCCATTTTTCCTGTTGTTCGGCAATAAAACATCTGAGATACTGTTCTAAAGATTGGTTTGTTCTTTCAGTCTGACCATTAGTCTCACGATAAAAACCAGAAGAAAAAGAGAGAGAAATACCTAAACATTCACAAAAAGAATGCCAAAATCGTGAAATGAGTTGGACTCCCCTGTCAGAAAATGTTTTCCGGAATACCGTGTAATCTAAATATGTGAATGACAAATAATTGAGACAGTTCTTTAGCAGAGGGTAACTTAACTAGATGAATGAAATATGACATCTAACTGAATCTATCCACTACTACCCAAATAACCGTATACCCATCAGATTTGGGTAGATCCACCACAAAATCCATGGATATATGGAGCACTACGGGAGGACTTACTAAGGGCACAGACAGGGCATGCCTTGACATAGGCTTTAAAATCTTCCACCATAGAAGGCCACCAAACATGTCTAGATAACAATGACAAAGTTTTAGTTTTTCCAAGGTGTCCGGCTAGCTTGGAATCATGAAACTGTTTCAATACGACAGTGGAACAAATAGACAAGAAAAAGGTTTACCTGGGGGAACATCAAACTGAAGAGGAGTCAAGAGTTCAGACAAATTAGCAATTATATTTTCAGTGGTCAAAGCATCCAATATGTGATGAGGGGAGACAATAGGCAAGGGAACTTTATTGGGCAAAGACTCAGGTTCAATGAAATTACGGGATAAAGCGCCGGCTTTGACGTTTTTTGAGCCTGGTCCATAAGTAATACTAAAGTTAAACCTAGAGAAGAAAAGTGCCCAGCGGGCTTGTCTGGGGTTTAACCTTTTGGCATTTCCTATATACTCTAGGTTTTTATGGTCAGTATAGACCGTAATGGGGTGAATCGCCCCTTCTAACCAGTTTCTCCATTCCTCTAAGGATAATTTAATAGCCAACAACTCCCGATTTCCAATATCATAATTTCTCTCTGTAGAGGAGTATTTACAGGAATAAAATGCACAGGGATGAAGTCGTTCTGGGGAGCCTGAATATTAAGAGAGCACAGCCCCTACTCCTACCTCTGAAGCGTCTACCTCAACAACAAAGGGCAGATTAATATTAGGAAAGGTTAAGATAGGAGGTGAACAAAAGGCTTTTTTAAGAGTCTCAAATGCCAGAAGAGCTTCTTCTGACCAATTCGTAACATCTATCCCTTTCTTGGTCATGTTAGTAAGAGGAAAAATGATAGAAGAGACATTTTTTAATGAATTTACGATAAAAATGAGAAAATCCTAAAAACCTCTGGAGAGATTGGAAGGAGGTTTCCAATCTAAGATAGCAGAGACCTTTTTAGGATCCATGGGCAAAACTTGAACAGAGAAAACGTACCCAAGAAACAGAACCTCACGTTGTTTAAACATACAATTCTCAAGTTTAGATGATGTTCTCTTAACTTGGAAAGAACTAACTTGACATGATCTCAATGTTCCTATAACGAGGAGGAATAGATTAAGATATCGTCAAGATAGACTACAACAAATTTGTCAAGGTACTCTCTGAACACGTCATTTATAAAATCTTGAAACACCGCAGGTGCATTACTGATGCCAAAGTGCATAACTAAATATTCATAGTGACCATACCGAGTATTGAAAGCAGTTTTCCACTCATCGCCGGCCCTTATCTTGATTAAATTATATGCACCTCGGAGGTCCAATTTAGAAAAGATTTGTGCTTTCACAACTTGAGAAGAGGTCGTCAATGAGTGGTAAAGGGTATCTATTTTTAAACGTTATCTTATTAAGTTCCCTATAAACGAAGAACCACCTTCTGTGTCTCTGAACCTGAAGACAGGCATCTTTAAAATTCTGGAACTTCTGACGATTGCCGCCAAACGTCTCTGGCAATGGAAACTTGGGTTCCAAAAATGGGGCCACCGGAGGAGGCACCGAGGCCTGATGATTTTCCTGGGCTGCCACATGTTGGGCCAGTTGATTAACGGCCCCAGTCAGGAGGCGTAATTGCTCCTGAATGTCTTCCATGGCCCGATATAATGTAACGCTCTGGATTCCCTTGTATTCCTTCAGTCCAAATACCCCAATCTACAACCACTATCTTCACCAATAGACAAGCCCCCATTTGCCGAGAGGCTAGATGCACCCCACTGAACACGGCTGCCCCCTGGAAGGTAGCAGAAGGAGTGCAAGGTATCCAAACTGAGGCCAGGAATATGAGAGAAGTCCGGAACGAAACTGACTGGCTAGGCACATGGAGAGATACCATGGTCGGAGACCAAAATACGAAGTACAGACAAGGAGCAGTCAAAAGCCACCAGGCACGGTACAGAGGTCGTAGTCAAAAACAGAGCAGAGGTCAGGACAGGCAAAAGTCGGTAACAAGATAAATCACACCACAATCAGAATAGTAAACTAAGGGCTATATCGGGCACCGGTGTAATAAGCTGAGGGGTAAATATAAGGCAGAGGGACTAATGGGGGAAAAGGATAATGTGTAAGATGTAGGGATAGGCCTATTTGAACTAACAAACCCTCCTCCGTCCAATAGCAGCTCTGGAGGAACGGAGGAGGTAAGAACCAGTGCCTGTGCGCATCCGCACAGCACTGGCTGGAGACCGGGTGAATGCGCAAGCACGAACGCGCGCGTGACGTGAGTGGTACATGCCAGGAGCCGAGCGCAAAGGAGGACACCACCAGATCCTGGTACCGGTAAGCTTTTTTGTCACAGTAACAGTTTTTGTTTTAAAGGGAAAGTTCAGTGGAAAATATCATTATTTTAAAAATTTATTTTATTTTAAAAATATTTTAAAAGTTTATGTGATACATAACCAGTTATTCTACATATTCTAATCCATTTTGAAAAATCAGTTGAATTTATACGCCTTGCTATTTCCTAATGTTGACATTAGTGAGCTGACATTTCAGGTTCTGTAAAGTTCCTCAGGGGCGTGTTTAGGGGGGGATTCCTGGTGCCTGGAATCCCCCCTTTCTGTCTGCTCAGTGCAGTTTGCTATTCTGCTTCTCCTGGTGTCCACAGACTGTTACATAGTTTGTTACATAGATTGTTACATTGTCAATTGAGCTATGAGTTAGAAGCAGCATTTGTATGTTTCAAAAATGTATCCAGTCTGCCCTGTGATTGACAGCACCATAACGAATCATAATTGATTGTAGCAATATTAACCCTGCAGCTGCTTAAGGTGATTGCTGAGACTGGGTTTATATACATTACTTACTGTACTTACCCTACTATAATTTCATTATATATATTATATATACACAGGAGTGATTGTTCCATATATTCCATATACAGAATGATAGTTCAATGTGCCCATACATGGTCTAATGTTATCAGCTTCCCCTACTGTAGTAAAGGGAACCGGAAATGGAAATTTTCTGTCTTGTCCGATAGGTCCCAATACCGACAATATTCAGCAAATTCTGTTAGATCCACCGTCAGTGTCACAGTTCGGACTTTGAAGGACACTAATGATATTGAAGGGCAAATGTGGATCTCTCGGTAAAAGAGAACATTAGTCTGGGAAAAAATGGCCAAATTTTTCATCTCGACCATTCGCCGGGACAAAGCATTGTTAGCCACGGCAAATGTCTCCTATGGACTGTACAATCTGCTGTGATTTACCGACATTGGTCGCTGCCGCCACCGAAATCCCCTCAGATTTTTTAGACCAACTAACCGATACACCTAAATATCGGCAGGTTGGGCCGAAAAATCTTCTCGTATGTACCCAGCCTTAATGAAGATACTTTATAACAAAAGTGATATTTGGCTAACTGTGATGATAATTATGGCAAGTACAGAATATATAATATTATATGATGCATATTTATTAGAATATATGGATGTATTTGGTCATGTACTTCTGGGGTTGTTCGGTGGTAACCGATTCAGGAATTCCCCCCTTGAAAATCCTGCGCTTGCCCCTGGTCCTTCTGCTTCCCAGAATGCACACTAATGTGGAATGTTCCTAACAGTAATTTTTACTGATTGGCTATTAGATGGGTCAAACATGATCAGATTTATACTGAGCAACTGAATCAACCCAGATGATGGGTCAAGAGCAAGACCATAAAGAGCTTCTATTATTCTTGGCATTTGTGATGTAATAAAGTGATAGTGGGGGCTCTTTGCATCACAATCCTATCTTAATCTTTGCAGGACTTTTATTGCTGGCACTAATGTTCACCTTTATTGCATCAGCAAGACTTTGAGACCAGTTTGACTGCCCTCTCCTGACAGAAAAAATCCCTTGATCCATGAATTGAAAGACAGAAAGTTTTTTTATGTTACTATTGCCAAAATGAAATGTAATGTTGGTTTAAAACAATAAAAGCTTTTTTAAGTTCATATTTGGTAAATAAAATACTTTTTTTAAAGTGTATTTAGGTTTTATTGCATGTCTAATAATTTGTTATTTGAAAGGTTATTAAATTAGTTACTATTTGGTCCCATACCGTTTAATAAACATTTTATTTTGCTTTTTTCCCCCCCTCATTCTTTGTGATATATTAGAAATCCAAATGGTCGGACTGGCTTGAAAGGAAGAGGATGTTTGTGCTGGTTTGGACCAAATCATTCAATGCATATTGTAATTACAGTGTATGTACAGTTTGTCTCATTTTCATATTGTTTACCACATAAAAAGTTATATTTGTGCTTATTTAATGTATAAGAAAACTAGAAAACTTTTGGTTTGGTCTTAAAGGGTATATTTACTCTAAATAAATCGATTATTCAAAAATGATATGACAAGATCCCACTAATACAAAACATTTTTGCAGGATTTTAATCGGAGCTGTAGATTCTGAGAAATCATAATTTGAAATCATAGCATTTACAGGGAATAACATGTTACTGCAGGACGAGAAATTATAAAATGTTCCCCATCCCTGACCTCTTACTAGAATTTTGTCTGCCTGCCAGCACACTTTCTGCAACAATTAAAGGATATCTATACTCTAAATTTAACTGTTTAAAAATGGAAAGTACCTGGGACAGGGAGGTAGGATTGATTATTCGTACCTCACAATATCACTTTGTTGAGGAGCTACAGCATGTTAGTCCTGGAATATTCCTGTAATAAAGAATAAAGATAGTGCTAAAAGCCAGGAGGATGACTGGCAGAATCAGTTTTCTTTGGGCTAGTGCTCCTCATAGAAACAATATTGGGAGCTAGGAATTACCAATCATATATCCCTTTCCCAAGTACTTTTCCGTATAACTGTTTTATTAAATAAACTTTATTCACAATAGTTATCCTTTAAAAGAATCAGCAGAGAAAAGTGGGAGGTGTTATATAAAATAAGTGAGATGTGCCTTTACATATTACAAAAGAGATTTCTGCTCTGAAGAGCTTACAATCTAGGTCTGAGAGACAACAACATATACAAGTGGTGAGAGGGATAAAGTGCTCAGACAGCTAAAAATCATTGATAGTGCTGACTTTCAGAAATGTAGGATAACAATTTAGATTTAAATGAGCTAAAGGATGTCACCTGGTGAAGTGAGAGAGGGAGAGAGTTCCAAATGTAGGGAGCATCAAGAGAGAATTGTTTAAGATGGGAGGAAACATGTTATAAAGTAGATTGCCTTGTGAGGAGCACAGGGCACGTCCATAATCTTACAGGGTTTGGAGACAGTTTAATGAATTGATCTAATCAACCAGTATGGGCAGTATGGGACATAACACTGGCTAGATGATCAGTAGATCCACTGTGGGTTTCTGTGATCAATTCATTTTTGATCAACTCAAGAATTTTATTGAACAAGACAAATTGTCTTAATGTACCTTCTGTTGGGCTCTGCTTCTTGATATTCATGTTCTTGTTTCAACAATCTAAATAATTATGACATTGGATTAAATTATTATTAGAGATAAAAAAAAAACTGGTGTGTTTTGCTCCAATAACTTTTCTGTGGGAACAGAAAATCCGGTTGAATCCGAACTTTTCAAATTGTCTATATCATTTTTCTGATTTTTGATAGACACTTTTAAATAGAAATTTTAGATTTTCAAATTGAATTTTCAAAGTTTCAAATGGAATTTTCTATATTTTGAATTTTTTTTCCATTACATAATTTAAAAATTTTTTTTACTCAATACATTGAGTAGGTTATAAACATATTAAAACACAGTATAAATTCATTTTCTAGTCAACAGTTATAGTCAAACATTTCATAAGTATATATTACACAGTTAGTATATTTTCATGCCATTTTTGGATTTTCAATGAAATGTTAAAAGTTTTTAAAAAATTTAAAAATCTGTTGGATCCAATGATTTTTTGAAACTGGGATTATATTAATTAACTAATTATAATCTAATAGTAAAGCAGTGGTAACATAATAAGTTTATTATTTATAACTTACTAAATTGGTTTAATATTTTATTTGCATTTAGTTTGTAGGGGCCACACAGCAGAATCTGAAAGCCAATTAGAGCACTAAAAGTGCCCATACAGTAGAACTTGTGTTCAGCATTTTGCTGAAGCAATGCTCTAATCACTCTTTTACTTCCACTGCTGATTAGCAAGGTCAGCATCTGAAGTAAAAATACAATGTCCCGAGAGCTTCAGCAAGGATTAAGCTGGATACACTCTGTAATTCTTACCTTCTGGGCTCCCCCTCCTTCCTAGTTCTCGCAATGCAGCACTCAGCACTCACTGCATTACTGGGACCCAGAAGATAAGGAGCGCAGAGGTAGACCTCTGTTTTAAAAACTTTAGTTTTTTTGCTATTAAGTAGCACAAAACAATTGTTTTTTCTTTTGCATCAGGTGCCTGGCCCGGCAAAAAAGGCACATTTTACCTAAAACTGGCCCTGTTTGAGTGTTCCCAGAATTGTTATTAATTGGATTTTGGATCTCGATTGCTATTTCCTGTTGTATCCTACTGTGTAATAGTGGCCATAGATGCTACATTCAATCCACGGATCGTATAATCGTATATGATAAAAAAAATCTGACCATCGTAAGGGCTAGGCCACACTTTTTATCACGTGCTACCGCTCGCACTTGATCTGTAAGCACTTGAGAATCCCAACGCAGTGCATGTCAATGTGGGTGGGTACATTACATACACATTTTCGTGCACACAATCAGCATTTTTTGCGAATTGCATGCACTCCAATAACGCAAAATTGCACGCAGCACAGCTCAAACAGATGGTAACAGTAGATTTGCCACTTCTCAAAATCTCCATTTAAACTGTGTTTTGAATCCAGATTTTTATTCCCTGTTTTATCCCACTGTGTTATGGTGGACATAGATGCTATGATCACAGCCATATGATCTGCGCCACATCAGCATGCAATCAGCATTTTTTTGCGTTGATTATGTAAAATTGTGCAGATTGCATCGCAAATTGATGGTAATGCACAATACACTGAAAAGATTGTGCCCAGAATGCTGACTTTTATACCCAGGGGGCCAGCACTCTTGTGGTTTTAGGTCATGTGGCTGGATCATTTTACGAAAATTTTAAATTTTTCAAATTTCCAATTACGAAAATGTTTTATTTACGAAAATACGAAAATTCCAAGTCCCACGAGATCCAAAAGTTTTAAAACTTCCATTGGAACTTTAGAGCGGGGTTTGAATACAAGTTTGAATAAGGGGCGAACATGCCCATTTATCTTTTTATAATGAGATCAAATTAATGTTGAGCAGAATTAAGTTGAGTCTATTGGTTTGGCCCTTTACAATAGTCCAGGTTTTTCATGTGACCCAACTGGAAATTTAATTCCCCTTTATTGGTCTGTGGTGAGGCTGTGCAGAATTTATAAGTGTTGCAGACACTACAATAAGGCAGTGAGTAAGTGAGGTGGGGGCAATTAGGAGCACTTACTAAACATTAATAATTTAATGACAATGCAAGCACAGATAAATATTTTACTTCTCTCAAATTGTAGTTTCATTTATTTGAGTGAATATAGTGAACCTTTAACCAGTTTCATGGCAACGCCATTTCATCATGAGCTGAATGATTTAGAATTCAGGAATCTAAAGAAGATTTGAATTAAAAAGTAAGGCCTTGGTTAGTAGGCAGTATAAATAAAACATGCACAGACTCAGATTGTGTTTGAGGTTCTTACCACTCCTCAACCAATCCTAGAACATTTATTGTGGAGAATAAGGTTTCAAACCACAAAGGTTCTTCTTCAGTCTGAAATTACAGAATACTTATACCAACAACATGTGTGCCATGTTGTAAGAAGCAAGTAATTTTACCTTTGCGGGTATGAGTGCAACATTACGCCAATTCAGTTGAGCTCCCACAGTGCTAGAATGTGTTCTACAACCGATATACGTTTTCATATTAACTCATAAATATTTCAGGCACCATCATGCTACACATTTTGAACAGTACATTCTTTTGCTTTGTAAGAGCTTCTGTATTCAAATGTAGAGTATTGTATTGTCAGTAAGCCAAATCTTTTTGCAGGTGGAAAATAAACAAGGATGGATCAATTTGTAGAAAGAGGTCAAAAAAGATGTTTGAAACGTTAGTCATTAAGCAGAAACATTCAGATCACTGGGCACTTCTTGGGGTAAGCTTTTTGTTTACAAATGTTCATGTTTGAAGGGTAATGTACTGTAAATTATAGTTACCTAAGATTTCAGTGACTGTATAAAAGCACTAGCACATGTGTCTAGTGCTTTTAAAAAATGAAACAATACATTTTAACTGTGCTGTGCACCTGTATTAGCATACTTAGATTTTGTTATTGTAGAAATTGACATGAATGGCAGAGAAACAACAACAGAAGAGGCGAGACCTATAATACACAAACGGCTCAAAATATAATAATAGTAATTATTAATAATAGTGACTATTAAGGAAATTGCTACTATAGTCTTTTCAATAGATAGTCTGCATTGGGACCTGGAGTCTGGCTCTCCATCAGTCAGTCTTCCAGTAATGGGAAAGTGCTGCAATATAAATTAAAAACAACATCCATTGCTGGAGTCTAATGTCACCCATTTATAAGTTGTGCATTTTAGGACATCATATATCAGGTGTCAGTTATCAGGTATCATGTTTCAAGCATTATGTTTTAGGCATCATGTATCAACTTTTGTGTATTAAGCTGGCCATACACGAACAAAACAATAGATAGATTAAACATTAGATAGATTGGCAAAATGTGACATACATTTTGGGGGTCCCTGAATAACATATTAAAAGTTTTTATTAGGGGTGGACATACCATTTGTTCTATTAAAATGATCCTCAGCCTCCTCTGTAAGTTCTGTTGACATTCTTGAGCAGCAGCAAAGAAAGAACGACTGGTAACAAATGTCGTGATTGGCTATGATGTCGGTGTCACAGCTCTCACTGACGGCCACAACCAGTAAGTGAAGATAGATGCGGTGAGGGATCAGGAGCAGGTAAGAGTATGGCTGCCACAGAAATGCAAGGGTAGATCAGAAGGTGTGTGTACCTGTTACAAGTGCATATATTTTTTGTATTTTTGACTATAATTACCCTTTAAGTAAGGCTGCCACAGGAATGGAAGGGTAGGTTAGTAGGTGTGTGTGTACCTGTGTCTGTGTGGGGGTTAGAAGTATCATTGTTTGCATTTACCACCATGAAACTAATTGTTTTGATCACATGACCCTTAAACCTCGAAATATCCACATTTGATCATTATTCCTATTATAGTTTAGGGGGGGGGGGGGGGGCTGAAATTAACCGATAATAATGCTTCCACGGATTCCTTAGCTAGGTAATAGCACACTTTTTCTATGTGCGCCCGCCCGTCTGTACCGAATTTCTAGCTTAAAAACTGGGAGGAGATACAGTCCAAAAAACGGAACAATAAAAGAAAAGAAGACGAAGAGGAATAAATAGAAAAACAGTAATTTGGCTCTTCAAACCAAATAAAAAAACAACAAAAATAAACTAGAAATAAGCACCATATATTGGATATAACAGTGTGCACATGTCCTAAAATGTACAGAAAAATACATCTTTGTGTAATTCCTCATGTTTCAGGTTTTATGTATCAGGTATCGTTCTGTAAATAAATATATATTAATTGGTACAGAAAAATACATCTTTGTGTATATGAAACCTGTGTGAGGAATGACACAAATATGTATTTTTCTGTACCAAAGTATATACTGTATATACAGTATTTACAGACTGTCAATTGGTCAGTAAAAAGGCTTAATTACTGTAAAGTAGTTTCAACCTTTCAAAGAATAAAGTAAACTTAATTTGAACTGATTTTCTAGTGAGAACATTGGTACAGTCAGTCTAAATGATTATGATAGAAGAAAAGCCTAGAAATAGAGCCATCTGTTGGATATAACAGTCAGCAATAAAATTAATCTGACTTTGATACCTGACTCTGATACCTAATACATGAAACCTGAAACATGAGGAATGACACAAAGATGTATTTTTCTGTACCAATGAATATATATATATATTTACAGAATGTCAATTGGTCAGTAAAAAGTCTTAAGTAAATTAGTTTCAACCTTTCAACGAATAAAATGAACTTATTTGAACTGCTTTTCTAGTGAGAACATTGTAACAGTCTACATAGCCCCCAACCTGTCACAGGTACACACTCCTACTGGCCTACCCTTCCATTTCTATGGCAGACCATACTTATACCTGCTCCTGATCCCTCACCATATCTTCACTTACTGGTTGTGGCCATCAGAGAGAGCTGTAACGCCAACATCAGAGCCAATCACAGACGTCTGTTAGACGTCTCTGCTTCTGGTCAAGAATGTCAACAGACTTATCAGCAACAGAGGAGGCTGAATTTGCAGCAAGGGATCAGGAGCTGGTAAGTATCTTTAGGAGCAGCTGGTTTCATTTTAAAAGAACAAAGCGTATGTGCACCCCTAATAAAAACATTTAATATGTTATTCAGGGACCCCCAAAAACTATGTCACATTTTGCTAATCTATCTAATGTCAAATCTATTTAATGTTTTCTTTGTGTATAGCCAGCTTAATACACAAAATCTGATACATGATGCCTGAAACATGATGCTTGAAACATGATACCTGATAACTGACACCTGATACATGATAAATGATACCAGATCCATGATACCTGATATCTGATGATATGCTAAAATGGATACCAGATCCAGTTATGTAAGGCAGACACAGGGGTTCTAAATTTTCTTTTGTGGACTCTAGGAAACTCTTCCCTGACGGATCCTTTAAATTTTGTTTTGCTAGATCTGGTCACAAATTAAACACTTTACTTATATTTTACCAGGGTTCAATGGATCCTGGAGAAACATTACCTCTTAAGCTAAGGAAAATTTTTAAATGTGACTTTCTGACAACTTTTGAAGACATGCTGAACAAGGGAATTGAGGTACTTTATTGGACATAATATAATTAATATTTGTGTGTTTCTAATTACAAGACAATACATGTAACATTTTCTTTTAGATATTCAGGCATTAATTATGACATCGTATTCCTAAAAGATTAGTTGTCAGGCATATAAATGGGTTTCAACACCCTTTTTCTGAGATGAAGGTTGTAAGTTTATTGATTGGCAAGGCCACGTTTGAAACATTTGTGTGGGCATTTATTCAAGTTTAATACATATTTTCCAACAGACATGTATGCGTTTATGGGAATTAATTAACATCCTTGTTTATTAGCTCTAAGTACTTGTTAGAGCTGTTCAGCACTATATCTGTTGTATGTTTTATTCAGTTAGATCAACTGGACTGAATACAACAGATATACAGTACCATGACCTGGATGACTGAGAACCTTCACAAACATGTTCAGCACTAAATTCATGTTTGGATCTGGTCACACAAATTTCAGCATTGATTTACTGTATAGATACAGTCCATGATCATAGGAAAGAGGTCCCTGCCCAAAGAGCTTACAATCTAGAGGATATAGGGGTGAGACATAAGGTTATGTGAATCAGTAGGGTGCATGATTGATAGATTGGCAGTTGAGTTTGATTATTGGGTTATATACTTGCCTGAAAAGGTGGGTTTGGAGGTCACGTGTAAACATATTAAGTGACAGGGAATAACTTGCATACACATCAGCTTTTAGGAAAGCATCATAGCATGTTTACATTTTTATAAAAAGGCTGTTAAATTAGAAATCGGTGCTTACATTATAGAATGCTGAATAGAACTCCAGAATTAGTTATGGCTTATAATAATATTCTTGGCATGTACTCTTAAGGCGGTTGTTGGCCCAAATCATGATAATTATATGTATTCTATTTATTGCTACTTAGCAGCACATGACTTATTCTTGTGAGTTTTCAAATTCATTGTGTGGGAAGTATGAGCCATGATGAGTCATGTTGTCTTTAGAGGTTTTCTTTTCTTTTTTTGGTAAACGGTCTGTCCATTCCATATATATTGAGTTTATTTTTAGTTTACCAGGGTAGCACATTTGTTTATCACATTAATGTAAAATTATTGGTTTATTTAAGTTTTAGTCTTTCTACGTATACATAGTAATTGAGGTTGAATAAAAACATACATCCATCTAGTCCAACCTATATACCATCCTTTTTTTAACCCTACCTAACAGTTGATCCAGAGTGCATTGCACTTAAATATCTAATTTTGTATGTATGTGCATGTGTGCAAGCTAGTTGTGATAACGCCATAGTAACAAATAGTGGCATTCTATTGTTGCAGCCTCCTGCAGTTATCACATTTTTTTATGTGGCAAAGGGGTTTGTAGCTAGGGGGAGGGATTGCAAAATGGGAGGGTGAGAGAGGGAGAGGGAGGGGGCAGATGGCTGCAGTGCACATGCCAAAATTCTCCTAGAGGCAATAGTTATTGAAAGGGGTGGACATGCCCTTTAAGTCTAGAGTGTCATAAATATAGGTGGCATTTATTGTTCTAGCTGCAAACATGGGCTGGAATTAAGGCATATGTACCCTTAATTTCCAGCTCAGGACACCAGCTTCAGCTTTACGGTGTGAAAATCTGTTCATTTTAAAAACAGTTGTATATGGTTATTGCTCTCAGTATGGATTGTATATGCCTTAATTCCGGGCGGTTTCTCATCTTTTTACTTTTGTCTGGTGATGTGCTACTGGTAAAAATAAATAGTACACACCCAAGAAAGTGGGTGGTCAGGCACTTCTGAGTCTCCCACTCAGGAACTTAGTCAAACTCCCCGGAACGTCCAAGGGGGCGTGGCCAAGAGATACAGAAAAAATATATAGTGTGCCTACCACCACAAAAAAGACCACACCACAATATTATAATATATCACAAAAACTATATTTATACAGTATTAAATGGCCGGCCGGTCACAATAAAAATATACCCACATATAAAATATTATATTGATGGACTCTCAAACCCTAAAGGTTAATAAATAGCTAAAACAGAGAAAAAAATAGTAGTAGAAGGGGGATATTAAACTACTAAGTTAAATCGTCCGAAACAATCCTTCGTTAGTATCCAGTAGGCAAATAGTCCGTGATGAGATGTGTAATAGTAATGGGTTAAAAATCAGAAAACCATGGTGTGCGCACACCTAAAAATATATAAAAAGGACGTATAAAATATGTCTATATCTCTGGAGGCGGGGGTTATAACTAAATCAATACTGCACCGTGCTCTCGTCGTACGTAATTGGGTAAAAGCTGTATCACCGTAGATCCCCCGGACTTGAAAGTTTGCAACATCCGTGGCAAGCACGCTCTTGGGATCCGTGTGCCGTTTTAAACCCACTGGAAGGTAGATATTCCTATTCCTTCCCGACGTCGGCTTTTCTTCTGCAAATAGTTAGCGTTCAGCTGTTAGTTAAACCTCCCGCACTCCTCGTAGATCACGTCCACACGTCTCAATTGCTACGCATTTCACTGTTCCCAGCTTCGTCAGCTTCGATGTGCTAATGGATTGGAAAAAAACTAATGCAATACCAATATTCAAAAAAGGTAGCCGTTTCCAGCCTGTAAGCCTAACATCAGTGGTAGGGAAGGTGCTGGAAACTTACAAAATAGATCATGCCAGAAATAATTGCTTGGTTTATATGAGGAATTAAGTAAGAATTTAGATTCAGGCACAGCAGTGGATGTGGTATATTTGGATTTTGCTAAAGCTTTTGATACTTTGCCACATAGGCGACTAATGTATAAACTGAGGACTGTTGGCCTAGAAGAAAACATTTGTATATTGATAGAGAATTGGTTATTGGATCGCAAACAGAGAGTGATGGTCAATGGAGCTACATCTCTGTGGGCTATCGTTTCTAAGTGAAGTGCCTCAGGATTCTGTACAGGGGCCACTTCTTTTTAATCTGTTTATAAATGACTTAGAATGTGGCATTGAGAGGAAGGTCTCTGAGTTTGCTGATGACACTAAACTATGCAGAGCTTTGGAAACTTTAAATGATGCGCTCATTCTTTTTGATCTGTCCTCTGCTTTTGATACTGTTGACCACCCTCTACTTCTTCAGATCCTGGCCTCCTTGGGTATCCAGGCACTGCACTTTCTTGGCTATCCTCCTATCTCTCTGGTAGGACCTTTAGTGTTTTCCACTCTGAAATTAACTCAACCCCTCGCCCCCTCCCTGTGGGGGTCCCGCAAGGCTCGGTACTCGGTCCTCTTCTTTTCTCCATCTACACCTATGGCGTTGGACAACTCATTAGTTCATTTGGATTCCAGTATCACCTGTATGCGGATGATACCCACATTTACATCTCTGCCCCTGATCTCCCTACACTGACATCCCAGGTCCCCGACTGCCTTAATGCCATATCTGCCTTTATGTCCTACCGCTTCCTCAAACTCAACATGGACAAGACTGAACTTGACCTTTTCCCACCCTCATGATCTGTTCCCCACCCTAGTCTTACTATTAATATTAACAACACACCTATATCACCATCTCCTCATGTCCGCTGCCTGGGAATAACGCTAGATTCCGATCTTTCTTTCAAACCCCATGTCAATTCGCTTGCCAACTCCTGTCGGCTCCAACTCAAAAACATCTCCCGCATCTGACCCTTCCTCTCGAACGAAGCTACAAAAATCCTAGTCCATGCCCTAGTCATATCCCGGCTTGACTACTGCGACACACTCCTGTGTGGTCTACCAAACAACCGCCTGGCTTCGTTTCAATCCATTCTCAACTCTGCTGCCCGGCTCATTTATTTCTGTCCTCACTCCTCTAATGCCTCTCCTTTCTGTCAGTCACTCTGCTGGCTGCCCATCATGCAAAGGATCCAGTTCAAGCTGCTTACCCTATCCTATAAAGCACTATCCAACAGAGCCCCTTCATATATCTCAGAGCTGATCCACTGATATCGTCCCAGACGCAACCTCTGCTCCGCAAACGATCACCTCCTCTCATCCACCCTTGTCACCTCTTCCTATGCCCGTATTCAGGACTTTGCTCATGCTGCCCCTCTGCTCTGGAACTCACTTCCTCCGTCTGTCCGTCATTCACCATCCCTTAATACCTTCAAACGTAACCTTAAAACCCACCTCTTAAGGCAAACATATAACCTGGCTTAAACATTACCCATCTTACTACCCAATATGATCCAACCCGCCTTTCACACTCCACTGCCAATCTATTTACAGCCTACTGACTCCTGCAAGCTTATGTCTCACCCCCATATCCTCTAGACTGTAAGCTTTTTGGGCAGGGTCCTCTCTCCTATTGTATCAGAGTATTGCTATAGAAAACTCATCACGCTGTTTACTCATATTTTGTATTACCTGTGTATGTAATATGTATGACTTTGTATAACATGTATTACCCTGTATGTAATGTATGACTATGTAATTGTAAAGCACCATGGAAGATGTTGAGTCAAGGAAGTGTGCAGGAGAGTTTGTTTGGTGTAAACAGGCCACTGCCTGTAGTTTATTGTAAGCTTGCCCAAAACAATAAACAAAACAAAATAAACATAAGCCGTCTGGCTCCTGTCTGTCTTACTTAACAAACTGTCTATCTAACCAAACGTAAAGCACTTACAGTCATTTCTTCTAAACAGGGCAGTTTAAGAAACAAAGATCTATTCCCCGGCTCTTTCCTTTCAGCCTTTCAGACACAGACTGAGCACACAGAGACCCTTGTGTCAGGCGTACTGGCCTAATTAACTCACCTGTGTGCTCAGCACACAGGTAGAGAAAACCTGGAGCCTTTTAACACATGCAGTGCCAGAATGTTGGTGCAATATACCTTCCACCCAGCACTCTTTCTGTGAAACACTGTGACACCCTATCACAGTGCTATATAAATCCATAATAATAATAATAATAATAATAATAAATAATGTGCTAATGGGCAGCAGAATGGCTGATGAGATTCAGTGTAGATAAATGAGAGGTGATACATTTGGGGTTAAACAATCCTTTCTCATGGAAAAAGATTTGGAGGTTAAATAGATAACGGACTTAGCTGTAGCAAACAATGCCAGACAGCCATGGCTAGAGCTAGCAAGATATTGTCTTGAATAAAGAGGGGAATAGATTCAAGAGAGAAAAATATTATCCCTCTTTACAAGGCACTGGTAAGGCCTCCAACTCGATGCAGAAAATTGGAGGCACAATCCGGCTCAGCTTACCCGACCAGTTAACTGCATCTTGGGTGGGTAAGTTTTGCTTTTGGAAAAAAAACAGACTATATTTATGCTTAAACTTGTAAACTGCAAAAAAAAGCCTACTTATAATATTATCTGTTAAACATCTGCTTTTAACTGTTTTTAATGTTTTTAAAAATCCTGGAAACAGTGTCGGACTGGCCCACAGGGCTACAGGGGTATCCCCGTGGGGGCCCACAGCACATTCACCCAAGTAAACAGAGAAAAAATACAGAACCCAAGGGACAGTAAGAAATGCATTTTAATAAACAATAGGAGTCAGTAGGAGTAACATAGAAATGCATTTAATTGATAATAGAGATATGAAATGTTAGGTGGGCCCCTAAAGTTGTCCTGGTGGGCCCTTGGACTCAGATTTCCTGGAGGGCCTCAACACCCCAGTCCAACACTGCCTAGAAATTAGTTCCTTACAGTAGGGGGATCTAAAAGAGGGAGAGATTAGCAACCACCAGCTCCCATGGCATGTGGATAATGTGCCTAGAGGTAATTCCAACCCTGATCAATTATCTATCCTTACAAAAATTAGAATTCTAGTACACAAACAATTCTAATTGCATATTGGCTATGTCTCCATTATATGGAGATATAGCCAATATGCAGTTAGAATTGTTTGTACACTAGAATTCTATTTTTTTATGTATTATATTTTGGTCTCTAGTTGCACTTTAATATGGATGTACAACAGCCCAATTTTTTAAACAATTATCTATCCTGTTCAGGTAGGTATGGTCTCAGCACATAGTAGCCCAGTAGCCCAATTTCCATTGTCATCCTGATGTAAAATATCTAGTAGTTCATAGCTGTGTTGATTCTTTATTTTTCTATTTCTGTTGCTGATTTATGAACCTATGATCTTTAAAGGGCATCTATAGTGAAAAAAACACATTGCCCTATTACAAAGTTAAATCCATGTTCTCTGTGCTGCCTTTCTCCTACCTCTGTCAGTTTTCCCATAGTGTCAGTGCTTTGTGCAGCACTTTCCCCCTCCCCTTTGTTACCTCCTTCATGTCTCAACTCCGGCTACCTGACAAGCTTAGCATGTGCAGCAGGTGTTAAAAGGTCAATTTTCTGAAAAACACAACCACGCATGGTGGCCAATAGAAAGAAAGCTGTCCTGGAGACACGGATCTCTCCGTGTCCTGCTAAAAAACAATCTCTCTCTTTGTGACCCATCATCAATCAGTGAAAGCTATGAAGAAGGGGGGTCAAGTGCAGCCTTATCTCTGCTATCAAAGCTACCCTTTCTCCCCCTGCTAATGCTCTTATCTCTATGTTTGTTACAGTGCAGGGTGGAGGGAGGAACTTGAGCAGGGAAGAGGAGATAAATGGTGATAATGCTCATAAATGACAGATTCCTACCAGTCACTATATATTCTACTGATATTTAAAACTAAAGTACTACAAATTTGTCACAAAAATGTTATTCTTTTTTTCTGACATAGGTTAACCTAAAATGTTATATTGTTCTCAAGTTTTCTTTTGCTATGAAAAATGTGCTTGAAGAAAATCTGGCATTTATTTTATATGATTTTAAATGTAATGCACTAATTCTAAATTCTCAATTTCTGGCAGAATTGTTTTCATTTGTAGAATGCACAAGGAACAGGGTTATAGACCTTGTTTCTGACCTTTAATCTGAGATCAGCCTCCGTGGCAAGGAATAGGATCATTAATATTTTTATTCTGGAATATTTCAATAATAATAAACCTTCCTTAAAAAAAATGGTATGTGTTTCACAAGTTCCTAAGTAAAATTACATCCAATAAATTAAATAGAACTAAAAGTTGTTTTTCTTTTTTTATATCTGCCGTGTCTTTTTTTTTTTTTAATTCCTGTATGCTTCTGCTATTTTTTCTTCCAACTTAAAAAAACAAGTCTTCATTTATGTCTATAAGAATGTAGAGCTTTAATATTAAAGGTTAAAAAAAACTACTTGTACTTTGCCTGCCACGTTAATATGGTAGTATATGCATATGAATCTCTCTGAACATTTCTCAGTAACATTTGTTATTTCAATGCCCCCACATAAATCAACTGCTTTGATTCTTCTGATTTTGGCGTAAGAAGAAAGAAATTATTTTGTCCCTGAAGTTCCGTTATTCTTCTCCCTGGATCACCTTGCTAGAATTTACAAAGGGTGAACTAGATGAACTGTGGTCTTTTTAATTCCTTTTTATGTAGCTACACACTAATTAAACTAAAGCAGAAGAATTTGTATTATTTTTACCTTCTGTGTATTACACAAGGTTAATTAATACAATCCTAGGATTCTGGTTAGAAAATATATTTAAATAGGATGCACATTACTGTTTCTCAAACATACATTGATGCTAATTCCCTTCAATTCTTGTTAAAGGATTTTATTTCAAGATGACACATCAGATGGTGTAAGGAATGTCTAAAAGAATGCCCACACTTTAACATTTGGTATGCACATGTATTATCATCAAAAGGAAGCATATTTTCCTATACAGGAATTCTAGCACATCTAGAAACCTCATTTAATGAATACTAAAGGGGAGCCTGTGGTGATTAGAATATATGCAATCAGTAAAGGGGGAAAACAATAAACTACATTCCACTTTTGTGTATTTTTAAAAGAAAGACTATACACTGCTTAATGCTTTATTTTTGTTTGTATATTGTCTCATAAGAAAATATATCACACCATCTTCTTCAAGGATAAAAATAGAGCGATAAGTGATACCCTGCTAAATATTAGCACAAAGCTCTCACTATGGCTTTAGTTTTCTGTAATTGTTCCTGTCTTATGTGCAGTGTGTTTCCATTAATGTTTTTTTAAATCAATCAATCTTTCTTTAGTTGTCTTGTGTATGCGGGTGAAGGGAATATTGTATTGTCGATAGATATTATAAATACAAAGGGGGAAAGAAAGAAATTTTCTGTTTTTTAGGAAATCTGCGAAAAGCACAAATTTATTCAAACTGCATCCAGAATTCTGCATGTATAAGCAAATAATAATCACACACTTAATAGCTGAAAGTGTTCATGGTGGATAATTAACAGGTAAAAACGTATCCTGGAAAGCCTCAAGGTGTTCACTTAGAGCAAATCTCTGGCCACATTTCTGTGTGCACCAATTTTACCATTTTATTCTGGCCACATTTCTGTGTGCACCAATTTTACGATTTTATTTTGGGCATGTGGGAGACTGATATTTAGATGGGCTTTATACTTTGGGCAATATTTCTAATTTTACATTTTAATTTTATTTTTTTAGAAGTCTTTCAAAAGACTGCATCTGTACAGCATGTATGAATAAAAGAACACTATTTCTATGTAACTAAAGGTATGTATGAACTTTCTAAGTTCGGCTGAATTCGAACTTACTAAAATTCGATAATTATCCAATTTATAGGCCTTTCGCTAACCTTCGAATAAAACGTTTGCTAACCCTCAAATGTAGTGGTCGATTTCGGTAACCCTCGAATATAGGTGCTGATTTTGGTAACCCTTGAATTGGCCGTAACCCTCGAATGAAGCATGCGGAAAACCTGACAATTGCCCAATCGTGGGGAAGAAGGTGTTTAAACAAGTTTTAGTGACAGATGCATGTTCCCAAGACCATTTCCCAGGTGCTACAGCCATTTACAGTTAGTTACCATTTTTATTTTAACTGTTATTCACCTGACTTTCTGAATTATTAGTCTCCCATAGACTATAATGGGTTCATTTCTGAACTACTGAACTTTTACTGAAGTTCGGCCATCTCTAGCTGGCCTTTGGGCTATTATCTCTGTGTGCACTGGTTTAATCAGCACATAAGTTCTGAGGGTTTGGGCATCATTTTTAAGTTTAAGTTTGGGTCTTTTTTTGAAAAAAACTTCCAGAAGTGGAAATGTCATTGATTCCAAAATCTATAGTTTGAATAGTTGTTTCCAAGATGAAGGTGTGTTTAGCTTTTGTCTGGTTTTATTGAATCAGTCCAATAAAAATTTACCCATGTAAACCAGTACTTCTCCAACAAAAACCAAAGAGAGTAGATCAAAATTTAGAATATGATTTTAAAACCACCTATGATGGGAGCGAAAAAAAACAAGCAGGGAAACAAACATATTGAAGGAATTGTTGCCCCAGGGATGTGTTCAAGTGCATCAAGTGCATCCCCGAGACATCAGAGAAAAAGAGGTCAAATGGATTTTTGCATTGAATACACGCAATCCAAATGGTATAAATTCGATCTGTGATATATCTTGTTACTTTGGATAATTGAAACTATATATGATTATATTAACAATCTCAATTATAACATACAAAAGTCTGTGACTTAGGACCTTCAGTGTACTATCGACATCCTAGGATGTGCTCCACCCCGAGATCTAGAAATATCAATGAATAGATCCCAAGGATAAGAATGTTTAGGGTACCCTATTTGGATTTGGTCGTATTAGGAATTCCCGTTACTATCTTTTCCATATATATAGAATACAATCATGCATTTAGCAGTCAGCATTTATCCAATACCTACCTATGTCGGGTTTTCATTCCAAGTGTAACCTATGGAAGACAGGACACTTGGTATGCCAGCTTACAGCATTATGTATCTTTCATCCTAACCTAGTCTATGGTAGACATGGTACACTATACACTAGGTTACATTTCTATGTATCTCACTGGTATGCGTAATAAGTTACAGACACTAACAATGGGCACAATCTTTATCATATACACATAAGGGGTTTAGAAACTAGCTAGCCTGTTTATGTTACATTACCTTTAACAATATATGAACTTGTAACCTAGGTTATTTGTATGTATATATCTATATGTATTAATATGCATGTTTATATGTATTAGCACGCTTTAAAGTAGGGTTGCAGAGAAGGATTAAAACCCACCTTGGTACTTACGGAATCAATACAAGCTCCGTTCTTATGATGTAGGGAATCCTGCCCAGCACATTTCCCATCCCACAGATCTATTTTCTTTACCCACAGATGGCTACACTATATCTAGGAGATACTAAGACAAGTAACGACTTGGACATGAGGGGTTAATTAGACGATTGATTGACGTACACTCTGTAACTAGTCCAAGAAAGGGCGTAGACACAGTGTTTCTACTGGGCTATCGTTTTAAGCTTCGATACGTCACTTAGTGGGATAATCCTTAAAATAGACGCAAGAAAGCAGAAACGGGTGCAGCCTATGATTAAGGGTACAGCTGTACCTGAAACGTGTCAGGCATTTGCAGTGTCTGTATTTTAAATGTTGCAATAAAAGAATAAGTTTTAAAGTTGGATCCCGACTTGGTATGGAGTGCGGAGAGCCGATGACTGAATGAATCTAAAGCCATAGGCACACATCTCCTCTACTAAGGAGAGGCCCAAGACACTATACAAAAGCCAAATAATCCACTGTATCAGCCGGAATAGAGCACAAATGGACATGTATTCCACTGGTAGAACGCATGACGCACTTCTGGTTTTCCACCCTGGGAATTTGAGATTTACAAGGCACAGCACCCAGCTATGAAATTATGCACTATTTATGATCCTGAGGAAGCCATTTGTAGGCAAAACGTGTTGATCATTACCTTTTTTCCATTTTATATGCTTTTAAAGTAATATTTATTGCTTTTTAAACTGCTTTTAAGTAATATCACTCAAATTTTATGTTTCAATAAATTGTTTTATTCAACTGCCAAAGTGTGAACCAGCTTAAGTTTTTTAGATGGTGAAAGTACTGACTGAAATTTTTTAACCACGAAACTGAGACTAAAAGGAACGCACTAAAAAGGACAAATAACATGACAACTCTGTCAGCAAAGGAGTAAGTGTTTTAATATATATCATTTATTAACTGATTTTATTTTATTGATTCTAATTTCCTCCACATTGTGGAATAGGCTTCTGTGGTTCTTTTCTTGGTGTCGTGACCTGGTGTCTGTTTCGCCGCGTAACATCCTCACCATTAGAGGCTCTGGTGAAGACGGGCAGGCACTTAGACTCCACGGCCTGAGGGAGTTCCACAGGGGCCGTCGCCTGAAGATTCATAACAGTAACCGGCAGCCAGATGAATCCCACTGGAGACGTCAGTCCAGCTGAAGATTTTTATCGGCAAGTATCCGAACTTCGGGTAGCCCTTCAGGGGGCTAGACAAGGATATTGTCAATTAGACGCCAGAATAAAGGCGATGTCCAGCGGAACCACCAGTACTTCACAATATGTTTCAGAGCCCAAAGTGCCTCTTCCCCGGTTCTCTGGGGATCGATCTAAATTCAATCAGTTCAAGAGTTCCTGTGGCCTGTACTTTTCTCTCCGCCCTACGAGTTTTCACAAAGAGAGGGTGAAAGTAGGTTTTATTATCTCTCTTCTTCAGAATGAGGTATTAAACAATGTCAATCCGAAACTCAGTTACCCCATGTTTACCGTGACTTTACAGATGTCTTTGACAAGAAGGGTGCTAATGTTTTACCTCCACATCGTATTTACGACTGTCCTGTGGAACTGCTTCCTGGAGCCGAGATTCCTTTTGGACGGGTATATCCTTTGTCCGAGCCAGAACAAAAGGTCCTTAAGGAATATATTGAAGAAAACTTACAAAAAGGATTCATACGACACTCAAAATCACCGGCTGGAGTGAGCATATTCTTTGTCGAAAAAAAAGACGGCTCCCTTCAGCCTTGTATTGACTACCGAGCCCTTAATAACATCATGGTCAAAAATAGATATCCTCTTCCTCTATTTTTCTCTTCCAGAGTTGTTCCAACAGTTATTTTGGAAAGAACTGTGTAGGTCCTTACAGATCCATAATTCTTTTTCATCCGGATATCATCCACAATCAAATGGGCAAACGGAAAGAACGAACCAAACACTTGAGCAATATCTGAGATGTTATTATTTGGCCTCACAGGAAGATTGGTCTTCTTTTCTTCCTTTGGCTGAGTTTGCTTACAATAACACCATCCATTCTTCCATTAAGTGTTCCCCTTTCTATGCTAATTATGGTTATAATCCAACTTTCAAAAACTGATCTCGCATTGAAGATTTTATGGAAATTGGTCTGCAATTAATGCAGCTTTTTACAGACAGGCCATAATCTATATTGACCTTGTTTCAGCTATTTGTAGGGGTGTTAACATATCTAATTATTGTTAAATGTCCACCCCCCAAGCTGAAATTTTCTCCAATGCTGAGCCCCTGGGATTTACTGACAAGTGTTGAGCCCTTTTCATTTCATTTATGCTACGTAACTATTCAACTAAGCAAAACCGGTCATATTATTTTTAAGAAGCTTATTGTTGAGTGTGCCATATTGCACAATATTACTTATATTATTAACATACTGAACAAAGCATTTTATTTCTATGTGGGCAAGAATATTGTCTTTCTATTGGTTTCAAAATCTAAGATACGTAGCCCAGTAAGTTATTTAAATGGCAGGCAATGAATGAATCGTTAAGGAAAGATATACCAACATATATAATAGTGATAGACATCCAGCTGTACAATATTCTGAGCATTATAGACAGAAGACCCGGCTCTGCATTAACAGAAACAGCTATTAAGTCGTCAGGCACATCAACCAACACAGGAGGTGGAGGAGGAGGAATCTAGAAGAATTAGATACATATCTCTTAAAGCAAAGAAACATGGAATACTGGATGTATTTTAGTGATTTAGGGAGGTCCAACTCAAAGGCAACATGTTGATAGCCTTCTTGATAAGGAACGGAGCCGAGGAAGCGGGGGTCCTAACTGGTTGAGGGAATTTAAGTCTTATGTTGGGTATGGATAACCAGACGAAGTCACCAATCTAAGATCATCAGGCAGGCGTATCTTCTAGAACTATAGCTGTTTTAAGGGCTTGTTTCTGAGCCTGGGACATGAGTGATCTTAACTCAAAGACTTTGTTGTAAGAGTTCTATCGAGTTGCAGAAGTTGGATTATAACCTAATTAGCATAGAAAGGGGAACACTTAATGGAAGAATGGATGGTGTTATTGTAAGCAAACTCAGCCAAAGGAGAAAAAGAGACCAATCTTCTGTGAGGCCAAATAATAACATCTCAGATATTGCTCCAGTGTTTGGTTCGTTCTTTCCGTTTGCCCATTTGATTGTGGATGATATCCGGATGAAAAGAATTATGGATCTGTAAGGACCTACACAGTTCTTCCAAAATCTTGAAGTGAACTGCACCCCTCTATCAGATACAATGTCATCAGGGACTCCATGGAGACGGGACAATACTCTGATAAACACCTCGGCCGTAACTGTGTGAAGGAATACCCTTTAAAGGAATAAAATGAGCCATCTGGTTAGTCGGCACTACCACAAAAATTGTATTGAAACCCTTGGAATTAGACAACTCCACAATGAATCATAGTAACTATTTACGAGATTAAATGTTTTATAGAATCCAACGACAGCTAATGGGTGACAATGACATTGTGAAGTACAGAAGATCTGCAGCTTTTATACGATAAATTAAGCCATCTTGAGAAAGAGATGAAGACTGAGCGGAAGTTCCTTGATGATCTTAGTGATGTCTGTGTGGAATAGCAGGAAATTTGACCTGCAGTGTATTCTATCAGCTTTGTCAGACCTATTGCTTCAGAAGATTGTCTAGAGAGGGCATCCGCCTTGCCGTTCTTTGATCCTGGGGGAAAGTTTATGAAAATTAAATCTAGTGAAGAAAGAGCCCACCTAGCTTGACAAGGCCTCAATCTTTTTGCAGTCTGCAAAAAAATTGTTATATCTTAAAAAATATAATAGGATGTTGGCGCCTTCAAGGAGATACGCATTCCTCAAAGAGAATTATATAGCTAACAATTCGCGATCTCCCACATCATAGTTTCTTTCCGACACAGAGAGCTTCTGGAAAAGATGCACTGGATGGAGTAATGCTTTAGGACCAGTTCATAGAGAAAGAATGGCTCACAATGCCACTTCGGAGGTGTTAACTCTAAAACGAAAGAAAAGATGGGTCTGGATGGATCAAGACAGGAGCCATGGTAAGGCAGATTTAAGTTGTTCAAAAGCCTGTTGAGCTGAATCAGTCCAGGAGAATGGTACCTGAATCTTAGTGAGAAGCGTTAATGGGAAATAATAGTTAAAAAGTTTTAATGAATCTGCGATAGAAATTTGCAAAGCCGGAGAACTTTTGGACTTGTTTACGAGTAGAGGAATGGGCCAATCCTGAATGGCCGATACTTTTTAGGGATCATGGTCAGTACTTGCGAGGAAAAGATAAAGCCCAGAAAGGGGATAGAACTCTTCTCAAATTCACATTTCTCTAACTTAGCATATAAGCCGTGGGTTGAGATAAGACCTTTCTAACTTGAGAACGGTGCTGATCCAGATAAGAGGAGAAGATCAATATGTCATCTAAATATACTGCCAAGAAATCGTCCACAAAATCACGGAAAATTTTGTTCACAAAATGTTGAAAGTGGCAGGGCGTTGCACAAAACCAAGACATACCAAGTATTAAAGTGACCATACCTCGAACGGAAAGCCGTTTCACTCGTCTCCTTCTCTAATCCTGATAAATTGTAGGCGCCCGAGATCCAATTTGGTAAAAATCTTGGCTGATCTTAACGTGGACAACTCTGGAAGAGAAAATAGAGGAGAGGATATCTATTTTGACCATGATGTTATTAAGGGCTCGGTAGTCAATACAGGCTGAAGGGAGCCGTCTTTTTTTTTTTCGACCAAGAATATGCTCACTCCAGCCGGTGATTTTGAGTGTCGTATGAATCCTTTTTGTAAGTTTTCTTCAATATATTCCTTAAGGACCTTTTGTTGGCTCGGACAAAGGATATACCCGTCCAAAAGGAATCTGGCCCAGGAAGCAGTTTTCACAGGACAGTCGTAAATACGATGTGGAGGTAAAACATTAGACCCTTCTTGTCAAAGACATCTGTAAGTCACGGTAAACATGGGGTAACTGAGTTTCGGATTGACATTGTTTAATACCAAGTAAAGGAAAAGAAAAAAATGATAGTTGACAGTATGTGAAGAAAAAAGGACTCCCCCGAGACCCAATTATTAGGGGATTGTGTGTTCAGCCATGGCAGCCTAAAATAATAGGAAATGAAGAGAAAGGCAATACATCAAAACAAATAAGTTCAGTATGCTGATCAATCTTAATCTGAATAGGAATAGTTCTCGAAGAATAGGACCCGAGGAGATCTTGAACCATCTGCTAAATGAATGAAGAGAGGAGTAGCTTTTAATCGAGTGGGAATCTTCCACTTCTTGACAAAAGAATTCAGGATGAAACAGCTACAGGCTCCAGAATCAATAACGGCTTGGACAGCAAACATCTGGTCGATCCCTGCAAATAAATTAATAGAGAGGTAGGGCATAACAACGACGTTCAAACGGCGTCTTCGAGAACGTTCCTCCTGGGGTAAGGCCGGACGAGACAAACCCAATTGCATAGGAGCAGGTTCTGGGAGAACAGAGACACAGAAGTGGTGAACGAGTTATGGGAAGGCCGGGTAGCGCCCATTCTCTCCAACCTTCTTTCTATCAGACGTCGTTCATCTGATAAATAATCATTAAGGTTCTTCAATTGTCGGGCAACCCCGTGCGCGCTAATTCATCTTTTAAAATTTCAGACAAGCCGATTCTGAACTGATGAATAAGGGCTGCTTCATTCCACTGAGTTTCAGCACTAACCCTATGGAAGTCTGCCAATATCTTCAACGGTCTCCGCCCCTGGAACAAATTGCGTAGCGTAGCCTCAGCAGAGATGGCTCTTTGAGGATCATCATAGATCTCACCAAGGCAGAAAAGACAGCATCGACGAGGTTGTTGCCGGACTGCCCTGATCCAAAAGACGTAAGCCCATGCTTGAGGCTCATTCTGAAGAAGAAGAGAGATAATAAACCTACTTTCACCCTCTCTTGTGAAAACTCGTAGGGCGGAGAGAAAAGTACTAGGCCACAGGAACTGATGAATTGATCGATCCGGCCAGATGAACCTATCGGGAAGAGGCACTTTGGGCTCGAAACATATTGTGAAGTACTGGGGTTCCGCGGGGACATCGCCTTTATTCTGGAGTCTAATTGACAATATCCTTGTCTAGCCCCTGAAGGGCTACACCGAAGTCGGGATACTTGCCGATTAAATCTTCAGCTGGACTGACGTTTCCAGTGGGATTATCTGGCTGCCGGGTTACGTTATGATCTTCAGGCGACGGCCCCTGTGGAAACTCCCTCAGGCCGTGGAGTCTAAGTGCCTGCCGTCTTCACCAGAGCCCTAATGGTGAGGATGTTACGCGGCGAAACAGACACCAGGTAGACACAAGAAAAGAAAACACGAAGCCATCCACAATGTGGAGGGAAGCAGGAAAGTCTGAGGCAAATAAACACAAGTAGGTAGGAGATTGGGATTGTCAATTAAGGATGTAACTGGAAGAAGAAGCAGGCCGGTGGTAAGGGAACCAATAATGTACTGAAAGCAAAAGAGAGGCGGGTGGTAATAGAGACCAACAATACACTGAGAGCAGGAGACAGCAGGGTGTAATGAGGACTAATCACACACTGAAAGAGAGAAGGCAGGTGGTAATGGAGACCAATAATACACTGAAAGCGGAGCAGGCAGGTGGTAATGGAGACCAATAGTACACTGAAAGCAGGAGCAGGCAAGTGGGAATATGACCAAAATAGTACAACTGAAAGCAGGAGCAGGCAGGGTGGTGATGGAGACCCCAATAGTACACTGAAAGCAGGAGCAGGCAGGTGGGAATGAGACAAATATACACTGGAAGCAGGAGCAGGCTGGTGGTAATGGAGACCAAATAGTACACTGAAAGCCAGAGCAGGCAGATGGGAATGGAGACCACTAATACACTGGAAGCCGGAGCAGGCAGATGGAGATGGAGACCAAATACACTGAAAGCAGGGCAGGCAGAGGGGAATGGAGACCACTATACACTGAAAGCGAGCAGGCTGGTGGAATGAGACCAAAAGAAACTGAAAGCAGAGCAGGCAGAGATGGGAATGAGACCAATAATACACTGAACAGAGCAGGCAGGGGAATGGAGGATTAATAATACACTGGAGCACAAGTCAGGACAGATCAAGACACAAGCTCACAGGAGCTAAGGTTCAGAGGAAAAGTTAACTGAACCGGCAGCAAAAACAGGCTCTGAGGAGAAGCTTAAGAAGGAGAGGGCATCATCTGGGTGCGACACGCACGCCCCCTGTGATGCAGGGTGACGCGCACCAGAAAGGAACCTGCCCTAAGTCAGGAATGCAGACCGGGAACCCCGAAGGCCTGCAGTTCCCTGCGGGCCGAGGGACGGCACGCGCAGAGGAGACGCTCAGCCTGCTGCCCGGTGCGAGCGCGCCTGCGGCGGTGAACGCCGGCGACACCCCCGCGGCTCTAACCAAGGAGGACCAGGATTTATAACAAAACCATAGGAACAACGTTATCATTAAATCATATATAAGGTGACAAGTAATGACATGCTAAACATTATAATCTTCTCACACATGGTGTATGTGATAAAAAAAAAAAACTGGTTAAATGGTACCATGTATCGGATGATATTAATTTACTACATTTGTAACATCATTCTTTTTTTGAAAAAGTCAGTAAAAGGGGATATTTTTGGTGCCAAAGGTGGGGTGTTGGAATCCTCTGTAGAGTCTAAGGTGCGGCCAAAACCACTGCAAAACACTCTAGTCAATTATGTTGTGAAGGTCTCATTCCTCCAGGTCATGGTATATACTGTGGTATCAATTAGATCAACATGGACTGAATGTAGTTCTGAAGACGTTTCGCTAGTCATCGATGGCTTTCTCAATCAGAAGATTTGTACAAGAATCTGTTGGCAATTAGTACCCTGGAAAATCCCATTGCAGTATCACAGCCAGTGTGTTAAGGGTGTGATAGATAGTGGCTTAAGAGGTTTATAGGAAACGCCCAAGTAAGGGTGTTAAAACAGCATTGTACATGGCAGACAGTTGGTGTCGAACAACCCCCACCTCATTTAGGCTGGTTTTCTTATTTTCACTTAAAATGGCCTCCTAACACCTCTCTGACCAGTCACGTTCCTTCGCCAGTATTGTTAACATTACAATCTTCAAAAGGCATGTCCTTTATCCTTAAGAGTGCGATCACGGATGAGTCATGACCCGAGGAATGGCTTTTGTGCGGGCCATACAGTTGATGCAGTTGCTGTTTGGTCTCCCCACATACAAATCAGAGCATTCATTCACTCAATGCACTGCATATATGATGTCGACTTTTCTTGGTTTTGGGGGGTCTTTGGATGTACCAATTTGCTGCCTCAGTGTGTTGTTCATGTTTAAGAGACAGGGATACGTGTTTTTTGAAATTCTTCTTAATTTCTCGGCAGGACCCGTGCTACATAGGGATGACAATGTCTTCCTCGTCTGCTTTTGCACTTCACATGTTGGTCTTTCGTGTTCTTTCTTCCTTCTACATCTTTGGACAAAGGCCCAGTCTGGAGACTCCACAAGTTTTAGGGCTCCTCTGAGATGTGTCATGTCTTTAGCCTTCGCTTGTGTCTAGTGGGGATTCCTGCGGTCAGGACTCAGCCGTGTATCGCATCTTAAGGATAAAGGACATACCTTTGAAGATTGTAATGTAAAGACTGGAACGAAGGAACGTGACTGGTTCAGAGAGGTGTTAAGGAGGCCATTTATGTTTGAAATAAGATAAAGAAACCAAGCCTAAAGATTTTGAGGTCGGCGGGGGTTCGACACCAACTGTCTGCCATGTACAATGTGTTTTAACACCTTACTCTGGGCGTTTCTATAACACCTTCTTAGCCACTATCTAATCACAACCCTTAACACCTGGCGTGTGATATGCTAATTGGATTTTCCCAGGGTTACATAATTGCCAACAGATTCTTGTCAAGTCATTCTGAATTGAGAAGCCAGTACGGAGAGACTAGCGAAAGTCTTCAATAAAACTACCATTCAAGTCCAGTTGATTCTAATTGAATGACAACAGATCTTAGCTCAAATACTTGTTAAAGTAAAATCTGGTGGCATGGGTAACACCAGATGAGGTGTAATATTGATTAGGTAAAAAGTAAGAAACAAGTACCAAAACTCCTCTAATTAGAATCAATAAAATAAAATCAGTTAATAAATGTATAATTATAAAACACTACTCCTTTGATGACAGAGTTTTCATGTATTTGCCTTTTTAGTGCGTTCCTTTTAGTCTCAGTTTCTGTGGTTTAAAAAAAAATTCAGTAAGTACTTGTACCTCTAAAAAACTAAGTGGTTCACACTTTGGCAGTTGAATAAAACAATTTATTGAAACATAAATTGTGAGTGATATACTTAAAGCAGTTTAAAAAAGCAATAAATATACTTCTTTAAAAGCATATAAAATGGAAAAAAAAAGGAATGATCAACAGCTTTTGCCTACAAAAGGCTTCCTCAGGATCATAAATAGTGCATATTTTCATAGCTGGGTGGTGCGCTTGTAAAATCAAAATTCCCAGGGTGGAAAACCAGAAAAGTGCGTCATGCAGTTCTACCAGTGGAATACAATGTTACCATTTGTGCTCTATTCCGGCTGATACAGTGGATATTTGCTTTTGTTTATAGTGTCTTGGGCGCATCCTTAGAGAGGGAGATGTGGCCTATGGCTTTAGATAGCATTCTTCAGTATCGGCATCGCTAACCCATACCAAGTCGGGATTCCAATCTTTAAAAACTTATTCTTTTATTGCAACATTTAAAATACAGGGACACTGCAAAATGCCTGAACGTTCAGGTACAGCTGTTACCCTAACATAGGCGCACCCGTTTCTGTTCCTGCGTCTATTTTAAGGATTATCCCACTAAGTGACGGTATCGCAGCCTTAAAACGGATATAGCCAGTAGAAACACTGTGTCTACGACCTGTCTGGGACTAGTTACAGAGTGTACGTCAACAATACGTCTATAAACCCTCATGTCCAAGTCGTTACTTGTACTTAGTATTCCTTAGATAATAGTGTGAGCCATCTTGGGTAAAAGGAAAATAGATCTGTGGGATGGGAAATGTTGCGTGGGCAGGGATTCCCGTACATCATAGAACGGAGCTTTGTATTGATTTCCGTAAGTACCCAAGGTGGGTTTAATCCTTCTCTGCAACCTCCTTTAAAAGCCTGCTGCTATACATATAAAATGCATATTAATACCATTGATATATACATAAAATAACCTAGGTTACCACGTTCATCCCATTATTGTTATAAGGTAATTGTAACATAACAGGCTAGCTAGTTTCTAAACCCCTTCGATGTGATTATGATAAAAGATGTGTGCCATTGTTAGTGGTCTGGAACTTTATTCACGCCATACAGTGAGATTACATGAAAGTAAACCTTAGTTATAGTGTACCATGTCTACCCATAGAATAAGGTTGGATGAAAGATACAAATGCTTGTAAAAGGGGGGGGGCTTTTTGGCATTACCAAGGTTCCTGTCTCTAGGTTACACTTGAATGAAAACCCGACATAGGTAGGTATTATTGGATAAATGCTGATGCTAAATGCATGATTGTATTCTAATTATATGGAAAAAGATAGTAAAGGGAATTCCTAATAGACCAAATCCAAATTAGGGTACCCTAAACTCATCTATTCCTTGGGAATCTATTCAATTGGATATTATAGTCTCGGGAGGAGCAATCCTAGGATGTCGATAGTACACTGGAGGTCTAGAAGTCACAGACTTTGTATGTTATAATGAGATTTAATATAATCATATATAGTTTCAATTATCCAAGTAACAAGATAATCACAGATCGAATTTATACCATTTGGTTGCGTGTATTCAATGCCAAAAATCCATTGACCTCGTTTTTCTCTATGTTCTCGGGGGATGCACTTGATTGCCACTGGAAACACATCCCTGGGGCAACAATTCCTTCAATATGTTTGTTTCCCTGCTGTTTTTTTCGCTCCAATCAAGGTGGTTTTTTTAAAATCAATTCTAAATTTGATCTACATCTCTTTGGTTTTTGTTGGAGAAGAGTACTGGTTTTGTACAGGGGTAAAATTTTTATTGGAATCGATTCATAAAACCAGACAAAAGGCACACACCTTTCATTGGAAAAAAACAACTATTCAAACTATAGATTTTGAATGCAATGCATTTCCCACTTCTGGAAGTTTTTTTCAAAAAAAGACCCCAAACTATAAACATTAAAAATGATGCCCAAAACCCTCAGAACTATGTGCGGATTAATACCAGTGCACACAGAGATAATAGCCGACAAGGCCAGCTAGAGATGGGGCCGAAATCAGTTAAAGTTCAGTCCCAGTTCAAAGAAATGAACCATTATAGACGTATATGGGGAGACCTAATAATTCAGAAAGTCAGGTTGAATAACAGTTACATAAAAAATGGTTAACTAACTGTAAAGGCTGTAGCGAGCACCTGGGAAATGGTCTGGGAACATGCATCTTGTCAATAAAACTTGTTTATAAACACCTTCTTGCCCCACGATTGGGCAATTTCAGTTTTCACGCATGCTTATTCGAGGGTACGGCCAATTTCAAGGGTACCAAAATCAGACCTATATTCAGAGGGTTACGAAACGACCACTACATTGAGGTTAGCAAACGTTGTATTCGAAGGGTAGCGAAAGGCCTATAAATGGATAATGTATCGAATTTTAGTAAGTTCGAAATTCAGCCGACGTAGAAAGTTAATACTACTTTAGTGTACATAGAAATAGTGTTCTTTTCTATTCATACATGGTGTACAGAATGCCAGCTTTTGAAGACTCTAAAAAAAATAAATAAAATGGAAAATTAGAAATATTGCCCCCCAGTAATAAAGGCCCATCTAAATATCAGTCTCCCACATGCCCAAAATAAAATCGTCCAAAATGCGTGCACACAGAAATGTGGCCAGAATAAAATGGTTATAAAAATTGGTGCACACAGAAATGGTGGCCAGAAGATTTCTCTAAATGAAACACCTCGGGCTTTCCAGGATACGTTTGTACCTGTTAATTTAGTCCACATGAACACTTTCAGCTATTTAAAATGTGTGTGATATTATTATCTTTGATACATGCAGGAATTCTGGAGCAGTTTGAATAGAAGGTTTGTGCTTTTCGAGATTTCTAAAAAACAGAAAAATTTCTGTCTTTCCCCCCTTGTATTTAATATCTATCGGACAATACAATTTTCCTTCACCCGCCATACACAGACAACTCCCGAAGAAAGTTGATGGATTAAAAAAAACTAATGGAAACACACTGCACATAAGACAGGAAACAATTCAGAAACTAAAGCATGTGAGGTTTTGGCTAATATTTAGCGGGTATCACTTATCGCTCTATTTTTATCCTTGAGAGATGGTGTGAATATGTTTATGAGACCAATATACAACAAAAAAATAAGCACTTAAGCAGTGTGTATAGTCTTCTTTTAAAATACACAAAAGTGGATGTATTGTTTTCCCCCTTTACTGATGCACTATTATTCTAATGCACCACAGGCTCCCCTTTGTATCATTAAATGGAGGGTTTCTAGATGTGCTAGGAATCCATGTATAGGAAAATATGCTCCTTTGATGATAATTACATGTGCATACCCAAATGGTTAAAGTGTTGGGGCAAGGCATATTTAGAAATCCTTACCACCATATGCATGTGTCATCTTGAACTAAAATCTTTGTAAACAGAATTGAAGGGGAAATAGCATCAATGTAGTTTGAGAACAGTATGTGCAGCTATCTTAAAATATTTTCTAACCAGATCTCTAGGATGTATTATTAACCTTGTGTCGAACAGAAGGTAAAAATAATACAAAAATTCTTCGCGTTCTAGCTTTAATTTAAGTAGTGTGCTAGCTACATAAAAAGGAATTAAAAAGACCCACAGTTAATCTAGTTTCCACCCTTTGTAAATTTAGCAGGTGGATCCAGAGAGAAGAATAACGGAAACTTCAGGACAAAATAATTTCTTTCTTTTACGCCAAAATCAGAAGAATTCAAAGCAGTTGATTATGTGGGGGCATTGAAATAACAAATGTACTGAGAACATGTCAGAGAGATTGATAGTGGCATATACGTACATATTAACGTGGCAGGCAAAGTACAAGTAGTTTTTTTAACCTTAATATTAAAGCTATACATTCTTATAGACATAAATGAAGACTTGTTTTTTAAGTGGAAGAAAAAAAAATAGCGAAGCATACAGAATTAAAAAAAAAAAAAAAGAAAAAGACACTGGCAGATAAAAACAAAGAAAAACAAACTTTTATTCTATTTAATGTATACTTGGATGTATTTATTGGAACTGTGAAAAACACATACCATTTTTTTAGGAAGGATTTATGATTAATGAATATTCCAGACTAAAAATATTTAATGATTCCTATTGCCTGCCACGCGAGGCTGATCTCAGATTAAAGGTCAGAAAACAGGTCTATAACCTGTTCCTTGTGGCATTTACAAACTGACCAATCACCAGAATCTGACAGACAGAAATTGAGAATTTAGAATTAGTTAGTGCTACATTTAAAATCAATAAAAAAAATGCCAAGTTCTAGTCAAGCACCATTTTTCATAGCACAAAGAAAACTTCGAGAACAATATTAAAATTTTAGGTTAACTATGCAGAAACAAAAGAGATACATTTTTGTGACAAATTTGTAGTACTTTAGTTTTAATATCAGTAGAATATATAGTGATCGGTAGGAATCTGTCATTTATGAGGGATATCACCATTTATCTCTCTTCCCTGCTCAAGTTCCTCACCATCACCCTGCACTGTAAACAAACAATAGAGATAAGGCATTAGCAAGGGGGAGAGAGAAAAGGGTAGCTTTGATAGCAGAGATAAGGCTGCACTGACCCCCTTTTCATAGCTTTCACATGATGATGAGGGTTCACAAAGAGAGAGATTTTTTTAGCAGGACACGGAGAGGAGATCCGAGGTCTCAGGAGACAGCTTTCTTCTATTGGCCACCATGCGTGGTTGTGTTTTTCAGAAAAATTTGCACTTTTAAACCTGCTGCCATGCTAAGCTGGTAAGTAGCGGGGAGTGAGACATGAAGGATCGGTGACATCATAAGGGGAGGGGGATGAAAGTGCTGCACAAAGCACGACACTAGGGAAAATTGACAGAGGTAGGAGAAGGCCAGCACAGGAACATGGATTAAACTTTGTATAGGGCCAATGTGTTTTTTTCAATAGATGCCCTTTAAAGATCATGGTTCATAAATCAGCAACAGAAATAGAAAAATAAAGAATCAACACAGATATGAAACTACTAGATATTTTACAAGGATGAAAATGGAAATGGGCTTACTGGGCTAATGTGCTGAGACCATACCTCCCTGAACAGGATAGATAATTGCTTTTAAAAAATTGGGCGTTGTACATCCATATTAAAGTGAAATAGAGACCAAAATATTAATAATAAAAAAATTAAATTCTAGTGTACAAACAATTCTAACTGCAATTGGCTATATCTCCTATAATTGGAGAACCAAGGCCAATATGCAAGTTAGAATTGTTGTGTACTGAATTCTAATTTTTGTATCAAGGGATAGATAATGTCAGGGTTGGTGAATTACCTCTAGGATATCACAGTGCCATGGGAGACTCGGTGGTTGTAATCTCTCCATCTTTTAGATTCCCCCTACTGTAAGGGAATAATTTCTAGGCAGTGTGGACTGGGGTGTTTGTTGAGGCTCCTCCAGGATAATTGAGTCCAAGGGCCAACCAGGACAACCTTTAGGGGCCCACCTAACATTTTCATATCTCTATTATCAATAAATGCAGTTCTTATGTTTATCTAATGACTCTGATTGTTATTAAAATGCCTTTCTTACTGTCCTGGGTTCTGGATTTTTTCTCTGTTATTCTTGGGGTGAATGTGCTGTGCGGCCCCACGAGGGGATACCCCATGTAACCCTTTGGGGCCAGTCCGACCTGTCAGTTCCAGGATTTTTAAAAACATTAACAGTTAACAGCAGATGTTAACAGATATAGATATTATAGTAGATTTTTTTTGCGTTTACAAGTTTAAGCATAAATATAGTCGTTTTTTTTCCAAAAGCAAAACTTACCACCCAAGATGCAGAGTTAACGGTGGTCGGGTTAAGCGAGCCGGATTATGCCTCAAATTTATTGCATCGAGTGGAGGCCTTACACAGTGACTTGTAAGAGGGATAATATTTTTTCTCTCTTGAAATTCTATTCCCCTCTTGTATTCAAGACAATATCTTTGCTAGCTCTAGCATGGCTGTCTTGCATTGTTTGTACAGCTAAGTCCGTATCTATTAACCGCAAATCTGTTTTCATGAGAAAGGATTGGTTTTAACCCCAAATGTATCACCTCTCATTTAGCTACATGAATTCATCAGCCATTCTGCTGCCCATTAGCACATATTTATTATATAGTATTATTATATTATTATGGATTATATAGCACTGTGATAGGGTGTCACAGGGGTTTCACAGAAAGAGTGGCTGGGTGGAAGGTATATTGCCACCAACATTCTGGCACATGCAGTGTTAAAAGGTCCAGGTTTCTCTACCTTGTGCTGAGCACACAGTGAGTAATTAGGCCATCAGTACGCTGACACAAGGGTCTATGTGTGCTCAGTCTGTGTCTGAAAGGCTTGAAAGGAAAAGAGACGGGGAAAGATCTTTGTTTCCTTAAACGCCCTGTTTAGAAGAAATGACTGTAAGTGCTTTACGTTGGTTAGATCAGACAGTTGTAAGTACAGACCAGACAGGAGCCAGACGAGTTATGTTTTATTTTGTTGTGTTGATTGTTTGGGGACAGCTTAAAAAAATAACAGGCAGTGGCCTGTTTTACACCAAACAAACTCTACGCAACTTCTTGACATCAACATCTCCTGGTGCTTTACAATTTACATAGTCATACATTACATACAGGGTAATACATGTTATACAAAGTCATACATTTACATACCATGGTAATACAAAATAGTGAGTAAACAGCGTGGTGAGTTTTCTATAAGCAATACTCGATGTACAACAATAGGAGAGAGGACCCTGCCAAAAAAGCTTACGTCTAGAGGATTATGGGGGGAGAATAACTGCGGAGTCAGTAGCGTGTAAACTAGATTGGCAGGAGTGTGGAAAGGCGGGTGGTCATATTGGGAGATAGTAAGATGGGTAATGTTTAAGCCAGGTTATATGTTTGCCTTAAGGAGAGGGTGGGTTATAGGTTACGTTGAAGTATTAAGGGAGGGAATGACGGAGGAATAGTGAGTTCCCGAAGCAGAGGGGCAGCATGATGCAAAGTCGATCGGGCCATAGGAGAGGTGACAAGGCGTGGATGAGAGGAGGAGGTGATCGTTTGCGGAGCAGAGGTGCGTCTGGACGATATCAGTGGATCGAGCTCTGAGTATATGGAAGGGGGTGTGTGTTGGAGTAGTGCTTATAGGATAGGGTAAAGCAGACTTGAACTGGGATCCTTGGCATGATGGGACAGCCAGCAGAGTGACTTGACAGAAAGGAGAGGCATAGAGGAGTGAGGACCAGGAAATAAAGAGCGGGCCAGCAGAGTTGAGAATGGATTGGAAAACGAAGCCGGGCGGTTTTGTATGGTAGACCACCACCAGGAGTGTGTCGCACGTAGTCAAGCGGGATATGAACTGGGCAGGGACTAGGATGTTTGGAGTTCGTCGAGGAGGAAGGGTAGTATGCGGGAGCGTTTTTGAGTGGGAGCCGACAGGAGTTGGGCAAGCGAATGAATGGGGGTGAAAGAAAGACGGAATCGAGCGTATTCACAGGCAGCGGACATAGAGATTGGTGATATAGGTGTGTGTTAATAATCTAATATAAGACTAGGGGGGAACAAAGGTCCAGTTCCAGTTTGCCATGTTGAGTTTGAGGGGAGCGGTGTAGGAAAGAAAGGGCAGATATGGTAAGGGCAGTCGGGGACCTGGATGTAGTTGTTAGGGAGGTCAGGGAGCGAGAGATGTAAATGTGGGATCATCCGCAACAGGTGATACGGATCCAAAGAACTAATGAGTTGTCCAAACGCCATAGGTGTAGATGGAGAAAAGAGAGGGAACGAGTACCGAGCCTTGCGGGACCACGCACAGGGAGGGGGCGAGGGGTGGTTGAGTTAATTCAGAGTGAGAAAACAACAAAGGTCTAACCAGAGAGATAGGAGGATAGCACGATAAGGCAGGCCTGGTACCACAAGGAGGCAGGATCTGAAGAAGTAGAGGGTGGGTCAACAGTATCAAAAGCAGAGGACAGATCAAAAGACATGAGCAGCTCATCATTTAAGAGTTTTCAAAGCCTGCATAGTTAGGTCATCAGCAAACTCAGAGACCTTCTCTCAATTGCCACATTCAAGTCATTTATAAACAGATTAAAAGAGAAAGGGGCCCCCTGTACAGAATCCTGAGGACTTCACTAGAAAACGATGATGCCCACAGAGAGTAGCTCCATTGACATCACTCTCGGTTTGCGATCCAAAAACCAATTCTCTATCAATATTTTTTGTTACAAAGTGTTTTTTCTAGGCCAACACAGTCCTCGTTCATACATTTAGTCGCCTATGTGGCAAAGTATCAAAAGCTTTAGAAATCCATATACCACATCCCACTGTGTGCCTGGAATCTAAATTCGTACTAAATTTCATAGATAACCAAGGCAAATATCTTTGGGGCCGACACTCGCCCCCGGCTGCTCGCCTCAGAACAGAAGCGTGGCTGAGAGTCTTAAAAAAAAACACCCAGAACGGGGTGGGGATAACCCATAAAGGTGTCTGGAACTCCTCGTCAAACAGCCTCTAACCACATCTCCAGAAAACTTGTACAAGTAACGCTTCCTGTGGACTTGGCCTGGAGCCACGTGAAGTCTAATACGACCGGAGCGGCAAACCACAAGGTCATATTTCACATATTAAAAACCCTCATGAAACTTCTGTGGGTGAAACAGACACCAAAAAGCAAGCTAACGCGATAGGGGGGGGGGGTGGGGGGGGAGAGAAAAGGAAAGAGCGAGAGAGAGCAGAGAAAGGGGAGGGAGAAACACGGGGGGGGGGTGGGGCGGGGCTCCCGGTACAAAACGACGTTTAACAAATGACTGTGGATAATCGAGAAATTTAACAGGAGACCTACCCCATCATGAGTGCAGGGGTCGAACGCATGCACGAGCCACGGAAAGTGCTTTTTGGTACCTGCAGAATGAGGAACCCGGAAATCATGGAGGCAGAGCAGATCCAGATGTCAGGAACTTTTCATCACCACAGATAGGCTCAGGAGGGGCCTAGAAAAAAAGGGGGGAGGGGGGGAGAATGATTAGTTAAGCTGCTGCTTCAATTACACCTAACTTTTTTTACAGTGTACTTATCCTCGCTCTTTTTGAAATATACGCCCTACACAATTCCACAGCTTGATATCTTAGACATTATTAAAGTTCTTTACAAAAACAAAGTTAAACATAATACTTTTTAACTTTACATCTTAACAGCCTTGTTTTGTGAGTATTACAATAAAGAGAACAATGCAAATGGAGCTATAAGCTTGTGATCACCATGTTTGAAGACCTGCCGAAACCCAAGTGGCTCTTGTCTGTATCATCTTAAAGGTTTGAGGGTAAGAACATTTGACTTCACATAAATTTACAGAACTGTGCGTGGGTTTGCAGAATTTAGGCTTTAAAGAATAAAATAAGCATTGTATATTCTGGTTTAATGTGCATTTCTAAATTCATCATATTAACTAGATTTTGTTTGCAACATTTGCTTGAAGTATTCCATGCAAAACAAGGCTTTGATTGAATAATGGTAAACAGACCCATTCTAGACGTAAGGAGGAAATTTTAAATATAAACATGTTTTACAGAAGTTTTCTTTGCATAAACTGTAGTATATTGCAGTAGATGTTTAATAGTAGATTACTAGCATTAACCAATTTTGCAAAGAACATTCTAAATCACTGTTGTAAAAAAATATTGTCCCCCTCTCCCACTAGATTTTACTACGGATGAGGACCTAAACTCTGCGGAGTCGTCACGCCTGGGTCTTACATTATAGCTGAAAACTAGCCTCTAGCTGCCCCACTCCATCTCACATCCCATGATTGAACCAATAGGAAGACATGATCTTCATCCATTGGTAAGTCCTGCCATAGTGTGGAACTATGGCAGGGGAGCCCTAAGGCGGCTTTACCAAGCCAAATTTGCAGGGCTCAATTTCAGCAATAAGCTAAGATGAAAAGGTGAGGACCCCACAGTTTAGGTCCTCACTCTGGGTACTAATAACCAATACAAAGTAAAATAAACTCATGCAGTTAAAATTTCTAGGTGACATAATCTTGAAATAATACATGAAGGTACTCTCTCTAGTATTATAAACATGGCCTTTGTAAGAAAATAGTGATTTCTGGATGTACATTTCTCTCATTTTATCAGACAAATATTTGAACAAGGGATTTAAACATAAATCTATATATAAAAATGTAATCTCATGTAGAGATAAAAAACCCGAACCTGGATCTGAAATGGTCAATTGCTGCTGAACACATTTTGAACATCAAGCAAGAATGTTAGTGGTTTAACTTTTTGCAGGTTTTTTGTTCCACAAAACTTCGATGTAACATAACTCAGCGGGTGTGTGCAAAGCTAATTATTTTGGGTGTAAAGGAATAGTATCAGGAGTGTAACTGCAACATGATCTGTGGCTAACAGAGCTCTGTGCTATAACACAGCTCTCTGGTTTTAGCTTTTAGGGGCAGGACAGCAACAGGTTTCTTGTTTTATTCTGCTGTGCACTTGAGAGCACTCAGAAGTGTAAGCGTGAACATGCCTACCAGCAATACTAAGAGGTGATTATGGGAAATGACTTCTTGTATTACTAGTTTCCACAGGTTAATATAAAAATTATACAACAGCCACACAAAAGTAGAGGGGAGGTACAGTTGGTCGCATCTGTGAATGTGCTCTTTCTATTGGGACAATGTTATCTGGTGATTTAAGCTCCCTTTAGTTGTGTATTTAGGTCTTACATTTTATGATTTTAATTAGATTCAGATCTGATACACATTGTGGCACTTTGTCAACATCAAGTTCTGTCTGGACTCACCTGTGTTTTGAATGCTAAAATTCTGTAATGTATAGTATTTTAGATATATATTTAATTGAGATGTGAAAAATCAAAGTTATGCTAAAAAAAATACGATAAAGGCTAGTGCACACCAGGTAAGGAAAAACTTCAAAGAGCAGGCGTTAGTTTGCAGTCTTTATTCAAAACAATGTTGCTGTAGCCTTGAATAAATGGCTACTGCAAACAAACAATGTGCTCTTTGAAACTTTGACCTTACTGGTGTGCAACTTTATTGTATTCTTGATTCCTGAAGCGGTTGGAAGGTTTTACACATGGGTCAACCTAGGGGCTGGTTGAGCTACTTTGGGGTATTTTTTTACAGTATTTACCTTAAATGCATTTAGGCCTCTATATTACCAAAGAGAATGGGGCAGGTACCCATGTATATCAGAGTTTGGCTTTCTCACCAAATAAAAATATTAATACACAATAATAAGTAAATACTGAATTATTTTGCCCATACTGAATCTCCAATATTGTATTTTTGAAAATATAGCATAATGTTCCCAGTTTTGTTGGTTAGACAAGTCCTTTTCCTTTGTTTTTTTTTTGTTTTTTCTTATATATTTTAATTAGCAACATTAGTGGCACACTTCTGGGTTTGCAAAAAGAACAGTCTAAAACATGTATCTGCATTGATTAATAAGTAGTAATCTTGTCAAAATCATGTCCGTTTACATAATTCTGTTACATAATTACAGACTATGCAAAGAAATATTTTCAGATGTAACTTTTTATTTGAATTTTTATTCTGGTATTTTCCTGGAATCACTATATATAAACCCAAACATTTCTTTCATGTAAAAAGGGTTATTTTCTTTTTTAAGTTCTGGCAAAAATTGCCCAAAATGATAGCTTACAATTTTATAGCAGATTTATGATAAATTACTTAGGGGCCAATACTATATTGGCCATATTTGTGGTTTATTACCCATGCTACCCAATGTACTTTTGGGTGTCGAGTGGGTTTTGAACTAATACCCCGCGCTGCCCATGCCATTTCCAAAAATGTTGGAAATAGCATGGCGTAGCCTTTGTAGTAAGGCTTAGTTAGATTAGCACAAGTATTTTGTCTAATCTTATTGTCTTTACTACTGTGGGGTTGAAGTAGTACTAAAACTGCTACGTTTTACAGGTCTAGGACCCTGTAATCTAGTAAGTCTCGCAATTGTGAGATCCCGGTCAGGTAAGACATAACTTTAGTACTTTGGTACTACATCAGCCTGTTAGTTTGTGATTATCCAATAAACTTTAGCTTTGAAACGGGCAGGTAAAACCAGTTAAAATGATATGTATCTGTGTGTTATCCAACAGATTTCAATAATATTGATTGGTGAGAACAACCTCAATACTTAATTTCTGAATGACTTTCCAGTGGATTTCGATATCATGTTGGACTGGTGAGAGCAGTTAATCTAATATTTATATGTGTGCCAAACACATCTCTGTGTTATTGGAAACAAACTTAGAGCAAAATAAAGTTTTATAATTAATTGATTTTTTTTCTATGAGAGTGTTAGGGGCAACAACCTCAGCAAATAAAGTAAATGTAAATCAATCAGGTGTTTTTCTATTTTACCATTTTTTTAACCAAAAGAAATGTTTGAGTTTATATTGTGAAAAATTCTTAATTGAATCTCTGAATGCACCAGAAACTTCACTTTATTTTCTGTTTGAGAACATGGATACCTATGGGATTTAAACCAATGTTTGCATGAATATATGTTGCAAATGTCTTTTTTAAAGAATGAATTTACTGTAAAGCTATTGAACATAGAAAATGAATGTACAATAATGATCTATACTGTATATAATGCCCAAATTATCCTCTCACATCTGCTCTCCCCTTTTCTTAACAAATGCTTGCCAATGGCAGATAATGGAGGAGAGTCGGTGACTCTGGCTGGGGGAGGACTATAGAGCAGTCAGTTACTGAATGAGAATAAATGGTGCTAATTTTGCCCAAACCAACCAGATGTTATTACCATTTGAGAGATAACATATAATTAGTTGGGGCAAAATTACACCATTTTTAACAATACGAATTTTATTCGTTATTTATAACATAGGCCTGTAAATGTCTTACCCATATTATCTTTCAATTTTAGTAGGCTATTATTTCTCTTCTGCAAGGGAAATTATAAGCTAAAAACAACTTCTGCTGAAAAAATCAATTTGGCTGAAGGTTTTAACTATCTTTAGTTATAATCTTTCAGGTTTTTATATTTGCTTTTTTAATATTGTTTTAATGGTATACGTTTACTGTTTCTTTTATTTTTTATTTTAGGCTGCTACCCAAATTTCCAAAGGATAAGCCATACTTTAATGAAGATGAAATGCAGTGTGTTGCTCATTGTGGTTGTTTAGACCATGAGGATCAATACTCAAACTCGGGGAGAAAGTGGAATCCTGCAACACCTGTGAAAGCTGGTATAAATCCTAAATTCATGTCGACCCCAGAAAAAATCTGTCTTTATATTGCCATCCCACTTACACATCCCTAAATTGTTATAGTTACCCCACCTCCCAGGGACCCAAATCCCATAATACTCCCAGCTGTAAGAAAGCCAACATCTAAGCGAGTGCTGGCTCTCTTCCGAATGAAAACATTCAGTCACGGCTGTGAAAGTGAAGTCATTGCCAATGAATGACTCTGCATTTGTCTCTCCGTTCTCTCTCTCTTCTGAAAAACTCTTTGATCTTACAAAGGAGGCAGACAGAAAAAATGCATATTACTACTATTACTAATACTACAGTATGGTTTTCTAGGGTAGGATTCTCAGTTTTAGGTCAAGTAAGTACCTCAATGGAGGTTTTACTATATGATAGCCCTTGGACCTACTTTCTAACCTCTAACTTAACTTCTATAATTCACCCAGGAATGCCCTTATTTGCTCTGCTGCCCTGATCCAAATTTTGTACAAATAATTTGAACAAGTGTCCCCAAGAACCACCTAAAAGTACCCCTATAAAATGCCCTGTCACATTAAAGTCAAAAAGTAAAAAAGAATGTATGGTTATTCACAATCCAAAGTACATTACAAGCAGATGTTTGTAGACAGCTGTAGGAGACCTCACGGTCAACTAACCCGAAAAGGGCATTGGCATCTTATGGACACAGATTGTCAAACACGGAGGGGTCCAGTATATAGGTGAGATGCAGAGTCTGCAACTTCTCCACTAAACTGGCTCAGCTAATCCCTAACCTCAGTCATCCTGCCTGGTATCTTCTTGCAGCAATGCCTGATCATCCTGGATAGGAACAAGTCATGGGCTGAGTGCCCCCACTCCGACCAACACGTGTTTCGCCCCTGTCTGCTTGTGCTCTGGGGCTTTTCAGGGTCTCCTCACCCAGATCTACCCAAACCTTATGCATCTGAGGCAGAAGGAAAAAATGTAAAATAACCAGTCATACACTGTTAAAGCTTTGGTGATTTTTTTTTTAGCTTTTAGTGCATATAAATGGAATCTACCAAAACTTAAGCAAATGACATGTCATACCAGTCTGTAACAAGCCTAAAATCCCATTTCTCCTTCTTATCATGTTACAGCACGTGCATTAAAACAATGTTATATAGATATGATCTTTAAGTGAGTTTTATTTATTTTACTAAGAAATGTGATAAATGCAAGCAGATTTAAAACCATGTTGACATTGGTAATTCTATCTTTTAGCATTGCACCATTAAAGGAATTCAGTGCTTCTATGACAAAAATGGTACTTGACTTTTGATGGCTCAAAAATTGTATTTGGTCCATTTATGTAATTTATGTTTGTGAGATATTCATGCTCATCATCCACCTGTACTTAAGAGCCTCATATTTGTACCCGGCAATGAAATGACAAAGGAAGTGTCAGACAGATTTAACTATAGTATTTAGTAAAATCAACTGTGCTTGAGGTGTAGTTTCTTCATTATGACAATGGTATCAAGGAATCAACAGGAAGAATCAACAGTGAATGCAGATTGTTGATTGCATTCACTGTTGCCAGATTTTTGGCGCACCTGAGTGGGATGGGGCGTTGCAGTGACAGCATGGCAACATCTCAAGGACCGAAGGGGCAGACACTGGTGGATCGCAGCACAAGGTGGGGTTAGGGTGTAACGTGTTGGGAAGTGGGCGTTCTGGGGGTGGGGCTGCCAGTGCCCACTGTTGGTTGGTATTTTAGCCCTGACTGTAAAACTCAGGATTTTCTCCCTTCACATCTGTCCAAATAGGGATGTATGGCAACCCTGGTTTCATTATATCACATCATGCTGACACCATAATTAAACCCCTTGAGGGTATTTATTAAAAAATATTCTTGTTTATGGATTAAGAAAATCAGTTGGATGACTAGTGAAATGTAATTAATTAATTTGACAAATACCACAGTTATATAATTAATACAGATGTTCCATTTTGGAAAATTTGAATGGAAACCTTCTCAAGGAGATTGTGAGATCTTTGGAGAACTTATTGATTGTTTTGTAATGTAATAGTGCTGTATTTTCATGTTTATTAAATATAATTAATTAAATTGTATAGGTCCGTGGCCTAATTTCTTTCTGTGTGTACCCATAAAAGTCACATCATTCACGTTTGCTTATTTATTTTAGCTTGCTACTGTGTGTACCAGGAACAAGTATGAAGTTGGAGAATTCATACAAGTAGAAGATGAGATATGGCTGCTTAACTGTTACCTGTGGTCTAAATGGAACAATAGTAAATCTTGCTATACAACTACTGCATCTACTAAAGGTATAATTAACAGTATTAAAGAGCATTAACTGGTCATTCTGCATTTAGGGGAATGCACACCATCCAATAAGCCACAGATACAGTAGCCACACCACCTGAACAGTCAGACGAGATCAGAGACACAGAGATTTATATATAAGAAAATGACCTTTAAAACATTTTCAGGGTTATTCTATAAAAGTACTTATCGTTTAAATGGTGCTAATTTTGCCCCTACCAATCAGATGCTAGCTTTCAAATGTTAAATAAGATCTGATTGGTTGGGGCAAAATTAGCACCATTTTAAATGATAAGAACTTATATTGAATAACCCTGTTTGTTTTTAAATCATTTGATTAAATATGAATGTAGTTTTGTGGCTACTTTAACTTTTTACAAGTATATATATATATACTGTAATGTAACTATAATGGGCGCTAGAAACCCAGAGTGTCCCCTTAGTGTCCCAAGACCAAAAAAAAACCCTACAGGTTTCAGGGCGGCCTCTATGGCCTATTGGAAATTGATGAAGGGGAGGGACTAATATTATGTCACTTCCTGTAGTAGGATTTATATTCTGTGTTGTGAACATAGTATGGACATTGTCTGTCATCATTTACTGCCTGAAGAAGGGGAGTTTGTTTTCCCCGAAACGTCGCTGATTGTACGTTTTGATGCAGATGTTTGAATAAACCACGAAACAGCTAAATCCTGAGTGCTGTGTCGTTCTAGAAACTGTCTATTAGGAATAAAAATAATCCAGCTATATTCCCTACACCTGCACCAGGTAACTAGGGATGGCATAGCCTAACTGTTCGGAGTTCGACGGACCCGGACTTCTCGAACTATCTTGGACGCGGACTTTCGATATTTTTCGATGATTTATCGAATGTTCGATTGTTCGAACGTTCGAATCCGCGAGTAAAATGTACTGGTATCTAGGCGCGAACATCGAATCTGCGAGTAAAGTCTCCATTAAAGCCTATAGGCGAGCATCGAACTGCGAGTAAAATGTCCATGTTACCTCGAACGTTCGAACGCGAAAGCTCGAAAGTAGCTGTGGTGTAGTAAAATTGATTTACGAAAGTCCTGGATATTGGAACATGCTCCCCAGACCATTTCCCAGGTCCCACAGCCATTTACATTAAGTTACCATTAATATTTTAGTTGTATTTGACTCAAACTTTTCGAACTATTTGTCTCCCATAGACTTTAATGGGTCCGTTTTCGAACTTTCGAACCTTCGAACTTTTACAATAGTTCAAAGTTCGAAAACGGACCGAACTTTCAATAGTTCGACCATCTCTACAGGTAACAAACGACAAGGTGGTGTGCTGTTTGTTTTCTCTATAACACCACACCACACACATATATATATATAATGAACAGGCTTTATTTAGGGCTTTACGCTTTATTTAGGTCAATATTTGGCATACCTTAACCTAATTTTTAATAATATTATGTCCAATAGATAGAGCACATTCAGAAATGCACAAAAAGCTGTGTCTCACTTCTCCCTTTGCTATGGCTGCTAGGTGATTTATAAAATTAACCTGTGGGTACTAAGGGTCAGCTCCCACAATTCCCCTTAGCTGGGTAATACTTGTGGCTTTTGGTTTCTAAAACATATATTTGCCTGGTGAGCCACTACTGCATATGCAAATAATACAACAACATCTACACATCTAGAAGCTTATCTTTTGCATGTAGAGATGGGATCATTGTCTAACTCAAACTAGGGATGGCATAGAACTCGAACTCGAACCCGATTTCAAGCCAAACTTTCGAGTTCCGGACGGACCCGGACTTCTCGAACTATCTCGGACGCAGACTTTCGATATTTCCCGGACTTTCGATGATTTATCGAATGTTCGAAACGTTCGAAAATCATCGAATTTAAAAAAAAAAGTGCCCACATGTCCAAAATCACCAATGGCAGCTATTGAGCATTGCCAGCCCCCTGGGTATAAAAGGCAATGCGACCAGTGCCATTTAGTCAGTGTGTTGGAGTTTATTTAGTGGAGACCTGACAGTGTAGGAGTTGGAGAGAGTTTTCTGAGCTTTCTGTGTGTGATTTCAGCGGGTGGTTTAGCTCTTGTAGTTAACCACCCCTGTATGCAGCATCTTGAGACCCACAGTCTCTATCTCCTTCCTAGCTTTCCCTTGCACAAAGCATACACTGAGGGAAGAAGCCAAAGGGGTATGGGGTCTGTCCGGAGGGGCCAAGCCTGCCTGGCTCCACAATAATGTTGTCAAACTGAAGTGAATCTACTGCTATTCAATGGTGCTGTTCCTACAAACCCTATCACCTTCCCCGCTTTCCCTTGCATGATGCATACTCTGAGGGAGAGAAGCGAATGGGGTATGGGGTCTGTCTGGAGGGGACAAGCCTGCCTGGCTCCGCAATAATGTTGTCCAATTGCAGTGGGTCTACTGCTACTCAATGGTGCTGTTCCTACAAACCCTATCTCCTTCCCATCTTTCCCTTGCACAAAGCATACTCTGAGGGAGAGAAGCCAAAGGGGTATGGGGTCTGTCCGGAGGGGCCAAGCCTGCCTGGCTCCAAAATAATGTTGTCAAACTGAAGTGAATCTACTGCTACTCAATGGTGCTGTTCCTACAAACCCTATCTCCTTCCCAGCTTTCCCTTGCACAAAGCATACACTGAGGGAGAGAAGCCAATGGGGTATGGGGTCTGTCCGGAGGGGCCAAGCCTGCCTGGCTCCACAAATTAAAAGAGAGTAGTTCCAAGGAAATTTGCTGGGATTACCTAAACATATAAAAGGTTGAATTAGGTATCCTGTGTGAATCCCATATGCATGCAACCTATTTGCTTCTAAATAATTGTTAATTAGTATGCATTATGAAGATTAAATTAGTATTTTAAAAGAGCCAACTCTAATCACAAGAGTCTTCTAATGATTTTAAATTGCAGGGCTGTGTTTCCTTGAAAAATTAAAGCTTACATATTATTATTATTATTATTATTGATTTATATATGCGCCGACATCTTTCCTGGTGCTTTACAATTACCAGGCAGGGCTTTTTAAGTATAGGGGATACCACAGTTGTTTTAAATGAGGAGGGGAAGTACCAGTGGATAGGGAAAAGTTAAAGAAAGAGGTTTAGAGCTGGTATGAAGGAAGAGGAGAGGTGGGGAATGAGATAAGAGGGGATGGGGGCAGGTGGGAAACGTGTCTGGATAGGAAAGATAAGAGTCCCTGTTCGGTTGTGGTGGTGAAGTTGTTAGGGGGTAAGTAGAGGGGTAGCCAATGAAAGGAGGGGTGAGCAATGAAGGGAAGCAAGACAGTGCAATGGAAGGGGGTATAAATGGAGGGGGTGAACAATGAAGGAGGTTAGGCAGTGCATTAGTAGTGGTTGGAAGCTGTAGGGAGGAGCTAGGGTGAGCAGGAAAACATTGGAAAACATTTCTGGTGTTTTAAACTTTTCGTGAAATATGAGATGAAATATTATATCAGCTGTAAACAGAGAGTAGGCAAAGGAGGAGGTGGACAGAGCAGGGAGTAAAAACTTTGAAGAGCTGTTTAGGGTTATGGGATTGTGTGGATATGAGTGAAGAGAAGTAGTTTTTTTTGGACAAAGCACTAGAAAGTCTTTATTTTTGTTCAGCTATACGCGGAGTTCCTTCATCTTTTTAAACTGATCTGTAAGCAATAGAGTCTAGGGCATTGGAAACTGTGTTGTAATGGACGACTGCATAGGAATGAGGACATTGTTAGGACTGGAAGTGTGTGTTGTTGGCTCTCGTTAAATAGAGCACCTACAAACTTGTCTGGCTAACACATCCAACTGCGGTGTGCTGGAGTGCATCTGGAAAGTGTTGCTCTGCTAAATAGCCCTAAACAAATTCTGCTTGTTTCAGTCATGCTAACCAATTTATCTAAAGACAGCATGATTTTAATGGTGGCCACAGGCGCAGCAATTCAACGTCAGATCCGGGTATTTGTTGATTATCACTCCATGTATGATGCCCACCAATGATAGACATCCAGCTGTACAAATTCTGAGCATTATAGACAGAGGACCCGGCTCACATTAACAGAAACAGATATTAATTAAAAGAAATCATATCAGCCTGATTTCTTTATCAGGATGGGCAAAATTTGGACTGATTGACATTATCGGCCGCAATGGCTGATAAAATCAATAGCTCAATGCCACCTTTAGACATAATTAGCAGCAGCTGCATGGGTTTTTGGGTAGAGTCACCAATACAACCAATTTATATTCAGGTTTGCTGCACTTTTGCATATGAATTTTAACACCAGCCAAATAACTGTAAGGCCAAAAATCCTATGAAAGAGAGATCCAATTGCAAAATTAACTATGTAATGACTCTAAATGATTCTTCATCCTTCATTCTAGGGAGCCTTCTATACTCCTAAATGAGGCAGCTATTTCAACTTCTATGTCAAATTATTTGGTTTCCCAATGAACCAGACTAAAGGTTGACAGGAGAAATTTTAACAATGATTGCGGGAACTGTTTAATAGATTAAAGAGCAGTTCATACATTATTCTTGGAGTAGATCCACATTCTAAAACATGTCTACAAAGCATGACATTGTGTGATGGATATTCAGAATATATTCATCTGTAGAGCTGTAGCTTAAGTATACCTGCAACACTGATGTGCAAAAATAGCAAACTGGTACAGCTGATTACTGGTATCTACTGTATTTGTAACCTCAAATATACAAAATATGGGTCGGAACTTCTTTCCTCATGTTGCATGGTTCAAGCACTTATTAATGTACATTTATTTTTTCTCTCATGTATGGCTTTTTGTAGTATAAGTGTTGTTACAGCGCTGCATCCCCAAGTAGCGCATATAAATAAACATACACACATACATCAAATGTGCAAGTTTGCAATGAGATTAGGACCACCATTGCTTTGTTTTGACTGAGCATATGGAATGAAAAAACAGACAGGATTCGTTAAAATGTTAAAATCAAGAAAGGATGATGGGCTGTTAAAGATGTTATTTTTATCTTACAAACTTGACCTCATAAATGACAGTGTTCTTAGTAATGGATATTATACGTTAAGAGTTTGGAGTGTTTCTGTTTAATGTTGAAAGCATATTGCAGGGAGAAGAATGTCTTATAGAGAAGATAGGCCAGCCATAAAATTGTATATTGCGCATCATTATAATTCGGACAGTAGATTTCCACATACACAATATTATAGCTCATTTTTCAAACTGTGTCCTTTTGGCAATTGCTTGTTTAGTTTAGAGTATGTTTTTAAATGCACTGCTAAAAGCATTTGATATTTTCTTATCCGCCGCTGTAAAATCGCAGATTATGTTTTATAACTTGCTGAATTCTGGTAAAAAAAAAGAAATCTCACCAGATATAAAATGTTAAATGAATCTGAAGGATCCATGTACAGCGTTAGACAGCTTGCATAAGTGGTTACGGCAATGATGGGGTTGAATACTTTCATAATCAGGACCTGTTGAAAGACTTTTCCCTTATGCTACATTACTTATGACAAAAAGGAGAAGGTGCTTCAGTGATGGTTATTGTGAGCAGCAGTTTGATGAAGCTAATTATGACTTCAGCTGAATATATTTAATAAGACATATTCGGTAAATGCTGTTTCATCATATTAAGGCTTGTGTAACCTTTAGCTTTCAATCATATTAAAGCTTATGTTTAAAGGTTCAAATGGCTTTGCATTCATTATACAAATACATACCTAAGTTACAAATCTATATTATATGATTGCATTTTGAATTTAAAGTAGTTATGTCGATTATATGTAGTTTTTTTGGTGGTTTTTAATGTTCTCTTTTTCAGTGATTTTGCCTGATTTAACTTCTTTGGTTTTTGCTTGCAATTTGTCTTAACTGAATTATTTAGAAAAGATTTTTACCAAAAAATTAGAGAGTGCTGATGTTAAAAAAGGAATAAAGAAAAAAGGTGAAGAATGAAAAAGTTGAGGCTAATGATTGCCATCAGGTGATCAATTGTGGATCAGGCGGACTATGGGGCTTATTTGTATGTATGTATAGTTTATTTATAAAGCACCACTTGGGGCACAGTGCTGTACAGTAACAAAATACAATAAAGTCATACAAGGGGAACAATAGTTCAGTACATAAATATTTCAATATTATAATAGAAGTGCTAAAGATTTGCCACAAGAGAAAAGGAGGTCCCTGCCCTGATTGAGCTTACAATCTAGTTAGGGGGGAAGATACAGATACAATGGAATGGGTGTAAGTGCTGGAGTGAAACGTAGACAGTGCAAATAAAACATCATATACTGTGCTGGTTACTAGATAGGTAGGATGTAAGGCTAGATTACACCTGTAATTGAGGTTTCTTGACAAAGAGAGAGGGGATATAGAATTCCAGAGAATGGGGCAGCACAAGAGAGAGAGGTTTAAGGGGAGAGGAAGCATACAAAGTGGGGGGTCTGTACAGGAGCTGGTTGTGTGATAATTGAAGGGTCGGGGAGGAACATATGGGGACACTAGAGAGAGAAATATAAGGAGGTGCAGAAGAGCGAAGGGGTTTAAATGTTAGGAGAAGGACTTTGTATACAATGTGCTGTTTAACAGGGAGCTAGATGTTGTCTGGTACAGAGAAGATTTGGGATCTGTTTATTAGAGAGCGAAATAATACGTGTAGCAGAGTGAATATAGTCTAAAGGGGAGAGAGGTGGGAAGCAGGAAGAAGAATAGTATTAGGTTGCAATAGTCCAGGCACGATAGGATGAAGCATGCATAAGCATAGTGGTGGTTGGGAGAAAAATATACCTGTGGATTTGGCTATATTGCAAAGTAAAAAAAGTCAGGTTTTTGCAACATAGTGAATGTGGTAGAAAAGGAGAGAGAGGAGTCAATAATTTACCCCTAGACAGCGATGCGGATGGATAGGAAAATGGGATATTGTCAATAAAGGTAGAGAAAATAGGACAGGACTAGGTTGAGTTTTAGAAATATTTAATTTGATGTAGCACTGAGACATCCAGGAGAGTGGAAGGAGGCATTCAGAGACCCGTGATTGGATGTCAGGAGTAGCAGGTGTGGACTGTTAGATATGTTAAAGCAGGATGCCACTTCATTCCGAATGCCCAAAGAGTGAAGTGTCTGCATTAGGAGGGAATGATAAACTGTGTTGAAAGCAGAGGAGAGGTCAAGGAGGATAAGAATTGAAGTGAGTATTGGCCTTTGCAACCTGCAATCATTCACAACCTTACACAGGGCCGTTTCGGGTGGAATGCGCAGGACGGAATCCAATGCAAAGGATGCAATAGGTATATGAACATGAAGTTAGTTTTTGATAGGGCGAAGACTAATTGTTCTAGCAGTTTATAGGCTATCGGTAAGAGAGAGACGGGCAGTAGTTAGCTAAACAAGAGAGGTCCAGCAAGGGCTTTTTAAGGTTTAACATGGGCTGGTTAAAGATGTAAGGGAGCATTGAAAATATGGGTGAGTACAGGGGTAAGCACATGATTACAGTGCTTCAGTAATACAGAGGGCATGGGATCAAGATGACAGATTGTGAGCAGACAGGACAGAGCAAGCAAGAGATTTCTGTAGGGTCACAGGAGCAAACATTCAAGAATAGCTGAGGGAGGAGAGGGCAACATGATCTGAGAGTCATCCCTAGGACCAGAGATCTGCATGCGGATGATTACTGTTGGAATTAATCGCAAAGTCCTGGGGAGAGTGCAGAAAAGGAGAGGGTCATTAGGACAGGGGCGCAGAAGGGAGTTAAAGATGCAGAACAGGTGATATGGATTAGATTTGTGTATTCTATGATTCCAGTAATAGTTCTGTTTGCCAGCAGAGCCAGGACCCTGCAGCATGAACTTGTAATGGAGAAAGTCGCAGCCTTGGGACTTCTCCACACACCTTCAGAAGCCCACATGAACCTGCGTATAAATGGAAATGGAGTTGAGCCACTGACAAGGATTAGAGGTTCCTCTTTTGAGGGAATGCAAGTGGGAAAAAAAGTCTATTATGTTAGGATAGAATTATAGGAATTAGCAAGTGCCGGGAGATCTATGGGTCTAGTATACGACAGACAAACAAGAGGGAGGAACAGAGAAAGAAAAGGGGGTTGAGCATGAAAAGTGATAAGATAGTTTCAGAAATCAAGTCAAGTTTTAAAGTCAGAGAGGAATGCGTCCGGAGATTGTAGATGGCGGTCTGTACACCACAGCTACTCGTAGCGACAAGGGGTGCGAGAGCTGATGAATGAGCCTCAAAAGATGTGAAGGAAAGGTTAGGTGGGAGGTAATTTTAGTAAATCGCAGAGAGGTAGTAAAAGACCACAACCCCACCATGACGGAGAGAGGCGAATGAAGAAGCCGAGTCTGCAAGGAACAAGTGAGCTGTTGGAAAGGCGGTTTAGAGCAGTTAAGAGAGCAGAGAATCAGATGAGGGTGATGTTAACTAGTGAGAAACAAAGCAAGCAGAGAAGCAGACAAGATGGTGGATCAGAGAATGATAGAAGGTTGGGGGAATTGAAACGACGTGCGAAGAATGACAAGGCAGGATGATGGATAGACTGAGAAGAGGATGGGAACAGAGCAGACGAAGGCAGACGAGAAGAGGAGAGACAGATGAAGGAGTATGTGGGAGGAATGATGAAAAGAATGGGGATGAGGAATGGTGAGGAAGGGGAGAGGATGATGGATGGATGAAGTGAATGAGAATGATGGGTAAGAATAGGCAGAGATGAGAGTAGAAGGTGAGAGATGAATGAAACAGAAGGTAGCAGGAGGATTTGTAAATGTTATTTCTCTGTATTTGAACAAGAGGGCAGAGCAGTGTTAGCAAGGAACTGATGATAGCATAGGAAGCAGTAAGAGGGGTAGAGAGAAGAGATGGAAAGATATAAACAGAGTTGGGAGATTGGTAAGGAGAGGTGGAATACAAATACAATTTATAGAACATGGTGCAGAAAACATTGAGAACAGCCACAGTATATACATAATGTTTATAATCAGATTAGGCAGATATAAAGATATGAAATTGGATCCTCAGCTTCTTCTGTAATTTCTTTGTGTTGATTCCTTGTTAAACTCAATATACTTAGGATATCTTAACTTGGATGATCTGGACTTTGAATGATTATGTCTTGCACAGCAACACAAGCAGTGCAGCTCTTACCCCAGCACAGCTTCTCCTTAAGATTGGCTGAACTTATAGGGATAAAACCAGGCACAGGGCAAGGCAATTAAAGGAATAGTTCATACCAAAGTGAACTATTCCTTTAAAGGGCATGTCCACCTCCCGATAAAACATTTTATGTTATAGTGCTTGTTCCCCCAGCCCCATACGCATTACTCTTACTTGCAGAAACTCCCTCGATAGTTACCTTCCCTATCCTTCACTGCACGTCCCAGCCCTCTGCTTGCATAAAACTGCAAGCAGGGGGCCGGACGGCAGCCGCTTCTGTAATTGGCTGAGAGGCTGCTTAGAACGGTGGAGGATAGAGATAAGGAAGTAACTATCGGGGGAGTTTCTGCAAATAAGAGTAATGCATTTGGGGCTGGGGGAACAAGCACTATAACATAAAAATGGTTAAATGCTAGGGGGAGGGAGACCAAATCGGGAAGGAGGGGGGGGGGGCTGCAGTGCATGTGCCAAAATTCTCCGGAGGAGAGACAGGAGGACTATATATGGACTCTGCTATCCTCCTGGTGGCCAGTTTTTCAGTTTTGGGGGGACATTACAGGAGAACCATTGGAGCTGGGATTAAGGTAAGGATTTTTATGCACTACACAGTGGGGCAGTAGTGGGGGAAAATTATAGTTTTGGGGGTGGACATGCACTGATTGAAGACTGGGAGGATAAGGAGCTATGCCTTGCCTCCCGTCTTCAATCAAGTGGAGCCTGTTACACGATCCTCCGCATCAAAACTGTCAGGTCCCAACCACTTCCTACCCTGTTTTGAATATCTCACATCAAGCCTTCACTGCACAGCCTGTTTTCGTCTGTCTCAATCTACCATATCTTATCTTAATTATGTAATGCTTAGGGTGCAAGTGGAGACCCTGTTAGTATTTGAGAAAAGCTAAAGCTACAGCGGCATTAGTGGTCCAACCAGTTGTTAAACAATGCCTATTCTGCCCAGTCCTTGCTGCCCCTGCAAACTCCCAGTTCCAGTGAGTACAGTCAACAGCTTTGTGTATGCTCAACTGAGCTGTTGATGCTCTCAGTGGAGAAATCTCCAGTTGACCTGTAGTTGTTGGCCATGACATCCATCACGTCCATGACGTCAGAAGAGCTGGGTAATATGTACAGGGTTGGAAAGGATCAGGCAGGATAACTCAGTGTAACTGCATTCAGGGTTTGTGGGTCTCTACATGAAATAAACCATTTTAGATTTTGGTTCAGTTCTGCCCAAATATTTGTTAGTCCCTAGATTATAATTGTGATTGTCATGTCCACCTAAATAAAACAGTAGGTAAAAATGTTTCGTTTTTTTCTTATTAATGTTTCAAATCCACTCTGACATTAAAATATTGTAAGACAGGTAAATTGTTTGTGATGAAGTTGATGTTATTTTACGGTTTTAATATAACCTTGATAATCAGTTTGATTATTTACTTTAATGCAGGTAAATTAACATTTCAGAGATGGAATTTTATTTATTCCTATATTATAGACTAGCTCCAGAACTAGTTTGATGTTTTTTTTTTCTCATCCTGTGCCTGTGTGTTTGCTATCCTCATCAAGGTATGAGGCATGCTCAGTAGAGCCTTTCCCCCTCTCCCTCCCTCCAATTCCCTTGTGGCTGGCAGTTATGTATCTATTAAAAGCTGGTGTACCATGCAGGGGATACCCTCCCACCCCCAACCGCTATATCATAACTTTACAATATTGCTTCCCTTCTTACTTACACCTCCTCGTTCCAGCACCGTTTTCATTAATGGCAGCCATGTCTGTGATTGGCTGCTCTCAGCCAATCACAGCCACGGCTGCCGGCCTGGCCCCCTGCTTACAGTTCCGGCGGGCAGGGGGGAGCGGACCAGAAGAGGCAGGATCGAGGAGGTGTAAGTAAAAAAGGGGGAGCGATATTAAAGTTATGAATATAGTGGTTGGGGGTAGGAGGGTATCCCTGCATTGTGTAAAAAGTTTTTTAAAGGGTGGGACATGCCTTTAAACATTCCTTTAATTGAAAAGCACAATGTGGTGAGATGCTGTATTATTCCACATAACATGGCGTTAAACAATAATCTTTTCCTCTCTAAGGTATACAAAGGATATGTTGATGATCCCACAGAAACAAGATAATGCTTGGATAGAAAACAAGCAATAAGCTTGCACTTTGAGAATCCAGATGATCTACAGCTATGTGCTTTAAAGCAAGTAAGACTAAAAAATGTTTTTTTATTCAATTTTATTGAATACTTCTTCTTAATAACAGTAGTAATAATAGGTTTGTACAGGTGGTATCAATACATAAGTGGATATAATGAGATACTGTAAAAAGTAATGCAATGCCATAGCGCTATTAAGTCCACAAGACTAGAAAAAGTACATGAATAACATCAAAATAGAAAACCTGTCAATCAAAAAAACAATAATACAAGCAAGATAAAACACCAGTAGATGTGCAAATGGGGTTGGGGGCAGGTGTTAAGCCTAGGGTTAAAATTTTGTTTGGAAGTAAACATTAACATTTTATTGTGTAACTGAATAAAAGCTGTGACCCCTTTTCCTTAAATTCAGGTCTCCCGGGTCTTTAAAGTGAGAAAGGAAGGAATGGGTGGAAATGGGAACCTGGTATCTATAAGATATGAACAAGAAGAAGGCAAAAAAAACGTTGCTAACAAACTTGACTGTATCTTATCCCTGTGAAAGCACCTCACTTGTTATTATTACCATAGTATGTGAATTTAAGACCAAAAAAGAAAGAGATGCCACCCTTGGGCTATCTCCACCACACACCAGCCAACTTCCAGTGAACCTCGCCAACTGTAAATCCTGATATCATAGGACTGTCTGTTCTCCCACTCCCCACCGCGGTCCCTACACCTACCAAAATTAAAGTCCAGCAGATGTCATTGATACACTACATCTTAGATGAAACACACTTGTTTGTCTACCTCTAAATCCCTGTGACTGATGATCTTCCCTTATTCCTGACAACAAATTTGCTAATAGCCTTTTATGTTGATCCTTTGTACTGTTTTGTATGACTTGTAGTCTGCCCAACGCAGTCACATTATAATATTCACCATATTACCTCAACTGCAGGGAATGCCGCCCACAGCCTCAAGGTCACATTTTATGTCCTTTGGAGGGTCCTGCTAGGCATCAAACAAAGGTTGTTGCCATCCAAACGAATAACCAAATTTTTAGGTGGGCCGTGAAGGAAAATCCTTCCACAAACTGGGTTAGAGAAGACATGCCATATCATGTCCCTACACCCCAACTAATGGATAGAAGTCTTGGCATTGGGATGCTAACTCCAAATTTCTCGCCACATTAAGGATCTATGTGGGCAAATGTATCTCTGAAACCCATCAGACTGTCATCTGCCTTGGAAGGCCCAAGATGATAAACCATTTTTCATGACATCAAGAGATATTTTTACATGTCTGACTGTTCTTATCTGTTTTTTGTTCTGTACAACACAAATAGTAACCTGCTGGTTTGTATGTATTCGCCCAATTTCTTGTACTCAGTCCTACATAGTATTTGTGAATAATTGCAACTCCATGTTGGACATTGTCCACGCTGCCATATGGTGCTACCATTATAAGTTTCCGAAAAGAAAGCCTGCATGGCTAAAACTCTCTAAATTCTTGTTTCAGCCTAACAAATTGGGATAGGCTGGGATACACTTTGCATTTTCTGAGAAAAAAAAGAACATTTTCTGGAAAAAAATGCTGTCCATGGGCATGAGCTTACAGGCAAAGTTTAGCTTCTCTAACAGAGATCGTATATGGCCTGCACAATAAGAGGCAGTCATTAATGAATCACTAAATTAACCCCAACTTCTAATTTAACTACCCATTCTAAAAATGTGATGAAGCATTCAGTAGGCACATGAGATGGTGCACCCATGAGCAAAACACATTGTTTCATATTGCAGCCTGAGAGGTGAAAGCACTGGGGTGTACTACTTGTAACATACAGAAGGCTGTCTCAATGTCTTTCTTGCATTAAAGTGGGCCTTCCTGAGTAGGCCCTACCAAATGATGTATAGAAAACCTTGCATTTCCCTTTTCATTTGTTGATTTTATTATTCAGTGATCCTCCTCGAAATAGGACAAATTAAAGCCTCTTTTTTTAGGAACCAGGACTAACAGAGGTACCCTTAGGTGGGAAAAGGTGGGGTGTCAAAGCGTCTGCCATTTGCCCTGCTTGGGCTTCTTATCTAGCTAAATGGCTGCCATTATGACATTTTGAAAATTAAGTTTCTAAAAAAAAAAGTTTATTTGAAACTACAGATATCGTGAGTAGCATTGACCAGAAAAACAAAGCCCTTGGTAAAACCCTGTTCCAGCAGCATCCTCCCCCTTTCCTTCAAAGTTGGAATATTTCTGACTACCTGCCATTTCTGAAGCATCTAACAAAGCCATGGGTTCCTGCAATGGAAGTAGTGCATAAACTTGCATGCTTTCCTAAACTTGCATGGCCCTTATTGAAGACAAAGAAGACGTATGTGGTACTGAGCAAAGAAGCTGAAACCCTTCCCAGCATCTCCCTAAAAATGGGACAGTGTGAAGGCCAGCTCAAACACACGCGCTTTAACCAGAGGCCCATGTCCCCATGATCACATTGATTTCTGCTCTGAGAAAAAAACACAATAGAAGGACCATGGGAGCACTCCTTAGGTTAAATTACAATTACCTTTTGCGAAAAGGCTACTGATCTGGTCAAACCTTACCGTATATACTCGAGTATAAGCCGAGATTTTCAGGTTTAAAATAGCCTCAAAAACCCGACCTCGGCTTTACTCGGGTCATGGTAAATTTTCACAATCTGCTGTGCTTACCGGTACTTCTCTAGTAACCAGCTACGGTAACTTAATTCTCTGGGTCCTGGGCACTCTGCATGCTGAGCTGCATGTCCGTACTCGGCGGCTGTCTAACTTACTGTCCGGCGCCGAGTAGTGACATCAATACTCGGCGCCGGGCAGTAAGTTAGACAGCCGCCGAGTACGGACATGCAGCACAGCGTGCAGAGTGCCAGCAGGACCCAGAGAATTAAGTTACCGGTAGCTGGTTACATAGAGAGAAGTACGGTAAGCAGCAGCAGATTTGTAAAGATTTACCACCTCAATCCTGAACTGGGGGCTCTCTAAGGGGGAATGCTTTGGACCTTTCCTGGGGGGTTGCTGTCCATAAAAAAAGCCTCATTCCTTGGCACTAAAGGGGTTTGGAAACTACCACTCCCAGCTAATAAAGCATGCTGGGAGTTGTAGTCTCCAAAACATCTGGAGTGCCAAGGAATGAGGCTTTTTTATGGACAGCATAGTTCCCATAATTTCAACACCTCGGCTTATACTCGGGTCAATCATGGGTTCTTACTTTTTGAGGTAAAAATAGGTACCTCGGCTTTACTCGGGTCGGCTTATACTCGAGTATATACGGTATTTTCTATTATTTTATTATTTTATCTAAATAATCTATCTATCTATTATTATAAATAACTTTATTCCGGCATGCTAACATGTTTCGCCCAGTTTTGGGCCTATAAACATGTTTAGCATGGTGGAATAAAGCCATTTGTTTGTTTTGGCAAATCCTGTGAGTGCGTCTTCAATACCAAGTTATTTAATAGATGACCATAGACGGCACACGGGTTCAAGCACAGCAGGTGCTGTACCAAACATCTGCATTTATCTAATCTTTCTATCTATCTGTCGATCGATGAATCGATCGATCGATAGATAGATAGGTAGATGATAGAGAAAGACAAAAAAGCAACAGCAACTACATAGTAGTTTTTTCTTTAAAGGTATGGGTAGAGAAAGCTCTAAAATGGAACCGCCCAATATCCCAACATAAAGACAAATTAGAGCCGCACACAGTTTTTATAAAAATGAAAGCTTTTATCAATAAATGTCACATATTATCAATAGGCACGACGTTTCGAGATCAAGTCACCTCTTTATTAGCTGTGAGCTTGTAAATAGATGACTTGATCTCGAAACGTCGCTGCTTTGTTAAAATGGAGCATTTATTGAATAAAAAGCCTTAGTCTTAAAAAATGGTGTGCGGCTCTAATTTGTCTTTAATATATATATGTCTTTAATACATACATATAATAATTTGTCTTTAAATATATCTATATAAATATATTTTAATACACAAACACATTTTGTAATCTAAAGTTTCAGCTATTACTTTGCTTTTTTCTAGAATTATATTCATGATGAAGAGATTTTGTTTAGGTGGAGAAAACGTGGAACAGAAGATCCCACTTTATGCAAATCACAAGAATCCTTCAGAAGGCAGTGGATTACTACCATGCTTACTATTAATCTAGTATTTTACATTTGATTTCCCATAATTAAAAAAAAAATATCTTGTCATTGTTTTCAAAAACATTTCTTGGACCACTAATCAAAAAATCATTTAGAATATAGCTGTTCATTAGATGTTGTGAGTAGAACATATGAAATAACTAATGACTGTATGTAAGAATTTTTACCTTCTCTCCTGGCTCCTGATTGTTTTATTTAGGGAACGGGATGTAAGACACAGCTCCTTTACCTCCCATTCTTCAATATAACTAAATGGCAAAAATGTGTTAATGCGAATGAAGATACCCTTAACAAATATTGCTGTATACTAATTCTTCTTATTCCTAACAGCAAAGACACAATGTCAACAGTATACTTACTAAAAAATCACTATTTACATGGTCCAAATAAAGGAATAGCATTAGGAACCTTGTTCAACCATATTCTGATTATATTGTTGCTAGACATACATGTGATGACTGCTGACCATAATTTCAGACTATGAAGCAAGATAGCGTTTGTAAGAATTTTTATTAGTATATTTTACTTTATATTGTGTTAAAGTAGCGAGCTCTGATTGTTTCCTTTAAATTTACGACTTGTGCCTTACATAATAATATATATTGTGCAGTAGTTATTGTAAACAATGGACAACCTGTTATTATTAGTGCATGACAATAAAAGGGACCTTGTAAAGTAAGAGAACCAGATCCTGCCGATATTTCCGGGACTTTCTTTGACTGTATTAGATGCTTGATTTTTCCTGCAACCTGTGGAAACCTATAATGACCGCTATTTGCGTCTTTAAGGATATGCTGAACTGAAACCATTATAGACTATGGAGTAATTCTGATTTGGACATTTAATTCTGGTATCTTGAATATATATAATATTATTTCCTGGACCTGCCCTAACACTGCCCTGTTTAAATGAGGAGGGGAAAGTACCAGTGGATAGGGAAAAGTTAAAGAAAGAGGTTTAGAGCTGGTATGAAGGAAGAGGAGAGGTGGGGAATGAGATAAGAGGGGATGGGGGCAGGTGGTGAAACGTGTCCTGGATAGGAAAGATAAGAGTCCCTGTTCGGTTGTGGTGGTGAAGCTTGTTAGGGGGTAAGTAGAGGGAGTAGCCAATGAAAGGAGGCTAGACAGCGCAGAGGTATAGATAAAGGGGTGAGCAATGAAGGGAAGCAAGACAGTGCAATGGAAGGGGTATAAATGGAGGGGGTGAACAATGAAGGGAGGTTAGGCAGTGCATTAGTAGTGGGTGGAAGCTGTAGGGAGGAGCTAGGGTGAGCAGGAAAACATTTGGAAAACATTTCTGGTGTTTTAAAAACAAAGTTGAGACCATTCTGGATTCCAAAATTTCTGCCGGAAAACTAAGGTATCTGGTAAAATAGAAGGGTTTTGGACCCGAAGAGAACTCTTGGGAACCAGCGCAACAGATTCATGCTCCTCACCTGGTCAAAGCATTTAATTCAAAACACTGTGATAAACCTGGACCTAAAGGCACCCGAGGTTGCCCGTGGGGGGGGGGCAATGTTATAATCCTGGTCCTACCTTGGGTCGAGCGCGGGCCGAGCATCCCTCTGTGCATCCCTCGTGACGCAGGGACACAGGCGTCGGGGTTCCCGGTCTTGCATTCCTGACTCAGGGCAGGTTTCTTCTGGTGCACGCGCACCCTGGCGTGCACAGGGGGGCGCGCGTCGCACCCAGATGTCGCTCCTCTCCTTCTTAAGCTCCTCCTCAGAGCCTGTTTCTTGCTGACAGTTCAGAGTTACTTCCTCTGAACCTTAGCTCTGTGAGCTGTGCTTGATCTGTTCCTGACTTGTGCTTCCAGTGTATTATTGATCTCCATTCCCATCTGCCTGCTCCTGCTTCCAGTGTATATTGGTCTCCATCCCATTGCCTGCTCCTGCTTCAGTGTACTATTTGGTCTCCATTACCAACTGCCTGCTCCTGCTTTTGTAGTGATGATTAGTCTCCATTAACACCTGCCTGCTCCTGTTCCAGTGTATTAGTGGTCTCCATTCCCACCTGCCGCTCCTGCTTCAGTGTACTATTTGGTCTCCATCACCAGCCTGCTCCTGCTTCAGTGTACTATTTGGTCTCCATTACCACCTGCCTGCTCCTGCTTCAGTGTACTATTTGGTCTCCATTACCACCAGCCTGCTCCTGCTTTCAGTGTACTATTTGGTCTCCATTACCACCTGCTGCTCCTGCTTTCAGGGTACTATTTGGTCTCCATTCCCACCTGCCTGCTCCTGCTTTCAGTGTACTATTTGGTCTCCATTACCCACTGCCTGCTCCTGCTTTCAGTGTATTATTTGGTCTCCATTACCACCTGCCTGCTCCTGCTTTCAGTGTATGATTAGTCTCCATTAACATGCCTGCTCCTGCTCTCAGTGTATTATTGGTCTCCATTACCACCGCCGCTCCTGCTTTCAGTACCTTATTGGATTTCATTACACACGGCCTGCTTCTACTTCCAGTTACATCCTTGATTGACAATCCCCATCTCCTTCTACTTGTGTTTATTTGCCTGAGACTTTCCTGCTTCCTCTACATTGTGGGATAGGCTTCTGTGGTTGCGACCTGGTGTCTGTTTCGCCGTGTAACATCCTCACCATTAGAGGCTCTGGTGAAGACCGGCAGGTACAGACTCCGCGGCCTGAGGGAGTTCCACAGGGGCCGTCGCCTGAAGAATCATAACAGCTTTATATTGGAAAAACTGATCTCGCATTGAAGATTTTATGGAAATTGGTCTGCAATTAATGCAGCCTTTTTACAGACAGGGCCATAATCTATATTGACCTTGTTTCAGCTATTGTAGGGGTGTTAACATATCTAATTATTGTTAAATGTCCACCCCCCAAGCTGAAATTTCTCCAATGCTGAGCCCCTGGGATTTACTGACAAGTGTTGAGCCCTTTTCATTTCATTATGCTACGTAACATTCAAACTAAGCAAAACCGGTCATTATTTTTAAGAAGCTTATTGTTGAGTGTGCCATATTGCACAATATTACTTATATTATTAACATACTGAACAAAGCATTTTATTTCTATGTGGGCAAGAATATGTCTTTCTATTGGTTTCAAAATCTAAGATACGTAGCCCAGTAAGTTATTTAAATGGCAGGCAATGAATGAATCGTTAGGAAAGATATACCAACATATAAATAGTGATAGACATCCAGCTGTACACATATTCTGAGCATTATAGACAGAAGACCCGGCCTGCATTAACAGAAAAGCTATTAATTAAAAGAGAGTAGTTCCAGGAAATTGTGGATTACCTAAACATATAAAAGGTGTGAAAGGTTATCCTGTGTGAATCCCATAGCATGCAAACCTATTTGCTTCTAAATAATTGTTAATTAGTATGCATTATGAAGATAAATTAGTATTTTAAGAGCCAACTCTAATCACAAGGAGTCTTCTAATGATTATAAATTGCAGGGCTGTGTTTCCTTGAAAATATAAAAGCTTACATATTATTATTATTATTATTATTGATTTATATAGCGCCGACATCTTTCCTGGTGCTTTACAATTACCAGGCAGGGCTTTTTTAAGTATAGGGGATACCACAGTTTGTTTAAATGAGGAGGGGAAAGTACCAGTGGATAGGGAAAAGTTAAAGAAAGAGGTTTAGAGCTGGTATGAAGGAAGAGGAGAGGTGGGGAATGAGATAAGAGGGGATGGGGGCAGGTGGTGAAACGTGTCCTGATAGGAAAGATAAGAGTCCGTTCGGTTGTGGTGGTGAAGCTTGTTAGGGGGTAAGTAGAGGGAGTAGCCAATGAAAGGAGGGGTGAGCAATGAAGGAAGAGACAGTGCAATGGAAGGGGATAAGGAGGGGGTGAACAATGAAGGAGGTTAGGCAGTGCATTAGTAGTGGTTGGAAGCTGTAGGGAGGAGCTAGGGTGAGCAGGAAAACATTTGGAAAACATTTCTGGTGTTTTAAACTTTCCGTGAAATATGAGATGAAATATTATATCAGCTGATAAACAGAGAGTAGGCAAAGGAGGAGGTGGACAGAGCAGGGAGTTAAAAACTTTGAAGAGCTGTTTAGGGTTATGGGATTGTGTGGATATGAGTGAAGAGAAGTAGTTTTGTTTGGACAAAGCACTAGAAAGTCTTTATTTTTGTTCAGCTATACGGGAGTTCCTTTTCATCTTTTTAAACTGATCTGTAAGCAATAGAGTCTAGGGCATTGGAAACTGTGTTGTAATGGACGACTGCATAGGAATGAGGACATTTAGGACTGGAAGTGTTGTGTTGTTGGCTCTCGTTAAATAGAGCACCTACAAACTTGTCTGGCTAACCATCCAACTGCGGTGTGCTGGAGTGCATCTGGAAATGTGTTGCTCTTGCTAAATAGCCCTAAACAAATTCTGCTTGTCTTCATGTCATGCTAACCAATTTATCTAAAGACAGCATGATTTTAATGGTGGCCACAGGCGCAGCAATTCAATCGTCAGATACCGGGTATTTGTTGATTATCACTCCATGTATGATGCCCACCAATGATAGACATCCAGCTGTACAATATTCTGAGCATTATAGACAGAGGACCCGGCTCTACATTAACAGAAACAGATATTAATTAAAAGAAATCATATCAGCCTGATTTCTTTATCAGGATGGGCAAAATTTTGGACTGATTGACATTATCGGCCGCAATTGGCTGATAAAATCAATAGCTCAATAGCCACCTTTAGACATAATTAGCAGCAGCTGCATGGGTTTTTGGGTAGAGTCACCAATACAACCAATTTTATATCAGGTTTGCTGCACTTTTGCATATGAATTTTAACACCAGCCAAATAACTGTAAGGCCAAAAATCCTATTGAAAGAGAGATCCAATTGCAAAATTAACTATGTAATGACTCTTAAATGATTCTTCATCCTTCCATTCTAGGGAGCCTTCTATACTCCTAAATGAGGCAGCTATTTCAACTTCTATGTCAAATTATTTGGTTTCGCCAATGAACCAGACTAAAGGTTGACAGGAGAAATTTTAACAATGATTGCGGGAACTGTTTAATAGATTAAAGAGCAGTTCATACATTAATTCTTGGAGTAGATCCACATTCTAAAACATGTCTACAAAGCATGACATTGTGTGATGGATATTCAGATATATATTCATCTGTAGAGCTTGTAGCTTAAGTATACCTGCAACACTGATGTGCAAAAATAGCAAACTGGTACAGCTGATCTACTGGTATCTACTGTATTTGTAACCTCAAATATACAAAATATGGGTCAGTCTTTCTCAGGCATGTTGCATGGTTCAAGCACTTATTAATGTACATTTATTTTTTTCTCTCATGTATGGCTTTTTTGCAGTATAATGTTGTTACAGCGCTGCATCCCCAAGTAGCGCAATATAAATAAACATACACACATACATCAAATGTGCAAGTTTGCAAATGCAGATTAGGACCACCATTGCTTTGTTTTGACTGAGCATATGGAAATGAAAAAACAGACAGGATTCGTTAAAATGTTAAAATCAAGAAAGGATGATGGGCTGTTAAAGATGTTATTTTTATCTTACAAACTTGACCTCAATAAATGACAGTGTTCTTAGTAATGGATATTATACGTTAAGAGTTTGGAGTGTTTCTGTTAATGTTGAAAGCATATTGCAGGGAGAAGAATGTCTTATAGAGAAGATAGGCCAGCCAATAAAATTGTATATTGCGCATCATTATAATTCGGACAGTAGATTTCCACATACACAATATTATAGCTCATTTTTCAAACTTGTGTTCCTTTTGGCAATGCTTGTTTAGTTTAGAGTATGTTTTTAAATGCACTGCTAAAAGCATTTGATATTTTCTTATCCGCCGCTGTAAAATCGCAGATTATGTTTTATTAACTTGCTGAATTCTGGTAAAAAAAAGAGAAATCTCACCAGATATAAAATGTTAAATGAATCTGAAGGATCCATGTACAGCGTTAGACAGCTTGCATAAGTGGTTACGGCAATGATGGGGTTGAATACTTTCCATAATCAGGACCTGTTGAAAGACATTTCCCTTATGCTACATTACTTATGACAAAAAGGACAAGGTGCTTCAGTGATGGTTATTGTGAGCAGCAGTTTCGGATGAAGCTAATTATGACTTCAGCTGAATATATTTTAATAAGACATATTCGGTAAATGCTGTTTCAGCATATTAAGGCTTGTGTAACCTTTAGCTTTCAATCATATTAAAGCTTATGTTTAAAGGTTCAAATGGCTTTGCATTCATTATTACAAATACATACCTATATGTTACAAATCTATATTATATGATTGCATTTTGAATTTAAAGTAAGTTATGTCTGATTATATTGTAGTTTTTTTGGTTGGTTTTTAATGTTCTCTTTTTCAGATGATTTTGCCTGATTTAACTTCTTTGGTTTTTGCTTTGCAATTTTGTCTTAACTGAATTATTTAGAAAAGATTTTTACCAAAAAATTAGAGAGTGCTGATGTTAAAAAAGGAATAAAGAAAAAAGGTGATAGAATGAAAAAGTTGAGGCTAATGATTGCCATCAGGTGATCAATTGTGGATCAGGCGACTATGGGGCTTATTTGTATGTATGTATAGTTTATTTATAAAGCACCACTTGGGGACACAGTGCTGTACAGTAACAAAATACAATAAAGTCATACAAGGGGAACAATAGTTAATAAATAGTTCAGTACATAAATATTTCAATTATATAATTAGAAGTGCTAAAGATTTGCCACAAGAGAAAAGGAGGTCCCTGCCCTGATTGAGCTTACAATCTAGTTAGGTGGGTAAGATACAGATACAATGGAATGGGTGTAAGTGCTGGAGTGAAACGTAGACAGTGCAAATAAAACAATCATATACTGTGCTGGTTACTAGATAGGTAGGATGTAAGGCTAGATTTACACCTGCTAATTGAGGTTTCTTGACAAAGAGAGAGGGGTATAGAATTCCAGAGAATGGGAGCCACAAGAGAGAGAGGTTTAAGGGGAGAGGAAGCATTACAAGTGGGGGGTCTGTACAGGAGCTGGTTGTGTGATAATTGAAGGGTGCGGGAGGGAACATATGGGGACACTAGAGAGAAAATATAAGGAGGTGCAGAAGAGCGAAGGGGTTTAAATGTTAGGAGAAGGACTTTGTATACAATGTGCTGTTTAACAGGGAGCTAGATTGTTGTCTGGTACAGAGAAGATTTGGGGTCCTGTTTATTGGAGAGCGAAATAATACGTGTAGCAGAGTTGAATATAGTCTAAAGGGGAGAGAGGTGGGAAGCAGGAAGACCAGTAAGTATTAGGTTGCAATAGTCCAGGCACGATAGGATGAGAGCATGCATAAGCATAGTGGTGGTTGGGAGAAAAATATACCTGTGGATTTGGCTATATTGCAAAGTAAAAAAAGTCAGGTTTTTGCAACATAGTGAATGTGGTTAGAAAAGGAGAGAGAGGAGTCAATAATTACCCCTAGACAGCATGCCGATTGGATAGGGAAAATGGGGATATTGTCAATAAAGGTAGAGAAAAATAGGACAGGACTAGGTTGAGTTTTAGAAATATTTAATTTGATGTAGCACTGAGACATCCAGGAGGAGATGTAAGGAGGCATTCAGAGACCCGTGATTGGATGTCAGGAGTAGCAGGTGTGGACTTGTAGATATGTAAAGCAGGATGCCACTTCATTCCGAATGCCCAAAGAGTGAAGTGTCTGCATTAGGAGGGAATGATAAACTGTGTTGAAAGCAGAGGAGAGGTCAAGGAGGATAAGAATTGAAAGTGAGTATTGGCCTTTGCAACCTGCACATCATTCACAACCTTACACAGGGCCGTTTCGGGGGAATGCGCAGGACGGAATCCAAATTGCAAAGGATGCAATAGGTTATGAACATGAAGTTAGTTTTTGATACGGGCGAAGACTAATTGTTCTAGCAGTTTATAGGCTATCGGTAAGAGAGAGACCGGGCAGTAGTTAGCTAAACAAGAGAGGTCCAGCAAGGGCTTTTTTAAGGTTTAACATGGGCGTGGTTAAAGATGTAAGGGAGGCATTGAAAATATGGGTGAGTACAGGGGTAAGCACATGATTACAGTGCTTCAGTAATACAGAGGGCATGGGATCAAGATGACAGATTGTGAGCAGACAGGACAGAAGCAAGCAAGAGATTTCTGTATGGGTCACAGGAGCAAAACATTCAAGAATAGCTGAGGAAGGCAAGGGCAACATAATCTGAGAGTCATCCCTAGGACCAGAGATCTGCATGCGGATGGATTACTTTTGTTGGAATTAATGCGCAAAGTCCTGGGGAGAGTGCAGAAAAAGGAGAGGGTCAGTAGGACAGGGGCGCAGAAGGGAGTTAAAGATGCAGAACAGGTGATATGGATTAGATTTGTTGTTATCTATAAGATTCCAGTAATAGTTCTGTTTTGCCAGCAAGAGCCAGGACACTGCAGCATGAACTTGTAATGGAGAAAGTCAGCCCTTGGGACTTTCTCCACACACCTTCAGAAGCCCACATGAACCTGCGTATAAAACTGGAAATGGAGTTGAGCCACTGACAAGGATTAGAGGTTCCTCTTTTGAGGGAATGCAAGTGGGAAAAAAAGTCTATTATGTTAGGATAGAATTATAGGAATTAGCAAGTGCCAGGAGATCTATGGGTCTAGTATTACGAACAGACAAACAAGAGGGAGGAACAGGAGAAAGAAAAGGGGGTTGAGCATGAAAAGTGATAAGATAGTTTCAGAAATCAAGTCAAGTTTTAAAGTCAGAGAGGAATGCGTCCGGAGATTCTGTAGATGGCGGTCTGTACACCACAGCTACTCGTAGCGACAAGGGGTGCGAGAGCTGAATTGAATGAGCCTCAAAAGATGTGAAGGAAAGGTTAGGTGGGGAGGTAATTTTAGTAAATCGACAGAAGGAGGTAAGTAAAAGACCCACAACCCCACCATGACCCGAGGAGAGAGGCGAATTGAAGAAGCCGAGTCTGCAAGGAACAAGCGAGCCATGTTGGGAAAGGCAGGTTTCGTTAAGAGCAGAAGAGATCATGAATGAGGGTAGATTTGTTAACTAGTGAGCAAACATTAAGCAAAGCACAGGAGAAGGGCAGACAAGATGGTGGAATCAGAAGAATAGATAGAAGGTTGGGGGAATTGAAACACGACAGTGGGCGAAAGAGAAGGTGACACAGGGCATGGACGATGGTAGACTGAGATATTACGTGTCCCAGGAATTGGGGACACATCAGCAGCAGACTGAAGTAGGAGGATGAAATGAAACAGAAGGTAGCAGGAGGATTTGTAAATGTTATTTTCTCTGTATTTGAACAAGAGGGCAGAGCAGTGTTAGCAAGGAACTGATATAGCATATGGAAGCAGTAAGAGGGGGTAGAGAGAAGAGATGGAAAGATATAAACAGAGTTGGGAGATTGGTAAGGAGAGGTGGAATACAAATACAATTTATAGAACATGGTGCAGAAAACATTGAGAACCAGCCACAGTATATACATAATGTTTATAATCAGATTAGGCAGATATAAAGATATGAAATTGGATCCTCAGCTTCTTCTGTAATTTCTTTGTGTTGATCTCCTTGTTAAACTCAAATATACTTAGGATATCTTAACTTTGGATGATCTGGACTTTGAATGATTATGTCTTGCACAGCAACACAAGCAGTGCAGCTCTTACCCCCAGCACAGCTTCTCCTTAAGATTGGCTGAACTTATAGGGATAAAACCAGGCACAGGGCAAGGCAATTAAAGGAATAGTTCACTACCAAAGTGAACTATTCCTTTAAAGGGCATGTCCACCTCCCGATAAAACATTTTATATGTTATAGTGCTTGTTCCCCCAGCCCCATACGCATTACTCTTACTTGCAGAAACTCCCTCGATAGTTACCTTCCCTCTATCCTTCACTGCACGTCCCAGCCCTCTGCTTGCATAAAACTGCAAGCAGGGGGCCGGACCGGCAGCCGCTTCTGTAATTGGCTGAGAGGCTGCTTAGAACGGTGGAGGATAGAGATAAGGTAAGTAACTATCGGGGGAGTTTCTGCAAATAAGAGTAATGCATTTGGGGGCCTGGGGGAACAAGCACTATAACATAAAAATGGTTAAATGCTAGGGGGAGGGAGACCAAATCGGGAGGGAGGGGGGGGGGGGCTGCAGTGCATGTGCCAAAATTCTCCCGGAGGAGAGACAGGAGGACTATATATGGACTCTGCTATCCTCCTGGTGGCCAGTTTTTCAGATTTTGGGGGGACATTACAGGAGAACCATTTGGAGCTGGGATGTAAGGTAAGGATTTTTATGCACTACACAGTGGGGCAGTAGTGGGGGACATGATAGTTTTGGGGGTGGACATGCACTGATTGAAGACTGGGAGGATAAGGAGCTATGCCTTGCCTCCCGTTCTTCAATCAAGTGGAGCCTGTTACACGATCCTCCGCATCAAAACTGTCAGGTCCCAACCACTTCCTACCCTGTTTTGAATATCTCACATCAAGCCTTTACTGCACAGCCTGTTTTCGTCTGTCTCAATCTACCATGTCTTATCTTAATTATGTAATGCTTAGGGTGCAAATGGAGACCCTGTTAGTATTTTGAGAAAAGCCTAAAGCTACAGCGGCATTAGTGGTCCAACCAGTTGTTAAACAATGCCTTATTCTGCCCAGTCCTTGCAGCCCCTGCAAACTCCCAGTTCCAGTGAGTACAGTCAACAGCTTTTGTGTATGCTCAACTGAGCTGTTGATGCTCTCAGTGGAGAAATCTCCAGTTGACCTGCTAGTTGTTGGCCATGACATCCATCACGTCCATGACGTCAGAAGAGCTGGGTAATATTGTACAGGGTTGGAAAGGATCAGGCAGGATAACTCAGTGTAACTGCATTCAGGGTTTGTGGGTCTCTACATGAAATAAACCGTTTTAGATTTTGGTTCAGTTCTGCCCAAATATTTCTATTAGTCCCTAGATTATAATTGTGATTTGTCATGTCCACCTAAATAAAACAGTAGGTAAAAATGTTTCTGTTTTTTTTCTTTATTAATGTTTCGAATTCCACTCTTGACATTAAAATATTGTAAGACAGGTAAATTGTTTGTGATGAAGTTGAATGTTATTTTTACGGTTTTTAATATAACCTAGATAATCAGTTTGATTATTTACTTTAATGCAGGTAAATTAACATTTCAGAGATGGAATTTTATTTATTCCTATATTATAGACTAGCTCCAGAACTAGTTTTGATGTTTTTTTTTTTCTCTCATCCTGTGCCTGTGTGTTTGCTATCCTCATCAAGGTATGAGGCATGCTCAGTAGAGCCCTTTCCCCCCTCTCCCTCCCTCCAATTCCCTCTGTGGCTGGAAGTTATGTATCTATAAAAGCTGGTGCTACCATGCAGGGGATACCCTCCCACCCCCAACCGCTATATTCATAACTTATACAATATTGCTTCCCTTCTTTACTTACACCTCCTCGTTCCAGCACCGTTTTCATTAATGGCAGCCATGTCTGTGATTGGCTGCCTCTCAGCCAATCACAGCCACGGCTGCCGGCCTGGCCCCCTGCTTACAGTTCCGGCGGGCAGGGGAGCCGGACCAGAAGAGCGCAGGATCGAGGAGGTGTAAGTAAAGAAGGGAAGCGATATTAAAGTTATGAATATAGTGGTTGGGGGTAGGAGGGTATCCCCTGCATTGTGTAAAAAGTTTTTTAAAAGGGTGGACATGCCCTTTAAACATTTAATATGTTTTAACAATATCTTTTCCTCTCTAAGGTATACAAAGGATATGTTGATGATCCCAGAAACACAGATAATGCTTGGATAGAAACAACAGCAATAAGCTTGCACTTTGAGAATCCAGATGATCTACAGCTATGTGCTTTAAAGCAAGTAAGACTAAAAAATTTTTTTTTCATTCAATTTTTATTGAAAACTTCTTCTTAATAACAGTAGTAATAATAGGTTTGTACAGGTGGTACCAATACATAATGTGGATATAATGAGATACTGAAAAAGTAATGCAATGCCAAAGCGCTATTTAAGTCCACAAGACTAGAAAAGTACATGAATAACATCAAAATAAAAAACCTGTCAACCAAAAAAACAATAATACAAGCAATAAACACCAGTAGATGTCAAATGGGGTTTGGGGGCAGGTGTTAAGCAGGGTTAAAATTTTGTTGGAAGTAAACATTAACATTTTATTGTGTAACTGAATAAAAGCTGTGACCCCTTTTCCTTAAATTCAGGTCTCCCGGGTCTTTAAAGTGAGAAAGGAAGGAATGGGTGGAAATGGGAACCTGGTATCTATAAGATATGAACAAGAAGAAGGCAAAAAAAACGTTGCTAACAAACTTGACTGTATCTTAATCCCTGTGAAAGCACCTCACTTGTTATTATTACCATAGTATGTGAATTTAAGACCAAAAAAGAAAGAGATGCCACACCTTGGGCTATCTCCACCACACACCAGCCAACTTCCAGCGAACCTCTGCCATAACTGTAAATCCTGATATCATAGGACTGTCTGTTCTCCCACTCCCACCAAGCGGTCCCTACACCTACCAAAATTAAAGTCCAGCAGATGTCATTGATACACTACATCTTAGATGAAACACACTTGTTTGTCTACCTCTAAATCCCTGTGACTGATGATCATTCCCTTATTCCTGACAAAAAATTTGTAATAGCCTTGTTTTGTTGATCCTTTGTACTGTTTGTATGTGACTTGTAGTCTGCCCAACGCAGTACATTATAATATCTACCATATTACCTCAACTGCAGGGAATGCCGCCCACAGCCTCAAGGTCACATTTTATGTCCTTGGAGGGCTGCTAGGCATCTAACAAAGGTTGTTGCCATCCAAACGAATAACCATATTTTTAGGTGGGCCGTGAAGGAAAATCCTTTCCACAAACTGGGTTAGGAAGACATGCCATATCATGTCCCTATACCCCAACTCATGGATGGAAGTCTTGGCATTGGGATGCTAACTCCAAATTTCCTCGCCACATTAAGGATCTATGTGGGCAAATGTATCTCTGAAACCCATCAGACTGTCATCTGCCTTGGAAGGCCCAAGCATGATAAACCATTTTTCATGACATCAAGAGATATTTTTACATGTCTGACTGTTCTTATCTGTTTTTTGTTCTGTACAACCAAATAGTAACCTGCTGGTTTGTATGTATTCTGCCCCCATATTTCTTGTACTCAGTCCTACATAGTATTTGTGAATAATTGCAACTCCATGTTGGACATTGTCCAGCTGCCATATGGTGCTACCATTATAAGTTTCCGAAAAGAAAGCCTGCATGGCTAAAACATCTCTAAATTCTTGTTTCAGCCTAACAAATTGGGATAGGCTGGAGATACACTTTGCATTTTCTGAGAAAAAAAGAACATTTTCTGGAAAAAATGCTGTCCATGGGCATGAGCCTACAGGCAAAGTTTAGCTTCTCTAACAGAGATCGTATATGGCCTGCACAACAAGAGGCAGTCATTAATGAATCACTAAATTGACCCCAACTTCTAATTTAACTACCCATTCTAAAAATGTGATGAAGCATTCAGTAGGCACATGAGATGGTGCACCCCATGAGCAAAACACTTGTTTCCATTTGCAGCCTGAGAGGTGAAAGCACTGGGGTGTACTACTTGTAACATACAGAAGGCTGTCTCAATGTCTTTCTTTGCCATTAAAGCTGGCCTTCCTGAGTAGGCCCTACCAAATGATGTATAGAAAACCTTGCATTTCCCTTTTTCATTTGTTGATTTTATTATTCAGTGATCCTCCTCTGAAATAGGACAAATAAAGCCTCTTCTTTTAGGAACCAGGACTAACAGAGGTACCCTTAGGTTGGGAAAAGGTGGGGTGTCAAAGCGTCTGCCATTTGCCCTGCTTGGGCTTCCTTATCTAGCTAAATGGCTGCCATTATGACATTTTGAAAATTAAGTTTCTAAAAAAAAAAGTTTATTTGAAACTACAGATATCTGAGTAGCATTGACCAGAAAAACAAAGCCCTTGGTAAAACCCTGTTCCAGCAGCATCCTCCCCCTTTCCTTCAAAGTCTGTGAATATTTCTGACTACCTGCCATTTCTGAAGCATCTAACAAAGCCATGGGGTTCCTGCAATGGAAGTAGTGCATAAACTTGCATGCTTTCCTAAACTTGCATTGGCCCTTATTGAAGACAAAGAAGACGTATGTGCTACTGAGCAAAGAAGCTGAAACCCTTCCCAGCATCTCCCTAAAAATGGGACAGTGTGAAGGACAGTGTGAAGGCCAGCTCAAACACACACGCTTTAACCAGAGGCCCATGTCCCCATGATCACATTGAATTTTTGCTCTGAGAAAAAACACAATAGAAGGACCATGGGAGCACTCCTTAGGTTAAATTACAATTACCTTTTGCGAAAAGGCTACTGATCTGTTCAAAACAATTATTTTCCTATATTTCTATTAGTTTATATATCCTATCTATCTATCTATATATTTATAAATAACTTTATTCCGGCATGCTTAACATGTTTCCGCCCAGTTTTGGGCATAAACATGTTTAGCATGGTGGAATAAAGCCATTTGTTTGTTCTTGGCAAATCCTGTGAGTGCGTCTTCAATACCAAGTTATTTATATATATGACATAGACGGCACACGGGTTCAAGCACAGCAGGTGCTGTACCAAACATCTGCATTTATCTATATCTTTCTATCTATCTGTCGATCGATCGATCGATCGATCGATAGATAGATAGATAGATAGATAGAGAAAGACAAAAAAGCAGCAGCAACTACATAGTAGTTTTTTTCTTTAAAGGTATGGGTGAGAAAGCTCTAAATGGAACGCCCAATATCCCAACATAAAGACAAATTAGAGCCGCACACCAGTTTTTATAAAGAATGAAAGCTTTTTATCAATAAATGCTCACATATTATCAATAGCAGCGACGTTTCGAGATCAAGTCACCTCTTTATTAAGCTGTGAGCTTGATAAATAGATGACTTGATCTCGAAACGTCGCTGCTTTGTTAAAATGTGAGCATTTATTGATAAAAAGCCTTTAGTCTTATAAAAAACTGGTGTGGCGGCTCTAATTTGTCTTTAAAATATAGTTAATACATACATATAATATAATTTTGTCTTTAATATATACTATATATATATATATATATATATATATACACACAAACGCATTTTGTAAATCTAAAGTTTTCAGCTATTACTTCTGCTTTTTTCTAGAATTTACTGATTCATGATGAAGAGATTTTGTTTAGGTGGAAAACTGTGGAACAGAAGATCCCACTTTATGCAAATCACAAAGATATCCTTCAGAAGGCAGTGGATTACTACCATGCTTACTATTAATCTAGTATTTTACATTTGATTATCCCATAATTAAAAAAAAAATCATCTTGTCATTGTTTTCAAAAACATTTCTTGGACCACTAATCAAAAATCATTTACAATATAGCTGTTCATTAGATGTTGTGAGTAGAACATATGAAATAACTAAGAATTTTTACCTTCTCTCCTGGCTCCAGATTGTTTTATTTAGGGAACGGGATGTAAGACACAGCTCCTTTACCTCCCATTCTTCAATATAACTAAATGGCAAAAATGTGTTAATACGAATGAAGATAAAATGTTGAAAATATTTTGAAAATATTGCTGTTGACTAATCTTTCCTTATTCCTAACAGCAAGCCACAATGTCCACAGTATACTTTACTAAAAATCACTATTTACATGGTCCAAATAAAGAATAGCATTAGGACCTTGTTCAACCATATTCTGATTATATTGTTGCTAGACATACATGTGATGACTGCTGACCATAATTTCAGATTGAAGCAAGATAGCGTTTGTAAGAATTATTTATTAGTATATTTACTTTATATTGTGTTTAAAGTAGCGAGCTCTGATTGTTTTCTCTTTAAATTACTGACTTGTGCACTTACATAATAATATATATTGTGCAGTAGTTATTGTAAACAATGGAAACCTGTTATTATTAGTCATGTAGACAATAAAAGGGACATTGTAAGTAGAGCAAAAGACCTGCAGATATTTACGGGATTTATACTGTATCAGATGTGACTTTTTACCTGTAAAACTGTGGAAATATAATGACCATATTTGCTTCTCATTAAATGTGATACTGAACTGAAAACATTATAGACTATGGAGTAATTACTGATTTAGGAAATTTTAATTTGGTTAATTTAATATATATAATAATAAATTTTAATTTAATATATATAATAATTATTTCATTATAAAAAAATGAACTGCACAGTAGGAATATAATTACATGCACTTTATGGTGTCTTGGTGAATGAGCTTTATGTTTATACAGTATGTTAGATTATTAGGGCAATGTTATTATAATAACATGAGGCTGTGAGGTACCTTCTGGATGCTGATGACTGTTTGAGTAACAGTTAAAAATATCTCTGTGTAAAGGTTTTATATCTACTGTATCTACACATAGCAAAACATGCCTACACATAATTTCCACTCTGCACCAACTGGCAAACTTTTTCTGGTATATAAAACAAGTAGTAAAACAATCAGGGTTATTCAATAAAAGTTCTTATTGTTTAAAATGGTGCTAATTTTGCCTCAACCAATCAGATTTTAGCTTTCAAATGTTAAATAAGATCTGAAATTAACACCATTTTAAACGATAAGAACTTTTATTGAATCTCCCTGTAAGCTTTTATTAGCTTGGTGATACGCTACGCATTTATTTTATTTACAAAGCAGTACATAAATACTTTAGAACCAAAGGTTGTACAAAATGATACAGCATACATATTTACCATTGTATTGAATCAACAAGCAACAACACAATGGTAACAATAAATAAACACCTGGAAAGTATTACAATGCCTAAAACGGCAATTTGTTATGCCTAAAAAGAAAGCGTTACAATTGTCCCAAACTTATTTTGTAAAACTAATTTTGCTGATTGTTGCAATACAATTGCGATTAAGGCTCAATATCTTTTCATTTCTCTATTATGCTTTTACGTTTACAAATTTAAAAAGCATACGTGGTCATTTAAAAAGCAATTTACACATATTCCAACACAAGTTCTTAGTTCAATAGTTGCAGTACTTCTGATAACCACTAGAAGGTCTATGCACAGACATCACCACACTTATGGAGATGATTGTGGAGCATTTTTTTAACCCTGTCACTCAATACAAGACCTCAGACACAAGCTTGCAAGTCACCACTCTGCACATGCATTCTAATAAAATAATATGAGTTGTAACATTTTACTACGTATCTGTTCCTATAAAAACAATAAAACAATGTTTTTTTCTGGAAGTATCTCAGAATGATGGGAGCAATATTATTAATCAAAAATACAAACAGTAATCACTGGCACTTAGTACAGAATTTATATATGAAAGTATAGGTGCACCACAGATAACTATAAAGTAATAAAACCACCATAAGAAAGAAAGAAGACTGGAGGCACCCAGTACTAAATTTAAATCCCCTTATTGGGAACACCAGGGAAAATCCAAAGTCAAAATGATTTAAAAAGAAAATAATCCATCTGACAAGTGGTTTGATTGTACATATCATTTATTGATACAAATCCCAACATTCTCTGTTTGCATTAAGTTTCTTCTTAATGTCCTGTAGCTAAGGCATATACCAGATGCAATACAGCCTAATGGTATAAAGCAGGGGTGTTGAACTTGCGACCTTTCACATGTTTGAAAACTACAACTCCCAGCATTCTCTGTTAGCAGTAAGTTTCTTCTTTATGTCCATTGGTTAATGAATGAACCATTTTGTTATGAATATTCTGGAAGAGGCTCCTATGAGACCACCTCTGGATGCAGAATCTAAGTGCCTGCCTGCCTTCCCCAGAGACTCTGATGGTGAGGATGTTGTGCGGCAAAGCAGGCACCAGGTTGCGGCTCCAGATAAGAGCCCTACAAAAGCAAATACCAACATTCTCTGTTTGCATTAAGTTTCTTCTTAATGTCCTGTGGCTAAGGCATGTGCCAGATGCAATACAGCCTAATAGTATAAAGCAGGGGTTTTGAACTTGCGACCTTTCACATGTTTGAAAATTACGACTCCCAGAATTCTCTGTTTGCACTAAGTTTCTTGTTTATGTCCTGTAGCTAAGCCATGTGTCCAGATGCAATACAGCCTAATGGTATAGAGCAGGGGTGTTGAAATTGTGACTCTTCACATGTTTTGAAAACTACAACTCCCAGCATTCTCTGTTAGCAGTAAGTTTTTTCTTTATATCCATTGGTTAATGAATGAACCATTTTGTTATGAATATTCTGGAAGAGGCTCCTATGAGACCACCTCTGGATGCAGAATCTAAGTGCCTAGCGCCTTCCCCAGAGACTCTGATGGTGAGGATGTTATGCGGCAAAGCAGGCACCAGGTTGTGGCTGCAGATATGAGCCCCAAAAAAGCTAATCCCACAATGCAGAGAAGGCAGCAAGGCAGGAATAGAAACAAGTAGAACTGGAAGCTGGAGCAAACTGACCAGTTTAGAGACCATGGGAAAACTGGAAGCTGGAGTGAACTGGCAGGTATAGAGAACACAGGTAAACTGGAAGCTGGAGTGAACTGGCAGGTATAGAGACCAAAGGTAAACTAGAGGCTGGAGCAATGCTGACAGGTATGGAGTCCAAGGAAAACTGAAAGCTGGAGCAAGGCTAACTGGTATGGAGACCAAGGTAAACAGGAAGCTGAAGCAAGGCTGATAGGTATGGAGACCAAGGTAAACTGGAAGTTGGAGCAAGGCTGACAGGTATGGAGACCAATGTAAACTGGAAGCTGGAGCAAGGCTGGCAGGTGGAGACCAAGGAATGCACTAAGGAAAAATTAGTGTTGAAGGACAGTGCAGAAGAAAACATTGAAAACATTGATCTGGCAGCACGATTAGAAGGTAAGGAGGGCTTTAAATAGGCCTGCCCATGTCATCAGCCTGCGCCGTGTGTGTGCAGGATGCGCACATCTAGAAGCAGCCCTGAGTTGATGACGAGGATGACGCGTGCATGGAAAACTTACTCTCCTGCACCTCACACGCCTGCTTGTGAATGCTGGCGAGCGCGTGCACCAGGAGCGCGTGCACCATAACATTGCCACCCCCACTGATGTTTTGAGTGGAAAGCCTTGATTAAACAGAGAGTGTGAACCTGTTCTGTGAACCTGAGTGTGAACCTGTTCTGCCAGTTCCCAAGAATTTTTTTCGGGGCCAAAACCCTTCCATTTAACTAAATATCTCAACTTTCATGCAGACACCTTGGTAGTCTTGACTTTGTACTCCTCAGCATTCTCAATCAAGACAGGAGGTGGAGGTGAAGGACCCAACGAAGCCAGCCAAACAAAATTACCAACAAAGAATTGGTGATATCCCTTTTAAAACAAGAAACATGAAACACTGGGTGTATCCTTAGTGATTTTGGAAGATCTAATTTGAAAGCTACTGTATTGATACATTTCTTAATAAGAAATGGCCCAATGAAGCGAGGTCCTAACTTGGATGAAGGAATTCTAAGCTTCATATTTCGTGTAGACAGCCAAACGAAATCACCAACCCTGAAGCTTAAAGAATCTTTTCTAGACTTATTAGCCGATCTTCGAGCCTGTTCTTGAGCCTGAGCAATAAGAGACTTCAATTCAACAGTTTTGTGTTTCAACAGTTCTATTCGGGTTTGAAGATTTGGAATAGTTATTGTAGCTGCAACATCAACAAGGATAGTTTGGTTTTATCCATAGGTTGCAAAGAATGAAGAACACTTAATAGAGGAATGAATTGCATTAAAGGTAAAAGAGAAGAACAATCCTGTGAGGCAGAAGAATAACAATGAGGATATTGCTCAAGTGTTCAGTTAGTCCTTTCTGTCTGCCCATTGGACTGTGGATGGTATACAGATGAAAAGGAGTTATGGATGTGCAATAATTTACACAATTGCTTCCAAAATCTTGAGGTGAATTGTACCCCTCTATCTGAAACAATATCGTCAGAGACCCCATGAAGACAGAAAATGACCTTAATGAATATTTCAGCTGTTACCTCTGCCAAAGTAATCCCTTTTAATGGAATAAAATGAGCAATCTTAATTGGTCGACTACCACAAAAATTGTGTTGAAGCCCTTGGATTTAGGTAGCTCCACAATGAAATCCATACTAATAATGCCCCAAGGGCGGCTAGGAATAAGACACAATAATCCATAAGGTCTTTGTTTAGACGTTTTAAATCTAGCACAGTTTAAACAGGAGACAATACAACTTTTACAGTCTTTAGACATGCTGGGCCAGAAAATTTTTCTACTTAAGTCAAATATTTTGTGGAACCCAAAATAGTTGTCTAGAGAGTGACAATGACAATATTGCAGTACTGAGGACCTTGCCGATTCAGGAACAAATCCTTTATCCTTAAGGTAAATAAAACCCTCCTGAGACAGGGGAAAATTAGAAGAGGACCAGACAGAAGCATCTTTGATGATCTTGGCAATATTTGTGTGTAACAACACGAAGTTTGATCTGGACAGGATCGTATCCGATCTATCAGAAGTGTTGTTTTCAAAAAATTGTCTGGAGAGGGCATCTGCCTTGCTATTTTTTGAGCCCGGGCGGAAAGTTATATGAAAATTTAATCTGGTGAAGAAAAGGGCCCATCTGGTCTGGCAAGGTCTTAACCTTTTTGCTGTTTGCAAATACTCCAGATTTTTATGATCTGTAATATAACAATAGGATGGTTAGCCCCTTCAAGTAAATACTGCCACTCATCTAGAGCCGATTTAATGGCCAGCTATTCCCGATCTTCTACGTCATAGTTCTTTTTTGCCACCGAAAGTTTCCTTGAGAAGAAAGCAACTGGGTGAAGTAAGGCTTTAGGGCCCATTCATTAAGAAAAATTGCCCCCAAAGCTGACTCGGATGTGTCTACTTCTAAAATGAAGGGAAGAGAGGAATCAGGATGGATAAAAACAGAAGTTGAGGTGAATGCTGTTTTCAAAGTTTACGGTTAGATGGAGTAGGCCAGTCGCGAATGGCGGAAACCTTCTGAGGGTCCATAAAAGGATATTTACACTGAAATAGTAACCTAAACTTATTAGCTAGCTGGGACTGTAAGCTGTACATGTGTATTTTTTTTTGGTTCTTTTCCCTTCCCACCCCCTACCTCAGTGTTCTTTTCTGGCTGGATTCCTCCTCCATAGTAAGTTTGCTCCTTGGTCTGCCCCCATGAGATCTGGCTTGCCCTTCCCAACAGGTAGGTCCAAGGATCTTGTTGACGTTTGTTGTGCGTTTGCACTGCACTGTAGGCTCGTGCGATGATGACGTCACCGTGCCCTTCATATAATCTGGCCAAAATTTGCGCCATCCGCGATTTGGGGAGGAGAGGAGGCCTGATGGACTCTGCAACACTCACAGTAAAATGTGGACTGGATCACGCCAGGCAGATAGGTTTAAAGGGCTAACAGAGAAATTATAAAGAGTTGGAGCAGCAGGCATTTTGTGACTATTTGTATGTATGTGTGCTTATTCTAAATATGAATGTTTCTGTGAAGCATTGTTCATGCACACTTTTGCCCAAGCATGATTTTAGGTTAGTGTGGCATATGGTTTTTGGGGTTCAGAGGGTCAGTGTGTGAGCTTTTTTATTAACATTTCAGTACTTTTCAATTGTTTTGTTTGCAGTATGTCCTAAAAACTGGTTAATTGGAAAGTTAATATTAGACTTGCAATCTCTTTACATTGTTTTGGTACATTATATCACATATCTAATGTGGTCATATCTCTACTTAGCAAGTGAATCAACCAGTGGTGTAACTAGTAATCACAGTGGCCCCCTGAAAAAATATGATGGGGCCCCTATCCATGCTTCATCTACAGTGATTGTCTGGGAGGAGGCTATATCTGTCATACTAAAAAATAACACTCTGCGCTTCTGGAATCAAGCCAGGGGGTCAAGAGAAAGACCATAACAGACCTAAGTAGGGGTCCAGAAAACAGGGAGTCTGTATTTTGGTCACACTGATTTTTACAATGGTTTTGCTATGGTTGTTAAAATAATATCCAAAAATGTAGAAATATGGAGTAAATGTATTTGTGCTGATCTTCACCTCAAGTCATCCAGTCACTCAAAATCTGTACATTTTAATTTAGGGAATATCATCCACAATAACTAAAAACGGGTCTAAAAGAAATGTAGTGGGGCTGATTTGGAAAATATGAAAACTAACCTGTTTTTGCCCTGATCCTGAAACATATGTATATCCAGGGGCAAGTTTAAGAAGGGGGTGTGGTTTCCAGATGCCCATAATCAGCCAACTTTCTGTTAAATTATACTTACCTGTAAACCTGGCATCCTGAGGTGCTTAGAAAGTCCAAGGGGTGTTAATGTGAAGGGGGATAAAAGCAATGAGAAGCAAGATACAAACAGAAATACTTTACTTGTTTGTGGACACTTGTGAAACTGATCATATAGACACTGTAGGGGCCACACAATGGCCATATAATTTAGTGGACAGTTATTGTCCTATAAAATGTCCCCTCCCCCTTACCCAGGGTGAGGACCAGAATCACTAAGTCCTTAGCCCTCAGAACACATTCTATGTCAAGCAATACTTTACCCAAAGTTGGTTCCCCCAATGTAGCTCTGTCTTTCAGACTGTCAGAGGCAGTACCAATGGGAAGACACTCCATGCAAAAAGCATGACTTGCCATTGGCCGGATTATGGACAGTCTGGAAAGCTGATCTACACCAGACCTATTTCTTTGGGTAAATCTCCTGTGCACTAATAAGTATTGTGTTTGCACCTCCCAAAAAATGGGTAAATGGTCTTGGCCCTTGTGGACTTTTAATGGCAGCTATTATCACCCCCAAAAAAAACTGATACTGAATTTTTTGCACCCGCTGTGCATGTGTCTTTTACAAAACCCACGTATCTACACAAACATAGTGCAGTGCTGCATATAGAGGATAAGATAATGATCCTGATCTTAGCACAGCTCAGTGTAGTTGAATTCTCTGTGTAATGCATTTTTTTTAGCTTAGCTCTGTACTATGTTGTTTCTATAAATACAGCATAAGCAAAAACACTCTTCCTACCCTCAAACATTCCCCTTTAAGAAGATACACTTTCCAGTAATATTGGTGCAGCTGACAGGGAGAGCTAAATACCTAAACACTATGGGCCATATTTACAATGGTGCTCTATCGCCTTTAGTGATGGTTAATTTATGATCACTGTCTACAATAGTGATCTTAAAGGATTGATAGTGAATGTAAATGTATGACTGCGACAATTTCAGCTTCAGCTTTGGGGAACAAGCAGAACTGAAAATGATCCCATAAAAGAAAAGGAAAGGCCCCTGGGTGGAATCTTCAATGCTGAGTCAGTTGTTGATGCAAGTACTTTCATACTCCAAATGACTTTTTTTAGGTTTCATTCTCCTTTAAGTTTATCATATTAAAAAAAACATATTTTTAGAAAACTGCAATCTAAAAAGTAACAACATTCAATTCATTTTATATGCTTTAATAAATGAAGTGTCATTGTAAAGAAAAATATCAATCCCAAAAAACTAAAAATATTGACATTTGTCAGAATTACATGTTCAGATGTTATACAGTACATACAAGATACATCTCAAATGCTATATTGCCTGTTGGGATTAAATCTTGACCTATGTTTATTAAGAATACTAACTTTATTGGGCCTTTTCGTTACGGCAATATTTTGGGGGGTGCCTCCCATAATTTGCCAATGAGTCCTTCACAGATCTCAAACACATATTTCAGAATACCAAAAAAATTTATCTGGGCTTTCCTCATAAATTGGTTTGGCTAGCCAAGCCTTCTTGGATTTAGGATATGTTATAGAAAACCTTTTGCTCCTTTTTGGCTATTAAAATTTGGATGCATGTTTGACTGTGGCTTGTTTTCTTTTGAAATTAAATTAAAATTATGTGAAATTGAAGCCAATGCTGTTCATGCTTCTATTCCATCCATTCTGAAATGAACACGCTTTGTTCAAAAGTGTAGGGCTTTGCTATGGTACTCCAAGAACAAAGATGCAAACGAGGGAGCACACTATATTTGTAGAATTAACAATTTATAGTGAACAACACACGACGTTTCGGGACTACAATGTCCCTTCATCAGGTACACCTGAGGAAGGGACATTGTAGTCCCGAAACGTTGTGTGTTGCTCACAATAAATTGTTAATTCTACAAATATAGTGTGCTTTCTCGTCTGCATCTTTGTTCTTGGATTACCTGAGCTCGTGGAGTAGAGAGCTGGGGGATAGCACCTATCTATTGTCTGGCAGCAAGCCAACAGCGGTGTGCTAGAGTGTTTCTGAACTACTTTGCTATGGTACACCTCCAGGGCTCCGGTATGGCAGAATCTTTAGAGGTGCTGGAGGTCTTTTTCGATTAGCTTATTTGTAAACACAGAATAAAGATTTTGATATGTGGGGGTGTATTTCTGCAGCCATGTAAATTGACTTTGGTCATGTTTATCATGTGCACATGTTTTGTGCTGTCCATTTTTCTCCCTTTCCTGGTATCTTTAACATCCTCACTACATGTATTGGTGCACCACCTTAAGTGGTTGATGTTTCATGCATTAGTTTTCAAATTCCTGTATGGCGATCTGTGGCAACAACATGAACATCAATACCAGCATGTAATAAACCTGGAATTATTCCTGGAATGATTGTTTTTCTAAAGCAGCAGAACTTTTTTTTTCCATATACTTGAACAATTTTGAAGTCAAGTATTTTGTCACTGATCATGTCCATCATTGCATATGTGCAAAACTTTGCAGAGTAACTTGGGATATCGTACTGCCCATCTCCACACACACACAATGCTTTGTCTTTTACTAGACATCGTGGTTTTTCCTTTTCAGATTATCAGTAAATGTGGATAGAGGGGAAAATCTAATTCCGCTGATACTTGCAAAATGTGGTTTTGGACTTTTGCTGAACATTCATGATTGTCAACATTTCAAACACTTTAGCAAAATTGGATCCATACACACAATTGCTGAATACAGTAATAAGTTGCTTACTTCAATTTTGTTTTTTATAAACTGGCTTTCCCACATTTGAAAAAAATGTCCACTTATACAACGGGCAGTAACATACAAATATGTACCAATGACCTTTTTAAAAAAAAAAATATATATATATATATTGTAGAGGACACTTTGTGCTGAATCCACATGGAATTTGAAATAATAATTTGTCAAGACAAGACTTAAAAACAATAAATTTTCGCTCTGTTAGGATGTCATCCTGCTCATGACAAGTGATTTCATCAGATTCATCATCACTTGACATGTCAGGCTCAAAATCACTATCTTGACCAGAGGAATCAAGTGTGTTGTCATTACTAGATACATGTAATATGTCTTCAGAATGATGTGCATAAACTGTTGGTGTCTGTTGTTGACATATTGGCAGTTTCTGATTGTGTGTTGATTTTTGGCTATATGAGTGTTCAACTAAGACAATCTTGGCAATTTTTTCCATGTATTCAGCACGTGAGAAGGGTTTCCAATGACACTGAATAGCTTTGTTCTGTAATTTTCTCGGTTTGAGTTCCCACACTTTTAAAGTCTGGTTTTAAATTAGTCATTACTCCAATATCTTTGTTGAGGTATGGGCCACAGACAAAGCTTGCGTTTGAGTCGAAATGGATAACCTTTGAACTTTTCATCCACACAAGTCACATTCCTTATGTTCTACTCTTCTTTTTTTCCATATTGATGGAAAATAGTTGGCAAGTGAGCTGAACACATTCGATGCCAAACATTTTTTCGGTTTTCATAAATTTGCAAATGCTTCCAAATCATCCAAATGTTCTTGTGTCTGTTGAAGCCAATTTCTATTCTTTCAAGTATATAAGGGAATATATGCATAATAATAATTGGTGCGTTTTTTTCCTTCCTGTACAGTTTAGACAATATTTTAGCAGGTACTTAGGCATAATGGGCCCTGTGAAACCAACAACAAAAAAAATCAGACTAGGAAGAGCATTATACTGCACAGTACTAATGACAGTTGATCAAACTCAGGGGTGTACAACTTTGACAATGATGTAATAATCTACATCAGCAAAACACTAGCAACTAAATAGCCAGTTCATGTCTCACCCACTTGAATACCTGGGCTACACACTAAAATAAATAGGATACGTGTTTATTAGCATAACTAGAAATTACTGGCCCACCCAGGAAAACTCTGATGAAAACTGTTATGGGGCCCCTCTTCCCTGCTTCATCTACAGCAGTTTTTTGGATAGAGGCTGTATATGTCAGAGAAAGTATGAATGGATAGATACCAGTTCAGAGGTCATGACTGTAATAAAGGGGTTAATTGATGTTACAGGTATAACCCACATTATAGTATAAACAATTATTCCTTGTTTCTTTCTGTCCCTGTGTACATAGTTAGTGTGTGTAAGGTCAGTGGTCAGTACTGCGGGCAGTAGCTGTTATAAAGGGGTTAATTGTTATGTAACATTACACAAAAAGGGCAATAACAATAAAGAGAATTCCCCTGTCCCCAAACCAGTTGGCCACACACATGCAGTTCCAATTGCTTGTATGGCGACATGTTAGAAACAGGCTGATGTAACCCCTATGCACTGCTCAAACTGACACCCCACAACCCCCCTTAGACAGAATGTTGATCTGTTTGCCATGTACCAAGGAAAGTTCCAAGGTTATTTGCCAACTCTCCTGTAAAAGGGTTGTAGCTTGTGTTAGTCCAGTAGCATATAGCAAAAAGATAAGTACTGGAGAGTATGATCTGACTTTTCATTTTAGATTAATTTCCTTTGTATAGACAGGTTTTACACTGTGCTGCTTGACTTGAAAAAAAGATTATAGCTCAAAAGCTTGTGTCTTAAAAATATAATATAGTATTCTACAATAAAAACGTGTCATCATACATTTAGTTTGCACCTAGCCTGCTGCATACAGTGGAAGTTATTTTAAAAATCTCTCTGTACATTCAACATGTTCCCAAAATACCATTGTAATATTGCCCATGTTAATGGCTGCCTTTCATGTCTGTATCATGGCTCCCATTGTATCAATTCACTTTCTAATGGCCTCAAAGTGCCAGCACTGCAGGCAAGTTGAAACAGTGGAAAGAATTAATGTGGGGTTCTACAGCTGGTACACCCCATAAATAAACTATCGATAAATTAAAGTGTGTTTTCATTTAGCACTACTCGATTAACTTAGCCTTTAAGGATAAGGTAGTTACACAATACAATACAAAATTGGGGACACAAAAGGCTTCTGTTTTTTGTATATATTACATTATTTGGTCACTAGTTGCACTTTGTGTGGATGTATCATATTCCATCTTTTCTATATATTCTCCCCTATATACTTTTTAAGCACCTTTTGTTCTGGTTCAGATAGAGGGTAAACTCTTCCAAAAGGAATCTCCGCTCCTGGCAACAATTTCGACACAGGGAAGTCATAAATATGATGTGGAGGTAACACATTTGCTGTTTTTTTGTCAAATACATCAGAAAAGTCACTGTATAAAGATAATAAGGCAACTTCAGAACGGTCTTGCTTAATACAGAGCAATGAAGAAGAAAATCAGGACTGCTGACAATATTGAGAGAGAAAAGAGATCTCTCCGGAGACCCAATTTACCAAGGGATTGTGGATTTTCAACCAAGGCATGCCTAAAATAATAGGAAATAAGGAGAAAGGCAATACATCAAAACATACAAACTCAGTATGATGATTATTTTTAACCAGTCTCTAGAAGAATGGATTCTGAGGAAAAATTTGAGCCATCTGCCAGATGAATGAACAGTGGAGTAGACCTGAGATGAATAGGAATACCCCAGTCTTTGGTAAAGGATTCCAGTATAAAACAGCTGCAGGCCCCGGAATCAATAATGGCTTGTGTCTTGGTGATTTGGCCTGTTCCCTGTAAGGAGACATTAATAGAGATATAGGACATGGCACCAGAACTAGGAGAACAGGAAAATGGAGAAATGTTCTTACTGGGTCTAATCGGGAAATTATGTAGTAGGTGGCTGGCCTCCCCACAGTACAGGTATAAATTCAGGCAACGTCTACGAGCATGTTCCTCAGTTGAAAGAGAAGGACGGGTGAGACCTAGTTGCGTAGGAATAGACTCTGTAACAGGAGAAGAAGAAGAAAGAATAGAATATGATTCAGTGATTTTGAAAAGGGTCAAATTTAGTTACTTTTACCTCTGTCTCCTTACTAATGAGTTTATGTGTATGATGCATCATCCAAAGTGAAGCTATCCTAAGTGAAATTGGAGTTTAACAAGGGAGTTCAACAAGGAGATCGACAAGTAAATCACTACCTGACTTTTACAGTTTTTCAACAATGTATATGTAATAAATGGCCGGGAGGACGGGGTACTTACGAGTATGCTTTTAGGAGGAGGCAAATAGTCCGGAAGATGCAGGACACAGATTCTGTTGGGAACTGTAGGCTGGATACTGGAACTGGCCAAATGAGTAACTGGATACAGATGAGGTAAGTAGATGGATACTGGATACAGGCAAGGTGAGTAACTGGATAGATGAGGTAAGTAGATGGATACTGGATACAGGCAAGGTAAGTAACTGGATACAGATATGGTAAGTAGAGGATACTGGATACAGGCAAGGAAGTAACTGGATGCAGAGAGGTAAGTAGATAGATACTGGATACAGGCTAGGTAAGTAACTGGATGCAGATGAGGTAAGTAGATGGATACTGGATACAGACAAGGTGAGTAACTGGATACGCAGGAGGTAAGTAGCATGAGCAAGAGAGGACCAGGATCCAAGGCATGTGAGTACAAGGAGCCGGGAGGTAGATAACGCTACTATCAGGCACCGGGTCCAGGAGGACGCCGGTTTTTAAATTCTCGGACCGGAGCGGCAGGTAAGTTCATGACGGTACACCCCCCCTTACGGGGGGCCACAGGACCCAATGGGCCAGGTTTCCCTGGAAAATTCTTGTGAAAAGCTTTGACTAGACGAGGAGCGTGCAAATCTGAATGTTTAATCCAAGCTTTTTCTTCCGGACCAAACCCTTTCCAGTGGACCAAATACTGAAGGTACCTCCTCAAGAATCTAGAATCCAAGATCTTCTCGACATCAAACTCCTGCTGACCATCAACGGAAATTTGAACGGGAGGTAGTAAAGATGTGGAATACTGATTAGAGCATACTGGCTTGATGAGAGAAATATGAAACACGTTAGGAATCCGCATGCTGGAAGGAAGCTGGAGTCGAACAGCCACTGGACCGACTAATTCCAGGATAGGAAAAGGACCAATAAATTTGGGTCCCAGTTTGGAGGAAGGAACCCGTAGATTAATATGAGCAGAGGAGAGCCAGAATAAGCTGGGGGTTCTCTACGTCTCCTATCTGCTGCAGTTTTTTGTACCAAAGCAGATTTCTGAAGGCTGATTTCCGTAGCATGCCAGATAGTGGTCATCTAGGTCGCAGAGTCGTTGGCAGCGGGTACATGTGTGAAAATTGTAACTTGATGTTCATGGATTTACAAAGTGCTCTCCAAAATTTGGAAACAAATTGAGTACCTCTGTCAGATACTATTTCAGAAGGGAGTCCATGAAAGTGGAAGATATGAGAAATAAATAGTTGAGCTAACTCCGTCGAAGATGGTAGTTTGGGGAGGGGTACAAAATGGGCCATTTTGCTGAAGCGGTCTACTGTCACCCATATAACCGTGTTTTTCTTGGAAGGCGGAAGTTCAACAATAAAGTCCATGGATAGATGGGCCCACGGTCTGGACGGAATGCGGATGGGTTGAAGAAGACCACAGGGGAGGGTTGTAGAAGATTTGGATTGAGCACAGCAGGTACACACTTGAATAAAGTCTTTAACATCTTTTCTCATTTGGGGCCACCAAATGGAACAGGCAAGAATATTAACAGTTTTGTTAACAGTATGTCCGGTTTGCTTGGAACAGTGAGTATGAAGAAGGATAGTTTTCCGAAGTGAAGCAGGAACAAAGATTTTGCCAGGGGGTGTGTCTGAAGGAGCGGAATCTTGTGCGGCTTGAATCTTGGAACAGAGTTGAGGAGATATAGAGGCCAAGTGGTTGGGATAATGAAGCCCTTATCTTGATTCATAAAGTCGGACGCAACAAATGATCTGGGAAGGGCATCAGCTTTTTTGTTTAACAAAAAGTGATAACAAAGTTGAATCGGGAAAAGAATAAGGACCACCGTGCTTGACGGGGATTTAACCTTTTAAGATTCTGGATGTATTCGAGGTTCTTATGATCGGTAAGGATGGTGATAGGTACAGGGGTGCCTTCCAATAGATGATGCCACTCCTCGAGGGCCAGCTTAATACCAAGAAGTTCCCTATTCCCAACATCATAGTTCTGCTCGTTGGGTAGAAACTTCTTAGAGAAATAAGCACAGGGATGGAGTTTCCTTTTAGGGCCTTGTCTTTGGGAAAGGATGGCTCCTGCGCCCAAGTCAGAGGCATCAACTTCGATGTAGAAGGGAAGACTAGGATCTGGATGTACTAGAACTGGTGCATCAGCAAAGGCTTCCTTGAGTCGTTTGAAGGCTTCGAGGGCTGCAGGGGTCCATGAATGAGGCTTACCACCCTTACTGATGAGGGCTAATATCAGAAAAATTATAGAAGAGAACCCTTGAATGAATTGTCTGTAATAATTGGCAAAGCCAATGAACCTTTGAATAGCTTTGGTTCCCATAGGAAGAGACCAATCTTGGATGGCCGAAACTTTCACAGGATTCATCTGGAAATCTTGCGCAGATACGATGTAGCCCAGAAAGGTTATTTGCGAACATTCAAACAGACACTTTTCCAGTTTGGCATATAGGCTATTCTCTCTCAGACGTAGTAACACCTGTTTAACATGGAGGCGGTGTGAGGGCAGATCTTGAGAAAAGATTAAAATGTCATCGAGATATACAACTACAGAGATCCCCAACATCTCCCGGAAAATGGCATTCACGAATTCTTGGAACACCGCTGGAGCATTACAAAGGCCAAAGGGCATTACGAGATATTCATAGTGACCGTCCCTAGTGTTAAAGGCTGTTTTCCACTCGTCTCCTTTGCGTATACGGATCAGATTGTATGTCCCACAAAGATCCAGTTTGGTAAATATTTTGGCCCCTTTTATCTGGTCAGACAGTTCAGAAATGAGAGGAAGAGGATACCGATTTTTTATTGTGATTTTATTTAACCCACGTTAGTCGATGCAAGGTCGTAAACCTCCATCTTTCTTTTCAACAAAAAAGAACCCAGCTCCAGCAGGGGAAGTGGACGGTTGTATGAAACCCCTAGACAAATGTTCAGTAATGTATTCTTTAATGGCTAGAGTTTCTGAGGGAGACAGTGGGTATGTGCGTCCCCGAGGAGGCATAGTACCTGAGAGAAGATCGATGGGGCAATCATAGGATCAGTGCAGTGGTAGCTTCTCAGCTCGCTTTTTACAAAACACATCAGAGAAATCACGATAACATTCGGGGAGATTTTTCTCAAATTTATTTTCACAGGTACTGGTGGTGCAATGAGTAGAAAGACAATTTTCAAAACAGAAAGGGCTCCAAGACTTGAGTTCATTGTTAGAACAATCTATAACAGGGTTGTGTAATCTGAGCCATGGAAGTCCGAGAATCAGGGGATCGGAAGGGCTGGATTTTTTTTTGGATGACAAGAAAAGACAAACATTCTTGGTGAAATATGCCAATGCAAAATAGGACTTCGTATGTAGATTTGGAGATGAATTCAGAAGCCAAAGGGTTAGTGTCAATAGCCAGAACTTGAAGAGGTTGTTGCAAGTGAAGGAGAGGAAGCCCCAATTGTGCTGCATAGGTAGAATCAATGATGTTTCCAGCTGCACCAGAATCGACAAAGGCCTGGGAGGAAAAAGTTTTACCATTAAATGTGATAGTTGCTGGTAGAAAGAGTTTCAGTGGTTCAAATTTGGCAGGAGACTTAACGTTACCTAGAAGGAGCTCCTCTTAAACTTCTAGGTCATGGAGTTTCCCGACTTCTGGGGACAATTTCTTGCAAAGTGTCCTTGCCCAGCACAATAGAGACAAAGTACATGAGTAATCGGCGTGACTTTCCTCAGGAAACAGATGAGTGCGCCAATTTGCATAGGCTCTTCAACCGAAGATATTGGTTGCGGAAAGGTCTGAGCAGGCCTAGGGAAGGTCTTAGGAAAACTGGAACGAGCTGCAGACCTTTCTGCCTGCCGTTCACGGAAGCGGGTATCAATCTGGATGCATAGCGTAATCAAGTCTTCCAACAGGACAGGTAACTCTCTAGATACTAATTCATCCTTGAGGCGATCAGAGAGTCCCTGCCAAAAGGCTGCTGTAAGTGCCTCATTGTTCCACGAAGTCTCCGCGGCAAGGATACGAAATTCAATATCATATTGTCCCACGGAACGAGACCCTTGGCAGGGCTGCATCAAACGGGAGGAGGCAGCAGAGGTTCTTCCTGGAGCATCGAAGACCTTTCGAAACATACTCAGGAAGTCGGTATTAACTAAAGGATCGTCTGTTTCCCATAGGGGAGAAGCCCAGGCCAGAGAATTGCCCTCCAACAAGGCGATGATGTAACCAACCTTTGTACGATCCGATGCAAAATGAGATGGTTGAAGTTCAAATTGGATTCGGCCCTGATTAATGAATCCATGGCAGGCTTGGGCATCACCATCAAACCGTATGCGTGGCTCTCTCCGAAGAGAAGGATCACTGGATCCAGAAGTTGAAGGAGGCGGCGTAGAACCCGGAGCAGAGGTAGAAGCTGGGGGTAGCCGGACAGCGAGGGTATCCATGAACTGAGCCAACTGGCCCTGATGGTGTTCAAAAATGTCCATGCGTTTGGACAAAGTCTGGAGAGTTTTACTCAACTCTGCCATAGCCCCCTCAGGCATTTCCATGGCCTGATAGTACTGTAATAAACGGCCAGGAGGAGGAGGCAAATAGTCCGGAAGATGCAGGACACAGAGGCTGCTGGGAACTGTAGGCTGGATACTGGAACTGGCCAAATGAGTAACTGGATACAGATGAGGTTAGTAGATGGATACTGGATACAGGCAAGGTGAGTAACTGGATACAGATGAGGTAAGTAGATGGATACTGGATACAGGCAAGGTGAGTAACTGGATACAGATGAGGTAAGTAGATGGATACTGGATACAGGCAAGGTAAGTAACTGGATGCAGATGAGGTAAGTAGATGGATACTGGATACAGGCAAGGTAAGTAACTGGATGCAGATGAGGTAAGTAGATGGATACTGGATACAGACAAGGTGAGTAACTGGATACACAGGAGGTAAGTAGCATGTGCAGGAGAGGACCAGGATCCAAGGCAGGTGAGTACAAGGAGCCAGGAGGTAGCTAACGCTACTATCAGGCACCGGGTCCAGGAGGACTCCGGTTTTTAAATTCTCGCGCCGCCCGGCGTGTCGGCGTCGTGATGTCATGACATCACGACCCGTGCAATAGACCTTCCGGCTCTCTCCTCCTCTCTCAGTTCTAGCCTTGCTGCCCTCATGTCTGATCCCCAGTGTGATTCACTAATACATTTTTATAACTGTATCTTATCCACTACTATTGACTCCTTTGCCCCCCTAAAAACTCACAAATGTCGCCCCGCAAATCCATGTCCTTGGCTCAACTCAAATACCAAGTTCCTACGCCGCTGTACTTGTGCAGCTGAGCGCCCGTGAAAAGTCACACAGTCAGGCGGACTTTAACCACTACAAGCTCATGTTGCTGTGTCTTAGTTCATCTCTTTCAGCAGCAAAACACTCCTACTTTAGCACGCTTAAAAACATTAATAAAAATAACCCACATTGTCTATTTTCCCTATTTGCCACTCTTTTGCAGCCCTCCTCTACGGACACTCTTTATTCCATTAATGCTCCTCAGGATTTTGCAGACTAATTCAGAAATAAAATAGATGATATTATCTATCTAATTCCTACACCCCAAGACAACTATTACCTTCTTTCTCCTGCCCCACCGCCTGCAGTTCTGGAATCTTTCACCCGTCACCCAATCTGAGTCTTCGACCTCCTGTTGTCCTCGCCGCTTACAATGTGTACCCTTGATCCCATGCCCTCCCACTGGCTAAAATCCTTCCCCTGCTCTTGCCACACCATTTTTAATCCTCCCTGACCTCTAGGTTTTCCTGCTGCTTTAAACATGTGTGTGTCAAACCTCTTCTTAAAAAAAAAACCTTCGGACCCTACCTGTCTCTCAAACTACCGCCGTCTCCCTTTTACCATTTTTACCGCTTCAAAACTCTTAGAATGTCTCGTCACTGCACGCATTAGTAAATCCTCCATAATAATACTTATTGGACCCGTTGCAGTCAGGATTCCGCCCGGGTCATTCAACTGAAACGGCCCTCTGCAAAGTCTCAAATGACCTCATTCTCCTTGACTTATCGGCTGCCTTTGATACTGTGGACCACTCTATTCTTATGCAGATTATATATTCTCTGGGTATCCGAAATCAAGCGCGGCGTGGTTGTCTTCTTATCTCACTAACAGATATTTCACTGTCACTTTTGCTAATAAGACTTCCTCTCCTGTTCCGTTAGTGTGGGGACCCTCAAGCCTCGGTTTTATGACCCTTGTGTCTCCCTTACACATATCTTCTTGGGAAAAATAATAAGTTCTTTAAGTTTTAAGTATCATTTATATGCTGAATTTACTTGTCCACCCCCGCGCTAACCCCTTAAGTTCAATCCCAAATCTCTAAACGTCTGATCTCTATCTCTTCCTGGATGGTACACCGCCGCCTTAGACTCAACCTAGTGGAAAAAGAGTATGTTAATCGTACTGAAAATATTTAGCATCTGCACATATATTGCACTTTTGTGAACAATGTTATTTTATGATATACACCATTAGAGATAGTGGTTTGTATGAGGTTTAACACTGCACTTTCGTGATATATGTTATTTTATGATGTTAGAGATTATGGCCTGTATTAGCTTGTGAAGGTTCTCATTCATCCAGGTCATGGTATATCTGTTGTATTCAATTATATCAACTGGACTTGAAATGTAGTTCTTGAAGACGTTTCGCTAGTCACTCTGGGCGTTCCTATAACACCTCTTAGCCACTATCCAATCACACCCTTAACACCTGGCTGTGATATGCTAATTGGGATTTTCCAGGGTACATAATTGCCACAGATTCTTATACAAGTCATTCTGAATTGAGAAGCCAGTCCGATGACTAGCGAAATCTTCAAGAAACATTTCAAGTCCAGTTGATATAATTGAATCAACAGATAGGCCTGTATTAGGTTTAAACACTATATTATTCAATGGTTATAACTGTTAACACTGGAATGTTTCATCTGACACTATATTGCACTTTCGTGAATAATGTTATTTTATCATATACACCATTAGAGATATGGTTTATAGAGGTTTACACTATATTTATACAATGTTTAGTATCGGCACATACATTGCACTTTTGAGAATAATGTTACTTATTATATACTACTTTTGCAATGTTTATAACTTTGGGGTGTTTTATCACTTTGATCATGCTTGTTTAAAGGTGGATGCAGCTGATGGGTGGAGTAACTTTATTGGAACCACACCCTGAGGATATAAAAGGTGGTTTAGTAATTATGTGTTCACACTTGAGAAAGGACCTAGACTGTCCGAAACATGTCGTGGTGTGCACAATAAATGCATGTTTGTTTATAGCAATACCTGTGGGGTTGTCTGAGTTTTTGGTTGCTCTATACTACACACTTTTATTTTGAATTTATGTCCAGGAACAGACATCTGGGCAACCAAAGTTGCCCAGATGTGGTGAGATGTGGTGAGCTGAATTGCATTTATATTAGACTCAACCTATCCAGTTTAGTGTGGGGGGGGGATTATTAATTCTGTTTTGGATTATTAATTCTGTTTTGGATTGTAACTCTCTAGATACTAATTCATCCTTGAGGCGATCAGAGAGTCCCTGCCAAAAGGCTGCTGTAAGTGCCTCATTGTTCCACGAAGTCTCGCGGCAAGGATACGAAATTCAATATCATTGTCACGGAACGAGACCTTGGCAGGGCTGCATCAAACGGGAGGGAGCAGCAGAGGTTCTTCCTGGAGCATCGAAGACCTTTCGAAACATACTCAGGAAGTCGGTATTAACTAAAGGATCGTCTGTTTCCCATAGGGGAGAAGCCCAGGCCAGAGAATTGCCCTCCAACAAGGCGATGATGTAACCAACCTTTGTACGATCCGATGCAAAATGAGATGGTTGAAGTTCAAATGGATTCGGCCCTGATTAATGAATCCATGGCAGTTGGGCATCACCATCAAACGTATGCGTGGCTCTCTCCGAAGAGAAGGATCACTGGATCCAGAAGTTGAAGGAGGCGGCGTAGAACTGGAGCACGAGGTAGAAGCTGGGGGGTAGCCGGACAGCGAGGGTATCCATGAAACTGAGCCAATGGCCCTGATGGGTTTCAAAAATGTCCATGCGTTGGACAAAGTCTGGAGAGTTTTACTCAACTCTGCCATAGCCCCCTCAGGCATTTCCATGGCCTGATACTGTAATAACGGCCAGGAGGAGGAGGCAAATAGTCCGGAAGATGCAGGACACAGAGGCTGCTGGGAACTGTAGGGTGGATACTGGAACTGGCCAAATGAGTAACTGGATACAGATGAGGTTAGTAGATGGATACTGGTACAGGCAAGGTGAGAAACTGGATACAGATGAGGTAAGTAGATGGATACATGGATACAGGCAAGGTGAGTAAATGGATACAGTGAGGTAAGTAGATGGATACTGGATACAGGCAAGGTAAGTAACTGGATGCAGATGAGGTAAGTAGATGGATACTGGATACAGGCAGGAGTAAAACTGGATGCAGATGAGGTAAGTAGATGGATACTGGATACAGACAAGGTGAGTAACTGGATACACAGGAGGTAAGTGCATGTGCAGGAGAGGACCAGGATCCAAGGCAGGTGAGTACAAGGAGCAGGAGGTAGCTAACGCTACTATCAGGCACGGGTCCAGGAGGACTCCGGTTTTTAAATTCTCGCGCCGCCGGCGTGTGGCGTTGTGATGGCATGACATCACGACCGTGCAATAGACCTTCCGGCTCTCTCCTCTCTCTCAGTTCCAGCCTTGCTGCCCTCATGTCTGTCCCCAGTGTGATTCACTAATACATTTTTATAACTGTATCTTATCCACTACTATGACTCTTTGCCCCCCTAAAAACCACAAATGTCGCCCCGCAAATCCATGTCCTTGGCTCAACCAAATACCAAGTTCCTACGCCGCGTGTACTTGTGCAGCTGAGCGCCCGTGAAAAGTCACACAGTCAGGCGGACTTTAACCACTACAAGCTCATGCTGTGTCTTAGTTATCTCTTTCAGCAGCAAAACACCCTACTTTAGCACGCTTAAAAAATTAATAAAAATAACCCACATGTCTATTTTCCCTATTTGCCACCTCTTTTGCAGCCCTCCTCTACGGACACTCTTTATTCCATTAATGCTCCTCAGGATTTTGCAGACTAATTCAGAAATAAAATAGATGATATCTATACTCTAATTCCTACACCCCAAGACAACTATTACCTTCTTTCTCCTGCCCCACCGCCTGCAGTTCTGGAATCTTTCACCCGTCACCCAATCTGAAGTCTTCGACCTCCTGTTGTCCTCGCCGCTTACAATGTGTACCCTTGATCCCATGCCCTCCCACTGCGCTAAAATCCTTTCCCCTGCTCTTGCACACAATTTTTAATCCTCCCTGACCTCTAGGATTTTTCCTGCTGCGTTTAAACATGTGTGTGTCAAACCTCTTCTTAAAAAACCCTCTCTGGACCCTACCTGTCTCTCAAACTACCGCCGTCTCCCTTTTACCATTTTTACCGCTTCAAAACTCTTAGAATGTCTCGTCACTGCACGCATTAGTAAATACCTCCATGCTAATAACTTATTGGACCCGTTGCAGTCAGGATTCCGCCCGGGTCATTCAACTGAAACGGCCCTCTGCAAAGTCTCAAATGACCTCATTCTCCTTGACTTATCGGCTGCCTTTGATACTGTGGACCACTCTATTCTTATGCAGATTATATATTCTCTGGGTATCCGAAATCAAGCTGCGGGTGGTTGTCTTCTTATCTCACTAACAGATATTTCACTGTCACTTTTGCTAATAAGACTTCCTCTCCTGTTCCGCTTAGTGTGGGGGACCCTCAAGCCTCGGTTTTATGACCCTTGCTGTTCTCCCTCTACACTATCTCTTTGGGAAAAATAATAAGTTCTTTAAGTTTTAAGTATCATTTATATGCTGAATTTACTTGTCCACCCCCGCGCTAACCCCTTAAGTTCAACCCCAATCTCTAAAAGTCTGATCTCTATCTCTTTGGATGGCACACCGCCGCCTTAGACTCAACCTAGTGGAAAAAGAGTATGTTAATCGTACTGAAAAATTTAGCATCTGCACATAATTGCACTTTGTGGAACAATGTTATTTTATGATATACACCATTAGGATAGTGGTTTGATGAGGTTTTTACACTGCACTTCTGTGATATATGTTATTTTATGATGTAGAGATTATGGCCTGTATTAGCTTGTGAAGGTTCTCATTCATCCAGGTCATGGTTATCTGTTGTATTCAATTATATCAACTGACTTGAAATGTAGTTCTTGAAGACGTTTCGCTAGTCACTCTGGGCGTTCCTATAACACCTCTTAGCCACTATCCAATCAACCCTTAAACCTGGCTGTGATATGCTAATTGGGATTTTCCAGGGTAATAATTGCCACAGATTTTGTACAAGTATTCTGAATTGAGAAAGCCAGTCAGATGACTAGCGAAACATCTTCAAGAACTACATTTCAAGTCCAGTTGATATAATTGAATACAACAGATAGGCCTGTATTAGGTTTAACACTATATTTATTCAATGGTTATAACTGTTAACACTGGAATGTTTAGCATCTGCACATATATTGCACTTTCGTGAATAATGTTATTTTATCATATACACCATTAGAGATATGGTTTATAGAGGTTTACACTATATTTATACAATGTTTAGTATCGGCACATACATTGCACTTTTGAGAATAATGTTACTTATTATATACTACTTTATGCAATGTTTATAACTTTGGGGTGTTTATCAACTTTGATCATGCTTTGTTAAAAGGTGGAGCAGCGACTGGGTGAGTAACTTTATGAACCACACCCTGAGGATATAAAAGGTGTTTAGTAATTATGTGTTCAACTTGTGAGAAGGGCCTAGACAGATGTCCGAAACATGTCGTGGGTGTGCACAATAAATGTCAGTTTGTTTATTAGCAATACCTGTGGGGTTGTCTGGTTTTTGGTTGCTCTATACTACACACTTTATTTTGAATTTATGTCCAGGAACAGACATCTGGGCAACCAAAGTTGCCCAGATGTGGTGAGATGTGGTGAGCTGAATTGCATTTATATTAGACTCAACCTATCCAAAACAGAATTAATAATCCCCCCCCCACACTAAACTGGGACCTAGTTCACCATTCTCCATCTCTCTCATCTCTCTCTCTCCAGTCTATCTTACACTCGGCAGCTCAGATCATCCCACTCTCCTCTAAAAGAGAACCCGCAAACCCCAATACTTCAGTTCATAGGGTGGCTTCCCATCAAACAAAAAATCATATTCTTGCTTTTAACCTTTAAATCCCTTCGCTCTACTGCACCTCCATACTTATCTTCTCTCTTGGTCCCCTATGTTCCAGGCCATGCCCTTCATTCCTCGCAATGAGATCTTCTCCACAAACCCCCAACAAAAGCAGGCACCAGGCCACGGCTCCAGATAAGAGCCCCACAAAAGCTAATCCCACAATGAAGAGAAGGCAGCAAGGACAGCAAGGCAGGGATAGAAACAGGTAGAAATGGAAGCTGGAGCAAACTGACCAGTATAGAGACCACGGGAAAACTGGAAGCTGAAGTGAACGGGCAGGTATGAAGACCAAGGAAAACTGGAAGCTGGAGAAAGACCAAGGTAAACTGGAAGCTGGAACAAGGCTGACAGGTATGGAGACCAAAGTAAACTGGAAGCTAGAGCAAGGCTGACAGGTATGGAGACCAAGGAACGCACTAAAGCAAAATTAGAGCTGAAAAACAGCACAGCAGAAAACACTGAACTGGCTGCACGTTTAGAAGGTAAGGAGGGCTTTAAATAGGCCTGCCCACGTCATCAGCTTGCACCACGAGCATCCGTGCATAAATACTGGCGCGCACGTGCACAGGACACACACATCTACCAGCAGCCCGGGGATGATGACGAGAGCCACGGCATGTGCACCCGTGCGGTAACACGGAAAACGACCCCCCCGCGCGCCTCTCACGCCTGCTGGTGAATGCTGGCGCGCGCGTGCACCACATCCCCCAGTGCTGGTAAGTCCAGGACCATAACACATTTTCATACACCCTGGAATAAACATGCATGTACTCAATCTGCCCTTCCCTTACATCTATAGCTATTACACTATTGGAATAGTGAAGGATAATATAGGTCACTTTAGGCAGTATGAGTTATGAAATGTACTAAACTCGCCCTCCCTTTCCTATTCCACCTACCTACCATAATCCAGGAGGTCTAAGTGGAATAAATCTGCAGGCCAAAAATAGACAGAGGCAATCCTGCCATAATGTGCAGTTCAAACTAAACAACACCATTGGATTCTATATAGGTTCCAGATTAACATGTTAGTATTTACAACAGCAAATTCCAGATTTACAGTTACTATGGGGTTAGGACTTGAGAGCACAGGATACTGATTAGCTTTATAGGGTAAGGTGAGGTGGGGTTAAAAGAGCTTAAAGCTCCACACAGAGTATAAAATTAAATAGAGCTTTCTTATAACAGAAGGTACCTCACTGTAACAATATAATAGAATTGCCCTAATAATCTAATATATAAATACATGTGTCTCCCTTTCCAGCTACATGCAAAATATCTTCTTTTACATCCTCCTGCCAACATACACATCACTTCCTGTGTAGCATACAGAAAGTAATCTTCAAGACAAATTCATTTTGATTTGTGTCACAAAACCATGGTTATGTATAATATAGTATATTGTATTACCGTGCCAGTAAATCTTACAGTTATCTTGTCTATCCCTATCCACAACCTCCCCACAATGTTTATCTTCCGTAAATTTCCAGCTACAGTCTGCACATTGCAGTGGGACAATACTACATGTAAACGTGCCTACAACCTAACATTTTTCCCAGCATGCAGTACATAGTCTTTTAATCCACAGGAAAACTAAAACTAAAAATAGATAAATGCCTTCAACAACAACTGGATGGAATGTTATTTGCTTAAAAAGAAATATAATTTCTAGCCTCTCCTGTCATTAGAAAGAACATGGAGTACTGAAAACAATTTGAAAATCACTGAATTTTAAGCCATTTAGTGAACAGGAGATGTCTTAATAGCCACATTTAAGCAACAGGTGTTAATCATTTTAGCATAAAAAGAAAAGCACTTTGTGAAATGGTAAAAAAAAACCTGCAAAAATCTAGATTTTATATATAAATAAATATTTAAACATGTTTAAATAAAAAAAGAATTTCTATTAAGAATTATTCAGTTATATGTAAGTAAAAACAATTCCATCTATACATGGTTTGATTTCTTTATGTTTTTAACCAAAATGTCTGTATTGTACTGATACAATATTTGAGATAATTAATCAAATTATAGAGGAGGTAATTTGGGTATTTTGTTACATGGCTGGATTTGAAGTTAAGTTTTTGAAGACGTGACACTATTCTTTTCTCAATTCAGAAAAAACTTCAAAAGGTAAACTTCAAGTCCAGTTGATCTAACAGAATGCTACAAATATACCAAGGATGATGAGATATATCTGGATAAATAAGGACACTCACAGACACAACAGATAACATTAGTATAAACACTGCAATTTAGACACTGCACAGACAGAAAATATCCTTATGGCAGAGAGTTACAATAGAGGTATAATCAGTAATCGGTTAGTCTTAAAGGACAATTATACTCTCCTAGACCCCTCTCCTGCTATTCATGCCATCTATAGTACCCAGGATATAGACCTAAACCACAAGGTCCTCAACCCTGGGTTCACTCTTTAACTCTAGATTTACTTAACTAAACTTTCCATAGGCGCTCCAGTCCCACTTCCACGTTCATGATCTAGACAATGAGAAGACACGCTTCTTTTAGAGTGCAACTCCCCATTGACCAAGTACCCAACGGACTTCAGGATTGGAGCACTGAAGGAAAATTTAGGTGAGGAAATCTAGAGTTAGAAAGTGAACCCAGGGGGGAAGGCCATGCAGTTTAGGTCCTCATCCTGGCTACTTTACAATAGTGAAGCAAGGTTTTGGTGAGTGAAGTTGTCCTTTAATTATAATGTGGTGCCCTAGGGGCCACTGTAACATTGTAATGTTAAATACTTGTATATGTAATAACTTGTTGTGTCATATTGGAACTGGGGATGTTAAAGGATAACTACAGTGGAAAAATAAGCTTTAAGTTTGAAGGCTAGAAATGTTCCACATAAAAAAATTGCATGTATTTAATGACCTAGAGATGCATCTGTAGTTTAATAGTGACAATACATCCATCTGAAGATATATCCATCTGAAGTTAAGCAGTTAGGGGTCTAAATTTTTCAGCTATAAACTTGCTCGGTAGCACAGAATTCCCCATGGTACTTTGTTCTTTTGGGACCATGAACATTTTTTAATCCTGTGTTTGCGCTTGCGTTTTTTTAAAAATAATTGAAAACGCGGCAACGCACCAAAAATGCACGTTTTTGGATGCGTTGCGCTTGTGCTTTATGTTCCGCATTTTTAATTGCAATCGCATGCGTTTTCCTATACCTATTGAAGAAAACGCATGCGCAAACGCAACAAAATTGCACATGAAATCACATGCGATTGCATTTGCATTGCAGTGTGGCCGTGCCCTTACGCACATTTGCAACTTTTCTAATGCATGCTGCACACTAGACTGTGCAAGTGCTTAGTTATAATTGATAATTATAACACCTGAAAGGGAGCTTCACACTGCAGCTTTTAAAGGGAAATATATATATATAGATAACAGACTTAGCTGTAGCAAACAATGCCAGGTAGCAACAGCTAGAGCTAGCAAGATATTGTCTTGTATAAAAAGGGGAATAGATTCAAGAGAGAAAAATATTATTCTCCCTCTTTACAAGGCACTGGTAAGGCCTCATTTGGAATATGCGGTGCAGTTTTGGAATCCCATATACAAAAGGGACATCTTGGAAATTGAGGCAGTTCAGAGAAGGGCAACTAAATTAATAAGGGGAATGGAGGGGCTTGAATATGCAGGCAGATTAGACAAGTTAGGGCTGTTTACATTGGAGAAGCGGCGGTTGCGTGGGGACATGATAACCTTGTACAAATATATTAATGGCCCATACAATGAGCTCTCTGGTGCATTGTTCACTAATAGGTCATATCAGAGGACACGTGGACATCCTTTAAGGTTGGAAGAAAAGAAGTTTCATCTTCAGGTTAGGAGAGGTTTCTTTACAGTGAGAACGGTGAAACTGTGGAACTGTCTTCCAGCAGATGTGGTAATGGCAAGTTCATTGAATAACTTTAAAAAAGGCCTGGATAAGTTTCTAAAACTAAAGAATATTGAGAATTACTGGTATTAATGCATATAGATCTGGTTGATCCAGGGATACTTTCCGATTGCCGTTTGGAGTCAGGAAGGAATTTTTTCCCCCATTTTAGCTGGGTTTTTTTGCCTTCCTCTGGATCAACTGTTAGGTAGGTTTAAAAAAAAAAGTGAATAGGTTGGACTTGATGGACGTATGTCTTTATTCAACCTTAATTACTATATTACTATATATATATATATATATATATATATATATACACGGTAGTAGAATGTTATTTATTTCAACAAACCACTGGTGTTGGGTAATTTGGGCAGTTTCAAAGGTGTCTAGATTTAAATGTACAATCTATCAATTTAATTTTAATGAAAAAAAATCAATCTTGAGGCTGTGGCCACACTGCACTCCGTTAACGCTCACGATTGCATGCACAAGAGCGCGTTGCCGTGCATACGCAGTTGCGATCAGCCAATGATCCGCAATCGGAGAGAGCATGCAAAAAATGCCAATCGCATGTGCTCCAATTAATGGATTGCACAGGCAGCGCTCAGTAGCGCACTAGTGTGGCCACAGTAGTGAGTGCTTTTAAAACTTGAAAGTGCATCAGTGTGGCCTATCCCTAAATGCTTACCCTCCAACATACCCCTTTAATAGTTACACTTATAGAAACATGGTGCAGAGCTGCAGAGAGGAAAATGAAGTGAAGAGCAATGCATTTCTCAATAGTGTACCTATTTAAAGGGGAATGTTGGGTATAAATAACAAAATAAATGCTTATGCCTTTAAGCAGGTGGTAAAGGATGGTGGGGCCTATAGTTCAGCCATTTCTTGTAAAGGATGCTGGGATTAGTAGTTCAATATCAACCACATGTATAGGAACCTGGAGCAGGTGGTCCAGTGGACCTATGTCTGTGTGAGGTGTGAGTGGGTTGCCCGTTTGGAAGCTGAAGTGGAGAGTCTAAGGGGGCAGCTTGCAGCATTGCAGGGATTGGCAAATCTGGGGGGGGGGCAGCAGGCACTTGCTGGGGCCAGTTTAGTGGTGGGACAGAAGGGTAGGGTGGCTTCTTCCCAGATTGCCCATCCCAACAGATTTGCCACCTTAGGTGATGAAGTGGAGGAGGACACCTCAGAATTAGCATGTATGGAGGTGGCTAGTCCCTTGAGCACCCAGGGGACTGCCATCTCTGATACAAGGGAGGAGGAACTAAGGATTAGGAATGCTAGGAAGGTGGTAGTGGTAGGGGACTCCATTATAAGTAAGGTAGATAGGGTAATCTGCCGCCAAGACCCTACATGCCGAACTGTGTGTTGCCTGCCTGGTGCTAGGGTTCGGCATGTGGTGGATCATGTAGGCAGATTATTGGGTTGGACCTGGCAGTCTTGGTTCACATTGGTGCCAATGACAAAGTTAGAGGAGGAGGTAAGGTCCTTGAACATGATTTCCGAGAGAGAGAAGTTAAAAGCAAGTACCTCCAGGGTAGTGTTTTCAGAAATACTACCGCAGCCACATGCTAAGCCAAGGAGACAGTGAAAGCTTAGGAGCATTAAGCTCCTGTGGTGGGTAGAAGGATGGGTGTAGATAGGCCAGTGGTGGGTGGAAAGGGGGGTGGGGCTAGCATAGGGGATAGGGAGGCATGTGTATTAAAGTGTATGAATAAATTACAGGATCATAATCTAAAATGTATGTTTGCAAATGCGAGTAGCCTGGCTGACAAAATGGTTGAATTGGAAATTATGGCGTTGAATGAAAAGTATGATATAATAGGTATAGCAGAAACGTGGTTGAACAGTTCTCATGACTGGGCTGTAAATTTAGAAGGATATGCCTTGTTAAGGCAGGACAGAGAAAAAAGAAAAGGGGGAGGAGTATCTGTTTATCTTAAAAAAGAATTGAAACCAAATTTAAATGAAGTGATAACTGGCGATAAGGATGTTAAAGTGGAGGCAATATGGGTGGAATTAAAGGAGAACTAAACTTTGTTTTTTCAGATCCTAATGTGAAAGTTTTTCTCCCCAGAATACCTACATGTTGAAAGATTCTTCTTCAGTTATTTGCATTTAGTAGATATAAGTAATAGCATCTCTTTCTAGCAAAAAATAAAGTTTCTAAATGTACCTGTGATCACAGTTAAGTTTCTGGTGGTGCACCATGTAAATGCTATGTGTTTGGGAACAAACAGACCAAGAAGTCACAAATTCAAATCCCCTAGTTACTTATGAAACAATAAACAGTCTACTGCCTGGTTTAGTGCTTTTTTGTTTGTTTGTTTCATGTTTGTAGAAAAATATGAAGTTTCTACATATGTACAAACTTTATATATAGCAGCTCTGTTATTTATGTACCAACCAGCGTGAATTGCTGACAGTCTTCCAGTAGCAATACAAAATAGTGAACTGATTTTACTTGCATTTACTTCTATAGATTGAGAGTTCGCCTGTGGCGTGTTCTGCTAAAGTGCTGGGTTAGGGGGGGAAAAGGACTATTGGGACACAGGTTTGATTCCCCATGTTCCCTTTTTTTGTTTTTATTATGTGTCTAGCAAAAGATAAACAGGGAGATTCAATAAAAGTTCTTAAAAATGGTGCTAATTTTGCCCCAACCAATCAGATGTTATTTAACATTTGAAAGCTAACATCTAATTGGTCGGGGCAAACTTAGCACCATTTTAACGATAAGAACTTTTATTGAATAACCCTGAAAGACTCTACATGTACTGGTTCATTACTTATTAGGCCATGTGGCATAGAGGTAGAAAGCTTTCTTTTTAGAAAGACGCAGTATAGAAGGTTACTGGTTCGATTCCCCATACTTACTTTTATTTTTGCTGAAATGTTAAATGTTCTGTTTCTTTCATCCGTGCTAGCAAAGACATACACTGCAAAGTTTAGTTTTCTTTTTTGTATGAAAAGCATAGGAATTTATAATTTTTAGGGACAGGAGCATTTCTAACGTGTTTACACAAAAACTGCACTGATATTTGTGTTCTGTGTCAGATGGAGGGATCTCTGAGCTGTAACATGATTGGCTGTCAGCTTTCAGGAAGCAAAACTGCAGTTTCCTGTGAAGTGTCCGGCGCACACTTAGCTGGGTGTTCCCAGATGAATTATGAATTATGGGAGCTTACCCTTAGCACACACAGGTTATTTTCATAAATCACCCAGCATGCACAGCAAAGGGAGACATGAGACACAGCTTGTTGTGTGTTTGTTGTGCATGTGGGTAATGTAATTGTTGGTGTCTGCTATAAGCCGCCAAATGCTAGCAGAGAGGAGGTGAGTCCGCTTCATATGCAGTTGGCAAGGGCTGCAAGTTTGGGGAGTGTGCTCATTATGGGGGACTTTAATTACCCTGAAATTGATTGGTGAAGTGGAACTGCCATCACAGAAAAAGGCGATAAGTTCCTGAATTTGCTGCAGGATAATTTTCTCTCACAGGTGGTTGAAGTTCCTACTAGAAAAGGAGCTCTGTTGGATATGGTAATATCTAACATTGTGGAGCGCATTATAGATATAAAGGTAACTGGAGGCTTAGGGAATAGTGACCATGAAATATTGACGTTTGGAGTATGTTATCGAAAGGAAAAGTGCGCTGAGTTAACAAAGACTTTTAAATTTCGGGAAGGCAAATTTTCCCAGGTTAAAAGTAGCTCTTCAGAATGTCAACAGGGATAATGTATTATCATGTAAAGCTACTGAACAGAAGCGGACTGTGTTTAAGGGGATTTTAAGCCAGTTCACATCTAAATTTATACCCTTGGGAAACAAATGTAAAAAAAATAAATCTGCACCCATGTGGCTGAAATTTTATGTAAAGAGGCAAATGGAAAGGAAGAATGAGGCATTTAAAACCTTTTAGTCAGAGGGAACAGAAACATCCTTTAGGGATTATAAAAACTGTAACAAGGAGTGTAAGGAAGCAATCAAACTAGCTAAAATTAAAAATGAAGTTAGTATAGCTTAACAAAGCATCACTAAGCCTAAAAAATGTTTTAAGTATATTAATAGTAAGAAGATGTGGACTGAAAATGTGGCACCATTAATTAATGGGGATAAGTTAGTTTGGGAGGATGGCGATAAAGCAAATGTCTTGAATATTTTTTTTCCCTCTGTATACACTATAGAAGATCACAGCTGGGAAATTACAGGCCTGTAAGTTTAACTTCAGTGGTGGGGAAGATACTGTAAAGTTTAATAAGGGAACATGTTCTAGCTTATGTTTCAATGACTGACATTATAAGTAGTAACCAGCATGGATTTAGGAGGAATAGATCTTGTCAAACTAACTTGCTTGGCTTTTATAAGGAAGTAAGTAGAAATTTAGACTCTGGCATAGCAGTAGATGTGGTTTACTTGGATTTTGCAAAGGCTTTTGATACAGTCCCCCATAGGCGACTAATGTATAAGCTAAGGTCTGTTGGTCTGGGGAGTCACATTTGTACATGGATAGAAAATTGGTTAATGAATAGGATGCAGAGAGTAGTTGTTAATGGGGCTTCATCATTATGGACTAAAGTGCTAAGTGGGGTGCCACGGGGTTCTGTGTTGGGGCCGCTTCTATTTAATCTATTTATTAATGATTTGGAAGTGGGTATTGTCAGCAAGGTTTCTGTGTTTGCTGACAACACAAAACTTTGTCAACCATTAAAAACTTCAGAGGATGTGCAATTGTTGCAGGGGGATCTAGATAGATTGTTACATTGGGCTGCTAAGTGGCAGATGAAATTCAATGTTGATAAATGTAAGGTGATGCATTTTGGACATAAAAACCCTTGTGCTGCTTATACTATAAATGGCTCTGTGTTAAGTGAATCCCTGTTGGAAAGGGATTTTGGAGTTTTGGTGGATAACAAACTTAAAGGAAGCAAGCAGTGCCAGGCGGCAAAAGCCAGAGCCAGCATGGTATTGTCTTTTATAAAGAGAGGTATGGATTCAAGGGAGGAAAATGTTATTCTCCCTCTTTATGGTAAGGCCTCATTTGGAATATGCAGTGCAATTTTGGAATCCTGTGTACAAAAAGGACATCTTTGAAATGGAAAAGGTTCAGAGAAGGGCAATTAAATTAATAAGGGGATAGGGGGAGTTTGAATATGGAGACTGGAAAAGCTACAATTATGCATGCTGGAGAAAAGGCGCTTGCGTGGAGATTTAGGCTTTAAGTTCGGAAAGGGTTTTTCACTGTGAGAACAGTAAAGCTATGGAACTGTCTTCCAGTGGACATTGTTATGGAAGGTTCATGGATGAGTTTCTGCAAACAAGGAATGTTGCAAGTTACTGGTATTGATACATAAAGTAGAGTTGATCCTGGGAAATTTCCGATTGCCACTTGGAGTCAGGAAGGAATTTTTCCCCCTTTGGTGTTTTTTTTTTTGCCCTTCTCTGGATCTGAACAGTTAAGCAGGAAATGAGGATATTGCTAGATGGGTTAGACTGGATGGACATATGTCTTTATTCAACCTCAAATACTATACTATACTAACTGCCTTTTATACAGTGTTATATATACACATTCTGTGGTCCTACAGGTGTTTGCAAACTACACCTTCCAGTATTCCCTGCTGTCATCAGCTGTTGGTGAATGCTGAACATTGTATTTTTTTATCTGCAGGGCCACATGAAAAACCTCTCTCTTTTATGGTGACAAATACAAAAACATACCCCCTAACACCACAAAACTTGCAGCACAGACACATATTCCAAAATTCAGACTTTTATACTTAAACTTCTCCTTTATAGTTATATTTATGCAGCTCACTGGCTACTCAGAATAGAAGTTTGGTATTTATATTCTGGAATGGCGCTACAGGAGTCCTGTGTCTCCGCTATATGAGAAAGCAGGAATAACAGATTGGCGTGCCTCCACCCAGGATTGAGACAGGCTCCCTGGGAACATCAAGTAATTACACTGTATTCCCTTTATTTCACTGAACAGAATGGAAAAGTTTATTTAAGGCAGATATCAACTTTGTAACAGTACTTACAATCTGCGAGCCAGAAACTGATACATTGTATGCTGGAGGGTAGTAACCGGGAGAAAGCATTTCCTTTTTACTATTTACACCTGAAACATCTGATTTTGGCATATCGGTTCTCTCTCCACGTCCCACTCACTTCCTAACTTACTGGTTATTTCCTTGTTACCCAGTTACTCCCCTCCCTTCCCGGTCGTGGCAGTTTAAAATCTCTATGATAAAGGATGAGCAGCAGGAAGCATCCCCAGCTTCCCTACATATATTGTATAAGGGATAATATGCTAACTACAGTGTAATATAAGGATATTGCGCTACAGAGGAATTCCATGACCTTAAAGCAGCACAAGGCTGTAGGCCGAGTGCTTTTATACAGGGCATGGACCTCCGAGGTGAAGTAAATCCATATATTACACTATAGGTAGCGTATTATTTCATATGTTACCTAACAAAAAGAAGTTTCCTATGACTGGAACATGTAGAAAGTTCCTTGTTCTAAAGGACCTTGCTCTTAAGGACATAGAAAAAGAAGGACTTTTAATCATTTGATGGTTGTATGGTGTGTGTGAAAGTTTGAAAATAAGTTTGAAAATAAGGATTGTTTGTGCTGATAGTGTGCTGTGTTAAGGACTGTGTGTGCAGTAAGCAGATTAATCTTTCTTTCTTCCAGTTAAAGGGGTGAACTGGGCTTCTATATTCTAGTATTGCACCTGTTGTAATCGCAAGCAGGTTGTTAAAGGGTTAATAAGTGTTTTGTTTTTTCCCTCTCTTCCTGGCTCTTGCACTAATTGTTGTGGGGACTGGGGCTAATTAGTTAAATAGGATTCACATTGGTTGGGCCTGTTGTTTGGACCTAACAAAAAGAGGTTTCCTGTGAGTGGAAACGAACTAGAGTGAAATATATATAACAAGTCCCTTGTTGTAAAGGACCTTGCTCTTAAGGACATAGAAAAAGAAGGACATTGAAACAAGAAGGGCAATATAACAAGGTTAGTATGTCACTGTGCTGGTGTTGTGTATTATCAGGGGCCGGTTTGCCAGTACCATACAATGTGCATCCTGCCACATGTATAGGAATCTGGAGCAGATGTTCCAGGGGACCTATGTCTGTGTCAGGTGTGAGTGAGTTGCCCATTTGGAAGCTGAGGTGGAGAGTCTAATGGGGCAACCTGCAGCATTGCAAGGATTGGCAAATCTAGACAGCAGGCACTGTCTTGGGCCAGTATAGAGGTGGGTGGAAGTGGGACAGGGAAGGTTGAAGAGGGAGGTAGTTTTGTTAGTGTTACTAGTTGAAGTGGGGGACAGAAGGGTAGGGTTGCTTCTTCCCAGCTTGCCCATTGCAACAGATTAGGTGGTGAAGTGGTGGAGGACAGCTCGGAATTAGCATGTATGGAATGGGCTAATCCCTTGAGCACCCAGGGGACTGCCATCTCTAATACAGAGGGAGAGTGAACTTAGAATCAGGAATGCTAGGCAGGTGTTAGTGGTAGGGGACTCCATTATAAGGAAGGTAGAGGTTATTCTGCCTCCAAGACCCTACATGCCGAACTGTGTGTTGCCTGCCTGGTGCTAGGGTTCGGCATGTGATGGACCATGTAGAGATTATTGGGTGGGGCTGGGTGTGACCTGGTGGTCTTGGTTCACATTGGTGCCAATAAGAAAGTTAGAGGAGGAGGAGAGTTCCTTAAAGGAGAACTAAACCCAAAATACAAAGGCAGCTCCACAGACTGTCACTTTGTAAAACCATTTGTCTCTCACCTCTGAATTCAGCTTCTTACTGTAGAAATCATTAATAGAACATTTCTGAGTACTGGCAATCTATAATGTCACGGCTGGCTTCTAGTGTTGCCTCTTCCTGGTGGTCCAGGTACCAAAATTCCTTATGCACACGCTAACTAGCTACCTTGTGTTTGTTTCCCACTCCCCTTATGCTAAGCTGCATGTAAGAGTTGAACTCAGAGTCCCCACCTGCCAGTGTCTCCCAGCCAATCATCAGAGATAGCAGTGAATATTCTTAGCAGATGTTCCTGCTCAAACAGAGTGGGGGAAGGTGTTAACCCTTTTCATATTTATTTAGGAAGCAACTTGTTAACCATTTTTATTTGTGAGCATTTCTGCAAGACTGTGTCTTTGTATGGGTTTATTTCTGCACTCTACCATTTATATTAGTTGTGTTTTGCTGAAATGTACAATTAGGGCACGGCCACACTGCAATGCACCTAAATCGCACACGATTTACATGCGTTTGCGCTAGCGATTTGTCCATTGTCATTATGAAAACGCATGCAATTGCAAAAAAACACATGCGTTACCAAATTGCTGACACATGTGTGAATCGCAACACACCAAAAATCATAAGATTTTTGTGTGTTGCTGCAATTTAAATACAATTGGAAAATTGCAATTGCCTGAAAAACACGCTTGTGTGACCTAGCCCATAGAAGTGTAATGCAAGCTGCATTGATTTCAGTTTAGCCATACAGCATGTATTTAATGCAATGGAACTTAGCAATTTCCTAAGGCTGTGGCCCCACTTAAGTGCAAGGGAGGACGCATGGTTGCAATAATGCTCGATTGTGCTTGATTCCGTAACTGGGCTTTGCGCTTCCACAATTGGACCCTAGCAGAGAGCATGCAATACAGACAAAAAAATGGTGATTGCATGCACTACAATCGCATGTAGTGGGGCCAGTCCCATAGGCTATAACATGCCTGCACTCCCACTAGCACAATCGGATCGCAAACCGCAATCCAAAACGCACTAGTGGAAGCTAGCCCTGTGTTTGAATCTTAAAGGGAAAGGTGGCAACCACTTTACAAGGTACACTTATAAAAACAAAACAGCTCAGAGCTGCAGGTGCAGCATATTGACGTGAACATGGTCTTAGAACAGCTCTGTGCAATGCATTTTAAAGGGGAATGTTGGAGTTTTGGAAGTAGTGTAAAGGCAAAGGCCAGCTTTGCCTTTAAGACCCAAACATATATTTAATATACATGTTGCAGTGCTAATTACCATTGCATTAAATAACTGTATCAGTCTGCATCATGCTTCTTAAGAAAATACTAAAAGCTTTTGTTGTGTAGATATTATCAGGCCTATGTCATAAAAGTTCTTATTGCTAAAATCTGATTGGTTGTGGAAAAATTTAAGCCATTTCTAACGACAAGAACTTTTAATACATAGGCCTGTATATGTGTTCGGGTCTTAAAGGCAAAGGTGGGAACCCTAGTTAGAAAAGTGATTTTCTTTATGCTAAACTTCCCACAGGCAGCCCTCCTGCTGCATTCATTTATTGAACATGTTTGCATTCCCTCTAACAGTGCCCCTTTAATTGGCATTCCCTCCAATAATTCCTATTAATATGTACATTTATATAAACAACATGGTGCAGAGCTGCAAATGGCATACCCTCCAACATTCAACTTTAATACATACACTTAGACGTGCGCGCTTTCTGTGCGTAAGTGTACGTTATTTTTGCGTTTGCGCTCGCGTTTTCGCTATCCTTAAGGGAAAATGCAAGCGATTGCACGGAAAAATGCCTCAAAACGCAAACGGATGCGCAATCGCATGCACATCGGAAATCATAGGAACATTCGCGTTCCCGCGATTACCATGTTAGCGAAAATCGTGAGCGCAAAACACGTACACGAACGCGCGAAAAACACACTAGTGTGGCCTATCCCTTATAGAGCATGTTGCAGTGCTGCAGGTGGAGGATAATATAATGACCCTGGTGTCAGCACAGCTCTGTGTAATGCATTTATTAGCTTGTTGTTTTTATACAGACAGCTGAATCAAAAGCACACTTTTCCTACCCTCCAACATTCCCTTTAATAAGGTACACTGATGAGAAATGCATTGCACAGAGCTAGTGCTAAGTTCAGGTTCACGTCTCTATCCTCCCCCTACAGTTCTGCACCATGTGGTTCCTATAAAAACACACACTTCCTACCCTCCAACATTCCCCTTTAAGAAGCTACACTTTCCACTAATATTGCTGCAGCTGACAGGGAGCCTTCACACCTTCACACTACGGGCCATATTTATAAAGGTGTGGTATCGCCTTCTTTAGCGATCGTTATGGCGATCGTCAATTTATGATCACTATCGTAAATCTTGTAAATGTACGATAGCCAACATAAATCTACGACCGCCTGTAGAATATCATTACGGTAGTTTATTGACACAGTCGTACAGTAACGAAAACCAGCGGTATCGCAAGTTTTTAAATATGGCCCTCCAACACTTAAACAATACATTGCAGGTGAAACATACAAAGACACAGGTCTGTAACGGTGAATAGTGCAGGTTTATTGCAAAACATGTGTGCTACATGTTTCTGACCCACTTCCTTCCTCAAGTGCTTGAGTGGTTCTGAAACGCATGTTTTGCAATAAACCTGCACTATTCCCTGTTACAGATCTATCTATCTATCTAACATTGTGGAGCGCGTTATAGATATAAAGGTTACTGGAGGCTTAGGGAATAGTGACCACGAATAGTGTCGTTTGGAGTATGTTATCGAAAGGAAAAGTGGCCTGGGTTAACAAAGACCTTTAATTTCGGGAAATCAAATTTTCCCATCTTAAGGTTAAAAACAAAAAAATAAGATATTATCAGGTAAAGATACTGAACCGAAGTGAACTGTGTTTAAGGGTATTTTAAGCCATTTCACATCTAAATTTATACTCTTGGGGAAAAAATGGAAAAAAAATAAATCTGCGCCCATGTGGCTGAAATCTTATGTAAAGAGGCAAATGGAAAGGAAGAAAAAGGCATTTAAAACCTTTAAGTCAGAGGAAACGGACAGGGCCTTTGAGGATTATAAAAAGGGCCTTTGAGGATTATAAAAACTGTAACAAAGAGTGTAAGAAAGCAATCAAACTAGCTAAAATGAATAATGAAGTTAGGATAGCTGAACAAAGCATCACTAAGCCTAAAAGTTTTTTTAAGTATATTAATAGTAAGAAGATGAGGACTGAAAATGTGACACCATTAATTAATGGAACAAGTTAATTACGGAGGATGGCGATAAAGCAAATGTCTTAAATGTTTTTTTTCCCTCTGTATACACTATAGAAGATCCAAGTACAGATATCATAGAGTATAGTAGCAATAATGGTATAAAAGATGCAAGTGCACTTTGGTTAACTGAGGATAAGGTACAAAAAGAACTAAATAAGGTTAATATTAATAAATCTCAGTGTTAAGTGAATCCCTGTTGGAAAGGGACCTTGGAGTTTTGATGGATAACAAACTTAAAGGTAGCAAGCAGTGCCAGGCGGCAACAGCCAGAGCCAGTATGGTATTGTCTTGAATAAAGAGAGGTATGGATTCAAGGGAGGAAAATGTTATTCTCCCTCTTTACAAAGCATTGGTAAGGCCTCATTTGGAATATGCAGTGCAATTTTGGAATCCTGTGTTGAAAAAGGACATTTTAGAAATGGAAAGGGTTCAGAAAAGGGCAACTAAATTAATAAGGGGATTGGGGGAGCTTGAATATGAAGAGAGAATGAAAAAGTTACAATTATGTATGCTGGAGAAAAGGCTCTTGCGTGGGGATATGATTACTGTGTATAAATACATTAACGGGCCATACAATAAACTATCTGGGGCATTGTTCACCAATAGAACATGTCAGAGGACACGAGGACATCCCTCAAGACTTGAAGAAAAAAGGTTTAGGCTTCAATTTTGGAAAGGGTTTTTCACTGTGAGAATGGTGAAGCTATGGAACTACAGTATATACTCGAGTATAAACCGAGTTTTTCAGGCTGTAAAATCAGCCTGAAAACTTAAACTCGGTTTATACTCGAGTAACTACGTCATTCCTGTACGAATGGCAATTAACTATTTTTATACTGAGAAAACAGCTTCCTATATAAAATAATACAGGGGGGTAATTGTAATAATGATTTACGCCACTGCACCTCCCCATTCTAAATCCCTAGCCTTATCTATTATATTATTTGGTATCACCCAGTGGTTATACAGCGATTTGTAATATACTAGTATGTTGAACATGGTTTTGTTGTGACATGAAAATGGGAAATATGAGTCATTCTGAATTGAGAAAGGCAGTCGAATGAATCAGTTATATAAAATCACCTATTCATGATAAGACAAGCAATAATTCATATTTTGCTTTCTGACCAGGTTCTGCCCTAAAGAAATGAAAAAGGAGACACATTTTATTTAGAATGAATGAGTGAATGTGAAATAAAGTTGGGGGAGATGCAATATATTTCGCTATCGCAACCTACGTGCACTCGTTTCCGCAATGTATTAACACTTTGCAACCGTTAATACATTGCAAAACCGCTAGCAGTAAGTTGTGAGCTTTTGCTCGTATTTTAAAGACACCATTGAGGAGGCGTTAATTGTCGTGCAAAAAAGTAGCGCAAAAAACGGCACAAAATTTATTGCATCGCTTTGCGCTGTGCAAAGTAAAAAAAATTGCGACATGGTGCAGGCAGTGCAAAACCTTCGCTAACACGTTAGTACATAGGTTAGCGCATTTCCCTGATAGTCTTTCTGTTTGTAAGGCCACGTTAAAAAAAAAAGACACTAAGGGCTAGGCCAAACTGCGTTTTACATATCATTGAAAATGCGGCATGCGTTTTTCAATACTTAATGAAAAAAACGCATGCGATTCCGTGTGCGATTGCGTTTGTGTTGCAGTGTGACCATGCCCTAGCCATGTTAACAATATAATTAATTGCACAGAAATCTACTTAACATAAATCTTGTGTGATTTTTGCATTAATAATATGACAACCATAGATGGAGCCCTTATACCGTAGAGAGAAGTCTCTCCATTGTCAGATATACTACTGTGGGTTGCTTTTATCTTCCTTGCAATAAATGGATTTGGATATGTGGTGCACTGAATCCTAGGCCACTGAAAGCAGTGTCTATGATACAGAGGAATATTGCATTTTGGTTTCCTTTGTACTGTATTAGTCATTGTGTTTCCTCAACCTATTTATCACACATTAATGTGACAAATCTACTTATAATCTAACAAAAATGTATTCATACCAGCATTTCTAAAAAGGCATAAAGACATCTGTACAATATTATAAATTTATATCAGAAGAACATGCTGTTCAGGATGTGTTGAAATAATACAACCCTGCATCAGGATTTCTATTTACCTCAACATTATTTATATTACCGTATATACTCGAGTATAAGTCGACTCGAGTATAAGTCGAGGTACCCACTACTACAGTACACTACACTACTCCCTGCACCCATCTTCTCACCCTGCCACTACACTACACTACACTACTACAGTACACTACACTACTCCCTGCACCCATCTTCTCACCCTGCCACTACACTACACTACTACTAAGCCTACCTTTGCAGGAGAGTCCGGGCCGCGAGATGGGAAATCCGGCTGCCGCGTCCACTGATGGTGCATCCACTGACGTCACGATGGCGCCGGTCTAATTTCCGGCGCCGAGTCGTGACGTCAGTGGATGCGACCATCAGTGGACGCGGCAGCCGGATTCCTCACCAGTAAGTGACTGACTCGAGTATAAGTCGAGGTTCAGTTTTCAGGCTGTTTTCACAGCCTGAAAACCTCGACTTATACTCGAGTATATACGGTAGTTAAAACACCTAATTTAATGTTACTGAATGGAGTTTGCAGCTACAGTATTGGTAAGATTAGATTAGTTCTATATTCAATCTGATTGAATATACTTAACCAGACATATTTTGGGCAGTGCTTAGGGAAGCTTATAAAAAGCCAACGGTTGAAGGGTTGGCCACAGAATAGAAAATTAAAGGGCAAGTCCAGCCCTAAAATGAAAACTTACATACAGGTAAATTACCCCCCAAAACCCTAAATGGTAATAGTTTGAAATCTGAAATACAGTATATAAGTCTAACCTGCACAATGTCCTGTTGCCCCTGTTTCTGCCTCATGGTTCTTCCAGTTAGCAACTGTCAGTTATGGATTTGACAGTTGACATCACAGCCAATGACTGAATGTTAATCCCCTGTCTGCCTCTTCTGAGCATGCCCAGGCTCAGTATAGGCTCAGTACAGGTTTCTAAATTGCTCAGTTTCTATGAGACATACAGAAGCATAGCAGGCATACAGTAATGTATTCATAGGACAAATTATGATATATCCACATATTTTAAAGAGGCCATTCTTTCTAAAAGGTGTTCTTAGGAGGGTGGAGTTGTTCTTTAAGAAAAAGTGGAATAAGTAGGTGTCATGAACTCCAGTTTGCTGAGCAAGTGATCTGATCAATCAATCAATCAATCAATAAATCAATCAATCGGTATTTGCCGCCACCCCACCCCAAGTGTAAGGCATTGGGGACACCACATAATCTCTCTCAACTCTCAAAGGCTATGCATACCCCTGTCCTGACAGCTAAATGGTTAACACAACATCACTTACTCCAGCAACAAAAGAATTAATCTGCTTTACACATTCACAGCAGTCACAAAGTTTACATAACCAAAGTATTCAATATACCTAAAAGACCATCCAAACACATGTAACTTTATCTCTTTTGGAGTTCTTTTAAAGCATCAAAGACAAAACTTGACATTTTAGATTTAATATTTCAAAAGGTGGACAGTACATAAAATAATAAAAAAATGATGTTACAGATAAAGACATACAATACAAAACGGGAGGGAGAGGGAGAAAGGGGGGGGAGGGCTGCACTGAGCATGGGCAACCCAAAAGTCTTATTCCACAGGATTTATCCTGACAATCAATATCAAACATGACGGGGCCCAGATACATATTATCAGAGATTATTTAGACCAGCATGTCTGGTATTGGTTTGATGAACCAGTCCTCCCATTTATAAATACGTTATATTGGTATATGTATATCACATTCCTGTAAAATAACATCTTTAAGCTTAATTTATTATTGTCCCATCTGTGAACTAAATGTGAACTCTGCCTAACCTCTAGACCATCTTCACTGATGTTAACCAGGCCCATGGTCTAGTTTGGGGAAAGGTTAAAGGTTTTGAAATGGCTAGGGTCCATTAATCCCCAGAGTCTAGGTTCTAGAAGAGCAGTCCCTAACTATTTATGACTATTCAGGTCCCCAACTGTTAACCCTCCCCTGCCTCACTATAAGGCTTACACATTATTCTGTCATGACAGTAGGAAAAAGAGAAAAAAGTCCTCAGACTTGGCAGATTGAAATGTACGAACTAAGGGCAACAATGCCCTTATTGGCACTTTATAAATACGATTGATCTGTACCAGGGGTGATAAGCAGAATGCCAATCGCGGGGGGGTAATGACTTTGTCAGTAAAAAGTTAACGCATATTTATAAATATGCCTCTTTATATTTGTTTTACCAAGTGAGTATGCCTCTGTATAAGAGCTATATGAACGAGATGTATATAAGCCATACAAATCCATTTCATGTGCTACGTACAGATCATATTCCAGGGACATTTTTTAAAAGGGGTTTCCTGAATAGGTTCAGTGGCATGTTTAGGAGGAAATTCCAAGCAGTCTATTATATGTGCTGCTGGGAAATAGCCTTTATAATAAACTGCTGTGTTACACATACAATATACTGTGAGCTACAACTTCTGACACAAAGGGAAACTAATGTCTCCAGACAACATTGCCCCCAGGGGCGTAACTACCAGGGAAGCAGCACCTGCAACCGCAGGGGGGTCCAGGAGCCAGGGGGGCCCATCTTCTTATTTTCCTATGACAGATATAGCCTTCTCCCAGAAAACCACTATGGATGAAGCATTGTTAGGGGCCACATCAAAGTTTTGCTGGGGGGCCCAGTGATTCCTAGTTAATGATAGCTCCAATAGAAAGAGCACATTAACGAAGACACCAAGGGTCATATTCATTAAGGTACGGTTTCGCTAAATCAATTGTTAATAAAACGTATAAAACCAACCGTTTACCGATATTTTATTTGCAGTGGTTATTGTAAAGTAACGTACATTTATGGCCACGGTCTTACATTAGTGATAATGCACGGTATCGCTAACTTGCAATACATATAAAGTTTGTATGCTGCTGCATACCTTTCAGCAGCTGTGCAACAGTTTTTGCGTACCACCGCAACCTCTGCAAGTTATGTCTTCAAGTTACGTTAACTGTTGGTACATTTACCTGTACCTGTACTTTAAGATGGAAAAAGCCATTTACAGCTCTCTGTAGATATCCCTTTTTATCTTTTGCTAGAACCAGAAGCTAGAAACTCTTGCATAGAGATAGTGGGCATGGCTCTTTGAAACCTACATGGGCAGTGAGTTTTTCCAACAACAATGTGGAATCCCTCTTAGTTACAGAATCTATTACTTACATGTACTAAATGAACATGTACATGTTCAGACTTTTAATTCAAAGTTTAAACTTAAACACTCCCCTTTACAGTTATATTTCTGTACCTCACTGGCAACTCAGAATAGAAGTTTGGTATTTATATTCTGGAATGGCGCTACAGGAGTCCTGTGTCTCCGCTATATGAGAAAGCAGAAATAACAGATTGGCGTGCCTCCACCCAGGATTGCGACAGGCTCCCTGGGAACATCAAGTAATTACTCTGTATTCCCTTTATTCCACTGAACAGAATGGAAAACTTTAAGGTAGATATATAAGATATATAAAACATATATATATGTTCTTATCCCTCTTCATATTGTGTTTCCCTTTAGATCAACTGTTGATAGGGTTCCTGAGGCTAAAAAGGTTGAGTATAATTGTCCTTTAACTTTAAACTTTCTCACTATGCACCCCCCTATAGGGAGTATACCGCAGGCGAGAGAAAGTGTCCCTCTTTCCCAATCAATCGCTTGGCCAACACGAATGTTCGACGGGCATGCGCTCATTTGGGAAAGCTAGGTACAGACAGTATCATGATTGGGGATTTATCGGTACTGTGCGTACCTAGCTTAAGGGAAGATTTAAACCTGCTAATTGAGGTTTCTTGATGTAGAGAGAGGGGAATAGAATTCCAGAGGATATGAGCAACAAGAGAGAAAGGTTTAAGGCGATAGGAAGTGGTACGAGTGGATGGGTCTGTACAGGAGCTGGTTGTGTGATGATCGAAGTGTGCAGGCGGGAGCATATGGGAACACTAGAGAGGAAATATAAGGAGGTGCAGAAGAGCGAAGGGATTTAACGGTTAGGAGAGTGATTTTGCATAAAATGTGCTGTTTAATGGGGAGCCGGGTTGTTGTCTGGTACACAGAAGATTTGGGATCCTGTTTATTAGAGAGCAAAACAATATGTGTAGCAGAGTTTAGTATGGACTAAAGGAAAGAGAAGTAGGAAGACCAGTAAGTGATAGGTTACTATAGTCTTGGCGCTATAGGATGAGTGATATCTATCTGGTGATATCTAATAACCCTGAGCTCATTTTGGAAATTAAGGTAATGGGAAGCTTATGGAATAGTGACCATGATATAGTTTCATTTAATATAGGATGCAAAAACTAAAGTGCACTGGGTTAACAAAAACTTTTAACTTTAGTAAAGCTAATTTTATGCTGATAAAAGAATCACTCCTGCTCATAGACTGGGGGGAATTGTTTCTAGGTAAAGATACTGAGCAGATGTGGACCACTTTTAAAGGGATATTAAACTATTACATTTCAAAATTTGTACCTTTAGGGAACAAGTGTAAAAAAATTAGGTCCACTCCTGCATGGCTTAATGCTCAGGTAAAAAGGGAAATGGAAAAAAAGAAAAAGGCTTTAAAATTTTGAAATCATTGGGAAGAGAACAGTCTAAAAGCTATATAAAAGCCAAAATAGAAAATGAAATACGGATAGCCGAACAAAGCTAGTCCAACCCCAAAATGTTTTTTAAGTGTATAAATGGTAAAAAGATTAGGACTGAGAATGTGAGACCATTAAATAATGAGGCTGAGATGGTTGTAGAGGATGCCAAAAAGGCTAATCTGCTAAACCATTTTTTTACATCAGCTTTCGCTATTGAGAATCCTAGTCTTTATAGCAGGGATTGTAATAATATGCAGGGGAGAAATGAGGAGTATTCACATTGGCTGATGGGGGATATGGTACGGAAACAATTAGACATAGTAAATATCAATTAAGCCCCAGGACCAGATGGATTGCATCCTCAGATTTTAAAAGAGCTGAGTTCAGTTCTATCTAGACCACTGTTCCTCATCTTTTCAGATTCGCTTTTGTCTGGGCATGTGCCGCTGGATTGGAAAAAAGCCAATGTAATACCAATATTCAAAAAAGGTAGTCGTTCACAGTCTGGTAACTATAGACTTGTAAGTCTAACATCAGTGGTAGGGAAGGTGCTGGAAACTTTGTTACGGGATCATATCCTTGACTTTGACTCCAGTACTGATTTTATTGGTAGTAGTCAGCATGGATTTACAGTATGAGAAATAGATCATGCCAGACAAATTTAATTGTTTTTTATGAAGAAGCATTCATTCTGAATTGAGAAAGCCAGTCAGATGATTATCTTCTATACACATCGTCCTAAAGAGACAGAGATGATGACCATAATTTCTATGCAAAAGAATACAGACCTGAATGTGCCACCTGTGACAATGCGGCAATCAGGGGTCGAAAGCTGTGGAGTCTGTTTATCTCTACATGGGGGGCCTTCAACTTCATCAGACCAGATTCTATCTTCTGTAAAGGATTTGATTGATTCTTCCCTCAAGGATTTTACTAGATCCAATCAAGTTTCAGATATGATCCAGTCAGATATTCCTACAGCAGGTCAATGGCTTTCTGCTTCACCTCAAATTCAAATTACTTCAGACCAGGCTGAGACTGGAGAGTTGTTAGAAGGTGATTTAGGACCTATTACAGCGGATCCATGCCTTGAGTCATCCCTTACGCATGAAGTATTAAGTAACTTGATCTCCAAAATGAGGAAGTCTTTGTTGATTTCGGATGTGCAAGTTCCCTCCAATTTAATGTTTTCAAAGAAACCAGATGAGTCCATATCATTTCATGTTCATGAACGCATCAAAGACAATATAAAGAAAGAATGGGACTCACCAGATAAAAGATATTCTGCTTCCCAAAATTTTAATAATACTTACCCAATTAAACAAGCTGATTCTTGTCTCTGGGACAACCCACCGAAAATAGATATGCCTATTATCAAAGCAGCAAAATTCACTTCTTTGCCAACTGAACATTCAACGGTACTAAAACATCCTATGGACAAAAGGGAGGAATCCCTGCTAAAAAGAATTTATCATCTGACAGGGGCAGTCTTAAGACCTCCCATTGCAATAACCAGTTTGCAAGAGCAAACAATATTGGATTCAAGAATTGGAGGATGCGATCAAAAATGGTTCCCCTAGAGACAAACTTTTGACTATGATTAAACATGTAAAACTTTCAAATGAGTTCATTGCAGAGGCCTCAATGGATTCAATTAAGTTGGCAGCATAATCTATGAGCACTTCAGTGGTAGCTAGGAGATCCATTTGGCTCAGACAATGGAGGGCTCACAATAATTTTTAGCAAGGTTTATCATCACTTCCTTATGAGGGTGGTCTTTTGTTTGGCAGTAAATTAGAAGAGCTCATTGAAAGAAATTCCTCAAAGAAAAGCCTTCCTCTTTCAAGACCCCAGAGGAGTGTTTTTCAAGCATCATCATCTTCCACCTTTAAAGATGCAAAACAATACAGGCCAGGAAAGCCTTTTGCTCAGAGGGGATCATGGCGATCCAACCCCTCTCAGTCCTTTCGTGGCAGGGGAGTCAATACCAGATCACATCCTTTATGACGGTCAGGAACCCCACCTGCTGAAAATGGGAGGCAGACTTTCCCTTCTTTACAGGACATGGGCTGAAGCAACTCAGGACTTATGTGTCCTGCAGATCATCAAGCATGGTTACCGGTTAAAGTTTCTCTCTCTCCCTCCTTCAAACAGATTCATTCGGTCAAGGGTTTCCAAGTGCCAGCAAGCCAGGAAAACCTTTGACTCAGTTCTGTGTTCTTTGATAAAAAACAATATCATAGAACAAATTCCTGCTTCCTAGGTGGGAAAGGGAATTTATTCTCTTCTCTTTTTCAGGGTAAAGAAGTCAGGAGATATCAGACCTATTCTCAATCTCAAATATCTCAACCAGTTTCTGCAGGTAAAGAAGTTCAATATGGAAACACTAAAATCTGTCACCATCCAACTGGACAGACAGGACTGGATGTCGAAGATAGACATCAGAGATGCTTACCTACATGTGCCAATCCACCAGAACCACCCCAGATTCCTTTGATCCTAGATCCTCGCACATCTTTGCATGCAAAAGGTCCAGGTAGATGCATACCTGGACGATACCTTAATAAAAGCAAAGTCTCAGTTGTTTGTGAAGGTTCTCATTCATCCAGGTCATGGTATATCTGTTGTATTAAATTAGATCAACTGGACTTGAAATGTAGTTCTTGAAGACGTTTCGCTAGTCATCCGACTGGCTTTCTCAATTCAGAATGACTTGTACAAGAATCTGTGGCAATTATGTACCCTGGAAAATCCCAATTAGCATATCACAGCCAGGTGTTAAGGGTGTGATTAGATAGTGGATAAGAGGTGTTATAGGAACGCCCAGAGTAAGGTGTGAAAACAGCATTGTACAGAAGAGCCAATTCCTCGGGTCAGGACTCAGCCGTGTACCTGCATCTTAAGGATAAAGGACATACCTTTGAAGATTGTAATGTTAACATATTGGCGAAGGAACGTGACTGGTTCAAGAGAGGTGTTAAGGAGGCCATTTATGTGAAAATAAAGAAACCAAGCTTAAATAGAGGTGGGGGGGTTCGACACCAACTGTCTGCCATGTACAATGCTGTTTTGACACCTTACTCTGGGCGTTCCTATAACACCTCTTAGCCACTATCCAATCACACCCTTAACACCTGGCTGTGATATGCTAATTGGGATTTTCCAGGGTACATAATTGCCACAGATTCTTGTACAAGTCATTCTGAATTGAGAAAGCCAGTCGGATGACTAGCGAAACGTCTTCAAGAACTACATTTCAAGTCCAGTTGATCTAATTGAATACAACAGAAATACCATGCTGACTCTGGCTGTTGCGCTTGGCACTGCTTGCTACCTTTAAGTTTGTTATCCACCAAAACCCCAAGATCCCTTTCCAACAGGGATTCACTTACCACAGAGCCATTTGTAGTATAAGTAGCACAATGATTTTTAAGTCCCAAATGCATCACCTTACATTTATCAACATTGAATTATATCTGCCACTTAGCAGCCCAATTTGACAATCTATCTAGATCCCCCTGCAATGATTGCACATCCTCTGAAGTTTTTAATGGTCGACACAGTTTTGTGTCGTCAGCAAACACAGAAACCTTGCTGACAATACCCACTTCCAAATCATTAATAAATAGATTAAATAGAAGCGGCCCCAACACTTCTTATAATGTCAGCCCTTGAAACATACTCTAGAACATGTTCCCTTATTAAAGGGCATGTCCACCCCGAAATTTAACTTTTGATATGTGGTAGGGCATGCTCCCCCAGCCCCAACCGCATTAATATAATTGTTAGAAAGTCCCCCGATTCTTACTTACCTGCCCTCTCTCCTCTGCTGCAGTGTTCAGACCCTCTGCTTGCATGGAATTGAAAGCAGGGGGCGGGACCGGCAGCCGTGTCCGTGATTGGCTGAGAGGCAGGGAGGGCTGCACTGAGCATGCCTCAACCTTGATGAGGTTGAGGAAGTCTCAGGCACAGCATGAGTCACACACTGCTCCTACACAGCAGTTTCCTGGACTTTGGAGGGGCACAGCAGGGGAACTATTTTGAGCAGGAATGTAAGGTAAGGATTGTTTTAAACTACTTGATGTGGCCAGTAAGGGGTTAAATTTTAGTTTTGGGGGTGGACATGCCCTTTAAACTTTCCAGGATCTTCCCCACCACTGAAGTTAAACTTACAGGCCTGTAATTACCCGGCTGTGAACGACTACCCTTTTTGAATATTGGAATAACATCATCCTTTTTTTTTCAATCCAGAGGCACACCACCGGACATGAGGGAATCTGCAAAAATAAGAAACAATGGCCTAGATAAAACTGAACTTAGCTCCCTAAGTACCCGAGGATGTATTTTATCCGGTACAGGAGATTTATTAATATTAACCTTATTTAGTTCTTTCTGTACCATATCCTCGGTTAACCAAAGTGCACTTGAATCTTTTATACCATTATTGCTACTATACTCTATGATACCTGTACTTGGATCTTCTATAGTGTATATAGAGGGAAAAAAAATATTCAAGACATTTGCTTTATCGCCATCCTCCGTAACTAACTTATCCCCATTAATTAATGGTGCCACATTCTCAGTCCTCATCTTCTCACTATTAATATACTTAAAAAAAATGTTAGGCTCAGTGATGCTTTCTTCAGCTATCCTAACTTCATTATTAATTTTATCTAGTTTTATTGCTTTCTTACACTCCTTGTTACAGGTTTTATAATCCCTAAAGGCCCTTTCTGTTCCCTCGGCCTTAAAAGTTTTAAATGCCTTTTTCTTCCTTTCCATTTGCCTCTTTACATCAGAATTCAGCCACATGGGCGGGGATTTATTTTTTTTACATTTATGTCCCAAGGGTATAAATTTAGATGTGAACTGGCTTAAAATCCCCTTGAACACAGTCCACTTCTGTTCAGTAGCTTTACCTGATGATACAATTTTCCAGTTGACATTCTGAAGAGCTGCTTTTAACCTGGGAAAATTTACCTTCCCGAAATTAAAAGTCTTTGTTAACCCAGCGCACTTTTCCTCTCAATAACAAAGTCCAAACGCCACTATTTCATAGTCACTATTCCCTAAGCCTCCAGTTACCTTTATATCTATAATGCGCTCCACAATGTTAGATATTACCAGATCCAACAGAGCTCCTTTTCTAGTAGGAACTTCAACCACCTGTGAGAGAAAATGATCCTGCAGCAAATTCAGGAACTCATCACCTTTTTCTGTGATGACAGTTCCACTACACCAATCAATGTAAGTCGATTGAATAGCTTTAAAAATGGCCTGTATAAGTTTCTAAATCTAAAAAATACTGAGAATTACTGGTATTAATACATATAGATCTGGTTGATCCAGTGATACTTTCCGATTGCCGTTTGGAGTCAGGAAGGAATTTCTCCCCCCCCCCCCTTTTTTTTTTTTGCTGGGTTTTTTGCCTTTCTCTGGATCAACTTTTAGGCAGGATTAAAAAAAAGAGTGAATAGGTTGGACTTGATGGACATATGTCTTTATTTAACCTCAGTTATTATGTTACGTTAATGACCTACTGTATTCTGTAGACACAGACTAGTATGTTCTATTTGTTTGGTTAGCTTATATGTTGTTTTGTTTATAATTGGCTTTGTTCTACTGTGGATCGGATTGTACGGTAACTACTACCTACTGTACAGATGATTGTTTGTTTTATATTTAAGCTGAGAAACTTAATAAAGAAAAATGATTATTGAAAAAATATTTGACATCAATTTTCTGGGAAATAGAAAAACTCAAATCTATTGTTTTATTCTTTTATAAATACTGGAAATCCAAATATAGCTTAACAGCAATAACCAATTAAATGTGGCTTAATGGCTAGAGCTGTATTATTACATTAGTGCATTACCTTTATAAATATTCAAGGATGTTATTTATGGAAGTATTCAGTGGTTTAAAAAAATCACGTTGTATTCCATGAAACGTAATTGATTGATATTCCTTGTTAAAATGAAACAAAGGATATTTCCATAAATATTAGCTTACGGAGAAAATACAGAGGAAGTGATTGTTTCTCGTACAGTAATTTCTAACTTCTGACATCTAACGAAGGATTGCATATCATGCTGAAAGCAGATGAATGTTAATTTAAAACAACAGATTTCCACCCCATCTTAATGAATGCTCCAATGGCCCTGTCCACTAACAGAATATATATTTTGGTTTGCCAGATTATCCTGCATCTCCAAATGTTCAGTTTGTAATCAAACATATGTCATATAAATCTGTGCACTTTATTTCCTCAAGGGAAATGTGTAATGTTTAGCACCTGCATTTCATTAATATAGCTTAGCGAGTATAGTACTAAAAGTAATAAATTATCCTTTTTATAAATGCATAAGAAATAATAGTAAGAATTCCAAGAAAAGAGTTGGAAAGTAGAAAAGCTTGGCAAAGTAATTAAACTGTCATGAGCCTATGCTGTGATGTGTGAATAAAGCTTATCACAGTTCTAATGATTGACACCGGTGACTACATCACTTTAAGCCTTAGTGACCCAATAGAGGGACTTTCTAAATGCCAAGCTATGTGTGTGTATGTCAGTTTGTGTGTCACATTCACATACATGAAATAAAATGCTACAGTATTTGTCATTTGTACAGGGTACAAATCTTTTATGGCATATGGAGGGAAATTTATTTTTCTCCAATTACATATGGAGGCTTGGAACAGAAAAATATGTGAATTTTGGATCTATCTATGCAATCTAAAGTTTGCTCTGCCTTTAATCTTAGCTTACAGGAGAGTTAATAAAGGCTTTATAAAGTTTTGGATTGCTGCCTATTCCTCAGGTAACTTTTAGCTTTTTTAGCTTTATATGTCCTTTAAATATATTTATGGCAGTATAGGTATTGATCCTTCTAGCTGTTTGTTTTTAATCTAACCTAGACAATCTTAGACTAGTAGGGCCACCACATGATATTATTTTCTACACATGAATGGACATGTTTGTGCATTGATGGATTGCAGACAAATAAAGGAAAAATTGACAGAGAAACCAATGTGCAGTTTATAGACATGGATAATTAAAAGGAGGATGGATATATTGCTTTGTCATATAACTTGCCTGTTGGACACAGGGCTACATAACTGTTAGGCAACATAAGATCTTAATTAAAATAAACAAATACATTTCTTTTTTTGTTTCAATCAATTTTTATTGAAAGGACAGTGTTTATATGTACATTGCCATATTTGTACATGCATATATATAGTATTTACATTCTTATAACACATCTTGCATTTTGTAATAATTTACGTTAGATCTAGACTGTACTTGTCTTTTTTGTTATGAGCTATCTGCATCCCTTGTTTTAATTAGTTATATACCTCTATTAGGTTTATGCATATGATAATATTTTCTTGTATTCATTGTTTTATAATTTTCCGTATTGTGATTTCAATAAAACATTTTTCTTTTCATGTGTCTATGTTTATTTTCATTAAGTACCTTTAGTTTCTGTCGATTCCGTTCATGGTTTAATCCGTGCTCCTGTGGTTTTGGGTGCTTTTCTTTGTTTCTTCTGGTAGATTTCTCGGGTAAGCTTTAGTTTTAACTTCTAGCTCAAGTCTCCTCCTCCATCGCTAAACACCAAACATCCCATGTAACATTTGTTCTGATTTATACATCCATCTGATTTTATTTAGAAGTTGTTGATGTGTGTGTGGGGGGGTGTCAGGGGATTTCCAGGTGCTTGCAATTACGCTTCTGGTACTCGCACAAATATAGTGTAGCAATTTATTACCATTTGCATTTAATTTAACAATGCTACCCATGGATTTTTCAATATCTGAATCTAAATATCTTATTGATTATATCGTCGCAATCATCCCAGATTTTCTCTACTTCTTCACAGCTCCACCAACAATGGTACATAGCTCTTATTCCACAACCCCTAAATATGATAAATTTGTGGATATTGCATGTAGTTGTGTTGGGGTTACATACCATTTGTGTAGGATTTTAAAGTTTTTCTCTTGTGTTTACGTATTGATAGAACATTTGCGTAAGTTTGAGAATATACTTTCCCACTATTCGTCTGTTAAGGGTGAGCCTATTCATGTTTCCCATTGTGTCTGTACTGAGATTCTTTTTTGGGAATCTGGCTGTAGCTAGCATATCATATATATTTGTCATAAGTTTAGGTCCTAAAGGATTCTGTAAACAAAGATTCTCAAATGTTGTTAAATTTGATGGTTGTCTCTTGGATTTCAGGTGTTGTACAAAATGTGCTATTTGTGTGTAGTGAAACCATTCTGTGGGTGGGAGTTTCCATTTTATTTTGGCTTCTTCCCATGTGATGAGTCTCCCTGCTGTGACTAGATGTGCTGCTCTGCTTCTGTTCGACCAGACCGACCACTCTTTTCCTTTGTTAGCTGGGGTGAAGTTCATGTTGTGGTGTATTAGTGCCATTAATGTGAATAGGTTAGTAAGGTGGCATGTTGAAATAGTATGTTGCAATATATGCATTGTATTTTGAATATATGGATTGTGTTGTTGGAAATGCCCAAAGGTGAGTATCCTATGGTATTCCTGGTAGCAGGTGGTTTTCTAGTTCAAGCCATCAAATATGTTTAGGTGACTCGTGCCATTGCAGTGTTTGTCCTATTCTGGCTGCAGTAAAATAGTGGAATAGTGATGGGAGGGCTGCACCACCAATTCTTCTTGGTCTCTGTAGAGTTGTTTTACTTATTCTTGGTCTTTTGTTTGCCCATATGAATTTAGATATTAGTTTATATGGGGTCCATTTTTCTAAGTTTTTTTTGATATAACCAAAGATCGGGGTATAGTTTGCATTATATATCATTATGGGGGTTGTATCTAAGTGTGTTCCCAAATATGGTATAGAGCCTTTCGTCCATGTGAGGTCAAAGTTGATCTCTATTAATTTTTGTTCTCTGTCTAATATGTTGTGCCATTGGCTCTATACAGAGGACAAACAGAGTTGGGGAGAGGGGACAGCCCTGCCATGTACCGTTAAGCATCGGAAATTCTTCAGATATAAAGCCCATATTGTTTACTTTGGCCAAGGGGTTAGAGTAGAGTATTAATTAGGTGTAAAAAGTTAGGGGGAAAGTTAAATGTTTTTAATACTTTTTAAAAATATTTCCAGTCAATTCGATTAAATGCTTTCTTAGCATCTAATTCTAAGAAAGTTGATGGAATCTTGTTCATGTGAATTATATGTAGTAATTGTAGGGTTCTTCTGATATTGTCCATAGTTTGGCTGGGTATTATTGTTGACAGACGGTTTGCTATAATTTTGGTGAGAAGTTTAAGTGTAAACTTCTCATTTAACTTCCCAGCTAATAATGTGTCAAGTTTGTCACCTTTTTCATAGTATTTTAGTTGTGTGAGTCTAAGTGCTTTTCCAGCTGAGTCGAATAAGTGTTTGTTGAAGTTTTCTCTTAGAGTGGATAGAGTATCTAGGTTAGGCTGAGCTTGATTGGAAAAGTATTTTCTTTCTGTTTCTTTGATCTGCTCTAATTGTTTCTGTATACTGTCTCTGTGGAGTTTTTTTTGTCTGGAACTTTGTTGGATTATGTATCCTCTGATCACTGTCTTGTGTGCTGCCCAAAGCGTTCAGGAAGAGATATCTGGTGTTGCATTAGTTTCAAAGTATTGTATGATATGTTCCTTCAGCTTAGTGTGTATAGCTTTGTCTATCAGTAGTGATTTGTTAAATCTACATTGGGAGTGATAAGGTAATGGGTTTCCCGAAAGAAGGTCTGCAGAAACATGTGCATGGGCTGACCAAAGGATTGCTGCGATATGTATTTCTGAGAGTGAGGGGATTAATTGGGAGGTTATAAAAATGTAATCTATTCTTGTATGTATTTTATGTGGGTGAGAGTAAAAAGTGTATTTTTCCCATAGGTTAAATAATCAGATCATAGAATCAAAGGTTTGGGGGAAGTGGTCGATCTGGTCGAAGTTGAGGGAGCAGATCTGTCCATCTGTGGTTTCTATTGTTGTATTAAATTCTCCAGCTAAGATTAGTATTCCTAAATGTAGTTGAAGTAATCTTTTCACTAAGACTTGAATGACTTGCATGAAGATTGTCCCTTATTGGGAGTGTATACATTTACTAAAGTATAATGTTTCGAATTTAATAGACTTTGTATTATTAAGTAATGACCTTTTGGTTCCCTTTCACAATTGGTTACCGAGAAGGGCAATCTCTTATGAATCAGTATTGCAACTCCTCCCCTTTTGACTCCAGCGGAGGAGAAATAATGTGTTGTATATTTTTTGAAGAAGAGCTGATTTCGTCCGCAGAGTCGTGTACGTGTCTCGTTGTTTACCACAGGATGAGAGATTTCGGAATCTGTTAAGAATGACACAAAATATTGTATGATTATAATAATAACCTATTAAACATTTAAATCATTACTTTAATAACAATATAAACAGTAGTATGATTTTTTTCAAAAGTGTAGGTGGGGAAAGTTCCCACAATATTGGTGTAAACGGTGAATTAACCCAGTTGCTTGGGGGGGTATGCCTAGCCTAGCCTAGGCGTGTAAGGGTTCAGTCTTAGTAAGGGGTATAATTATCCATAACAGTTTTTCGGGTTAACTGTTATGGATCATTTTTCCACTTTTTTTCTTCCAGAGGCTTCTGGGAATATTGTATCCATGTTAGATAAAGATGGATGGGTTATAATTGTCTTTTCTGCTTATGTTCTTGTTTGTTGTTCCCAGGATTTGGTGCTCTAATTTTTGTTGAGATTTGGTTGTTTCATGGCCTTTGGGTGTCATTTGAGTTATGATGATGTTCTTTTAGTGTTATTATAGAAAGAGTAAGTTTTACCTGTAAATATATTGATCAAGTATGCCATCTCTGGTTTGTTATGGGGTTTTAATTGGGGTGATGGTTTAATCTTACCCATAGGTGCCAGAGGGGTATCCGGTATCTGTTGATTTGGTAGAGAGTTTAAAGAATACCCGATCTCTTCATATTCAGCAGTGTTGATTAGGTGGAAGTCTTGTTAAGGTAATGGTGGTGAAAGAGTTGTATTGTGTTTTTCAGCTTCCTTGTTTTTCTGCTTGGTGCTTGGCTCTCCTTGGTGAGTTTATCGAGGATATATCTTCCACTCTTGCCCAGGAGTCTTTGGGGGGCTGTGCCCTCTCTGTCTGTTCTTCCTGGTCAGGAGATACCGGTGATGGGAGACCCAGACATCTCAAGAGGCGGTGTCTATCTCTTGGGTCGTCAATTGTTATAGTTCAACCTTGGTGTGTCGCTATCAGTTTGAAAGGTAATCCCTACCGGTATCTGATCTCTGCTTCCATCAGTTGGCGCAGTATGGGTCTAAGGGTTCTCCTTTATACCAAGGTTTGTGGGGCCAGGTCCTGATATATTTGGATTTGGTTGTTACCTATTTTCAGGTTGTCATTGGATCTGGCTGCCTGAAGTAGCTGCTCCTTGATGGAGTAGTAGTGCATCTACACTATAATGTCCTTTGGAGGGTCAGTTGGTTGACCTTTTTGGCGGAGTGCCCTATGGGCCCTGTCCATGAGGAGATGATCCTCTGGTATGTCCGTTAGGAGATTGGTGAAGAGGGTCATTAGACACTGTTGGATATCGGTGTGTTCCTCCAATAGCCCTCTGATTTGGAGATTATTTCTCCTGGACCGATTCTCCATGTCTTCTTGTGGCTGGAGAGCTGTAAGTTGGGCCCGTATTTCCTTGATGTCCACGTCCACTTGAGCACAGTAGTGCGTGGTCTCACTATGCGAGGCCTCAAGCGTTGCGACCCAGTCCCCTTAATACACTGACCTCTTGTTTAACATCCGAGACGGTCCTGCTGTGTGCCTCTTTAATCAGTTTTTCCAAATTGGCATAGAGGGTATCCAGGTCCTGTCGTGTGACTGGCACTGCTGGGTCCGGCGCTGCGGCCTTCGTCCTTGCCGTGTGTGGACCCGTGGCCGAGGTATCTTGCCTTGTCACATAACTTGTTAAATCACCTTTCTTCCCCATACTGACAGAGTATTTAATGTTTGTGTTTTTTAGCCTTGTTGTCTTTTTGTAGCTTTATATATCCCCGAGGGGTATCAGGAGCTCTAGACTGAAGTGTCCGTCCTGTACAGCGGTCAGGCTCCTCCCCCCAAACAAATACATTTCTATTTGTTTGGGGGGAGTTTAACTTTTTTTTTTTTCAATACTGAAAACTGTTAGTAAAAATAGAGCATTTTGATGAATTTGAAATGGTAAAATGTCATCAGCAAGATAAAAAGTGCTTGTTGCATGTCCCTATTTATTGTCATTGTTTCACTGCAAGTGCAGTACATTAGAAAGGGTTTAAAGGTCACATTTATGGTTATAAATCCAGAAAACCATGTGTGAGTGATCTCTGTATAGCAAGTCCTTACTAATTAATTCCTATTAAATCATGTGTAAGTGATCTCTGTATAGCAAGTCCTTACTAATTAATTCCTTTCATTTGACTGTGGTAGCTCTCTGTATGCTCACATTTTCTACCTGCGTGTATTTTATGAACTTGCATAAAAGTATTGTCATAATATATGGGTCCGTAGATTGTGCATTGATTACCTTTTCTATCTAGAGCACAGATAAGGTTATAAAAAAATATTTATCTTGGGATTGCTCCCAAGGTTTATTTTGTACTTTTCTCTGCAAACAAATATAAACCAAGCCTGCAAAAAACCAAGCACTATCAGTTTAGGTCTTGAACTGAATTAAGAGACAATTTATAGATTTTGGCACAGAACATCTTTAAAATGGCTAGAAGACTTTTCAAATATACTATCAGGGAGATTCAATAAAAGTTTTTAATCATTTAAAATGGTGCTAATTTAGCCCCAACCAATCAGATCTTATTTAACATTTGAAAGCTATCATCTGATTGGCTGGGGAAAAATTAGCACCATTTTAAACGATAAGAACATAGTAATTAATTAAGGTTGAATAAAGACATACGTTCATCAAGTCCAACCTATTCACCCCCCTTTTTTTTTTTTAACCCTACCTAACAGTTGATCCAGAGGAAGGCAAAAAAAAACAGCTAAAAAAGGGGGAAAAAATTCCTTCCTGACTCCAAACGGCAATCGGAAAGTATCCCTGGATCAACCAGATCTATATGCATTAATACCAGTAATTCTCAATATTTTTTAGTTTTAGAAACTTATCCAGGCCTTTTTTAAAGCTATTCAATGAACTTGCCATTACCACATCTGCTGGAAGACAGTTCCACAGTTTCACCGTTCTCACTGTAAAGAAACCCCTCCTAACCTGAAGATGAAACTTCTTTTCTTCCAACCTTAAAGGATGTCCACGTGTCCTCTGATATGACCTGTTAGTAAATAATGCACCAGAGAGTTCATTGTATGGGCCATTAATATATTTGTATAAGGTTATCATGTCCCCACGCAAACGTTGCTTCTCCAATGTAAACAGCCCTAACTTGTCTAATCTGCCAGCATATTCAAACCCCTCCAATCCCCTTATTAATTTAGTTGCCCTTCTCTGAACTGCCTCAATTTCCAAGATGTCCCTTTTGTATATGGGATTCCAGAACTGCACCGCATATTCCAAATGAGGCCTTACCAGTGCCTTGTAAAGAGGGAGAATAATATTTTTCTCTCTTGAATCTATTCCCCTTTTTATACAAGACAATATCTTGCTAGCTCTAGCCGTTGCTACCTGGCATTGTTTGCTATAGCTAAGTCTGTTATCTACCAGAACCCCCAAATCTTTTTTGTTCTGTTATCTACCAGAACATTTATTGAATAACCCTGTTTATATACAGCCCAAAGCATCAAGACAGAGGCTCAGTGGTCGTCTCCATCATTGCAGCTATAGCCTCGCAGGCTGATCCCTGAGCACCCAGAGGACCAGCATCTCTAAAACAAGGGTAAGAGAACCAGCAAGGCAGGTGGTAGAGGACTCCGTTATTAGAAAGGTGGATAGGGTTACCTGCTGCCAGGACCCTACATGCCAGTGTGTTGTCTACCTGGTGCTAGGGTGCAACATGTGGATTATTTGGTGGGTCTGGGAGTGACCCAGTAGTCTTGGTTCATATTGGTGCCAATGACAAATCTGGAGGCAGAGGAAAGGTCCTTATAAATAACTCCCAAGATCTAGTGCCTAAGTTAAAGGAAAGGACAAAAATAGTGTCAAAAATACTTAGCAGCTATGTTGGGGAGGAAGCAGGAGCTTAGGAGTATTAATGCTTGGGTTTGGGTTTTTAGAGAACTGGGCAGTGTAACAAATGGCCGGACGGCCGGGTACTTACAGTACGCTTTAGGAGGAGGCTGATAGTCTGGAATGTGCGGGACACAGAGGCTGCTGGGAACTGTAGGCTGGAACCAGGAACAAGGTGCTGCTGGGAACTGTAGGCTGGGAACAGGAACAAGGTGCTGCTGGGAACTGTAGGCTGAATGCTGGAACAAGGTGCTGCTGGGAACTGAAGGCTGGATACTGGATACAGGTAAGGAGTCACTGGAGACCGGCAAGGTAAGTACTGAATGCTGGATACAGGCAAGGTAGGTACTGGAGACCAGCAAGGTAGGTACGGAGACAGCAAGGTAAGTACTGAATGCTGGATACAGGCAAGGTAGGTACTGGAGACAGGCAAGGTAAGTACTGAATGCTGGATACAGGCAAGGTAGGTACTGGAGACAGGCAAGGTAAGTACTGAATGCTGGATACAGGCAAGGTAGGTACTGGAGACAGGGAAGGTAAGTACAAGGAGCAGGAGCGGAGCAGGATCCAAGGCAGGTGAGTAAGGAGCCAGGGTAGCTAACGCTACTATCGGGCGCGGCATCCAGGAGGGCGCCGGCTTTTCAAATCTCGCGCCGCCCGGCGGGTCGGCGTCGTGACGTCGTGACGTCATGACGTCCGAGAGGCCGCCCACCTGGAAGTGCCGAGCGGCGCGGGACCGGAGCGGCAGGTAAGTTCGTGACAGTACCCCCCCCCCACCCAACGGGCCAGGTTTCCCTGGAAAACTCTTATGGAAAGCTCTGACTAGACGAGGAGCGTGCACATCAGCATGTTTAATCCAAGCTCTTTCTTCCGGACCGAAACTTCCAGTGGGACCAAATACTGAAGAGACCTCCTCCAGAATCTGAGTCCAAGATTTTTTCGACCTCAAACTCCTGTTTACCATCAACAGAAATTGGAACCGGATGGTAGTAAGGATGTGGAATACTGATTAGAACATACTGGCTTGATGAGGGAAATATGAAACACATTAGGAATCGCATGCTGGAAGGAAGTTGGAGGCGACAGCCACTGGACCGATTAATCCAGGATAGGAAAAGGACCAATAAATTTGGGTCCCAGTTTGGAGGAAGGAACCCGTAGGTTAATATGAGCAGAGGAGAGCCACACTTTATCTCCGACAGAATAAGCTGGGGGTTCTCTACGTCTCCTATCTGCTGCAGTTTTTTGTACCAAAGCAGATTTCTGAAGGCTGATTTCCGTAGCATGCCAGATAGCGGTCATCTGGGCCGCCGAATCATTGGCAGCAGGTACTTGTGTGAAAAGAAAATCCTGAGGAAAACATCTAGGATTCGTCCCAAAGACACATAAAAAAGGAGATTTCCCAGTAAAAGCGTGAGGTGAATTGTTATGGGCGAACTCAGCCCAAGGCTGGAACGCGGGAATGTGGAAATTCCTGCGATTTCCGATGCGTTTCCATTCCATTTTGCATGCACCATAATAGAAAATAGCGAAAACGCATGCGTCAGAACCACACATGCAATCGAGTGTGCGATTCTGGTGCGTTGTAGTGTGTCCTCAGCCTAAAACTATTTATTTCCCATATCTTCCGCTTTCATGGACTCCCTTCTGAAATTGTATCTGACAGGGGTTCTCAATTTGTTTCCAAATTTTGGAGGGCACTTTGTAAGTCCATGAACATCAAGTTACAATTCTCCTCGGCTTACCACCCACAGTCCAATGGATCTACTGAACGCACTAACCAGTCTTTGGAACAATATCTTCGTTGTTACATTTCCTATACTCAGGATGATTGGGCTGACCTTCTGCCTTGGGCACATTCCATAACAATTCACCTCACGCTTCTACTGGGAAATCTCCTTTTTTATGTGTCTTAGGGATGAATCCTAGATGTTTTCCTCAGGATTTTCTTTTCACACAAGTACCTGCTGCCAATGACTCGGCGTCCCAGATGACCGCTATCTGGCATGCTACGGAAATCAGCCTTCGGAAATCTGCTTTGGTACAAAAAACTGCAGCAGATAGGAGACGTAGAGAACCCCCAGCTTATTCTGTCGGAGATAAAGTGTGCCGCTCCGGTCCCGTGTCATGACGTCACGACGCCGACCCGCCGGGCGGCGCGAGATTTGAAAAGCCGCCGTCCTCCTGGACCCGGCGCCCGATAGTAGCGTTAGCTACCCTGGCTCCTTACTCACCTGCCTTGGATCCTGCTCCTTGTACTTACCTTGCCTGTCTCCAGTACCTACCTTGCCTGTATCCAGCATTCAGTACTTACCTTGCCTGTCTCCAGTACCTACCTTGCCTGTATCCAGCATTCAGTACTTACCTTGCCTGTCTCCAGTACCTACCTTGCCTGTATCCAGCATTCAGTACTTACCTTGCCGGTCTCCAGTGACTCCTTACCTGTATCCAGTATCCAGCCTTCAGTTCCCAGCAGCACCTTGTTCCAGCATTCTGGAACAGAATGCTGGACCCTGGAGCAGAATTGGGCAGCTGGGGTGAATTTGAGAGCTCTCCTATGGAACAAGGAGAATCGTCTCTACATGGGACTGCTTCTACGGACCTCCAGCTGCACTCTTCAAGTGTGGCACTCATTATTAAAAAAATTCTTGTGCCAGCAACTTCCTTCAACCCTCTTGCCTTTTATAGTGAACCCCTCCTTCCCCCCAGGAAGAACTGGTGCCCATTTAATATGGTTTACACAAAAGGGAATCACCAGGATCCGAAACCTCCTACATAAATTTACAGGGGAATTTCTTTCCTTTATTGGAACTCAAAAAAAATACTTTTTCCTTATCATCCCCAAGGCAGCATTAAACATAGAGATGATTGCCCAGCCCCCTAGAGGGTAGGACCAACCCCCAAAGATTTAAACACCCCTCCCCTATTCCACCAGTCAGTGGTTTTTTTTTGTCCTACAGCACCAACACCCTGTTTGTTGTTTTTTCCTACCTGGTCCATGAGGATCAGCTTGGCTGCAGAGGACCGTGGTAGTGCGTGTCCCTGGGGAGGTTTTCCTCCTTTGCCTGGCACTCCTGGAGGCTCTGTTCCCCTTGTCGTGCAGTAGCAGGAGAAGTGCCTGCCCCTGTGTTTGTTGGTCAGTCCGGGTACCTGCCATACTCCAGCAGATACCGCGGCCACTACCGGCGTGTACTTCCGCATGCCGGCATTGCAGGAGTGACTTGATCGGAAGGCGCGTTCTCCCGCGTCATATGCCAGGAGCTGCTCGCGGGAGATTTAAAAGGTAGGAAGACAGCTGGTGGGAACCCCTCTGTTTGGAGAGCGGTGCTTCCCCGGTCGCCTGAACTGTGTGCCATTTTAGCTTGTGCTAGTTTGTACTGAGGACTGGTAAGAGAGGGGTTTGTTAGCACAGTTTGTGCTATTCAGCAGTGTGAAAATAGTAAATGCTGTTTAACTTTCTTTTTCAGATTTTATAATCTGTCTGGAGGGCTGGCCCTTTGCTTTTGTTTGGTAAGCTCCAGCTGCAACAGGTGATGTGTCCTTGATTGGGAATGCATGGTTATTGCTGGTATTCATTCTCTCTCTCTCTCTCTCTCAACCCCCCTCCCTGCAGCCCTTATGTCTCTTTCAGAAAACCAACTGCTGGCTGAGGAGCCCAGGCCTACCCTCAGGAGGAAGGCAGTGTCAAAATCAAGGTTTTGTCCTGGATGTGAGGCTCGCTTGCCAAAGGAATACACTGGAAAGCTCTGTATAACATGTGCTGAGAAATTAAAGGGAAAGAAATCACCTTCAATGCAGGATTTATTTTCATTCCTAAAGGATTCAATGGCATCCTTTCGGGCCAGGTATTCATCTATGCCAGAAGAGGTTAGTAGCCTGCCAGGCAACCAAGAGGCTGCGCGAGAGGAAGTGGCAGATCTAGAGGCTATTGAGGACCAGGGGCTTCTGGAGGAAGTGGAGGACATGGTCCCTATTAAAGAGCAGGAACCTTTTGAGGAAGGGGAGATCTCTGATGAGGAGGATTTTTTCCCTTCAGCTGAATTGGAACATTTTCTAAAGATTGTCTGTGATACCCTAGAGGAAGAAAATCCTCAGGAACCACCTAGGAAAGTGTTTCGTCTGTTTTCTGGAGCCATAAATATTGGGAGGTCGGGTAGTAGGCAATGAGGGACGAGCGGGATGGAGCGGAGAGACTGCGGGAGAGATGAGGTGAGGGGTTTATTAGCAAGGATGCCCCTTCTCGTTCTTTCTTGCTTACTGTCCCGTCCTCTCTCTCTCTTTATTTTTCTTTCGCTTCCTTTCTTCTTTTTTTTCTTATTCTTTATGTTTCTGCTCTGTACTTATCCCTAAAGAATCTTACCTCTACCTCTGGGCTGAGCTCGAAAGGTACGAAAGGTTCTTCGAAAGGTTTTCCTGTCCTGCGGAAGGACCCCAACTCTTTCTTCTCCCCTTTTGCTCAATAGTGGTTCCAACTCAGAACCAAACAGTCTACCCCTTAAAAGGGTAAACCACACAGCTGATTCTTTGAGGCGAGTCAGCTGCCCAGATTTGAGCCATATGGCTCTTCTGGCGACTGATGAGGAAGCCGCTGACCTGGCTGACAACTTCACTGTAGACAGGACGAATCACTAAATAGTCTGCCGCCCTAAGAAGGATCGGTAGATCCTTAACCACCTGGCTTACAGGATCTCCTTTCTTAAGGCTGCTCTCCAATTCTCCCAGCCATATCTGTAGGCTGTTGTCACTGAAGCCGAAGCAATAGATGACCTCATGGCTGCACCTGCTGATAGAAAGGTCTTTCTTAAGCTAGCTTCTGACTTCCTGTCCATGGGGTCCTTTAAAGATGAGCTATCCTCTAGGGGAAGCGTAGTGCATTTTAAAGTTAGAGCAACTGGAGCATCTACTTAGGAGGCAGCTCCCAGTTCTTGATGTCCTCGGATTGAAGGGAAAAAGATTTTGAAGCCTTCTAGGAAGACAAAACTTCTTGTCTGGGTTTTTCCATTCCTCAGTTATACAGTCCTTAATGGCTTCGGGGACCGAAATATATGTCTTTTTCTTAGTAGTTTGTACTGAGGACTGGTAAGAGAGGGGTTTGTTAGCACAGTTTGTGCTATTCAGCAGTGTGAAAATAGTAAATGCTGTTTAACTTTCTTTTTCAGATTTTATAATCTGTCTGGAGGGCTGGCCCTTTGCTTTTGTTTGGTAAGCTCCAGCTGCAACAGGTGATGTGTCCTTGATTGGGAATGCATGGTTATTGCTGGTATTCATTCTCTCTCTCTCTCTCTCTCAACCCCCCTCCCTGCAGCCCTTATGTCTCTTTCAGAAAACCAACTGCTGGCTGAGGAGCCCAGGCCTACCCTCAGGAGGAAGGCAGTGTCAAAATCAAGGTTTTGTCCTGGATGTGAGGCTCGCTTGCCAAAGGAATACACTGGAAAGCTCTGTATAACATGTGCTGAGAAATTAAAGGGAAAGAAATCACCTTCAATGCAGGATTTCTTTTCATTCCTAAAGGATTCAATGGCATCCTTTCAGGCCAGGTATTCATCTATGCCAGAAGAAATTAGTAGCCTGCCAGGCAACCAAGAGGCTGCGCAAGAGGAAGTGGCAGATCTAGAGGCTATTGAGGACCAGGGGCTTCTGGAGGAAGTGGAGGACATGGTCCCTATTAAAGAGCAGGAACCTTTTGAGGAAGGGGAGATCTCTGATGAGGAGGATTTTTTCCCTTCAGCTGAATTGGAAAATTTTCTAAAGATTGTCTGTGATACCCTAGAGGAAGAAAATCCTCAGGAACCACCTAGGAAAGTGTTTCGTCTGTTTTCTGGAGCCATAAAGAAAAAGACATATATTCCGGTCCACGAAGCCATTAAGGACTGTATAACTGAGGAATGGAAAAACCCAGACAAGAAGTTTTGTCTTCCTAGAAGGCTTCAAAATCTTTTTCCCTTCAATCCGGAGGACATCAAGAACTGGGAGCTGCCTCCTAAAGTAGATGCTCCAGTTGCTCTAACTTTAAAATGCACTACGCTTCCCCTAGAGGATAGCTCATCTTTAAAGGACCCCATGGACAGGAAGTCAGAAGCTAGCTTAAGAAAGACCTTTCTATCAGCAGGTGCAGCCATGAGGTCATCTATTGCTTCGGCTTCAGTAGCAACAGCCTTACAGATATGGCTGGGAGAATTGGAGAGCAGCCTTAAGAAAGGAGATCCTGTAAGCCAAGTGGTTAAGGATCTACCGATCCTTCTTAGGGCGGCAGACTATTTATGTGATGCGTCCCTGTCTACAGTGAAGTTGTCAGCCAGGTCAGCGGCTTCCTCATCAGTCGCCAGAAGAGCCATATGGCTCAAATCCTGGGCAGCTGACTCTGCCTCAAAGAATCAGCTGTGTGGTTTACCCTTTTAAGGGGGTAGACTGTTTGGTTCTGAGTTGGAACCACTATTGAGCAAAAGGGGAGAAGAAAGAGTTGGGGTCCTTCCGCAGGACAGGAAAACCTTTCGAAGAACCTTTCGTACCTTTCGAGCTCAGCCCAGAGGTAGAGGTAATAGATTCTTTAGGGATAGACAAGCCCAATTCTCAAGACCACCGCAACCAAGAGGAAGAGGTCGCGGTACATTTCAGAGACCTTTTTCCCAATGACGCCAGGCCGGTAGGGGGTCGGCTGAAGCACTTCTCGCAGGCTTGGATCAGAATAACGACAGACAAGTGGGTCTTGGAAACAGTAACTCTAGGCTATGCTATAGAGTTTCTGCAAATCCCGCAAGAAGACCAGTTTGTCATTTCTCCAAATCCCCGTACACCAGCGAAGAAGTTAGCTTTAGGTTAGGCTATGTTAGAATTCCGGGAAAAGGGAGTTCTCATTCCAGTACCCCGGTTAGAAAGACAGAAAGGGGTTTACTCCCCTGTTTTTCTAATACCAAAACCAACGGGAAAATATCGCACAATCATAGACCTCAGATATCTGAACAGATTCATAAGGAAACAACACTTCAAAATGGAGACGGTCAGATCTACAATCAATTCGATCCTCCCTCTAGATTACCTAGCTACTCTGGATCTTCAAGATGCTTATTTACATGTCCCAATAAGACCATGCCATCAAAAGTATCTGAGAATAGCTATTCAGGAAAACCAGCAAGTACAACATTACCAGTTCACAAGTCTCCCCTTTGGAATCTTGTCTGCACCAAGGGTTTTCACCAAAATCATGATTGTGATTTCATCATACCTTCATCAGAAGGGAGTAAATATCGTCCCCTATCTTGACGATTGGTTACTCAGAGCAAATTCACCAGAACCTCTCATCAAGAACATACGGCTGACCATAGAGACACTTCAGAGTCTCGGTTGGCTAATAAATTAAGAAAAGTCAGTTCTATCTCCATCTCAAAGTATCAAGTTTTTGGGTCTCAGATTCAACACGGCAGAAAACAGCATATCTCTGCCTCAGGAGAAAATAGAAAAGATAATTTCCATAATCCATTCGGTACAGTCAAGTAGGTCAACTACATTGAGAACCATGCTGAAACAATACTTCCTAAAGGTCTGAGACAGAAATCCGGCATCATTAGACCATTCAGTAACAATACCCCAGTCTGTCATAAGGTCGCTCGACTGGTGGCTGGTAACAGAGCATCTGAGCAAAGTCTTTAATCCTGCCTCCGCCAATAGTATTGACAACAGATGCAAGCACATCAGGATGGGGGGCTCACTGTTGCTGCCATTCAGCCCAAGGAAGATGGTCACCAGAAGAAAGGAAACCTCTTCAAACTTCAAAGAATTGAAAGCGATCGTTCGTTCCCTGTTACATTTTCAAGAAATGATAAAAGGAAGTGTATTGTTAATCCAGACAGACAATTCTACAGCAGCAGCCTATGTAAACCGTCAAGGGGGAACTCGAAGCAGGGGTCTTCTGCAGCTAGCCCTACAGATAAGTTTTTGGGCAGAAAGAAATCTTTCAGCTATTTCAGCAGCATACATAAAAGGCTCAGAAAATATGTGGGCAAATCAACTAAGCAGAGAAAGGCTAGATCCAAACGAATGATCCTTACATCCTCAAACTTTCAAGCAGATCTGCAAAGCCTGGGGGTGCCCTCAAGTAGATCTGATGGCATTGGCTCAAAACAGGAAGGTTCCTGGCCGCACAGACCTTGGTATGCAGATCTGGTACAGATGTCAATCAGACCTCCTTGGACCTTACCAATGAGGTGGGATCTGTTGATGCAGAAGAATGTCCCTCATCCGAACCTCCAGGACTTGAGACTCAGAGCGTGGTTGTTGAAAGGGATTTAATGCAATCCCTGGGTTTCTCTGGTGCTGTTATCTATACTCTTCTACAGAGCCGTAAGCCTACAACCATGGCCACTTATCAGAGGGTCTGGAAAACATTCTGTAGTTGGTGTGGTTGGAAACAGATAACCTGTCAATCCCTTCAGATACCAGTGATTTTAGATTTTCTTGTGGAAGGCCTCAATAAGGGTCTATCTCCCAGTACACTAAGGGTGCAAGTGGCAGCCTTGGGAGTCTTTTTTAATTTTAATCTTGCTGGGGATTCCTTTATTTCGAAGATTCTTTAAGGCAGCTTCAAAACTAAGACCAAAAATAAGATCTACAGTGCCTAAATGGGATTTAAGCCTGGTACTTAAAAGCCTCAGTGACCTACCTTTTGAACCTCTTGAAGACATATCCATACAGTTACTGACGGCACTTTTGGTAGCCTTATGTTCGCCCAGACGGGTCAGCGAACTTCAGGCCCTCTCCTGTAAAGATTCCTGTTTTGAAGTATCAGAAGAGGGGTTTAGGCTCACTACAGATCCATATTTCACCCCAAAAGTATCTTCAGATTTCCAGGAAATATTCCTCCCTTCAATCTCACAGAATGCAGCGGATGACACTCTGGCCAAGGTGGACGTGGACAGATGCCTCCTAACGTATCTTTCTAGAGTGAAGCCTTTCCGTAAATCAGACTCCCTTTTCCTCCTCTATGCTGGAGCCGGGAAAGGGGCATCAAAGACAACAATTGCCAGATGGCTTAAGCAAGCTATTTCAGCAGCCTACAGAGCAGTTATAGTACAAATTCCGGAAAACATAACAGCCCATTCTACTAGGGCAGTTTCTCATTCCTGGGCAGCAAAAGCAGGGGCAACTCCAGAACAGATTTGTCGAGCAGCTACCTGGGCCTCATACAATACCTTTGTGAGGCATTACAAGCTGGACATCCAGGATCGAGAAGCATCTTTTGGAATGAAATTTTTACAAACCTAAAAAAGATTTGTTTGTTGGAATTTTTTCCCACGCTGACTATGTGATTAGTCACTACTTTGGGATATCTCTATGTTAATGCTGCCTTGGGGATGATAAGGAAAGCTAGAATTTATACTTGCGTAAATTCCTTTTCCTTGAATCCCAAAGGCAGCATATATTAATCCTGCCCTATAAAAAAAATTGTTGCAAGTCATTTATGTGTGGTTTGTTCTTACTGCTTAAAAAATACACTGACTGGTGGAATAGGGGAGGGGTATTTAAATCTTTGGGGGTTGGTCCTACCCACTAGGGGGCTGGGCAATCATCTCTATGTTTAATGCTGCCTTTGGGATTCAAGGAAAAGGAATTTATGCAAGTATAAATTCTAGCTTTTTTTTTACCATATTGTCCAACACAACTACAATAAGTTTGTTTTTCCTCCCCTTTCCGGCATAGAAGAGATAATTTATACGGCACCTAATCACACACTTATCTCCTCGCTATGCAATAATCTGCAAAGCCTCTCAATATCAGCATTAGGACCACATAAATTTATGCAATCATGGGGAAAAAAAATTTGGATCCCCAATTCCAGAAACCACATGGACAGAAATCTGGATAACAGACAGAAGATCTTCAATATGTAGCCTATACAAAAAGAACCTATACAAGATACTTTTTCGATGGTATCACATTCCCCAATAATTAATAACAATATTCCCCTCAATTTCTCCATATTAATTGGCACTGCAAATCGATACAACCATTTGGAAATTGGTTCAATCTATACTACACTCAATATCAGGTGTAGTCACCCAACATTAGAATTAGAAATAGCAATCAGCAATAGAATCAGAAATAGCAATACCCATATGTACAGCAGAAATACATCTAAAGCAGAGGGTTTGGAGGAGATGGTTTGGAGATGAACACAACAAGTAGGCATTTATGAATTAGGTTCAAACTGTATAAATGTAAAATGAAAAACCAAATATTGAGACCTGTGAGTCTCTACATTTTTCTTTTTATTATATTTCCTTTTATGATGTTTAACTATCTATGTTACAAGTATACTTTGACAGAGTTCATGTTAAAAGTTTAAAAAAAAAAAAATCTTTTAAGTCAGAGGGTACAGAACAGGCTTTTAGGAACTATAAACTGTAACAAGGATTGTAAGAAAGCAATTAAGCTAGCTAAAATAAACAATTAAGTTAGAATAGCTGAACAAAGCAAGACTAGCCTTATACAATGTTTTAAGTATATTAATAGTAGGCATATGAGAACTGAAAATGTGGGGCCTATAAATAATGTGGATAAAATAATTACAGTGGATGCCAATAAGGCAAATGTCTTTCCAAGTACAGATATAGAGTGTGTATGTGGTTAATCATTCTCTGGTAGAGATGTCCGAACTTCGCAAAATCCGGGCCGCTCGAGGATCCGCGAATTTTCGAAAAAATTCGAAAATTTGTTTCGAAAGTTTGTTGGGACCACGCCATGCAATAAAAGGAAATGTAAACTACTGTATGTTATCGTATCAATGAATCAACCAACACAGGACATGATAAAGGCACCTTCGACATTAAAGGATCATACTGCTGTGCAACCAGGAATGTAGTTTACATAATCCAATGTAACAAGTGTCCTAGTACACATTATATTGGGGAAACAGGACAAGAATTACGCAAGAGAATGAATAACCACAGACAAAAATTCATAAAAATAAACCTAATTGCCAGGATAACAACACCACCTGCACACCAGTCGGACACCATTTCATACTTTCTAATCATTCTGATATGGACCACACAATATTAATAGTTAAAAGACATTTAAAATTACCCAGGAAAGGAAAACCTTTAAACTTCGAATGATCCTTTTATATAACACTAAACAAACTGGTCTAAATAAGGACATAGGATGCCTCAGCCACTATCAGGAATATGTTTGATCCATTCCCACTTCCCATGTCCCTGGCTGCTTGTACCTTGTCTGTATCCAGCTAATTACAACTAATTATGTCCTATTTACAGTCCCCTAGTATTTAATTTGTTATTGTTTTTATTGTTTTACTGCTTTTAGTTCACCCTATATGCTTATCCCTGTTTTACATTCCTAACATAATAGTATTTCCCCCCAAAAAAGGTTGCATCTCTATAAACTTTAATGATGTTAATGATGTGCTGTACCCTGTGGTATTTAGTTCTGCTTGACCTGAGGAAGAGATAAGTGTATCTCTCGAAAGCTTATAAAATAATAAAAAGGTATCACCTTATCCTATAGTACTTATCTTTTAAGTATTTGTCCAGTATGGGTTGCTGCAAACTATAGTACAACCATCGACTGTCTTAGTTAAATATATCTCACACACCATCCCTTACTAGAGTAGACAGTTAAAACTGCAGCTACTGTATTTTAAACCAGTACAAGCAGAAAAATTTACATGTAAAAGGAAAATGCTACATTGTGCCGGAATAACCTCACATATGCTGCAACACATTTAATATATCTAGGTTGCTGCTGGTTTCTATCCCCCCGTTTTTAGCATATATTGAGATTTTATTGGGATATTGAGGGATATATTTTATGTATGGTTAAGCTGGCCAGCTATATGTTAATATCTCTGTTTTATATATGTGTATTTATTGCAATAAATTTTGGGGGTTTTGAGATTCTATTACTGTATCGCTCCCTCATTCAGTGTGCATACTATATTCATTTAAATGTATTACTTTTTAATACATTTTTAGGGAACTTTTAAGGAAACTTTTAGGGAATGTTTTATTTTAAAGGGCATGTCCACCCAAAAATTCTTCCTTGCCCATACCTAAAATCGGTGTAAAACCCACATTAACCCAAGGTCATATTATGTTAAAGGATGTTTTTCAAATGTTTTTAAAATTAGCACAGAGCACTTGATCCAATTTTCTTATAGCGTGAAAAGTTGGCTTGGGTCTTTAGACCCGCGCAACTCATTGCTTCTTACCTTTCTGTGATCCCAAGATGCAATACCGGATGTAATCATGTTTATGTCCAGTAACACCAAGGACATAAAGTAGCACCGTAGACATAAAGTAACATTGTAGATGTAAAGTAGCACCATGGGCATAAAGTAATTTTGTGGACGTAAAGTAGCACCGTGCACATTTCAGGCTTCAAGTAATATCGTGGACATAAAGTAGCACCACAGACATAAAGTAGCACCACAGACATAAAGTAACACTACAAACATAAAGTAACACCATGGACATAAATTAAGTATTAGCGTGGATGTAAAGTAGCACTGTGGACATAAAGTAATATCGTGGAGGTAAAGTAGCACCACAGACCAAAAGTAACACAGCGGATGTAAAGTAACGCAGTGAACATAAAGTAGCACCTTGAACTTAAAAGTAACACCGCGGATATAAAGTATCATGGACATAAAGTAGCACTGCAGACATAAAGCAATATTGTAGATGTAAAAAGCACCGCAGACAAAAAGTAACACAACAGACGTAAAATAACACTGCAGACAGTAATACTGTGGACTTAAAAAAACACTGCAGAACTAAATTACGACCACTCTGATATTTTACAACTGCAATGGTGTAATTGCCTAAAATTGGTATTGTACATTTCTGCACATCATATCAGCTAAAATGTTTGCTATTCTTATTTATAAGAAAACAAAATCTACCATGAGATGTAGGTGCTTCCAAATGAATAAATAACTTTATCCATATAAATAGAGGAAGGTGTTTATAAAAAAATCTTTATCAGTAAGTACCGATATTGATCCTTTCCTTGCCACAAAGTGGCTGAAAAATGTAGGTTCATTATTGGTACCATATTTAGCAACTGAATGTAGAAGACCATATTTTTTAAAATAATGCTTGCATCCATCTGGTTGATACTAGGCAGCATTTAAATATTTTTTAACAAACATTTTTACAGCAGTCAAAAAAATACCACCACTAGCAGTGTTATTTGGCCAGTATTGATCCTTTAGAAATACTGTCTAAACGTACTGAGTGCGTTCATCTATAAAGGTAAACTTCTCTCTTCAGGGCCTGTGCAACTTGTGCAGTCACAGGCTGTGACATCAATAACATAATATTATAATGTGCTATTTGCTATTTTTTTCTGCTGTGTGTCTTTGAGGGGGACATTTAAGAATCTTTCTGTATATACTGGTATTTATGTAGGATTGATAATTACTTGATTTGGATGGCTTTTAAGTTTTAAAGTATTTTATTAAAGGGTATCTCCACTGGTTTTGGTAACTTTTCGGAATCCATTTCTATTGAAGAACGGGAGGTAAAGGAGCTGTGCCTTACCTTCCGTTCTTCAAAAGAACACACAGGAGCCAGGAGAGAAGGAAGAACTTACCCGCTCTTCGCTCCCCCGGCGCTTGGTCTGACAGGTCCCGACGGACCTTGTCTTCTATGCGCATAGATCGCGCATGCGCATAGAAGACAAGGTCCGTCGGGACCTGTCAGACCAAGCGCCGGGGGAGCGAACGAGCGGGTAAGTTCTTACCTTCTCTCCTGGCTCCTGTGTGTTCTATTGAAGAACGGAAGGTAGGCACAGCTCCTTTACCTCCCGTTCTTCAATAGAAATGGATTCCGAAAAGTTACCAAAACCAGTGGAGATACCCTTTAAGAACATAATATGGTCAAATTATCAATTTAATGATAAATGGTAGATTAATTAATGTATTCATTCAGTCTTTATTTAAAGCACAACTAAAGTGAAAAAACATAATCCCAATGACAGTGAAGATACATGGTTTTAAAGTTGTCCCATGGGGGCTGTCATCTTTGCTCCTCCTCCTGTATCCACCGGGTATTGCAAACGCCCAATAGCCATGCCTTAGGGACTGACGAAAAATAGCCAACTCATCTTTATTTTGCATGTATTCTCACTAACAAAACAGTTTAATACTGCACTTACATGAGATTAGAAATATTTATGAACTTTTTATGTGCATTAAAATCTGTTCTTATGGATTCGTTGACCCCCAACCGAACGCATATACACGGATGATTCTCGCCCGAAATGGACATTCGTTGTGTGTAGCAGTCGGCGCCAGGGATCGCGTGTTGTGCACATATTGAGCATGTGTACGAACCTTAAGACATTTTGGTATTAATTTGTTTGACTATCTGACTATGCTTTGCTGTATTTAACACATGATGGTAAGGGCAGGTGGGTGCCAGGAAACAAATCTTGCACTGGTTGCTATTTATCCCAAGGCCGGCCCAGTCTCTCATGCAAGAAGATTTAACTCTATGAGTATCACTCTGTCTTCTACTCCAATAATTGATATGATTTAAAAAAATAACCTAATGTAGCATCAATAGTGGATGAAGTTGAACGCATTACTTTATTCTTTTATTGTTCTACTAGGTATTATTTTCTTTATTGTATTTTACATTGCAAATAGCTAATGATACTGTGCAGGATGTTTGAAGGAGTTTTGTTTTAGCAGGCAAAAAAACTGAGCCATTTTTACACAAAGAGAGCTAATTACATCGCTCTCCCTTATATAGTAAACTACACTAATTATGATATTACAGTTTTCAGACAGGGAAGTACAGGGATGTTGCACAGGTGTTAATCTGTCTGTATTATGATGTACGGAAAGTATACATTACTATTTATAAGAATAAGGGATTGTACACTAGGAGCACAGGAATCCTAACAGGGATCGGGAGGGAGGGAGGGAGGGAGGATAGGAAGGACTACACTGAGAAAGCCAGAAACCTCTCAGAGGACATCTCAAAGGAGGAAATGTTTACCCTCCATCCGGGCTCCTACTCTTTCTAGGACTTTGTGCAGACATTACAGGAGAACCATTTGGAGCAGAGAGGTAAGGTAAGGATTTTTACACACTACAGAGTGGGGCCAGCAGTGGGGGAGAATTTGGTTTTGGGGGTGGACATGCCCTTTAATATCAACTTGTTTGCAGACCACAGTTCCCCTTTAAGTTCGCTGTGGGAGATTTACCCAGAGTGATAGCAGCTCTGGATAAATCACCCAGTAAGACTTAGAGGGAGTCCTTGTTTGGATCTTTCAATGAAAAGTCAGAATTAGAACCTAGACTTTTCATTGAAAATTGCAATTTATTTCCATTGTTTATTTTGCATATTTTTGAAGATATTTACATTTTTATGTGTGATATGGCAGCAGCATCACCAGGTCCCCTGCAATTCCTGCTTCCTGCTCTGAAACTGTCAGTCAATCTGTCCTGTGTCTCCTCTTCCCCTTTGCAGCCCCCCTGGTTCCTCCCACTCATGGAATGTGTGAATGTCTCAAGTCAGCCTCCCACCCATTAACTTTCTGGTCAATCATTTCTGTATATCTTGGGCTGTGGAGCACGTAGAGAGGTGATTGATGGCACGTTTTAAAGGTAGAAAACTGGCCTATCATTTAAACTTAACTTGCTTGGAGACCACAGTTCCCCTTTAAAGTGGTTATACATTGGGGGAACGAGTGTGGGTAAAGGTGCCCATTCATTAGTACCTCCATACGATCTTACTCTGTGCCATAGGTTAAAAAAAATGTTAAAAGCAGTCGGGAAGTTAATATCTAATAAATCAACCTGCACACAACATATCTCAACATGTCAGTTGTGCATGATCAAATGGAATCATTTTGACAGTAAAGCTAGGTACAATAAAGCCCCAATGCCGTCAGATCCAACGGTATCAGGACTTTATCAGCAGTGTGTGTAGCAGCTTTCCTGAATGAGCACGTGGCCGCCGAACTTTCCCTTCAGCCGAGCGGTCAGTCAGGAAAGACTGAAAATTTCCCTTGGCTGATCCTCTTGCAGATACTGTCTGTCATTTTCCAAAAATCTTTCCTGTGGCTGTGTGTGCCTATAATTGAATAATGCCATCACACAAACAAGCTACGAGGGATTATCTTTTATCCTGCTTTTTCTATTTAGCTGATTACCCCCTAAGTGGATTTCAGTTAGTCAAATCAATAACTCAGAGTGAATGCAAATATGTTACTGGTTCAAACCTGCCTAATAACAATAAGACAATTAGAGATTGGGACCACCAAGCACGACAAAGGCTCAGCATAGCCCAAATGTTGTGTGTTGTGTTCCGCACAATAAACACAGGAATTACAAACTAAATGGTATCCAATTTTTACTTCTTCATCAAGATCTATCTCTATCCCACTTACCGTACTTACTGGCAGAAAAACACCACTGGAACAGTAATAATCTCTTTTGTCATCAACATCAACACATAAAACCTTTAAAGTACCGCATGGTAATCAATGTCCATTATTTACTTTCCTTGCAGAGCATTGTGAACAGGTTACAGTACGCATGGTAACATGACAACCCCGGCCCTTCGATGTATGTGCATTTGTCTGGAATACTAATTATACAAAGACAATTCTGAGAAGTCGTTTCAACGTTCATAACAATTATTATCGGTTATTTTTCATGTATTTCCCTGAAGAATAAAAACTTTTCTTTAGTTGTGTGACTGTAATTGAGATCCAGATATTAAAAGGAAATGTATGTATGTATGTATGTATGTATAATTATACTTATATAGCGCCACTTGGGTACACAGCGCTGTACATTATAAAATACAGAGTATACAAACAAGGGGATAAGTGCAAGCCATTATACAGACAGATACATATTAAATGAAATACAATTTCATACATCGGTTAAGAAAGCATATATATAAATTATGTATAAATTGATATAAGTGCAACAAGCCTGGACACATTAAGAATGAGATCCCTGCCCCGAAGAGCTTACACTCTGTGAAGTGTTTACTGTGAAGTAATTAAAGGAGGATCTGTGGAATTAACAGAGGTTTGATTGGTGTTGGTAAATGAATGGCACTGTTAGTCTGTACAGAACGTTCATTACCCTAATTCCTTCTCTCTTCTCACTATTGAAGGATGAAGAGAATTTCCCAGCAGCCCCTGGTGTACTGTTAACTCTACAGAAGGATGGACACAGCAATATCGATGTTGCAGCCCAGAGAGAACCTGTTCCAGCCCAGTCTGTCTTGTAGAACTGAGCTGGTCCTTGCAGAGCTCCCACCGCCTTCCCTCCCATGCCCCCTGCCTTCTAATGTGGATTGTGACAGCTGCTGAAGTTAGTGAAATCCCATTGGTAGAGTCATTTTCCCAGCCCCACCCTCCCCGCCGGGATCTTGCCCATAGATCACTTATCGGCTGAACAAGCAAAAAAAACATGTTAGGGGGTGAGAAGGGAACAGCGCGTCCATCGGCCATAGGAGGGGATCGGGTCCCTGTGTCACGTGGTTCCCCTGCATGAAGAAAGTTGGTGTAATAACCCATTGCATCTGCTAAGGGAAGGAACTCATGGAATCGCCAAGATGATTAAGAAGTGAGAAACCGTCTTTATTTCCTCTGTTTCCATGCTGCATCCTTCTATTGAATATCATTGGACTGACTGAACCCTCATGGCAAACTACTGGATCCCCAGGGTGTTGGGGCTGCTGCTGGTGATCACTGCATGTCCACTCAAGGCTCAGGTAAGGCTGTGCTTTAATCTACTGTCTATGGGACTGTCTGTGTATGATAGGGATCCTCATACTAGGACCATCCAGCTGTTTGAAAACTACAATTACCAGCATTCCTTTGTGGTTCCTGTAGTTGAGGTTTTGGGGAGTAGTAGTTTTTAATCATCTGGAGGACCATAGTTTGAGAATCCTTGAATGACATGCACATGTTATCTGCATACAAGTCTCTTACACATGCACAGTAGGAACATAGATTTTAATAAAAAGGAAAGTTTTATTATGTTATGTTAGGCAAATACAGTTTAAGTAGGCTGTGCAGTACTTTATTATTATTATTTTGCTGTTGAAATAAACTCCAGAGGTTCTGACCAGCATTATGAAACAGTAAAGAATCAATGAAGCGATTATCCTGCTAAAGGTGTAATTTCGTAGAAATCCTCAAGGGGGAGCTAATTGATAGAAAACCGATTAACAGTATTTGTGCCAGTTCATTATTAGCTAAAGAAAGTGAATTGCTCACAAACCTACTGGCTATTGATTAGCAGCAGTTACTAGAAGAATGTTATTCTCATTATAACACATCATTCTAAAGTATTTCAATGATTTCAAATCTAATGATTTATTGTAACTCATCAGTGGTTTGGGTATTATTCCAAGGTATTCTTCATATATAGCAGGTATGTCAAAATTGCAACTTGGGAATGCTGGGAGTTGTAGTTATCAAAATCTGGAGGGCCGCAAGCTTGACATCCCTGATCTATAGTTTTGAAACATGCAGTGAACAAGAAATTGCAGTGGAATAAGGAATTATTGATTCATTTGTATGCTTAGCAAAGTTTCCACTGGTTGTTAAACTATTCTCCAATTATATTCAATAGACTTACTAACGTTAAAGGCCAGTAATCATTTTTCCTTGAAAAGATGTATTGATGTTGCCCACTCTGGTCATACATATTTTAGAGAACTACTTTTGGTTTAATAACCTGTTACTTTATCAATGTTAAGGAAAGTTTAACTCTTGCTTAACTTGTTTGCTATTTAAAGTTTTGCATTAACACAAGAAAACTTATTTTATTTCCAAAGTGTTAAGAGCAGGGCATTTTTTAAAGGGCATGTCCACCCCTGTAGAGAACATTTGCCACATAGTAGGGTTCCTTCCCCCAGCCCCAACTGCTATAAAAGATTTTTCAGAAAGTCTCCCAAACTCTAATTACCTTCCCTCTTTCCACCGTCATACTGCCCGGCCCTCTGCTTGCATGAACCTGACGGACCGACAGCCGCGTCCCTGATTGGCTGAGAGGCAGCCAAACACGGATGCGGCTGCCAGCTACACAGAACGCCGGGGGAGAGAGGTAAGGCAAGTGGAGTTTGGAGGACTTTCTGAATTTTTTTTATAGCGGTTGGGGCTGGGGAAGGAACACTACAACGTTGCAAAAGTTCTTTATGCTAGGGGGAGGGAGAGCAAAATGTGAGGGAAGGGGGGAGGGCTGCAGTTCGCATGCCAAACTTCTCCCGGGGGGAGACAGGAGGCAGAGTCCTATATAGACTCTACTAGGCTCCTGGGGGCCAGTTTTTGGGACTTTGGGGGGGCATTACAGGAGAACTATTTGGAGCTGGGATGTAAGGTAAGGATTTTATTACACTACAGAGTGGGGCCAGTATGGGGTTAAGTTATAGTTTTGGGGGTGGACATGCCCTTTAAAAATACATTTTAATTCATAATAAAGCATTTATTTAACACACGTGCAGAAATAATTACTGGACCTTTCTAATTTATAAAGCGAGCCTGGTACTGAAATGTGTAATTGTTGTTCTTCTTTCATATTTGCATTTTCCCCTTTAAAGGGCATCTACATTGTAAAAATTTTATTTTAAATTGACTATTACTGTAAACTATAATTCTTCCCAACCACAATGGTATCATTGTTTTTTTGATCTGCCCCTATTTCTTTAGATATACATTCTGAACCATTTTCCTTTTCAGCTGTCAATCAAGTGCCTTATTATCATAAACTCTGCTTTTGTGAGCAGTTTTGATGTAGCTGGAATTTACAGTTGATATGCTGGAAATCCTCTCTCCCTGTGCTGCCTCATAGTGATTACTAAGCATGCTTGACCTCATAAAAAAAATCTGGTCAAATGGAGGGGGTTTAAAAGAGGGAGGGGGATACTGAGCTTGAGCAAAACAAGCAAAACACCTCAGAGTAAGTGCTAATTACACATATTTATTTATAGATTAGGATAAGGAAAAGCCATTCTATCATAGACCTTTGAATAACAGTTTTGCTCTTATATTACTTACAATGTCACTAAATAAGTAATTGTTTTTAAGGCTGCAGCCACACTATCAATGCACGGTAACGCGTGTGAAAAGTGCAACCGTAATGCAGCGCATTTCACACCAGTGCTGTGCAATTTCCCCAATATTCTTTTATCAGAGCGTATGCGATCCACCCAAAAACTGGTGATCACATATTACAGCAAATACATTGTGGCCACCCACATTAAAATAAACTGGCATGCAATTTTCTAGTGCTATCGGATCAGTAAAAGCAATTTGCGTGAGAATTGCGCCAGTGTGGTCTAGCCCTTACAAAGGGTTAGATCTGAGATCACATTCATAAATGTATAGAGTGCTTTGGTGAAGTCACTTATCATGTAAGACTATAAACCAGGGATGTCGAACTTGCAGCCCTTCAGATATTTTGAAAACTATAACACTCAGCAGAATGTTTTCAAACATTTTGAGGGCTGTAAGTTTAACATACCTGCCATAAACCGATCAGAAAAACAGCAACATTTGATTTAAAGGTACACTAAACAGATTTCATGTAATTTATTAAATACATGAAATCTGTATCTATTATTCACAGGGAGGTGAGATCGCTCATTTCCACCTACCTGTGAATAATAGAAAGCCCGGGTAACACTGCAAGACTTACCTTACTGGTGCTCCACTCCTTCTCAGCTGTCAGGCGTGCTGTCCCAACCGAGTGCCTATCTTCAGCACATGCGTGCCAATGCAAAACAAATGCACACAATCGGTACAATGTCAGCTGAGAAGGAGCCACAAGTAGAGCACCAGTAAGGTAAGTGTTGCAGGCATTCTATTATTCACAGGGAGGTGGGAAAAAGCGTTCTCCCCTCCCTGTGAATAATAGATTCAGATGCAATGTGTTAAAGCTAGTTAAGTGTCCCTTTAAAATACATACAGGGTTATTCAATAAAAGTTCTTATCTATCTGGTGCTAATTTTGCCCCAAACAATCAGATGTTAACTTTCAAATGTTAAACAAGATCTGATTGGTTGGGGCAAAATTAGAACCATTTTAAACGATTAGAACTTTTATTGAATCTCCCTGATAGACAAGGAAGATTAAATGGCAAGTTCACCTTTTTGAAGAAATAATATCCATCAGTTACTATACAGTGTGAAATGCAGTTGAAGCTATTACCAACTTAAACCACAGATGTATGAACAGTGAATTCCCTCAGTTTAATTCTTAGCAATTACAGCAACTGTTTTTACAGTGTTACATAGATAGCAATTCTACATGTCAGCTTGACTGCCTCCCACTCTCTTAGAATACTGTTCTGCTTTATCTGGTCAGCTGTACCAAACTGAAGCATTGTCTCCTGTTAATTAAGTCAAAAAGTTGTAAGGTTATAGAAACATCACCCAGGACTCCCTGCTATTGGCTAGTATTTACTATCTTTCTTGCATTGTTCTGATGTCAAAAGCTTGTCAACTAAAATAAACTTTAATGGCTAGGCCACACTAGTGCGTTTATTACACATTTACGATCGTGTTTTGCTTGCGCAACATGACGTTCTCTGGAACGCATGCCAATTGGGCTTCACCAGTGTGGGTTTAAAATGTTTAAGGAAGTCTCAGCCATGTTATCAACCATAAAAATTAAAGGAGAACTATAGTGCATATAAATGATAAAAAACCTGTTTAAATTGGGTAGAGTTAGGATTAATAATTCCTACCTCCAAATTTTGTTTATGTGAGTGCCAGCATGAAAAAAAATGTTTTTGCCTTACTTCCTCAGTGCTTCAGGAAGTCAAGAATGCTTAGGACACTAACTTGGCAGATGAAAACCGCGGATGTGCTGGCGCTCCTCAACCAAATTTTATTGGGTGATAGAAAAAGTCAAGCCTACTTTCCTGCCACAGGTTTTCATTTTTAAAAAGTACTTTTTTACAGTGGAGTTGTCAGAGGCGGCTTTTCATTAAGTCTAAGTTACTCTAAGCCTACCCTACAGAAGGCCTATCCTTCTGTAGGCTCTGTCTGCTTATGCAATTCAAGGTTATTACATACATGGAGCAGCCATCTTTGCAAACTTGGCACAGGCAGCAACCTTATAGGGATAAACTGGTCTGCATTTAGTTGGATAGAAGTTCCAACCACAGTGTGTTGATATTGCAGTTGGGACTTCTATCCCCATGTAATGCAGACCAGATTATCCATGCTGGCAACTTCAATTAATGTTACAGGAGCTGGGATTGCAGTGTTAAAACCTACCCACAAGCGTGTGCGCTATAGTATAATTGAAGCCAGAAACAGTTGGGACCTGTAAGAGGCAGTTGCGAGGGAGCATGCTCACAGGTACGTTTTAACACTGCGATCATGGCTCTGGTAACATTAATTGAGGAACGGGAGGTAAGATATAGCTCCTTTATCTCCTGTTCTTCAATTAACACAAAAAAGGAAAAGTTCACTTTTCGAGTGAACTTATACTTTAAACATTTTGCACTGTGCTGCCACGGCTATCGCCATTTTTTGGTCTTCCCTATTATTAATGTCACTGTCCGCCAATGGCAGTTGTCCTATAAATTAAAAATGAAAATAATGCTTAGAACAAAACAAAAACATTTATCATTTTCTGATAAAGATGAAGAAACGAGCACACTTTCTCAATGAGAAGATTCCATCACAGAACTTTATTAGCAATTTAGTGCAGTTTAATATAAAACATTGTTCAAACCTGTCAAACACAGCAGAAATGTAACCTTTCCCTGTGGGTCTTACACATATATCCCAACCTCCCTGTGGTTTTCACTTAGTCTCTGATTAAGCAGCATTATTGAGCCAGCAAGTCATCTTGTAACATACAAATTGTCAGTACTATCACTTGGTTCCCAGAAGACTCACACCAGTTCTTATTTTGCTCCCTAACTAAACCCATATTAAGAGTCTTTCCCTCATTTATTTTAGTAGGAATTTGAATAATTTCTCTAAAATATCTCATAGAAGTCTGATAAAACAAAAGTAGAACATATATTTATACAACTGGAATTTCTTCAGGCATTACTTGATGTTAATAGCGAAGTGCATTACTGTACTTCTGTCTGTTGTACAATAAATTGAACTTACAATGCTAATATGACTAAAGCAGGTTTTTTTACTGTAAACCTAAATATAGGAATATATAAGGAAATTCATGCAAGCTATTAGTAAAGGCAAGTTCACCCCCTATTAAAACTAACCTTTAAATGCAGGCAAAACCAAACTGCAAGACCCCTATACTTACCTTTTGCCATGAGTTCACTATTCCTCCTAATCTCTGCCAGTGTCCTTTTTTTCTTGGCTGTGGCAGCTGATATAAGGCTGTTAATTACCCAGAAGCCTCCTCACTTTTTTGACTTAAGTTAAATTAGTAAAAATATTTTGCAACAGTAAGTCCTACATATGCTTTAAAGCTCACTCCCCTTAACAAAGTAGCTCATTATATATCTCTTCCCTTGGTCCCTAGGTGAAGCACGCTGAGCATGCCTAGAGCAGTGGCTCAGAAAGAATAAAGGGGTTTATAAATCAATTTACACTGATTAAGCACAGAGTGCATGTCTGAGTCAGAGGCATGACTTTTACACAAATTTAACAAAAATCTTACATCTAAAGGGTATGTCCACCCCACAACTAAAATTTTCCCCTACTACTGGCCCCACTGTGTAGTGTTAAAAAATCCTTACCTTACTCCCTTGCTCCAAATGATTCTCCTGCAATGTCTAGCTAAAGTCCCAGAAAATTAAGAGTAGGAGCCTGTCTGTAAGTAAAAAGGTTGCTGCCGCTTACCTTTCCTCTGAGAGATTCCTGGCTTGCCCACTGGAGCACTTCCCCCCTCCCTCCCTTCCTCTCGATCCCTGTTTGCTGCCTGGTGCTCTAGCTTTTAATAATTTTCTTTAGTGTAGGGGACTCTATTCCACCCCCAACCGCCTTGTTTGTTTGCAAAAAAACAAATCAGTAATGTACTTACAGAACTTCGTTACCCCTGCGTTCTGCACTGCCGGCAGCTGTGTCTTTGATTGGCTGCCTCTCAAAAAAATTTAATTTGAAAAATAAAAGCTTACAATCTATATGGATACTTAAAGGTAGCATGCGGTGCAAGGCAACAACAACAAGATACTGTATTGTATAAAGAGAGGTATGGATTCAAGGGAGAAAAATTTTATTCTCCCTCTTTACAAGGCATTGGTAAGGCCTCATTTGGAATATGCAGTGCCATTTGGAAATTCTGTTTACAAAAAGGACATCTTGCAAATGAAAAGGGTTCAGAGAAGGGCAACTAAATAATAAAGGTAATTGGGGGAGCTTGAATATGAAGAGAGACTGGATAAGTTACAATTAAGTACACTAGAGAAAAGGCGCTTGCCTGGAAATATGATTACTGTGTATAAATACATTAATGGGCCATACAATACACTATCTAGGGCATTGTTCAACAATATAACACGTCAGAGGACAGGCGGACATCGCTTAAAGGGCATGTCTACCCCAAAACTTAAAATTTAACCCCATTCTGGCCCCACTGTCCTGAGCTTTTTATATTTCCTCTGCAGTGCTTGCCCAAAGTCCAGGAAAGTGAAGAGCAGGAGCCTGTCTTTCTGTGTAAAGATTTCTACCTCTTCTCTTACCTCCCATAGGTATTCAGTCATGTGCTGTGAAGCTAGTCATAGGGATACCTATGACTAAGGGCAGTGGGCCCGAAACCAGTGAGGGACAGTATGTGTGTAGGACACTTATGATCTAAAGAATAAGCTTATTCTCCTTCTTAACTTGGATAATCGTCTGCAATGAGTGCATTTAATTTCCCCCCTTTCTTCTTTCTGTTTTGTGAATATCTGGTAAGTAAGTAATCTGCTATTTTTTTTAGAAATGTGGTTGAAGCTGGGAGTGGACAGACTACACTACAGAAAAATTTGTATTTTAAAGTGGACATACACTTTAAGACTTGAAGAAATAACTTTATTCAATATGTTGCAAGTTACTGGTATTTTCTTTTTTGCCTTCCTCTGGTTCAACAGTTAGGCAGGAAATGTGGGTATTGCTGAGTAGGTTGGACTGGATGGACGTACTGTATGTCTTTATTCAACTTCAAATACGATGCTATACTACTATGTCATCAGTGTTACAAACTTTCAAAAATGTGTGTATTTTAGGAAAAAATATACCTTCATATTTATAATACAAGTTACCAGTATAAATGGTCATGGAACTCCTATAAACTATAAAAATATTTCTATAATACTCTACTAGTAGAATGACAAATATACAGTAAGAACACTAAAATTGGGGAACTCCTTCCCCCAATGCAGGATGCAATTGCACTTACCCACTACTTCAGCACACTCCTACTTCATCCCTGAGCAGGCAGTTCAGTCTTCTTCCGATACTTCCTGGTAGCAGCAGTCAGTAACAGAGCAACCTCCTTTGCAGCTGTGTGATCTTATAAATGCAGTCCTGCAGGATGTCCAGGAAAAATATGGATTTCTGCCTTCTGGGACGTCAGATGATCAAGTAATAATCACATACTTCTCAGGAGTGATGAAGGTTAAAATACAGGGGAGTGAACATGGAAAATGCAGCAAAAACCCTATTATTTAAATTATGTACATATAACATATTAGGTATTCTATTATAATGTCTTCATTTAAAAAAAAAAAACATTGATTTAATTACTGTGGTCAGCAGTGAACTGCCATTTCATCTCGGAATGCACAGTTCCTTGAAATGCTCCTGGCTTTTCTACTGATTAGGCCAAATTTCTACTGATTGGGCCAAACATGCTCAGATATCTACTGAGCAACTGAATCAAACCAGGGACTGAGACCATTATGGTTAATATTAGGGGTCCTGCAAACAAAGAGTTAGTAATGTAAAAGTATATATTTATGCTCATATAAATCACTTGATATGCATATTAAGATAATCTTTTCAACAATACATTATCCAGATATATTTATATTTATGGATACAAAATATGAAATGTTTTTTGTGTATGGTTAAAGGGTAACCGTGGTCCAAAAATGACTTTAGGTAAATTGACAGGAATTGCTTTCCTGAGGATTTTTGCAATTTACATTCATTATTTATTTTACATAGTTTTGAAGATATTTACATTTATATGTGTGATATGGTTGCAGCATCACCAGATCCCCTGCACTTCCTACTTCCTGCACTGAAACCATGTGACAGTCCCTCTTCCGTGTTTCCTCCTCCTCGTGGGCCCCCATGACCCCTCCCCTTGCGGCCCCTTGGGCCTTTCCCTTGCAGCCTCCTGTGGCCCCTCCCACTTATGGCTCTGGGGCCCCTCCCACTCATGGCTCTGGGGCCCCTCCCACTCGTGGCTCTGGCGCCCCTCCCACTTGTGGTCTCCGGGGCACCTGCCACTTGTGGGCTCCGGGACCCCTCCCACTTATGGGCCCCGGGGCCCCTCCCACTTGTGGGCCATTGGGCCCCTCCCACTCACAGCCCCCTCCCTCTTGCAGGCCCTGGGGCCCCTTCCACTTGTGGGGCCCCTCCCACTTGGGGGACCTGGGGCCCCTGCAACTCGGGGGCCCAAGGGCAAGTGGGGCAGGGGCCACAGGACCCGGGAGTGTGCGGAGCCACTGAGTCCGTGAGTGGGAGGGGCCACAGGGGGCTGCAAGGAGAGGGGATACAGGGCCCATGATTGGAAAGGGCCAGAAAGTGGGAGGCATTAATAAAAGCGGTGCTGTGGGCTGTGCTGTTCTCCCCACCCCCCTCTTACCCTTCAGTAATGCACCGAGCATGTGCCAATCGCAGATTAGACGAGGAAATAATATTTCTGACTGCAGATTCAGAACCTCCCACCCCCTAACTTTCTGATCAGTGATTTCTTCATATTTTGGGCTGTGCAGCATGTAGAGAGGTGGTTGATGGCTCGTTTTAAAGGTATGAACCTGGCCTTTTATTTAAAATAGACTTATTTGGAGACCACAGTTACCTTTTAAATTCCATTAGCTCTCAATAAGCAGATCTAAGTAGAAAATAATCCAGATTTTAAGATCTATTATTTTTTTTACTTATGAATGCCTCTGAAGAGAGAGTGTTACATTAAGCAATTATTTGCTTAGCAACTAACCAGTTAAATGGGGTTTTTAATCATGTCATAAATGACATTTTAAAGCTTTTTCAACCAGAAGGAATACAGTTCTCAATCCTTTCTGGATGACTCACAGTAAATATCTCAATACAAGATGCTGAGTCACTCAGTAGGACAACATAAACAGCAAACAAAAAACAAAATACAGCACATATATAATTTAAGTTGAAATGGAAGTGTTGAATTAAGAGTCTTTAATCTGAAATTCAGCTTTATCTGATTAGGACCTGGACTTAAAGGAAACCAAAAATTGTAATCTTTAACCCAGCAGGTGTTAAGACAATCATTCAGCAATATGGGTATCTGCTTTATTTAAAATGCTTATGGTGAGGTGGGCCAAAAGGAGCAAAAAGCCCTCCACAGAGCATACAAATGGAGCAGAACCTCCTTATAACAGAAGGTATCTTGCAGTCTCATGCTATATGAATATCATTTCCCACAAAATCTAAGAAACAAGAAGTAATTTTTTACTTTCAGGTTCCCCAGAGTAAGGGGCGGAGATATGCAAAATTCTCCTCTATGTCCTATAGCTAATGCATGTGTCCAGAACTGCTGGCTTAATAACATGCAATGCAGCCAATTGCTTGTGAAGGTTCTCATTCATCCAGGTCATGGTATATCTGTTTATTCAATTAGATCAACTGGACTTGAAGTTTAGTTCTTGAAGACGTTTCTCTAGCCATCCAACTGGCTTTCTCAATTCACTTTCCAGGGTACATAATTGCCACAGATTCTTTTACAAGTCATTCTGAATTATGAAAGCCAGTCGGATGAATAGCAAAACATCTTCAAGAGCTAAACTTCAAGTCCAGTAGATCGAATTGAATACAACAGATAAATACAGCCTATTGTATAGATATGACATGTTTCGATCTAAGATCTCGTCAGTGCAAGACACAGATTCATGGCTCTATGGGGTAGGACTTGGGTGTACAAGGCAGCTATATAGCTTAGGGTGAATTGGGCCAAAAGGTCCGATGATTGGCTCTATAGTGGTAGCAAAATACCGCAATGGTATTTTATGGGAGATAGTTAATCTACAATCGTGGTCGTAGATTTACGATCGCTATTGGAGATTTATAATCAATATCATAGATTTACTGTGCTAAAAAGTGATACAGCTCCTTTATAGATATGGACCTTTGTCAAAATGGCCAGAAGAGTGGTAGATGAGATTAATTGTTGATAAATGTAAAATAATGCAAATTGGGGTTTAACAATTCTTGTGCCACCTGGACCATAAATATTGGGTGTCTGTAGTTGTATAACCAACACCAGGACATAAAGTAACCAGGCTTTATAGGGAACACACTGAATTATTAGCGATTTAAAGGGTAAGGCAGGAATAATGGGATAATAAAAGTAATACAAGTCATACAAATAAGTCCAGGTAATAATCCACACAGTAGTAAGAGTCACACAGTAATTGTAAATCCACACAGCGATAATAAAAATAGGTCCACAAGGCAGCATGTAGCAGTATGGCAACTCCACAAATTCCCAATGATTAAAGGCACACAGCAATCCAGTACAGAGGGTCCTTATATAGAAGTCGCTTACAGTCACCAAGTGGGGTTTAAAGGGCATGTCCACCCCCAAAACTATAATCCCCCCACTACTGGCCCCATCATGTAGTGTAGTTTAATACTTACCTCACATCCCAGCTCCATATGGTTCTCCTGTAGTCCCCCCCCAAAGTCCAAAAACTGCCCACTGGAGGATAGCAGAGTCCATATAGGACTCTGCCTCCTACCTGGCCTCCGGGAGAAGTTTGGCATGGTACTGCAGCCCTTCTCCCCTCCCTCTCCCCCTCCTCCCTCCCCTCCCTCCGGATTCCTCCCCTAGCATAAATCCCCTTTGATATAGTATTCCCCCTGGTCTCCCAGCCCCAACCGCTTCATTTTTATGTTTAGAAAGTGCCCCAAACTTTTACTTACTTCCCCTCTTTCCTCCGCTGCACTGAATGACCGGCATCTGCGTCTGTGATTGGCTGCCGCTCAGACAATCACAGACGCGACTGCCGGTCCCGCCCCTCTGCTTGCATTTTCTCGCAAGCAGAGGGCCGGCAGCGCAGCGGAGGAAAGAGGGGAGGTAAGTAAAAGTTTGGGGCACTTTCTAAACATAAAAATGAAGCGGTTGGGGCTGGGAGACCAGGGGGAATACTATATCAAAAAATAGTTTTAAGGGTGGACATACCCTTTAATCACAAAGTCCAAACAGTCCTTGATAATGTAATGTTCCAATGGCAGGAGGGAACCTCAGCTCTAGTCCAAACCCTGTCGGTTTGGTTCCAGAAGTATGGGTCCGGTCTTTTAAACAGCTGATTGCGTGTATGAATGAAACAGCTGTTTTTAAGCAGTAGGTTGTGGGCTTTTGGCGGGCCGTACTACTGTCAGGTAGTGGCGGTTGGTGGGGGTGGTAGTTAAGCCACTGCCTCATCACACACATAATCAAAACTTTTATATTAAAGAATACATTAATCTATGATTTATCATTTATTTATTTTTTAAAGGGGGGGGGGGGGGGAGTAGCAAGAGCTTAGATACTAAAAATGAATGCAAAAATCCTGGCACGTCTGCAGATTAGCTCCCCTCATCTACTTGCCTTGTCAGGGAGAAGATTCTGCACTTGGTAGCATGATCAGCACACCCTGGCTAGTTTGTCTGTGCTTCCACTCTACTCTGCCATTTGTTGCTCACATCTGACTTGTTAAATGACATTTGTGAAGATTACCCAAAGTACATTACCCTTGTTCACCTTTTTCTGCTCAGTAAGTATTCTAGGCTTGCCTTTTTGGAGCAATTAGATTCCATAAACAAAATCATGGTGATTCACGAGAAGCTGATGGCCAGGCCTTAAACCAAAGGTGTCTGTTATAGACAGAAAAATGCTGCTAGTGACAAAGCTGACCTTAAAGGTCCTGAATTTTGCTGCAGAAATATGGTTTCAAGCGTTTTACTTTCCTACTGTAATGGAAGAATAGAGGATCAGAAGGGGGTCAGTGAATGGTAAATGCATACAGAAGAATGTAACCTGAACATAACAGAACAGTATGAACAGAAGAATCTTATTCTGTGAGTCATGCAGTCTTTTTTTTATTGTTAGGTAATTGGACAGTTGCAGTAGATTAGATGTGCTTTGCTAGATTCTGTCCCTAATTGGTTTATAGATCAATATATTTTGGATTAAAAAAGAATAAAAGTCATAAAAAGCATCTGTAATTATAATTAAAAAAAACATGGTCCATTTTATTCAAACCCAGAGCAATGTCAGTACATGCAGTTTGGTAGTTCATTGAGTTTGGATTGGTATATTGGTTTTTGTCCAGTGTTCCTCGAGGACCCAAAAGTGTTACTGAGATTTGAAAGGAGGAAATATATTAAATAGTAGTTCAGAAAGATTCTACAATACTTTTTTTGGGGTACAAATTTTGAGGGGCAAAAAGAGATATGTACCAAGAGAAACACCCTATACCTTTTTCATTGATGTTATGCAAAAGTTGTAAAAGTGTAATGAGCAGTAGCATATTAAGTACACATAGCCATACACACCAAGAGATGTGATACATAGGAATAAAAGGACAGAAGCCTCCTAATCATCAAGGTTCTTTTCAGAGAAGGGGGAATATGTGTTATAGTAGACTCTAGCACAAGAATTGCAGCAATAACCATGACCCCCCACATCAATATCCATGGTTCCCAGATAATGGACCATTTATGAGCCATTTCATGTGCTTGTTTAGCCACATAAGCACCAGGTAAATTGGCAGGAATTGCTTTCCTGAGTATTTTTGCAATTTATTTCATTATTTCTTTTTTACATAGTTTTGAAGACATTTACATTTTTATTGTCAGATATGGTAGCAGCAGGAAACAGACCTATTGTCTGTATCTTCTCCGCCTCATGGGCCCACATGGCCCATCTTCTTGCAGTATCCTTGAAACCTCCTGTGACCCTTCCCGCTCCTCCTTCAGTCACAACTGATCTCTTCCTGGTTTCTTCTGCATTCTCCTGCACTGAGCATGTGCCAACCACAGCTTAGAAGGAGGAACTAGTATTTGTGACTGCAGATTTAGAACCTCCCACTCCCTAACTTTTTGATTAGTGATTTCATTAGTGATTTAAATGTATAGTACAGTATTTGAGAAAGACATACATTCAGTCAAGGTTAACCCACTCGGCAGTACCAACATTTTCTGCCTAACTGTTGATCCAGAGGAAGGAAAAAAAAAACCAGCAAAATTATGAAGAGGGAAAAAAAAATCCTAGAAAACAAAAAACAAGGTAGAGGGCCGCACTCCAAAGTGAATTTAATTTGTTTGTGACCACACACTTTTTTACATCCAAAATGCATTACCTTACATTTATCAACATTGATAATCTCATCTGCCACTTAGCAGCCCAATGTGACAATCTATCTAGATCCCCCTGCAACAATTGCACATCCTCTGAAGTTTTTAATGGTCGACAACATTTTGTGTTGTGAGCAAACACAGAAACCTTGCTGACAATACTCACTTCCAAGTCATTAATAAACAGATTAAATAGAAGTGGCTCCAACACAGAACCCTGTGGCACCCCACTTAGAACCTTAGTCCACATTGATGAAGCCTGTTAACAACTACTCTCTGCATCCTATTCATTAACCAACTTTCTATCCATGTACAAATGTGCCAACCCAGCCCAACAGACCTTAGCTTATACATTAGTCGCCTATGGGGGACTGCATCAAAAGCCTTAGCAAAATCCAAGTAAACTACATCTACTGCTATGCCAGAGTCTACATTCCTACTTACTTCCTCATTAAAGCTAAGCAAGTTAGCTTGACAAGATCTATTCCTCCAAAATCCATGTTGATTATTTCATATAAGCTCAGTCCCTGAACATACTCTAGAATATGTTCCCATATGAAAATTTCCAGTATCTTCCACACCACTGAAGTTAAATTTACAGGTCTGTAATTACCCCCCTGTGAAAGACTACCCTTTTTGAATATTGAAATTACATCAGCTTTTTTCCAATCCAGAGGAATACTTCTGCACAAGAGGGAATCTGCAAAAATAAGAAACAATGGCTAAGGCTGGGTACACAGCAGCAAATAATTAATAGCACTTTTGGTCGGCCGGCTGAAAATATCTGCTTGTGTGGGGCAGCCGGCCACGACTGACCTCGATCGTTTGATCATTCGGATCGGACGAACGGACAATCAGACGTGTTGGTAAATTCTGATCGATCACGCGGATCCCTACGGAACCGCACGATTGATCGTTCGCACTTTCGACCACGGCCAAATTCGCCACGACTGACGGACATTTGTCCTGGCTGAGCGCTCGCTCGGGACAAGTAGTCCTTTCGTGTGTACCCAGCCTTAGATAAAACTGGACTTAGCTCTCTAAGGTCCCAAGGATGTATTTTTTCTGGTCCTGGGGATTTATTTATATGAATCTTATTCAGTTGTTTCTGTACCATATCCTCAGTTAACCAAAGTGCACTTGCATATTTTACACTATTATTGCTACTATACCTTATGCTATTAGTACTTGGATCTTCTTTAGTGTATACAAAGGAAAAAACTTGTTCAAGACATTTGCTTTATTGCCCCATTAATTAATAGTGCCACATTTTCAGTCTTAATCTTCTTACTATTAATATACTAAAAAACATTGTTTAGGGTTAGTGAGGCTTTGTTCAGCTATCCTAACTTCATTTTTAATTAAAGTTAGCTTAATTGTTTAGTTAATCCTTGTTACAGATTTTATATTTCCTAAAGGCCCTTTCCGTTCCCTCTGACTTGAAGGTTTTAAATGCCTTTTTTTTACTTTCCATTTCCCTCTTTAGGGCTTGGCCACACTGAAACGCAAACGCAATAGCATGCGATTTCATGTGCGATTTTCGTTGCGTTTGTGATTTCTTCAATAAGTATAGGAAAACGCATGCGATTGCGATTAAAAATGCAAAACGCAATCGCATCGAAAAATGCGCGTTTTTTTGCGTTGCCGCGTTTTCAATAATTTTGAAAAATCGCAAGCGCAATCGCAAACGCAAGCGCAAAAAAAACCGCAGCAGTGTGGCCTAGCCCTTACAGCAGAATTAAGCCACATGGGTGCAAACTTATTTTTTTACATTTATATCCCAAAGGTATATATGTAGATGTGAAATGGCTTAAAATCCCCTTAAAGTAGTCCCCAACTACTGGCCCCATCATGTAGTGTAGTTTAATCCTTACCTCACATCCCAGCTCCATATGGTTCTCCTGTAGTCCCCCCCAAGCCTCCCCCAAAGCCCCAAAAACTGCCCACCAGGCGGATAGCAGAGTCCATATAGGACTCTGCCTCCTACCTGGCCTCCGGGAGAAGTTTGGCATGCGTACCTGACGCCTTACTCATCCTCTCGCTCGGCCTCATCTCCCTCCCCTCCAGATTCCCTCCCCCTAGCATCAATCCCCTTTGATATAGTATTCCCCTGGTCTCCCAGACCCAACTGCTTCATTTTAGGTTTAGAAAGTGCCCCAAACTTTTACTTACCTCCCCTCTTTCCTCCGCTGCAATGAATGGACCGGCAGCCACGTCCATGATTGGCTGCCGCTCAGCCAATCACAGATGCGACTGCCGGTCCCGCCCCTCTGCTTGCATTTTCTCGCAAGCAGAGGGACGGCAGCACTGCGGAGGAAAGAGGGGAGGTAAGTAAAAGTTTGGGGCACTTTCTAAACCTAAAAATGAAGTGGTTGGGGCTGGGAGACCAAGGGGAAGGCTAAATCAAAAAACAGTTTTAAGGGTGGACATACCCTTTAAAAACAGTCCACTTCTGTTCATTACTTTTACCTAATAATTCCTTATCCCAGTTGACATACTGAAGAGCTACTTTTAACCTGGGAAAGTTTGCTTTCCTGAAATTAAAAGGTTGTTTGGGTACCACAGTTCCCCTTTAAGGTATCATGGTAAAGGGTTAAGAATATAGCAGTTCCGTACCGCTAAACTTTTTTTGCTCTCCCCTACTCTTTCCCCTGTTTCCCACTTCCCTTATTAATTCTGTTATTTATTTGTACACCATCACCACTATATTTCAGTCTGCAGTTTTTTTGTCATTATCCAATTCTTGTGCACAAACCCATTCCATTTTGTCAGTTCCATTTATTTTCTATATTTTAGTCTGCTCAGAGATGATCTTTGAGGGGTGAGGGACATCTAAAGCGATGACATCAGGGCTTGCTTTAGCAGACATTTGTACAGTTGGATCTTTGTGTGGTAACGTTAGCAATGAATTGCTTTTATCAACAATTTCTGGTCTATAATCCATAAAATGTATTAATGTTGAATATTATTATTATCATTATTGTGGTTTTATATAGCACCAACATCTTCTGTGGCGCTTTACAATTACATGTATACATTCACATCAGGCCCTGCCCTGAAGAGCTTACAATCTAAGCACATTTATTTGACACATACAACCTATCATTATGTCTTTATGATTGTGGGGGAAACTTGAGTGCCCGGAGGAAACCCACGCAAGCATGGGGAGAACATACAAACTCCTTGCAGATGTGTCCAATGGTGGAATCGAACTCAGGAATTCAGCGCTGCTATGTGTCAGTGCTAACCACTGAGCCACCAAGCTTTATACATAATATAATACTGTTTTTTAACCAATACATCAAAGCAGCGTTTCTCAACCAGGGGTCCTTGAGAAATTGCATGGGGGTCCTCAAGAAATTGACAGAAACTGTATGGATCCACCATTGTGATAAATACAGATTTATCACAATGGTGGATCCATACAGTTTCTGTCATATTTGTCAGTTTTATATGTATTTGGTGTATTGAGGTCTGAGAGATAAATAAAATAAGTAATAATGTTTTTCTGTAAGGGCTCCCTGAGATATTTATATTTTTTCAAGGGTTCCATAAGGATAAAAAAGTTGAGAAACACTGGTAAAGATCCATCCCTAGACCCAATTTGAGTGCATTTTTAAAAATAGAGATATATTTATAGATCTATCATTTATATTTGTATGAATTGTGCATTTTGATGATTTGATGGCCGAAAAAGAAAAGGAAAAATAATAATATATATCATTATTTTATGTGAGGGTTCCCCGAGACATGAAAATTGTTTTAAGGGTTCCCCACAGATAAAAGGTTGAGAAATACTGCATTAAAGTGATAATTATACTTACGGTAATTCTGTGAGCCCTCCAGCATATTTCATTCTGATATTGTTTTTATAGCGAATAGTCCTGAGACAGCAGTTTAATAGAACATCTCCCGGGTCATACATTTTTAATATCTATGTAGGGTGTACTGGCAGGCTATAATAACAATGTATTCCTTCCAATTAATTATTAAAAAGTAACTCTGCTGTCGCATTTATTCAATTTACAACATAAGAGTTTAAAACACGGCAGATATGATATTAAAGGGCATGTTCATCCCCAAACTAAAATTTAACCCACTACTGGCTCCTCTGTGTAGTTTAAAAAAATCCTTACCTTACATCCCTGCTCTTCATGGTTCTCCTGTAGTGTTTGTTCAAAGTCCAGGAAACTGAAGAATAAGAGCTGTTTTCCTGTATAAAAGGCTTCTGCCTCCTCCTTGTCCTCTGAGAGGCCCTTCATCTAGCATAACGATTTATATATAATGTATGGCACTATTTACCACCCCCAACCACTATATTAGATTGCTTAAAAAGAATCTGAACTCTACTTACAGCCCTTCGGTCCCGTGGCCTTCTCTATTGCCGGCAGCTGCAACTGAGATTGGCTGACTTTTCAGACAATCACAGCCGTGGCTGCCAGTTCGGCCTCTGTTTGCAAGTTCCGACAAACAGAGGGAAGGATCAGAGCACCACAGGAGCGAGGAGTTCTGCCTCTTTTTTTTTTTTCCCTACAACATATTCATTTTAAACTTAAATTTAGTTTAAAATGTCTAAGTTGAGTGGTTATTGTGTTGGGGTTTAGATTGATGAAGAGTGATCCACTGAAAAATTAGAGTAATCTAAAGAGTTTAGTGACCATGAAAATCCTACAGATTAAGCCCCCTTAAAGGTGAAATTCTGTCTAAGGGCTAGGCCACACTAACGCATTTTTCACGAGTTTCGATTTGGCTTGCGATTGCGCATGCGATTTTGGTTAGAATGGAAATTGCGGGAACGCAAAAGTTCACGCGATTTATCATGTGCATGCAATTGAGCATTAATTTCCGTTTTGCGATCACCATTTTTTGCGCAAACGCATGCCTTTCTATAATGTTAAATAGCAACAACGCAAAAGCGCAACAATATAACAGAATAGTTCGCAATTATGCATACGCTTGTAGTGAGGCTTCAGCCTAAAGCATTTTCTGATGTAACATAACAAATTTAATTTTCATTCCTGGAAAATCCATTCCAAGATGTAAATCCTATATGAATTGTCAATTTACACAGAATTACAGTTTTGGTGGTTTTGAGGATGTAAGTGTGAAATTTTGTAGGGGTGGACATGCTCTAATTGTTGTCTACATGATTTGTTGGCAAACTAAATGAATTCTAAGCATTATTTATTGTTAAACTTATAATATTGTTAGCTAATTGTTTATATTTTATTAGCAACCGTTCAGTATAATATTGTTTAAAAATTATTAAGACAATGTTAATAGCCCCACTGGTGATAAAATGTCAAACTACAAATAAAATAGCATCATTTCGACATTGTATTCTATCAGTGCTGTTTTCTGATCTGGGATTTCCTTAAACAGGTAGACTCTGATGATACCGTTACTATGGAGGAACAAATATATCTTCTCCTGGAAGCCAAAGTACAGTGTGAACTTAATACCACAGAGCAGCTCCTGGAAGAAGGTTAAGTATTTAAGTAATTGGATTTTGTTTTTGTTATAAATTATGCAGGACCGTCATCAAATATTCTGTTAACACTTGGGCAGTGAAATGGCATTAACCCTAACAAAGTGAAAGGCTAAATACACACTAAAGTTGAGTTTTTAAAGGGAATAATAGAAAACACTATATCCTATAATGTAGAGTTATTCGATAAATCTCTTTCCCTGTGAAAAGAAATATTTGGAATTACCCAAACCGAATGGCCAATCTTTGGGTTTAATATGACTTTAACCCCGATCTAAACCTTACAGTTCTGTATTGTTAATAAATGCAATTCAATCTCCGAATAATGTTTCACTTACACTATATAACCATAACAACAACAAAATAACAACACCCCCAGATGTTAAAAACTATAAATACATCTCTCAATGCTTCATTCTGCATTTGACAGAACCAGTTATCTCTGACATTCTTATTATGAAAATAGTAAAGAAAATAAAAACCTGTATGGATTTTTTTCCAAGCTCTTTCCTTAGTGTAAACACTTTTTGAAAATCTAATGTTCATAACTGCTATTGTGAAAAAACTAATTTGACGTTGATATACAGTGAATAATGATTAGGGTCTCAAATTCAGGGTGAGATATGTATTAATTTGTTTATTGCAGGATTGCAACTTCTATATGGGAGTCACCATTACTCTTCAATGCATTTCCCCCCCCTCCATCCCCAGTAACAATAGAGATAAAGAATTGTGACATTTGCTTTATCTATTGAAGGGAAAATTCGCCCAATAAATTAAAATATCATGAGTGTGAATGAATGAATGCTGTTACTCTAGCTGACTTCTCTGAGCATGTGTGAGTTTGTACAAGAGCATGGAGAAGGAAGGGGATAAGGACATAGCATTACATATTAGTCTTAAATCTATCAACTTTCTAACAATTTTGGTTTTGGGGGGTAACATAGTAATTGAGGATGAATAAAGACATATACGCCCATCTAGTTCAACCTTTATACCCTCCTCTAACTGGGACCCTCATTGGCTCTTAAAAGAGCGCTTGTGTCTCTAATAAGAGCCTTTATAATGAGGGGGTCCTGCAGCTCGAAATTGGGCCACCTCTGGTCCTAAAAACTTTTGGGGGTGGATATAATATAAGAAAAAATGTATTTGAGGGTGGACATGCCCTTTAAGATTTCAGTCCTAGCAATCATGGTCACATTTTGACCAATCATATTTTAAGAACATATTAAAATGTGATTGTTCAATATGTGAAAAGAAGTGTGAAGCATCCCTTGATGTCAGCACCCACGATGGTTTGTGTACTAAAGGACTATATGTATTCATAGGGGAACAAAATCCTTCCTGCCTCCAAGTGGCAATTGGAAATATCCCTGGATCAATGCCATCTTTATGTTTCAATACTTGTAACCAATGTTCCCTCTAATATAAAGTCGCGTGTGTGCACATAAATAAATTGTTTGTGTGCATATAAGATTAAATTGTGTGCGCTACACAACACAGCACTTATATTTCAGCAGTGGTAGGGAAAACTGCCTGTAACATGCAACATTCTTAAAGGGCATGTCCACCCCCAAAACTATAATCCCCCCACTAATGGCCCCATCATGTAGTGTAGTTTAATACTTACCTCACATCCCAGCTCCATAAGGTTCTCCTGTAGTCCCCCCCCAAAGTCCCAAAAACTGCCCACCAGGAGGATAGCAGAGTCCATATAGGACTCTGCCTCCTACCTGGCCTCCGGGAGAAGTTTGGCATGCGTACTGCAGCCCTTATCCCCCTCCCTCTCCCTCCAGATTTTGTCTCCCTCCCCCAGCCCCAACCGCATTACTATTATTGACAGAAAGTGCCCCGATCTTTACTTACCATGCCTCTCTCCTTTGCAAGTCTGAACTCCCGGCAGCCGCGATCGGGATTGGGTGCCTCTCAGCCAATCACGGACGTGGCTGCCGGTCCCACCCCCTGCTTGCATTTCCATGCAAGCAGAGGCCCGGGGCAGTGCAGCGAAGAAGAGAGGCATGGTAAGTAAAGATCGGAGCACTTTCTGTCAATAATAGTAATGCGGTTGAGGCTGGGGGATGGAGCAGTACATTATATCAAAAATTTATCAGAAGGGTGGACATGCCCTTTAAATACTTGATTTAGGAGGGTTTAGTGTCCCTGTGAGTCCCGATTTGCTGTGCAGCGTCTACCCTGAAAGGTGGAATAATAGGCCCAGAGAAATGTGTGTGTGTGTAGATACAAATGCAGGTTGAATTTGCACAGACAGTTTAGGGTCTCTGGGTCTGGAACAAATGGAAAGCGGGTGGGCTGTTTGTTCCATTCCACTGGTAATCCTGCACAGCTCTTTGGTTAAGCCCTGAGAGGCCAGGTAGCTATTACACCTGTGCTAATCAGGACTGTTAAAACAGAAGTCTGGGGTGTGTCTCACTCTCTCTCTATCTGCACAGAGGCAGGGAGTTGTGGAGGGAGAAATCAGAACCTCACAAGTAAGGCACTGTGTTTGGAACTGAACTCATTTTGTTTTCTATTGTGTTATTTATGTGTTGGTGTGGAGTAGCTACCCAACAATAGATAGCTTGAACTGTATAGCCAGCGCTATGGTGCAAGGGTTTTGTTTTGTTTATTTTGTTTTATGTTAACACCAGTGAAGACCATTAAAGACTGTTAAATTGCCTTTAAGCCTGAACTGTGTTGCTTCCTTCCCTGAAAGACTGTGGAGAATTTCCCATAACAAGGCCCAAGCAGCTCTTAAGGGCCAATCTGTCACAGTCCCTTTAAGGGATGCCCATGTGTCCTCTGACATGTTCTGTTGGTGAACAAATGCTACAGATAGTTTATTGTATGGCCCGTTAATGTATTTATACACAGTAATCATATCCCCACCCAAGCGCCTTTTCTCCAGTGTACATAATTGTAACTTATACAATCTATCTATCTTATTCAAGCTTCCCCAGTCACCCTTATAATTTAGTTGCCCTTCTCTGAACCCTTTCCATTTCCAAGTTGTCCTTATTGTACACAGGATTTCAAAACTGCACAGCAACTTGAGCACTGCAACAAAATGAGTCCTTACCAATGTTTTGTAAAGAGGGAATCCATTGTCTTTATACAATCTTGCTGGCTCTAGCTGTTGCCTCCTGGCACTGCTTGCTTCATTTTAGTTTATTATGTACTTGACACAGAGCCATTTATAGTATAAGCAGCACAAGGATATTTAAAGGGCATGTCCACCCCTTTTCTTCATTTTTCATTTATTGTAGGGCTTCGTCCCCCAGCCCCAACCGCATTATTATTATGCTCAGAAAGTTCCCCGATCTTAACCTACCTTCCCTCTCTTCTCCGCTGTACTGCCCGGCCCTCTGCTTGCATGAAACTGCAAGCAGGGGGCCGGACCGGCAGCCACGTCCGTGATTGGCTGAGAGGTAGTTAATCACACACGCGGCTTCCGGCAGTTCAGAACGTCGGAGGAGAGAGGGAAGGTAAGTAAAGATAGGGGGAGTTTCTGAACAAAGGTTCTTGCCTTTTTAAATTGGTTGATTTTTGTATAAAATAGGTGTATCCTTGTGAGCAAAATCATGTCTGTGAGTAAGGATTGATACCTGAAACGTGTTAGACCAGTTTTTGCAACTGTTCCCTGGCAGCCAGCTTGGTTTTTAATGGTTATAAAAATAAATGATGATTTTTAAGTAAAAGTAAAGTAAAAGTCAGCCTGATCCTTTTTGCCTATCGAGTACACCAGCGGAGGGTGGTGCAGCGGATTTTCTCTTTGCTTCTATTAGCTTTTATTTTAGACAGAGGTGAGACACTCTGGTCCACGGGCACATCTGACTGGTGTTGAAAAAAGCAAGGTTCAGAGAAGGATCGCAATCGAGCTTGGACGTGAGCCACCATTATAGTAATTCCACATAATAATAATGCGGTTGGGGCTGGGGGAGAAAGCCCTACAATATATGAAAAGGGATTTACACTAGGGGGAGGGAGATGAAAACAGGAGGGAGAGAGAGGGGGAGGAGGGCTGCTCTGAGCAAGGCAAAAACATCTGAGAGGAAACCTCAGAGGCAGAAACAATTTCCCTCCCTGCACTGCTTTCTGGAATTTGGAGGGACATTACAGGAGAACCATTTGGAGCTGGGATGTAAGGTAAGGATTTTATTACACTACACAGTGGGGCCAGTTGTGGGGGAAATTATAGTTTTGGGGGTGGACATGCCCTTTAAGTCCAAAATGCATCACCTTACATTTATCAACATTGAATCTCATCTGCCACTTAGTAGCCCAATGTGACAATCTATCTAGATCTCCCTGCAACGATTGCACATCCTCTGTAGCTTTAGATGGTCGACAATGTTTTGTGCTGTCCCCAAAAAAGAGACCTTGCTGACAATACCCACTTCCAAATCATTAATAAATAGAAGTGGGCACAACACAGAACCTTGTCCATATTGCTGAAGCACCAAAAACCACACTCTGCATCCTATCTATCAACCAATTTTTCATCCATGTACAAATGTGCCACCCCAGCCCAACAGACCTTAGCCTATACATAAGTCGCCTATGTGGCACAGTATCCAAAGCAAACCATTTACAAGTTCATCTGCCCGGGTGCGCATCACAATAAGTCCAAATATACAGATACAGACCGCACTCTCTGGACTTGTCTTTGTAGTTTAAAACTTTCTTTATTGATTTAACATCTACGAATTTCCACCCAAGAAATGGGCCGTCATCAGGATGTAATAAAACTATAACAGCCAAGGCAATTTATAGCCTCCCACAGTGAACTCCACCCACCATAGAACAACCCTAAAGTGCATATCTCTGTTGTATTCAATTAGATCAACTGGACTTGAAGACATTTCGCTAGTCATCCGACTGGCTTTCTCAATTCAGAAAGACTTGTACAAGAATCAGTGGCAATTATGTAGCCTGGAAAATCCCAATTATAATAATAATGATATAGTCATTATAATGAAGGTCAAATGTGGATTGCTCAGTAAAAGAGAACATTAGGCTGGACAAACAGCCAATTTTTTCATCTCAACCATTCCCCACTAGCGAGCAGTCAGCCGGGACGAAGCACTGTTAGTCGCGTCAATTGTCTCCTATGGACCGCACAATCGGTGGTGATTTACTGACCTGTTCGATTGACCATTCATCCGATCAGGATGTTTGACATCTGTCACTACCACCTGAAATTGAAATTACCTCAGATTTATAAGCCCAACCAACCGATACACAGGAATATTGGTAGATTTTGCCGAAAAACCTGCTCATTTGTATGAATATAGCTTATAACAAAAGTATAGGTAGTATTTGGCTAACTGAAGATAATTTTGTCAAGTACAGAATATATAATAGTATTATCTGATACATATATAATAGAATATATGGATGTATTTGCACACACCCTCAGGGAGTTTCACCCAGAGTCTGTTCACCCCACTGTAAGTATTTAACTCCAGCTATCAAGTAGTGTTAAATACTTAAGCTAAGTAGCTTCTAGTGAATAGGCTGTGACGGCTGCACCAGTTTGTCTTCAGCCACTGCATCCTAGGGGCTAAAGTCATACTAACCGATCATAACTAAGCGCTTTAAGCCCCATGAGAGTGCTGTGGAGACGCTGAAGATCTCTGTGAATTACCCCACATGTCTTTAGAATTGATAAAGACATTTGAAATATATAAAAATAAAATAATGACTTAAATGAACTTCCACTTTAAAGGACGAAATCTTCCACTACAAATAAAACCCTGCAGTAACTTTCATTTGTCCTCTCTTTTGCCTTAAGCAGAGAGAGCACAAAATGCTTGATAGGAAAATTCTTTTCGCTAGGGGAAGGAAACTACAGAGATTTTCATACTGAAAGATTTTATTGTTTATCGTGAACCTATGGATGTATTCTTCATGATCGTAAAATCCTAAAATAACAATCCTTTTTACACAGCTTTTGCTACTGTAAATGGGGATAAGTTAGTTAGTATAGTGAGTATAGTCGCAATAACGGTATAAAAGATGCAAGTGCACTTTGGTTAACCAAGTATATGGTACTGAAACAACTACTGTAAGTAAGGTTAATATTAATAAATCTCCTAGACCAGATAAAATAAACACTTGGGTCCTTAAGGAGCTAAGTTCAGTTTTATCTAGGCCATTGTTTCTTAGTTTTGCAGATTCCCTCATGTCAGGATGTGTACCTCTGGATTGGAAAAAGGCTGATGTTATTCCAATATTCAAAAAGGGTAGTCATTCACAGACGGGTAATTACAGGCCTGTAAGTTTAACTTCAGTGGTGGAGAAGATACCGGAAAGTTTAATAAGGGAACATGTTCTAGAGTATTTTTTAAGGACTGACATTATAAGTAATAACCAGCATGGATTTAGGAGGAATAGATCTTGCCAGTCTAACTTGCTTGGCTTTTATGAGGAACGAAATAGAAATTTAGACTCCCGCATAGCAGTAGATGTAGTATACCGTACTTGGATTTTGCAAAGGCTTTTAATATAAGTGGGGTGCCACAGGATTCTGTGTTGGGGCCGCTTCTATTTAATCTATTTATTAATGATTTGGAAGTGGGTATTGTCAGCAAGGTTTCTGTGTTTGCTGACGACACAGTAAAAACTTCAGAGGATGTGAAATCATTGCAGGGGGATCTAGATAGATTGTCAAATTGGGCTGCTATGTGGCAGGTGAGATTCAATGTTGATAAATATAAGGTGATGCATTTTGGGCTTAAAAATCCTTGTGCTACTTATACTATAAATGGCTCTGTGTTAAGTGAATCCCTGTTGGAAAGGGATCTTGGAGTTTTGGTGGATAACAAACTTAAAGGAAGCAAGCAGTGCCAGGCGGCAACAGCCAGAGCCAGCATGGTATTGTCTTGTATAAAGAGAGGTATGGATTCAAGGGAGGAAAATGTTATTCTCCCTCTTTACAAAGCATTGGTAAGGCCTCATTTGAAATATGCAGTGCAATTTCGGAATCGTGTACAAAAAGGACATCTTTGAAAAGTGTATACACTAAACTATCTGGGGCATTGTTCACCGATAAAGCATGTCAGAGGACATGTAGACATCCATTAAGACTTGAAAAAAAAGGTTTAGGCTTCAAGGGCCATATTTATAAAGCCGTGGTATTGCTTTTTAGCAACACCGCAACTTTAACGATCGGTATCGTAAATTTACGATTGTCAAACCGATCGTAAATTTACGATACTGATCATAATTCTACGATAACGAAACCGTAGATTTACGATCCCCATAGAATACCATTGTGGTAGTTTACTACCGCACAGTATTCTACGATCGAACGTTCGTTAATTAACGAACGTTTGGTTGTAAATGTACGATCGCGGCAAAGCAAAACTAACCAAAAAACATTTTTTAAGAATGTTAATAGTAAGAAGATGAGGAAAATGCTTGTGAAGGATCTCATTCATCCAGGTCATGGTATATCTATTGTATTCAATTAGATCAACTGGACTTGAAGTTTAGTTCTTGAAGACGTTTTGCTAGTTATCCGACTGGCTTTCTCAATTCAGAATGACTTGTACAAAAATCTGTGGCAATTATGTACCCTGGAAAATCCCAATTAGCATATCACAGCCAAGTGTTAGGGGCGGAATTGCATAGTAGCTAATAGGTTATACATAAAGAAGGGGCACCGCTAAGACCTATAGTCAGCAGCATCAACTCTGTAACATACAAGGTGGCAAAATACCTAGCCAACATCTTAGGACTATTGGTGGGAAGTTCTAAGCATCACATCCAGAACTCTCAGGATTTCACCAACAAGACTGAAGATATAGTACTTGGTGCAGAAGAAACTATGGTGTCCTATGATGGACATCTCTCTTCACCTGTATACCCACCAAGGAGGCTGTTGACAAGAAAACGGCTAGGCCAAGACTGCACTCTTACCAGCAGAACTGATCTCAACCCAGAACAGGTGTGTTCCTTACTGGACTTGTGCCTGAATTCCACCTATTTCAAATACTGGGATACGTTCTATAAGCAAAAACATGGATGTGCTATGGGATCTCCAGTTTCACCAGTTGTGGCCAACCTTTACATGGAGGAGTTAGAAAAACAGGCGCTTAATACCTTTTAAGGGCATAGCACCCAGCCACTGGTTCAGGTATGTGGATGACACCTGGGTCAAAATCCATCAGAAGGAAGTACAAGCTTTCACAAAACACATTAATGCGGTAGACCAAAACATCAAATTTATAAGGGAAGAGGTACAAAACAACAGACTGGCTTTCTTGGACTGCTTGGTAGAAGTCAGGGAGAATGGTAAACTGGAAGTAGAGGTTTACAGAAAACCAACACACACCGATCAGTATTTGATGTTTGTCTCCCACCACCCTTTAGATCACAAGCTGGGTGTCAAAAGAACAACACCCAGCAACAGAGCTGAGAACATCCCCACTAGCACAGAGGCGAAGGCTAAAGAAATGAAGCATCTCAGAGGAGCCCTTAAAACTTATGGATATCCAGACTGGGCCTTTGTCAAAGAAGTAGAAGGAAAGAAAAGAACAGAACAGGTATACCAACAGTGAAGGGGAAAAGCAAGACGGGAGGAAGAACACAGTCATCCCATATGTAGCAGGGGTCTCCGAGAAATTAAGAAGAATTTTCAATAAACACCATATCACTGTCTGCTTTAAACCAAACAACACACTGAGGCAGCAAAGGTACATCCGAAAGAACCAATACCGAAACACAAGATAAGTGACATCATATACGCAGTGCAGTGCAGTGAAGAATACTCTGATTTGTATGTGGGGGAGACCAAACAGCAACTGCATCAACGTATGGCCAAGCACAGAAGAGCCAATTCCTCGGGATAGGACTCAGCCGTGTACCTGCATCTTAAGGATAAAGGACATACCTTTGAAGATTGTAATGCTAACATATTGGCAAAGGAACGTGACTGGTTCAAGAGAGGTGTCAAGGAGGCTATTTATGTGAAAATAAAGAAACCAAGCCTAAATAGAGGTGGGGGGGTTCGACACCATCTGTCTGCCATGTACAATGCTGTTTTGACACCTTACCTTGGGCGTTCCTATAACACCTCACGCCCTTAACACCTGGCTGTGATATGCTAATTGGGATTTTCCAGGGTACATAATTGCCATGCCCACAGATTCTTGTACAAGTCATTCTGAATTAAGAAAGCCAGTTGGATGACTAGCGAAACGTCTTCAAGAACTAAACTTCAAGTCCAGTTTATCTAATTGAATACAACAGATAAGATGAGAAATAAAAATGTTGGTCAATTAAAAAAATGGGGATAAGATAGTTACAGAGGATACAGATTAAACAAACATCTTTTTTCCTCTGTATACACTGTAGGACATCCAAATACATATAGCATTGAGTGTAGTTGCAATAATGGTATAAAGGATGCAATTTCACTTTGGTTTCAAACAACTAAAAAGGTTAATATCTATAAAGCTCCTGGACCGGATAAAATCTATCCTCGAGTCCTTAGGGAACTAAGTTCAGTTTTATCCAGGCCATTGTTTCCTCTTTTCTCAGATTCCATCATGACCAGAAACATGCTTCTGTATTGGAAAAAAGCTGATGTAATTCCAATATTCAAAAAAGGTAGTCGTTCACAGCCTGGTAATTACAGACCAGCATGGATTTATGTGGATATATCTTGTCAAACAAACTTGCTTGGCTTTTATGAGGAAGTGAGTAGTATTTTGGACTCTGCCATAGCAGTAGATTTGGTATACTTGGATTTTTCTAAGACTTTTGATACAGTCCCACTTATGTAGAAGCAAAGGTCTGTTGGGCATGGCTGGCACATTTGTACATAGATCAAAAATTGGTTGATGGAGCGGATGCAGCGAGTAATTGTTAAAGGGCGTGTCCCCACCAAAACTAAAATTTGGCACACTGCTGGTCCCACTGTGTAGTGTTCAAAAATTACCTTACCTTTCTCCTCTGCTGCTTATGGTTGTCCTGCAGTGCCTATTCAAAGTCCAGTAAAGTAAGGAGTAGGAGCCTTGCTGTGTGTTATCTGGTATCTGCCCCTTCCCTGTCCTCCTGGAGGACGCTGGCATGCGCAGGGGAGCTTTCCATCCGTGCTGCTTTAATCTTTTTTTTTTTTTTTTTTTTTTTTTTTTTTTTTTTTTTTTTTAAATCAAAACATTTCTGTAGTGTAGAGGGACCCCCTCCAAATCTTAACGCCAGGTTTATAACTTAAACAGGTGTCCAGAAATAGACTTACCTGGCATTGTTCCCTTGGCTCTCTCAATAGCCTGCAGCTGTGTCGGTGATTGGCTGACTCTCAACCAATTACAGATGCGGCTGCAAGCACCTAATTCTACTCCTTTCCTGGAGGTAGCAATAAAGGCAGAGGCCAAGGGAACGAATGTTGGTAAGTCTATTTCTGATATACCCACATTGATATATACCTGGCGTTTATGGTTGGAGGGGGGCCCCATCTACACTACAGAAAAGTTTTGATTTTGGGGTGGAGATACCCTGGTTGATTGTCAATGTGGACTAGAATTCTAAGTGGTATTCTGTGTTGAGGCCACTTCTATTTAATCTGCTTATTTATGATTTGGATTAGATGGACATATATATTATTACACTATATTATATTATGTGTGATGTCGCATATGTATGTATGCGTGATGTTGCATGTCCCAATATCTAATAAAGGCGACAAAAACGTGTAGACACTATGGAGGAGAAGCAATATATCATAAGTGCAACTTACCTTTACCAGTCCCGCAGTGCAATAATCACAAAAATACAATGGTTACTGTATCACAAGATTGGGGAAGGCTACAAGAGTTTTTATTTTCAAATTCAATCCCTGTTAAATTTCCTGCAAAAGTGGGGCACAAGTACAAAGGAAATGCAACTCTTTCCAAAACATTTTGGAAGTAACCTTTGCAAAAGCTACACATAATCCGATATTACTATGCTATAGTTAATTTGTTTATTTTTTTAATAAAACATTCATTTAAAATTAAATATTTGCAAAGAAAAGATAATAAATGCACATTCCTAGGCCCTGTAACCCTATTTTAGCACTTATTTCCTAGGGCCACACTAGAACGCGAACAGTAGATCCCAAGCTTCCGCTAAGTGGGATGTATGCGGGGTTTGGATATAGTAAGTGCCTCCACCCAGGGCTAGAAAGCAGAATCTGGCGGGCATATAACTTCCTGGGACCTGCAATAGATTAAAGATTTAAAGTTAGCTACTGATACCAGTGTGGGGTAGCAAGGGTTATTGTGTTGCAACATTATGTAGAAGCACCCCGGGTCACAAATCCACACTGTGTAAAGCTAATTCCTCACAGGTCCTTCCTGGTCCTTCCTCTGGATCAAACTCCACCCCTTTCAGCAGCTTTTAGAGCCAAAAAGTAACTAAATTAATTAAAACAGCTACAGTAATGCAGTAAAATTTAAAAAAAACGGTTGAGTATCACTTCCCTACAGCCCCATTATCACACAATATCATATTATCTGCTCACTGGCATACTTTATAAACAAAGGGATTTTAGTATAGCTTACTGTGATCACATGAATGAAAAGCCTTCCAACCATGTCAAGGTAACCCCAGTCTGGAAGGTCCTAACGTCTAACCTTTTTAATCTTAATTGCTTTAAAAAAAAACGTTTGCATTGCTCATATTTGTGCTCTGGATCAATATAGCAGGCTTTCTCACTTCTCCCCTGTCCACTGGCTTTTTGTAGTGAGGGAAGAGGCCATCCATCTTGTGCTTTATATTAAAAGTAAAGGATTAAAGGGCCATGTTGGGGGGATGCTATTACCACATGGAAGCTTGACCACTCTTTCTAATAAATACATACAATAGACTGTTGAAGCACGTCCTAGGCTAAATTATAATTACATTTTGCAGTGCTAGTGATCTGGTCAATCGTTTATACAAACATAGAAAAGATGCACATTCCTAGGCCCAATACAAAATCATATTATCTGCAAACGTGCATATATTTTAAATAAAGGGAAAGTGAGGGCCTGCTATATTGATTCAAAGTGCAAGTATGAGAAATGCAAATGTTTGCTTAAAGTAATTAAGGGGGAAAAAGGTTTCTCTTTTTTTTCTGCTCTTTTCTGTTTTTTTTTAATTTTTTTTCTGTTCCTGTTTTCTTCTTTGTTCTTCATTTTTCCCCCCCTTCCTTTCCCTTCTATTTTATTCTTCCCATAGTATGTATAGTATAGAATTTGAGGTTGATTAAATACATTTTGTCCATCTAGTTTATTCTACTCATCAATACCCACATTTCCTGCCTAACACTTGATCCAGAGGAGAGAAAAAACAGTAAGAAAGGGTAAAAATTACTTTGAGTCCTTCCTGGTAATCTGTTTATATGCCTGGATTAACTTTATTTATCAATACCAGTAACATGCAACTTTTTTTTTTTTTAAGCAACTCATCCATTTTTTTTAGCTATCACCATGTCCAATGGAAGACCGTTCCATAGTTTTACTGTTCACACAATGGAAAAACCCTTCTTTACGCTCGCTCAGTCCCCTTATTTATTTAGTTGCACTTCTGTAAACCCTTTCCATTTCCCCTGCAGTTTAGCCCCTGTGCAAAAACATGATCACTAGTTATACCCTCAATGGAAAAGTGTTAGGAGCTGTGTCAGACCTCTAAATGTCAATAAGTTTATTCCCCCAAATAATGCAAATAGTATATTTTAATGTGTTAATGGGAATGTATTTAGTACAAACCCTCAAGGAAAGACTTTTAAAAGAATGTTTGAAGAAGTATGATATTGTATTGATCTTCCTTGCAATACCAAGTCTTTTTAAATGGCACCCATGTGTAATTGAGGAAATTATTTTACCTGGATGAAAGGGTATCATACTGTATATTAAAGTAAGGGAACACTAGTGTTTTTTTCTTAATATTTCAGTGCACAAAAATGGTTGGCAACTCCTATTTTTTGTGATATTTTAGTAAATTATGGTATTTGAGGTTAATTAAAGACATACGTCCACCCAGTCCAACATAATCAGCAATACCCACATTTCCGTCCTAACTGTTGATCCAGTAGAAGGAAAAAAAAAAAAAAACTACCAGAATTATGAAGGGGACTCAGAGTGGAATCGGAAATACCCCTGGATCAACTCTACTTTAATGTATGTAGTCCCAGTAACATGTTTTTAGAAACTAATCCAGTTTATTTTTTTTTAAACTATCCAATGAGCCGGCCATCTCCATGTCCAATGTGGTGACAGTTCCATAGTTTTACCTCACAGTGAAAAACCCCTTCCGAGCTTGAAGACTAAACTTCTTTTCTTAAAGTCATAAGGGATGTCCGCGCTTCCTCTCCAAACAATGTAATATGCCATATACCTTATTGTATTGCCCATTAATGTATTCAATTATCCCTTTGCAAGCGCCTTTTGTCCAGCGTACATAATTGTAACTTATCCAATCTCTCTTAATATTCAAACAAATTTTTTATTATTAACACGGCGGTTGGGGTGGGCAAGCCAAGGGGAACATTATATTAAAAGGGTTCCAAGCTAGGTAGAAGGGCAGCCAGATGGGATCCGGAGAGGGGGAAAGGGCTCCCCTGCACATGTCAGAATCCCTCCCAGAGGCAAGAAAGGAGGCAGAGACCTTTGGACAGGAAGACAGCTCCTACTCTTAAGTTTCCTGGACTTTGGACATGGACTGCAGGAGAACCATAAGGAGCAGGGATGTAAGGTAAGGATTTTTTTTAAAACTATACAGAGGAGCTAGCACTGGGGCAAATTAGATTTGGGGGTGGACATGCCCTTTAAGTTGTTAGTAATATATATCTATAGATTAACTCGCTCCTATTCACACACATATATACATGCTTATACACACACATAAATGCTTTTATATGCGGACATTGCAGCACTTGTACATCATTTGAAGTTTCACAAACTCTGCATAGTTTAGTGTCATCAGCAAACACAGAGACCTTGCTCTCAATGCCCCTTCTAAGTAATTTATAAACAGATTAAAAAGAAGCGGCCCCAGTACAGAACCGTGAGGCACTCTGCTTAGAACTTTAGCCCACATAGATGTAGCTCCATTTACCACCACACTGTTTGCGATCCAATAACCAATTCTCTATCCATGAACAAATGTTTTCTTCTAGGCCAACAGTCCTCTGTTTATACATTAGTCGCCTATGTGGCACAGTATCAAAAGCTTTCGCAAAATCCAAGTATAACGCATCCACTGCTGTGCCTGAATCTAAATTCTTACTCGCTAACCTGCATACTCTCACACACATGCATGCACTTACATACACACTCCTATACGCACATGCTTGTTTTCAAACATGCACACATACATGCTGTTATATGCACACACATACATTCTGTTATACATGCATACTCTTATACACACATAAATGTTATTATGCACACACAAATGCATGCTCTTATGCACACATACATGCATGCTTTTTACATATACATGCATGCTCTTATGCACAACACATGTATACATACTCTCATGCACACCATATGCATGCATACTCTTATGCACACAAATACATGCATACTCAGAATGCACACACATACGTGCACACACTTAGGCACATACATGCACTCAAAATGCACACATACATGAATACACTTAGGCACACACATACATGCATACACAGAATGCACACACCTACATTTACACTGACATTAAGATATTGAGCAGCAGTGACACAGCAGCAAGTGAATCCTCATTCCTATATGTTGGTGTTTTACTGCCTGGTTGATTTAGTAGAGTCAGTGAAAATACTATTGTACTTGCTAATCAACCAGGTAAAATACAATACCGGCAGCTGAAACCTGCACAGGCAGGGTCCATACGGGTGTTTCTGAAGCTATGTGTGCAGCAGATCATGATCAACACACAGAGATAGCACTGCACAGCCAGTTGAACTCCGTGTAAGTAACATTAAGCAACGGCTCTCTTCATACAACCCAAAGTTTCTGTGTCCGAAAATCCCTCCCGCTGCACTTCTGGGGGTTTTTTGCTCTAATTTTAGACCTGAAATCGGAACATACCGGGACACTGCGGGTCAAGTCCTGAAGTGCCGGTACGCCGAGAAAGTCGCTCTAAACCTGGACAATCACAGCGAAACAGGGACGGTTGGGAGCTATGAATAAATAGAAGTTGCCCCACCACAGAACCCTGTGGCACTTAGAACTCTAGTCCATATTGATGAAGCCCCATAAAAAAACTACCCTCTGCATCCTATCCATCCATTTTCTATCCATGTACAAATATGCCACCCCAGACCAACAGACCATAGCTTATACATTAATCGCCTATGGGGGACTGTATCAAAAACTTCCTAAGGCAAGTGCCCTGAATCTTTAAATCGCAGATTTTATATATTATCTGCGAGTGCTGATGACATCATGCTTGTGCGAACACTTACCAAACTCAAAGCGTTGCCCATGCCTGAAACCCACTCCCCTTCAGTAAACATTTGAGTGATGTGTAAGTCCTGTGCTGAAGTCGTGCACTCTGACTTACCCCCTCCTTCATCCCCTTCCCATCCGGTTGGCTGTAAGTTTGTGAGTGACAGCCCTGAGATTTTCTCCCTGACAATCTCTGGGCCAGGGCAACTACTGGATGCCTGTCTGCAACTATTGCTGGGTGAGTACTGAGGAGACTGGAGAGAAAGCAGGTAAATATTAAAGGAATAGTTCACTCTCAAAGTGAACTATACCTTTAATATATTAATTGAAGCCCGGGAGGTTAAGGAGCTATGCCTTACCTCCCGATCTTCAATCAACATTGCAGGGTCCAGGAACGAATATACCAAAGACCTTACCTTTTACGTGATCCACCGCAGCCCAGCTCGAATCTCCGACCACTTCAGGGCTACAGGCAGCTGAGCTGGGGAAAAAAAGGATCAGGAAGGGACTTTGTGTGATTCTGTGCTGCTGGGTTAGAAAACTGGAACTGGGCTCAGAAAGTTTGATCCGTTTTGGCTGGGATGATGGGATTTTATACATGAGGTCGAGTTTGTAAGGAAATTCCCAGTTTGCTACCAGTGTGTAATAGATTCCCAGTTTGCTACCAGTATGTGATAAAATCTCTAGTTTGCTACCAGTGTGTAATAAACTCTTAGTTAGATACCAGTGTGTAATAAATTCCCAGTTTCTACCAGTGTGTAATAAACTCTTAGTTAGATACCAGTGTGTAACAAATTCCCAGTTTCTACCAGTATGTGATAAAATTCCCAGCTTGCTACATGTGTAATAAATTCCCAGTTTGATAACAGTATGTAATAAAATTCATAGCTTGCTACCAAATTGTAATAAATACCTAGTTTAGTACACCCTTTATACTGGATTCAAGTATGTAATGAAATTGCCAGTTTGCTACCAGTATGTGATGAAATTGCCAGTTTGCCACCAGTATGTAATGTAATTGCCAGTTTGCTACCAGTATGTGATGAAATTGCCAGTTTGCCACCAGTATGTAATGTAATTGCCAGTTTGCTACCAGTATGTAATGAAATTGCCAGTTTGCTACCAGCATGTAACGAAATTGCCAGTTTGCTACCAGTATGTAATGAAATTGCCAGTTTGCTACCAGCATGTAACGAAATTGCCAGTTCGCTACCAGTATGTAATGTAATTGCAAGTTTGCTACCAGTATGTAATGAAATTGCCAATTTGCTATCAGTAGATAATGACATTGCCAGTTTGCTACCAGTAGATAATAAAACTGCCAGTTTGGCAATTTCATTACAAATGGGTAGCAAACTGGCAATTTTATTATCTACTGGTAGCAAACTGGCAATTTCATTACATACTGGTAGCAAACTGGCAATTACATTACATGCTGGTAGCAAACTGGCAATTACATTACATACTGGTAGCAAACTGGCAATTTTGTTACATGCTGGTAGCAAACTGGCAATTTTGTTACATGCTGGTAGCAAACTGGCAATTTCATTACAAACGGGTAGCAGTTTGCTACCAGTAGATAATAAAACTGCCAGTTTATTGTGCCTCTGGTTGTTTAATTTGTGTATCTCTGTTTACCTCTTATCTCCGTCTGTCTATTGCTCTGTCTTTCTATCTATTCTATTTACCACTATATATAGCTGTGTATCTATCTCTCTGTTTGTGTGTGTATGTCTGGGTCTCTCTGTATACCTCTATACCTAATGGGTGTAGCCTATTTGGGGTGGGGGAAAGGATGTGGCCTAAAAAAGTTTTTGCACCATGCTGCGCAAGGCACAATGTGCCTGTGGGTGCCCATAATCTTCTTTGACCCTAGACATGCACCTGATTTTTATTATTATTAATTTTCTATTCATGTTTATTACTGTATATGTGTTGCCTGGTTTCATGCAATTTTAATTAATTGTTAGAAAAGTTTCCATAAAGAACACTTCAAAGGTCCTCAAACTCTGACTCCACTGCCCAGAAGTCCTGTGTCAATCTTCAAAACAAGAGATTCCTCTGATTATTCATGGAACAAAGTGCTTACTTGTTTGTTTACTCATCTGTACCATCTGTACACACTTATGGCTATAAGTATGTGCAGATGGGTGAATAAAACAAGTAAGCACTTTGCTTTCATAAGTAGAATATAAATACGCATTTTTTGTCACTTCACTTCCTATACGTTTTGAGTCAGTTTCTGGAAATTATTATGTGTATTAAAGGGCATGTCAACCCCTTTTAAAAAATTGTCATATATTGTAGGGCTTCCTCCCCCAGCCCCAACCACATTATTATTTCCAGAAACTCCCCTGATCTTTACTTACCTTCCCTCTTTCCTCCAACGCACTGTCCCGGTCCTCAGCTTGCATGAAACTGCAAGCAGGGGGCTGGACTGGCAGCCAATCACGGACGCGGCTGCCGGTATTTCATAACGCCAGAGGAGAACGTAAGGTAAGTAGAGTTCAGGAGAGTTTCTGGAAATAATAAAATGCGGATGGGGCTGGGGGAGGAAGCCCTACAATATATGAAAAGGGATTTACACTAGGGGGAGGGAGATGAAAATGGGTGGGAGAGGGAGGGTTGCAGTGTGCATGGCAAAATTCTCCCGGAGGAGAGACAGGAGGCAGAGTCCTATATGGACTCAGCTAGGCTCCTGGTGGCCAGTGGGGGTTAAATTATAGTTTTGGGGGTGGACATGCCCTTTAAGGCAGTTTGGTTGTTAGTTTTGTTAAGAGAGATATACAGCACCCAGTTTGAATGTTTCAGCCATCCATGTCACTACAATTCTAAATAAAGTAAAACTGTAAGTGCTACATTAAGATGTTTTACACAATTATCAGGGAAATTTAATATTGCTAAGCTGTGGCTCTTACCTTTCCGTGATTCCACAATGCAATAAATACATACAATGAATAAAGACATATGTCCATCTTGTCCAACCTACTCAGAAATACTCATTTCCTGCTTAAGGGCACGGCCACACTGCAACGCAAACGCAACACAGAATCGCATGCAATTTCATGTGCGATTTCATTGTGTTTGCGCATGCATTTTTTAAATTAAGTATTGGAAAAGGCATGCAAATGCGATTTAAAATGCAGAACGCAAATCGCAAGTGCAATCGCATTGCACCTGAAAATGCGGGTTTTCGGTGCGTTGCCGCAATTCCAATGATTTGAGAAAACGCAAGAGCAAGCGCAAACGCATAAAAACCGCAGCAGTGTGGCCTAGCCCTAACATTTGATCCAGAGGAAGGCCAAAAAAACCCGGAAAAATCCCTTCCTGTCTCCATGTGGCAATTGGAAAAATATCAACTCTAACTTACCAATAGCATACAACATTACATATTTTTAGAAATTCATCCTTCTTTTTTTTTAATAAATATCCAGTTTAGTTTCATATTTTTACAGTTTTCACAGCGAAATCCTCCCTTCTAAATTTGAAGACTAATCGTCTTTTCTTCCAGTCTTGTGATGTCTTCTCCCATGTTCTGTTGGTGAATAGTGCCACAGATTTATTTTATGGCCCTTTTAAGTATTTATACACAGTGATCATATCCCAATTGTAACTTATCTAATCTGTCTTCATAGTCAAGATACGCCCAGTCCCCTAATTGCCCTTCTCTGAACCTTCTCTGAACGCTTTCCATTTCTAAGATTCCAAAACTGCACCTTATATTCCAAATAAGGCCTTATCAGTGTTTTAACCTTAACAGTAGTAGAAAAACATTTTTCTCCCTTGAATCCATACCTCTCTTTATACAAGACAATATCTTGCTGGCTCTAGCTGTTGTTGCCTGACACTGCTTGCTACATTTAAGTTTGTTATCCACCAAAACTCCAAGATCCTTTTACAACAGAGATTCACTTAACACAAAGTAATTTATAGTAAAAGCAGCACAAGGATTTTGAAGCCCAAAATGCATCGCCTTAATGTATCAACATTGAATCTCATCTGCCTCTCATCAGCCCAGTGGTGCAATATATCTAGATCTGTCTGCAGCAATAGCAAATCCCCTGTAGCTTTACATTTTCAACATAGTTTTCTTTCCTCCGCAAACACAGAGACTTTTCTGACAATACCCACTTCGAAATCACTAATAAACATGTAGCCCCCCCTTTTTGGGATTGGCCAACTTGTTTTGCTATAGTATATATAAGGCAGCTTACTCGAACGTTCGCTGTATTTGGGTTTTAGCTCTAGCCCCAGTCATGACGCCGTAGTTCCCCTTTAATCACACAGTACAGCTGGAGTAATATAACAAACAGACACTGTCTGCATTTCCTTTACTAAAGTGATAATAAAAGTGTAAAAGGGTTAAACAATGTAGTTATTATGTAAATATAAATTCTTTCTATACACACATATACTGGCATAACAAATAACAGTGCCTATTGTTAACAATATTTTCTGTACTCCTATAAACATATAAATGTACTGGTACTTTAATAGATCCTTAAACAAAGAATAGTCCTAGAGCAATTTGGGTGCGCACCCCTAAAGTGAAGATCCCTGTATAGTGGTTGAATCCAGGCCTTATGTTGGAGCTCATTCAGTATTTGTAATCCATACAGGGTTAATTGGCACCACAGTCACCTGGACTGGAGAATCCCAACAACACACTTATATCCAGAGGCAAATGCAGTTTACTGGTAATAAAGAAATCCCAAGCCATAATGCAAAGGGATACATGGCTGAGAGGGAGGGGGAGCAGTATTGCTAGGTAGATTCGTAAGTAAGCAAGGGTAGTGATAGGCTAAGGGTTAAGGGCAGAGATAGGCTAGGGATAGCAAACATTGTTGCAAATAGAACAAGAGAAGGGAATATAAGTGAGGAAAAGGGGAGGGTCCGGTGCAGTGAAGCAGAGGAGACAGAAGAAGTTGCAAGAAAAGAAATCCAGCGAAGGCCGCGATGAGAGGAGATGACTGGCTACGAAGGGAGCTGCAGAGGATCGAATCACCATTGGAAACCACCGCAGGCCGCAGCAGAAGGAGAGCGCGTCCGCCAGAGAGACTGAGCCCCAACACGGCCCCGGCTACAGGAAGGAGGAGGAGCAACAGTGGAAGGCCCATCCAAGCACGGCGACCAGGAGCAGCACGAGATCCCGCGAGAAGAGGCCGGAGAGAGGTGACGTCAGCGACAGGCGCCGGAGAAGGGACGTCGGGAGCAAGCGACGGAGAGGTGACGTCAGCAGGAGGCGCCGGAAGAAGAAAGAAGAGCGGGGCTAACGCCGCCCGCCCAGCTGACAACAGGGAAAGGATCCGCACCGCCCGCCCGGCCAGCAGGGACACGGAAGCGAGCGGGGCTAACACCGCCCGCCCAGCGGACAGCAGCAAAAGGATCTGCATCGCCCGCCCAGCCAGCAGGAACACTGAAGTGGGCGGGGCCAACACAGCCCGCACAACCAGCAGCACCAAGGAAACGACCCACGCTAGGAGGCAACAGGAAGGAGCACACAGTGAGGGGAATTGCTGATTCCCAGTTCAGTGGCAACACACACCAGGAAGAGGCAACAGAATACAGAGGCTGCACTGGCAGCAGAAGAACGGTCCCCCTGCTCATCTCACAGAAGGCGACAGAGAGAGAGCAGGGAGGGATCTCTGCACAGCACCCCCAGAGCCACAGCTTCCACATCCGGCGCAGACGTACGACCCATCGCTGAGGAGTACATCGCAGAGGACAGCATCGCACAGGACGGCAGCGAGGAGGAGAATAGCCAGGGTTCCAGCGATGACTTCACCAGACCAGCAATAAGGAGCGTCATAGAAGTCCCGCATCCACCGGCAGCGTCAAGGGTCCCCACGGCAGTCGGCACAGCAAGAGCTGACCAGCTTATCGGTGAGTCCCCTAACGGGGGTCCAGGCACTGCACTACACAAAACACCAACAGCAAACCAATCAGTTACACCCATATCAGTAACAGAGTCAAATGACAAAAGGTTTCGGGAATTTTTGGGGGGATTGAGGGAGCTTATGAGGGCATGGGAAACAAAATTAGCGCCAGAACAAGGGGACAAGGTGACAGATAGAAGCACAGGAGGTCAGGCACAGTTGGACATTGACCCAACACAGGCCTGGGTCACATCAGGACAGGCAAGAGCGCAGGTAGGGCCAGTAACCCCAATAACAAGTAGCAACTGGGTCACCTCAGGGCAGGTAGCGGCACATATAGGGTCAGAAACACCAACAACAAGCAGCGCAGTAATAGAACAGGTCAAAGGACAGGAAGACGGACTAGGCAGGAATAAGGACAGACTGTCAGATTTATCTAAAGGAGCAACTTACCTGTGCTTTGAGGGCCCTCTGGGCACTCATTTAAAAACGGAAGTACGAGAGCGTATATGGAAAGTGCAATACGTAGACTTCTTCGCTCTCCTACCTACAGAAAGGGTACAGGCGGAGAGGATGACAAAACAGGAAGAATCAAAGAGGGAAGATGAAGAGGCAAGGAGGGTGCGGCTCATTCCGAGAACTTTCCATAACTGGCTGCAGGCATTCCTTATATTCGGTAGTGTCCTAGGCAAGAAATCGCCGGGCGAATGCCCCGCTTTGTTTTGCTGCCTAGATGGCATATTCGAAGCATACAAAACGTTTGGTGGTCTAGCGTGGCTAAAATACGACGAGCAGTTCCGCCAAAGGAAGGCCGTCAGGTCAGGGATTCAGTGGGACCAGAGGGACATGGGCCTCTGGCTGAAGCTCATGTGCCCCAGCCGCCCATCCATACCTCCCTTTCACGGAGCTGCTGGGGGAGGGTGGCAGCCTCCTCCCTCAGCAGTACAAACAAAAAAGGGTTTCTGCTGGGCTTTCAACGAGGGACACTGCAAATTTGGGCAGGCTTGCAAATTCAAACACGAATGTTCGCAATGCGGAGGGACCCACAGTTTTACTAGATGCTACAAAAAAGGTAGACAAATGGGCAGACACACTGAGGCAGCTGGAAAAGGGGAGGACACCAGTGAACGTGCACGCGATGGCCCCTTTCCTAAACATTTATAAGGATCGGCAAGCAGCCATGCTGCTTGAACGGGGCTTTAGTCAGGGTTTTTTCATCCCATTCAAAGCTGTGCAAACCCCACTGATATCAAGGAACCTGCAATCAGCACTACAATACCCAGCCATAGTAGACAAGAAATTAAACAAAGAAGTTCAAGCAGGGAGAATGTCAGGCCCCTTCAAAACCACACTGGTAATAATGAACTGGGTATTGTAGATTAATATTGTCTCTGAGGACTGGCAGTGAAAGGGTGTCTCGGGTACACCTGTATATCTGTTTGAGCCTCTTCTGTGCTTAGCAGGACCCTATGCAGCACACTGCACTACTCACAGTTGGTAGTCACTGGATAGTCACACAGTCAGACTCAGAACTTGACACAGTTTATCATCAACTTTTCCCACAGCTTTCTCAAAGCAACTTTCTAATGCGTGTGTCTTCTTCTCTCAGTCCACAGCAGCAGCAGCTCCTTGCAGTCTGTCCCTGATTCAGCACAGACGGCAGTCTCCTTCCTCCTTCCTCCCAGGATTCCTTAGCTCTCCTTCCTTAAATTGACTAGTCCTTCCCATTGGGCTGCCTCAGTCATGTGACAGCTTTAGCAATTGCCATATTGGAAAGGGGAATACCTTAAATAAAATCTTTTGTTAGTGTTTCTATCCCCAGACAGAGTGGCTGAATTTTACAATGTCCAGACAGGTAAGAGAAAATTGAAGTTCTTAAGCATACTTAACCTGCAGCACTAAATTGACAGCATTTTCTTTTATTTTACAGGGGGTTACAAACAGATTAAATAGAAGTGGCCCAACACTCAACCCTCTGGCACCCCACTTAGAACTTTAATCCATATTGAAAAAGAACCATTAACAACTACTCTGCATCCCATCCATCAACCAATTTTCTATCCATGTACAAGTGTGTTAACCATGCCCAACAGACAAAGCCTTTATAAAAGTCTCTTATGTGGGACTGTACCAAAAGCCTTAGCAAAAAGTATACCACATCTACTTCTATGTTAGAGTCCAAATTCCTTCCCAATTCCTCATAAAAATCAAGCAAGTTTGTTTGACAACATCTGTTCTTCCTAAATCCATGCTGATTACTACTTGTAAAGTCAGTCCTTGAAACATACTCTAGAATGTTCCTGTATCAAACTTTCCAGTGTATTCACCACTGATATTACTCACCAGGTTATGAACGACTACCCTTTTTGAATATTGGAATTACATCAGCTTTACATCAGGCAGGTTTCTGGACATGAGGGTATCTGAGAAAATAAGAAAAATGGCCTGGATAAAACTTAGTTCCATAAGGACCCGAGGATGTATTTTATCTGGTCCAGGAGCTTCATTGATCATTAAAGGGCATGTCCACCCCCAAAACTATAATTCCCCCCACTACTGGCCCCACCATGTAGTGTAATAAAATCCTTACCTCACATCCCAGCTCCAAATGGTTCTCCAGTTATCCCCCCAAAGTCCCAAAAACTGCCCATCAGGAGGATAGCAGAGTCTATATAGTACTCTGCCTCCTGTCTCCCCTCCAGGAGAAGTTTGGCATGAGCACTGCAGCCATTCTCCTCCTCCCTCTCCCTCCCGTTTTGCGATCCCTCTCCCTAGCATAGAAACCCTTGGCCATATATTAGTATTCCTTTCCCCAGCCCCAACCGCTGAAAAAAGATTTTTAAGAAAGCCTTCCCTCTCCCCCCCGGCGTTCTGAGCAGCCGGCAGCCACGTCCATGATTGGCCTCTCAGCCAATCACGGACGCGGCTGCCAGTCCCGCCCCCTGCTTGCAGTGTCTTGCAGGCAGAAAGCCGGGCAGTGCGTCGGAGGAGAGAGGGAAGGTAGGTAAAGATCGGGGCATTTTCTTAAAATATATTGGGGCTGGGGGAAGGTATACTATCACATGTGAAATATTTTTATAAGGGTGGACATGCCCTTTAAACCAGTGCAAATACATCCTTTATACCATTATTGCTATTATACTCTATAGTAGCGCTGTACTGTATACAGTGGGGGAAAAAACTTGTTCAAGACTTCATTGGCATCCTCTGTACCTATCTTATCCTCATTATTTAATGGCCTAACATTTTTAGTCCTCATCTTCATACTATTAATATACTTTATAAAAATTTTTAGGGTTAGTCTTGCTTTGTTTAGCTATCCCAACTCCATTATTTTAGCTGGATTCATTGCTAGCTTACAATCCTTGTAACAGTTTTTACATGTTCCTAAAGGCCTGTTCCATTCCCTCTGATTTAAAGATTTTAAATGCCATTCTCCTTCTTTCCACTTCCCTCTTTACATCAGAGTTAAGCCACATGGGTTTGGATTTTTTTTTTACATTTATTTTACAAAGGTATAAATTTTAATGTGAAATGGTTAAAACAGTCCACTTCTGTTCAGGATCTTTACCTGAGAATACATAATTCCAGTTGATATTCTAAAGAGTTATTTTATCCTTGGAAAATTTGCTTTCCTGAAATTAAAATTCTTTGTGCACTTTTACTTTTGATAACTTTCTAGTTACCATCATAAATAATTCACTATTGTATATTATTATATTGTTTATGTGCATTAATTCTCCTCTTCCCCATTAAAGTTTTTTTGCTTGACTTTTATTGCTAGTTTAAGAAAAGTCTGGGTAACCACAACTTTTTAAATCTTTCCTTTGATGTTTGTCCTTTGCCATTTTGCTCTTGTTACTACATCACAGTCTAATGCAGATATTGGACAGTTTGGCTAGGATTTTTGCAGACTTTACTGGTCACATCTACTTCCTTTTTAGTGTATTGCGCATTTTTCAAAAAAGCTATTTTACTTCTTGCAAATCTTCCTTTGTAAACTTGATATTTCTATTGTGTGTCTTCTTTAGGATGGATTTTCCATAGCTCTGTGCTACTGTGGCATTAAAGGATCTCCACTGCCTAAAGTCTGTTTGTTTGTTTTTCAGTTTAATTGAAGAACGGAAGGCAAAGGAGCTATGTCTTATCTCCTGTTCTTCAATTAAAAGATCAGGAACACAGGGTATCGCACTTTTTTCGTCTAACAGGTCCCAACAGAGCTTGCACTTTATGCACTGCACATGCAAGTTTGCATGCACATACCGGGTAATGCAAGGTTAGATTAGTTTGCTTAGTTAGAGCCCTGCTAAAAGAGTCTACCTTGACATGGTGGCAGGCTTACAAATCTTTTGGTTAAAATCTTTTATACTACAGAAAGTATGGCAATTCTAATATATTGTAACAGTGGAACCAACATGTATAGCACAGGCTATAAAATGCCTTATTTTGAGCAACAAAAACCTGAATGGAGCAATGTGGCTGTGGCAACACAAGCTGCACTCCTCCGTTTTTCTTCTAACAGGTCCCAATAGAGCTTGCACTATATGCACTGCACATGGAAGTATGCATTCACATACTGGCTCTTAATAATTTCATTGATGAACGGGAGGCAAGACATACTCCTTTACCTCCCATTCTACAATTAAACTCCAAACTGACTTTTGGCAGTGGAGACACACTCTACGCCACCCATACATGGGATCAATATCTTGAGCAATTCTGCAAATTAGATCCAATTGTTTAAAATATCGATAACTGTTTTCTGGTTTTCTAATTGACCACTCAACGATATTGAGCAGTTTATCGAAAACGAAGATCGACCCCATCTCCAACATGCATTTTGGAAATCTTGTTTAGAAAGTCTAATGTGTCTGAGATGAAAGCTTTATTGACTTCAAAGCAAATTCACAAAGATACGGCAAATTGTATTCAGCTCTCCCTTTGGTGTGGCTGTTGCTTGATTTTTGAAATTATTCACAAAGAAATTGTTTCAGAGGTTAAAACTGTATCGAACAAAATTGAAGGGCATGTCCACCCCCCAAACTAAATCTTAACCCCATACTAGCCCCACTGTACAGTTTAAAAATATCCTTACCCTACAATCCTGCTACTTATGGTTCTCCTGCTATTCATGTCCAAAGTCCAGAAGATTGAAGTGGCTGTCATCCTGTCCAAACGTTGCTGCCTTCTGTCTTGCCTCCGGGAGGGATGGTGACATGCGCACAGGAGCCCTTTCACCTCCCTCCCGATCCCTCTCTGCAAATAACTCCCCTAGCTTCAAAACATTATGTAGGGCATACCCTCCCACCCCCAACCGCTAAGTTAAGTTTAAAAATCTTTTCCAAACTGTAGTTACAGCTCCCGGCTACTAGTCTCTTTTCCATTGCTGGCAGCCGCGGCTGTGATTGGCTGCCTCCAATCACAGCTGTGGCTGCCGGTCCAGCCCCCTGCTTGTACATCTGGCAGGCAGGGAAGCCGGACCAGAGTGACACTGGGATTAGGAATTTTATTGTATAAACCACATCACACAATACAATACATTTTTGAATTTTGTTTGATACAGTGTGCAGCTCTGAAACAATATATTTCTGAATACTTGATTAGGCTTGCAGGAAGAAGGTCCAAAAGGAAGCACATGAGTTTAACTGGCAAATTTGCCACCGGGTTCATGGACTAAAAACTGAAGCCTGATTTATGAAATCTACATGTGGGTACTACACCTGACATGCTCTCTAGTGCACAGCAGATCAAAACAAGGAAGCTGCAGACTTGCGCCCTAGAAGCTGATTGCCAATCACATTACAACACAAAGACCTGACTTTAAAATGTTGAGCTTTAACAGTGTTGAAAACAGTATCTGTCCCCCGCACATAACTTTAAATTTATTGCAAAAAGCAAAAGTGGTCTGCAGTTTGTTTCCCACGAAGCCTTGAAAAAGAAAGAATAACAGTTTAAGGAATTGAACCTGTACCCTCAAGGACTGTCAGGGAGATTCAATAAAAGTTCTTATCGTTTAAAATGGTGCTAAATTTGCCCCAGCCAATCACATCTTATTTAGTATTTGAAAGCTAACATCTGATTAGCACCATTTTAAATGATAAGAAATTTTATTGAATAACCCTGTGTGTGTCCTAATGGTAGTAGTGGTGTATGGGGCCCAGAAATGAGCATTAATTTTCTTGTTTTTTGTCTAAAAGTAGAACATTTGTTTACTGACCAACCAGAGCTGCCCATACAAAACAGGTACATATACATAAATACATACAGACAGTGAACAAGTGGGCCCAGGGGGTGTGGCCAATAGGTTCACATGCTGAAAAGGCCCTTCAAATTCACATGGGCTGTGAATTGTACTGGCAACAACATGGAAGCCTTCTTGGTTACAGAATCTATGTCTTACTTGTACTATTTTTTTGGTTGTTCCAGAAATGCATAAAACTATGATCAAAGGGTTGAATAGTATGTGAATGCCAGTTTTTGTGTTTGGATGTACATGTATTACACAAATGTGTTAGTCTTTAGTCAATATGTTTTATGTAAGGCTAGGTTCATATGTGTAGCATTTTCCTGGTGGCATTCATACAAAAAACATCAGTATAATGCAAGGTAATCAACATATAGACATTCGAGTTAACTTAAGCTAAGGAGTAAGACATATTGGAATATTGGCACAGTGATACACAGTAAAGTAGTTTTCATTTTATTCTCTGTTGTTGCAAGTCTATTCATTTAATTGCATTTACCAAAATTGGTCCTAGACAGGTAGTGACACTTGTTTGGTGCAAATTAATTGAATTAAAAAGAAAAACAAAAAACCCTACAAGACTAAATGGAAGAATATGGCTAATGCTACTAATCTTTTAAACAGTATAGAATAAACATCTTGCATTAGATTTACACATTTAAAGAGAATTTAAAGTTACATAGTTAATTTGATTTAAAAAAAATCAACAAATGTCTATCAAATTAAACATTTCCATGAAAATGACAATAACTGTAACCCAATTTAACTGGGCAGTGATAGCAAGGCAATGTAATTGGGCACCTTGAAATGTAATTTGCCTGCTGGATCCTGAGCAATATATCATTGCACAAAGCAATACACAGAATATGGACACTTTCAATTTGTATTGAACAACTGAATTAATAGGCTCTGCATTTTGAGGGATCAGGTGATTAAGGGAAAGTGGTATGTGAACATTACAAAGCCAGAGAGAATGATGCATAGTTCAGAGATACACACACACACACCCACACACCCCCCCCCCATTGAAAAATAATTATATCCTCCAGGATTCTAAGATTTAAAGCAGGATATATGTCTGTTATATTTAAACAGAATTGTACAGCTTTAAAATATGCTTTTAATTGGCACAGTGAGTTATATTTTGAGATTAGAACAGTCCTGCATGAAATACATTTTTTAGCTTTTAACTTCAAGTAATTATTATATAACGTTTGGACTGCAGGCAAAGGTAACTAATTTTTTCTGGTGGCATGCGTGGATGCAAAAAGTGCCTAGACTATGGACATTGAAACTCTTGCTCAGAGTAATCAATCTTTTATAAAAGGTATATTAAGGCTAAATATACTATTACATTGCATTTTGATCATGTTTGGTTTAATCAGGATATTATTTGCTTTTATATTCCATTAAGCTCCTAAGATATGGTATGTCAATTTAACTAAAAAATGATTCCTGACAAACATTATTACTAAACATTATTACTGTAACATAAATGGGTCTGGATACGAAACCAGTTTAAATATAAAGATGAGCTTCATTGATAAACAATACCAAGGGAAAAGGTCCATTCAGCCATGACTTCTGCTCTAATATACCATTATCCTTAAAGGGTACAGCATGTACACTTTAAAATTAGTTTTTTTTAAAATTGCCCATTAGTGGAATCTATAATTCACTGTACCTTTTTGTGTTGATCTTCCCCCCTATTTTTTTACACACCATGCAATATTTCGGACAGATCGACTGATAGTTCAGTGTATCGGTCTAATTGTATGTTTTTTTGGGCGAATCAGACAAATGCCATACATGTCTAAAAACCACAGACAATTGCGCGTCCTTATATGGCCACAGCAAATTATCAGCCACTATTGCCACTTCCAGGAAGAAATGTTGCATGGTGTGTATTTAATATAAATAAAAAATAAATTCTGAGAAGAGATTAAAGGGGAAGTTCAGTGCAAATACATGTACTTTTCAGAAAAAAAGCAGTACTTTTCCATCCCAATGACCTTAATCTGCCAATTCAGCATTGTGTCTGTGTATAAATAAATACAACTGAAATACTGACTTCCTGTTTGCAGGACCCCTAGTAGAGAATGTTATGGTCTTGCCCTGGGTTGTTTCAGTTGCTCAGTAGAGATCTGAGCATCTTTGACCCATCCAACAACCAATCAGTAGAAATAACTGTTAGTAACATTCTAAGGATGTGGTGCATCCTGGGAAGAAGAAGGACCATTAGAACCTAAAATGTCAGCTCACTAATGTCAACAGCAGGGTATGAAATCAACTGATTTTTCAAAATGGGAGAGAATATGTAGAATAACTAAGTATGCATTACACAAACTAACAATTTAACAAATATTGATAATTTCCACTGAACTGTCCCTTTAAGGTTTACCATAAGGATTAGGTTGATGACTACACAAATAAACAAAATTACTTTCAATTATTTATTGTCAAACTCTTATCTTAGAAGTGGCTGTGGCCAATTATAAGCTTATAAAAGCAGATATTCTATGATAAAGGAAAACATCAGAAATACTGTAGTGTAATTTAATTGGAGGGCTGTACTGTTTGGCATGATAAAAATACAAACAATTCTGTTCTATACTTAAAGGGCATGTCCACCCTTCTAAAAATGTTTTGATATAATATTCTCCCTGTCCCCCCAGCCCCAACCGCTATAGTATTAAGTTCAGAAAGTACCCCAAATATTACTTACCTTCCCTCTTTCCTCCGCCGCACTGCTAGGCCCACTGCTTGCGAGAAAATGCAAGCGGAGGGGCGGGACCGGCAGTCGCGTCTGTGATTGGCTGTGCGGCAGCCAAACATGGACGCGGCTGCCAGGAGATCAGTGCGGCGGAGGAAAGAGGGAAGGTAAGTAATGTTTGGGGCACTTTCTGAACTTAACACTATAGCGGTTTGGGATGGGGGGACAGGGAGAATATTATATATAAAGGGTTTTACACTAGGGGGAGGGAATCCTAATCGGGAGGGGAAGGGAGGGGGAGAAGGGCAGCAGTGCGCATGCCAAACTTCTCCCGGAGGGGAGACAGGAGGCAGAGTCCTATATGGACTCTGCAGTACTCCTGGTGGGCGTTTTTTTGGACTTTGGGGGAGGATAGCAGAAGAACCCTATGGAGCTGGGATGTAAGGTAAGGATTAAACTACACTACACAATGGGGCCAGTAGTGGGGGGGATTATAGTTTTGGGGGTGGACATGCCCTTTAAATAAATAAATCCCAATTAGGGTCAATCATCTACCAGTGACAAGCATCAGTGTTCTATACATGTAGATTTTATATATATCAGTTGCAATGATTTTAACTAAATCTTTTTTTGAGACTATTGCTGGTCATACATAAACTAGATATTATGCTTGTTTGACGTTCAGTGGTCAAATTGAACTAATATCCAGTATTGCAGCGAACTTAAACTCCTGACATTCCCACAACGTTTCCCACTGTGGTCCATTTATTTTGAGATGAAGATTTTATAGCAAACTGATTTGCCCAGTCAATTGTCAGAACATTGCATAGCAAGTGTATGATCATTACTCCACATTGTCCCTGTAAATAATATATGGAGGGGATTTAAAGACTGTAAACCTTTAATCATACAATAAATTGCACATTATTATCCAAACCTAATGATATGCCATAGTGACCCCAGTGAAGCCTGTTCTCTGTGAATTACACAGTGAGTAAATGTATTTAGAAGCACCTGCAAAAGTGTAGAACTTTCTGCACTTCTTTATATACAGTAGTTTTGGACTCCCTGTTTACATATTAAAGGAGTTTTTATTGTAAGTTTAATTTTGGGATGTGCCCATTTTCACCCACTACTGTTTTTCTTTGGTTGTGTGTAAAGATCATAACAGGTGATCAAAATTCTGGGAAATAAAACATAAACCTAATATTATAATGTAAATTTTCCATCATCCACATCAGAACAAGAGGTACAGACTGATTTCCTCCTCATTATATCTGTAGATATGCCCCCATACATCCAGAATAATATGAGACACAATAATCTGTGTTTTAACCATAAGGAGCTGTATTGTAATCACAAGTGTTTTAACCTTTTTAAAATTTCAGTTCATCTACTCAACTTTTCTTGGCTTTATTAATGTTAATCATTATTTAAGTACAGAATACATTGATGTATTTGATAATTTATATTTTACAGTAGACAGCACCTGTATACCTGAATGGGATGGTTTGATTTGTTGGCCAAGAGGAACACCTGGGAAAATGCTTGTAGTCTCTTGTCCTTCATATGTGTATGACTTCAATCACAGAGGTAATGTAATGCAATCTTAAATAATGTTTTTCAATCATTTTATATGATATATAAATATAACTCCTTATAGATTCTATTGCCAACCCTCCAACACAGAATCCATACCAGATTTTTAATGTTCATACTGGCAGGGGTGGATTATACCTTTATAATCCACACCTTTAGGTAAAGTCAATGGAGTAAACTATAAATAATATACTTATAATCGGCAGTTTAGTATGCAGTTGCAGTTGCACAATTCCAGAAAGAGAGGACCAGATTAAGGTTTCTCCTGTCTTCCCCTCTTCTCAGTAAAGGTGCAGTATTATTGGTTGCATGAAAGGAACGTTCCCTCCTTTCTGTCTTGCTGCTCCCCCTCCTCCCCCACCCGAATGTGACTCTGGCCCTGTACATTGTGAATATCTGTGAGTAATGTGCAGTCGGGAGGTGAGAAAGACAACAGAGGGTACTTTAAATCTGCAGGCAGGATTTACCCCATGACTCCTGTTCTGAGGGGAGGGGGCTTCAAAGGGACTGTAGGGGGAATTGTGTTGCATTTTTTTGGGGGGGGGATTTTTTTGGGGGGAGGGGGCTTAAAAATGTGTTGCCAAATGCCCTGTGTGAAAGGGGTGGGGGCGTCTAGATTATAATGAATAAGATACCCCCTACTAATTATGAGTAAATTATAAGTCACCTCAAACACCCGTGCCCTGTATATGGTCACAGAACTCCTATGTGACTTATAATATCCTTATAACCTACCCCTGTAGTGGATTTCTATGGGAGGAACTGTAAGATTATAGCCTTAAAATCTTACAGTTCCAGGAGAAGAAGGAAACCAGAAGCCAGAAAGGGGTGGGTTATAATAAATAATGCACCCCCAACTGTAGATTAAAGGGATATTAGAAGTCACCTTGGAGATCCGCGCCCTGTATAAAAGGTACTTTTATATGGTCACGGAACTCCTCGTGACTTCTAATATCCTTATAATTTACAGTTAGGGGTGCATTATCCACTCTATAATTTACAGTATAAATCTCCCTCTTTATAAGCCACTGGTAAGGCAAAATGCAATGCATTTTTGGAATCCCATATACAAAAGGAACATCATGGAATGGAGGGGCTTTACTATGCAGGTAGATTTGACAATATAGGGCTAGAGATGGCCAAACTTACTAAAGTTAGGTTAGTTTCTGAACTTCGCAACTTCCATAAAATTCCGGAAGTTTGGAAACAAACCCATTGAAGTCAAAGAGGACATAATAGTTTGAAAAGTTTGGATGAATAACAAAAAAACTAACAATGTTAACTTACTGTAAATGGCTGTGGCTCATTGAAAATGGTTCGGGGAAGACGTCACTGCCGGAAGAATACCAAATAAATGGAAGTAGTGCACACGCGCGCTACTTTTGGTTTTCCATGGAGCCATTTTCGCTAATCCTCAAACGTTCAATTTTGAGATTCCCTAAACATGGCAGGTTTCTCGAATTCAGCATTCGAGGACCATCGAACAGCTGAAAATCTCGCAGGTGGACATTCGGTGGATCTGCAGCTCAACCCGGTCCTTAGAAGGACCATTGTGGCCCTAGGAAGGACCTTCTGTGGCTTAAGGGGTTTCGCAGCTCGAAACTAGGACCCCCTCCCCGGCACTTTTAAGTGCCCTTGGCAAGTGCCTTTTGGGGCTTAGGGGGTCCTGCAGCCCGAAACCAGGACCCCCCCTTCCTGGCACTTATAAGGGACTTTGCGCCACTTAGAAGTGTCCTTGAGGCACTGCCAAGTGCCTTTGTTGGGGATCCTGCAGCTCAAAACCAAGCCTCAAAAAGGACCTTCCTAGGGCCACAATACTCCTTCTAAGGACCCGAGGGGGTCCCAGGTTTAGCCATTGGACCCCCGAACATCTGGGGATTTTCGGCTTTTGAGTAATGCTCAAACGACCAAATGCAAGAATCCTCAAACGTCCAAGGATTCTCACATTCGGTTGAGAACATTTGGAAATCTTCAAACGATTTTCGAAAATAAATCTGCAAGTTTGAAAACCGAACTAGTTCCGACCTGAACTAGTTTTGATAGTTCAATAGTAACTCAGGTTTGGGTTCGGGTCCATCACTAGTTATGGCTGTTTACATTGGAGAAGAGATGTTTGCATTGGAATATGATCACTTTATAAAAAACATATTAATAGGCCATACAATAAACTGTCTGGCGCATTGTTCACTAATAGGTCATATCAAGCCTTAGACATAAAGCCTTAGAACAACACACTTTTAGAAGGACGCCCACCTTTAAATAATAGCAGTAATATGTGACTCACCTCTCATTTTGATATAAAAGTAGATTGATTGATCACCTCCTGATAGTTAAGAGGGGAGTATATCAGTATATCACTACAAAAGGAATCTTTCTGGAGATATACTGTACATTGGACACTTTACAACCCATGGGTTTAAACACTAATCTAGCATTGAAATGCTTCCTATAATCTTTTACCAATCACAAGGTCTTTTCTGTTGCTTACCAACACTGTCTCAAAAGTTTGTACTATTTATCTATTTTAAATCGTCATTTCATACAATGTTTGGATAATACTGAACAGTATATGCTCACCATTAGATGGCGATAACAGCCTCTAATGCTCCACTCTTTGTTGCACTTTATTATGTCTGAAGGTGTCATGTGACATTTTGCTGTTTTGAAATATCCACATTTGAGGATCGTTACCATTATAGTCTATGGGAAAAAATGTCCAGAAATTCACCGATAACTCCGTAACGCTTCTGTGGACTCCTATATGCCCCGCACGTCTGTACCGAATTTCATGTCTCTAGCTCAAAAACTGTGGGAGGAGATACGGTCCAAAAAAGCAGAAGAATAAGAAGAAGAAATAGAAAGAACAGTAATTTGGCTTTTTCAAGCCAAATTAATTTTTTATTTTTTTTTACACTGGGACCTAATCTGTTAAATTAGATCTATGTCATCGTGTTTCAGTGATTACCTTCTACCTGCTATCTAATGACTGAAACTAAATAGGAGGTGCTTATATTGGCCTGTGATATTCATTTGAACCAATAAGATGTTAGCTTTTTACTGGGCTACTGCAGGTAGATGATATCTGATTTGTTGCTACAAATTAACAGTACAGGCCAATTATGGGACCTTTTATTGCATCAGCCTCTAAAGAGGCAAATCGTGTTGAAAAATGTTTGAGGCATCTAAGACATTTTGAAATATATAAAATTTGTGAAACTGATTGAACAGTGTTGGGCATTTATGCATCTGTTAACTTAATTTTAAATGTATCATTTAATTTCCTTTTTATATTTAGAATATGACATCCTAAAAAAAGGAATATGTTTTTAATTCAGAATGGTTTCTGTATATCATCATTTTTAGGACTTGCCTATAGGAAATGCAACTTCAATGGGACATGGGAGTTTGTACACAGTTTAAACCGAACATTTGCCAACTATTCTGAATGTCTGCGTTTTTTGGGACCAGAGATGAGTCATGGAAAAGTAAATATTTACAGTTTATTTATTTTAAAATGAATGTATGATTTATTTTTCTGTCACTGGTAATTGCCAGTTAAGGCACAATCATTTCTCTGGCTTTAAAATGGGGAGGTGCAGTGGTGAGAATCTATATTACAGTCACTCAGTGATGTCACTAAGTGACTTCCTGTATTCAACTGCCCCTCCCCATTTCTCTCTCCCTCCCTGTATTATTAATGTAGATAACAAGCCCGTTTCCGTACACTGACTGACTGACTGAATTACTGCGCTGATAAGGAGGAGCGAACGGCCGAGTCAATTATGACTCACAGGAATGCGCTCACTTCTCCTTATCAGTACAGTAATTATGTCAGACAGTGTAACGAACCGTAACTGCACCGGTGAGAGACGATGTTTATTGTCTTCTTTTAGTTTGAGATAGAAACGGCAGTTAACTATTTGTATTTACAAAAACAGGATTATTATCACATTACTAATACAGGGAGGGGGAGACAGGGAGGAGGAGACGGAGGGGGAGAGACTGTGCTGGGTTTTTCTTTTTTTGACCTTATGTAATATATGGAATAAATGCTACCTACAGAATAATATACAGATATTACTTTACCTCGGAGTTCCCTGACCTCTATAAAAACACTCGGCCTAACGGCCTCGTGTTTTTATATGGTCAGGGTACTCCTCTGTGGTGTAATATCCTTATATTACACTGTAGGTAGCGTATTATCCCTTATATAATACATAAGGCTTTGACATTTCAATGGGGAGGTGCAGTGGCGAGAATCTATATAATCAGTCACTCAGTGATGTCACTGAGTGATTTCCTGTATTCCACTGCCCCTCCCTATTTCTCTCTCCCTCCCTGTATTAGTAATGTAGATAACAAGCCGTTTTTGTACACTGATTGACTGAATTACTGTGCTGATAAGAAGGAGCGAGCGGCCGAGTCAATTATGACTCACAGAAAACAGTAATTTAGTCAGTCAGTGTAACGAACCAGAACAGCACCGGGTGAGAGACGATGTTTATTGTCTTCTTTTAGTTTGAGATAGAAACGGCCATTAACTATATGTATTTACAAAAACGGGCTTGTTATCTACATTATTAATACAGGGAGGGAGAGACAAGGAGGGGGGGGGGACAATGCCTGTGCTGGATTTTTCTTCTTTGCTACCTACAGAATAATATATGGATATTACTTCACCTCAGAGTTCCCTGACCTGTATAAAAACACTCGGCCTGACGGTCTTGTGCTTCTATATGGTTAGAGAACTCCTCGGTAGCGTAATATCCTTATATTACACTGTAGGTAGCATATTATCTCTTCTAGTTTAAAGTGGCCATTCTTTCTAAAAGATGTCATTATGAGAATGGAATTGTCCTATAATGTTTAAGTCACATAATGATTGGATTTGATGAGCTATACAGAAAATAATAACACGCTCCTGATCACAAAAATAACAGAGAAGATACCCTGACCTTGTAATGTATTCACAAGAGGAACAATCTCACTGGGTAACATCCATGTTATAGATTCCTTAGTCTCTCATATCTTACATGGATCTTGTCCATGGATAGACAATCTCATTTATATTTTAGTAAGTGCATGACCTGGAATAAGGGGTGGTGCAATCTCAAAATGTGTGTTTTGATCTGTTAGGCCATGAGCGTGGTCCCCCTGTGATGTAATGGAGTAGCAGCCAATGGTTATTTGAATAAGAATTTATATAAATCTGTGGTGGTTTATTTTTTGTGTAGGGCCATTTTTTTAAAGCCGTGGTATCGCTTTATGCACGATCATGAATTTACGATATCGATAAGTAATCGTTAAATCTACAATAACGAAATCGTAGATTTACGATCCCCATAGAATACCATTGTGGTAGTTTACTACTGCATGGTATTCTATGATCGTACGTTAGGTAATCGCGATCGTACATTAACTAACCCGCAGTGTCGCTAAAAAGCGATACCGCGGGTTTATGAATATGGCCCTTAGTGCCATTTCTGGCAAAGGAAACTGAGTTTTCTCTAAAGCGTGCATTAAAATATTTAGTTAGCCCACTACTGGTATCACCTGCATCTTTATTTTTTTAATCTGTGTGTTTCCCCAAATCTGCATGCAGTAGAAATATGAAGGGACCAATCAAACACATTGTAACAAAGATAAAGTTCCAAGTGTTCAATAAGGTTACTGTCTATCATTTACATGGTGAATTTGCTTTGAATCCTAACAATTTCCCCCGAGAGTGATTCAAACAGACTCACCTACTAACTAATGACAGTAATGTAATGCAATACTAATGTATAGTATTTTGGATAAATAAAAATGTATACTTTTAATAAAAATAGTATTACATTAAAAGGTTTTGCAAACGTTTTATACTGTCATAGATGTAATAATGTCATAGATGTTTATGCAACCTCTGCTAGATCAGCTATGAAATATGTTGAGTAGCATGCATTTAAGATAACGGGCAACATATACAATGCCTATCATATTGCTTGTATTACTCATCTGAGAGAATCTGCTTACAAATGATTTTGTAACAAGTGTTTCCTTTTCTTTCTTTTCAATGTTTGTTATTATACAGCATTGTTTTAATACTGGTTTACATTTTTGAACATTTGTGTCCTATAATAAATCTAGTCAGTGCAATAACCCATTGTTGTAACTCTCTGGTGTATTGTTTACCAATAAGCAGAGGTGTAACTGCAGGGCACCAGGCCCCCTCACAAAATTGGAGGCCTGACCCTCCCAAGAAGTTCCGCGACCAGCTGTTTTTAAACAGCTGATCGTGCATATGACGTTAAGATACGCACAATCAGGTGTTTAAAAGACCGTAATCGAACTTCCGCTTTTTAAAACAGCTGGTTGCGGATCTTATAGTGAGGGGATCGCAGGCCTTCTTACCTCCTGCCCCTCCCCGCGGGCCCTGATGTAACGCAACTGCCGATAGGTCATTTTAAATGCGAACATCTTTTAAATTTAGAAGAAAAGAAGTTTCATCTTCAGGTTAGGAAATATTTACTTAAAGTGCGAACAGGGAAACTGTGGAACTGTCTTCCAGCAGATGTAGTAATGGCAAGTTCACTGAATAGCTTTAAAAGTGGTCTGGATACATTTCTAAAAGTAAAAACTATTGAAAATTACTGTTATAAATACATATAGTTTTGGTTGATCATGGGATCCTTTAAGATTGCCTTTTGAAGTCAGGAAGGAGGGTTTTTTTTGTGGAAAATTCTGTGTTTATTGAAACCAGTACCGTTATAATAATAAGTCCAGTATTTAAGTTACACATACATAGCTGTGGGTACTGAGATTAACAAGTGTTTTATAAATGTTACACTAAATAAAGTTAAATATCAACATAAACATTTTTGTATCTTGGTTTTATCGTTTAGGGGTACAAGGGAAGAAGGGGAGTGAAAGAATAGGGAAAAGATGGGGAGTAGAGAAGTGTATAGTTTGATTTCTGGGATAGATCAAATGTATCATTTACCTCGCACAAGTTAACAACATCGCTCATAAATATCTTAACAATTATTGCTCAATAAAATGGTATATCTATATATATACATTTACAAATAATTTATTAGATAAAAGTGATTTATAATGGTTAGTTTCAGAGAGGAAACTATCGGTTATTCAATAAAAGTTCTTCAGGGAGATTCAATAAAAGTTCTTATCGTTTAAAATGGTGCTAATTTTGCCCCAACCAATCAGATCTTATTTAAAATTTGAAAGCTAATATCTGATTGGTTGGGGCTAAATTAGCACCATTTTAAACGATAAGACCTTTTATTGAATAATCCTGCTTATCGTTTAAAATGGTGCTAATTTTGCCCCAACCACACAAATGTTAAATAAGATCTGATTGGTTGGGGCAAAATTAGCACAATTTTAAACAATAAGAACTTTTATTGAATCTCCCTGTATGTCTCTAAATCAACTGTAAGGTAGAGCTGATGAGTAGGCAATAAAGGTTGGACTTGATGGATGGATGTCTTTATTTAACATCCATTACTATTACCACAAATACAGGAAGTTAAAAGTCTTTTTTTCTAACTAAAAATGCAGTTTCCATCTTTAGACAACTGCTTTATAGTAAATGCCTTGCAATCTGTTAGGCTTTTAGAGCACTGAAAGATCTGGGAGCAGAACCAGAATATCACATTTAGACCAGTTTTGGCTTCTTTTTCTTATCTCTTAAAGGGCTTTATAGTGGCAATAATATATTTATCCCATAAACCTATATCCTGTAAGATAGAGAGTACACCACTGTTTTCCCTATAACAGTTGTTAGTTTACAAACAAGTCACTTATGCCATGGCTGATAGCTCATCAGTTCTTCCAGTCTGTTCCATCTCTATTGGTGCATGTATGCTACTGTATGTCAAAGATTAGGGAGAAATTATGGTTAACAGGATAATTTTCAGATTTTTTGTCAGCTATATTCCAGTTATTGCATAATAGGTTGTAGGTGTGTGCTCTCCTACCCACCAGGATACATAAAAGGCAACTCTGCATACACTGAGATAGACTTGGTATTAGTCCCCTTGCCTGTTATGGAAATCTATCAAAAAAGATACTTCTAGGTAAATAGCATTATTAAGGTTGATCGTTACTTAATGCCCTTACCATGACACAGAATAAGGTGCTCTTGGTCTTTTCCTTAAAACCTGTATCACACAAAGTAAGCAGGACATGTTCATTTCTAATTTTGCTGTTTCAGAGGATATTAAAATCTTTTTTTTTTCTACAGAGAGAATTTTTTGAACGTCTATATATCATGTATACAGTGGGATACTCCATATCCTTTTGTTCCTTAGCAGTTGCTATATTCATCATTGGATACTTTCGGTAAGAGCTACAAATTGCTTTCTTGTACTTTTCTTTACTCACTTGGTTCGAAGAATCCATGGAAACACATTCAGTCTCTTGGGAAATCAGTATTTCCTTTTTTGTAGTAGAAATAACCTGTACTGATCACAGTAAACTTCCCCATGGTTGATATATTTTATAAAGCCAACTAGTAAATAGATATGGCTGAGAACGCATCCTTGCATATACCAATATGTAAATTAGGTAATAAAACGTTAGATCATAGGAAGTAAAATCTTTTCAATGCTTAGTATTTCATAATCATACTTATCTACAAGTAATATTGATGTAACAACCTATTCGATTCAAGAATGAATGCATTATAAAAATGCTCAATAAAAAAATTCTGAAAAGGAAGTTAAATTAAAAAAATTTGCCCCATAAAAGAATGAGCAGGTTTTTCAAATCACGTACATTAAGCTTTTTACTGGACAAGAAAATCTGACAAAAAAGAAATGAAAAGTTCAACCTGTAATCCCAATCTGTCATGATCAGTATGATACAGTATGTGCAGTTTAAAAAAAACAACCAACAAAAACAACAAGTGGTACCACAAGCTTTGCTAGCCAGTGAGAATAATTCTTTACTATCTGGGGTTAGTGCATCATCCATCAAATGTTCCATCTCCGAAAGTTGATCATAATCCACCTGGTTCCATGTAGTAGTAGGTCTGTTTGATTTACTCATCTATAATTGCTATTTTTTTTTACTGAGCAGCAGTTTTCTCTTACCAGGTTGCAGTTATTAAGCATCTTGCTGCAGCACAGATGTAAAGCAATAGTTTTTTCCCGGATATTATTTATTATTATTATTGAAGATTTATATAGCGTAGCCAACATCTTCTGTAGCGTTTTATAATTACATATATATACTGTATATATTTTTGTCTCCCCTCCAATTGGAGGAAACGTTTATTAATAAATTTAAGGTAATAAAATGCATATTATTTTAAAGGTAGAAGTTATTTAGATTTTGACAACTGTTACAGTAAATAACATGCATGTTGTATCATCACATTACCGTTTCATGTATTCTTTTAAAAATAAAATAGAACAAAGTAACAATAACAAAACTTGCTGCCTGTGCTGTGATTTTTTGAGTTCTTAAGGTTTGGGTGGTGGGGGATGAGAAAGAGAGAGGGGGTGTCCAGGCTGCATCATCTGTATATGGGGATAGTGCCCATTTGTCCCAAATTTTTCCAAACCTCAGGGGGCATCCTTTGTTCTTGTAGATCAGTTCTTTGTATGGGATTTTTTTGTTAATCTGCAGTTTCCACTGTGCCAAAGTAGGAGGTAGGGCTTGTATCCAAGATTGTAAAATCAGTTTTTTTAACAGTGAACAAAGTTTCACTCGCTTTGTCCTACTTGTCATCAGTGGTAGGGCCCAGGTCTATTTCCCTGGTGTTTTCGTTTTTTTTTTTTTTACTTGGATCCAAGGCTTACTTTTGGTTCAAGGAAACTTCTATAAATGGTCAATGTAATACAATATAATTTGTTGGGTTGTAGTGTGGTGGGTGGGGAGTGAAATTGCGTTTGGAACGCATGCCTCAGCTGCAGATATCAGAATAGCATAAAATTTGGTAGGTGAAAATCTTGTTGTAGTTGGTTGAATGTTTTAAGCATGTTGTTTTGGAGTATATGGCTCAACTCAGAGACGCCCAGATGAAACCAAACCTCTGGTTGTTGAATTGTGAGGAATTCTGGCATTTCTTTATTATTCCATAGTGGGGTGTGTATGTGTGTTGGTGGTATTGTTAGTATAGTCATTGCTGTGTCCCAAATTTTTATATATATTATATAGTTGGTACATATATATTATGTAGTTGGTGCGTGGGTGGGAGTGGGGGTGCCCCTCGGGCTCCTGAAGACCAGGTATAGAGGGTTGGTGAATCTGTGGGCCTCTGGGATTTGGGATAATGGTATTATGCAGGTTGATTCTATTTGGTAGTTGTGTTAACTGAGATGCCACGTAATAAAGACGTCTGGGAGTGCCAGTCCTACTAAATCTAGTGGTCTTTTAAGGATGGACCATTGTAGTTTGCTTCTTTTGTTTCCCCACACAAAGGGTCTTAGGAGTGTATCTGTAGTTTTGAAGTATCTTTTTGGGATTAGAATAGGGGCATGCCAGAGGATGTAGAGAATTTTGGGTAAAATGATCATTTTTAGGAGATTAATCCGGCCTATCATTCCCAGGAATACTTTTGACCAAATTTGGGTTTTATTTTTAATAAGGTAGAACAGGGGTTCTAGGTTTAAAGAGAGATATTCTTTGGGATTATTAGATTTTTGTTTTCCTAAATATTTAATAGTGTTTGATTGGACTAGGGGGGCAGCCTTGTTGATACTGGGAATGAATTGGTCTAGGTGTAAGATTTCGGATTTTGTCCAGTTTATTTTTGGACCTGAGAAGGTTTCATGTTTGTTTATTAGATGAAGGGCTTTCTCAAGTGATGGTCCCTGGTCTGGTAGGTACAGTAGGAAGTTGTCTGCAAAGAGACTGATTATTTATTTTTAATTATTGATTTGGAGGCCTGAAATCACAGTGCTTGCCTTCAATTGTTATAGCCAGTGGCTCTATTGCTAGTGGATATAGAAGTGTCTTGTACATCTAGAAATTGTGATTTGGGGAGAGATGTGAGCATTTGCAAGTATATGGGCTATTGAGGTATAATATAATATTTGGAGCCATTGTAGGAACTTAGGGCCTATTCCAAATGCTTGAAGGGTTTGCCAAAGAAATGGCCATTCTAATGAGTCAAACGCCTTTGCGGTATCTAGGCTGACTATGACTCTGGTACCAGGGGATGTGTGTAGGGATTATAGGTTGAAGGATAATCTTCTAGTGTTGAATGTTGTGTTTTTACCAGGTATAAAACCTGTTTGATCAGTATGGACCAGTGAGATGATAACTTTATTTAGTCTGAGGGAGAGGAGCTTTGCAAGTATTTTGAGGTATACTTGTAGGAGTGAGATAGGTCTGTATGAATCAGGAAGTTGCAGATTTTTGTCAGGTTAGGGGATTAAAACTATCATAGCTTCGGACATGGAGGGTGGTAGTGTACCTGTGTAGAACATATTGTTATAGTGGGGAGCAAAATGTATTGTATTGTGCATAAAATTCCACTGGTAGGCCATCTGTGCCAGGGATATTATGTTGGGGCATGGTAAAGATGGTATGTTGGATTTCTGCTAGTTAGAAGAAAATTATATTAGATGTTTGTCACAGAAAATACAGAAATTTTAAAACTTATTAACTTTATAATTTTGGCTTTACAAATAAAACATGTGAGAGCTATCGCCGGTGCTCTAACAAGAAATTTTAAACAGTGGTGTGTTTTCCCACAGGGTATTGGGGGGGATTTGATCAAGGCGTTCCTGGCATGGAACCGTCTAACAATAAATCCCAGTTTCTATGGGGGCTTAATTAAAACGCGTCCATGTGGAGGACTGGTCCGGTTGATGGAGATGATATGGGGTTGCTTTTTTTTGGAGCTTTTAATTGAGATCCAGGGAGAGCTACAAGAGATTTTTCCTGATGTGGGAGGTACGGATTCCCAGTATGATATGGTGAGGTAGAATTTCTTTTGGGTTGTGTTCATTGGGATATATGTAATAGTCATTAACTAATTGGGTATATTTTTACCTCAGTTTTATGCACTTCTTTCTCTCCCCCCCCACCGGAAGTCTTGCCGGAGTAGCGAGGAATCATTTTTTATCTCTTCAATTTTGGCAGTGTTGGCAGTGTTACTAGTTTGGCTTAGTGAAATTGCTGCCAGGATCTGTGATTTGTATTTGTCAAGATGCTCTGTTATTTTTTGGGAGGCATCTCATGGTTAGCGGAATATGTAAGGTAGGTAGTACCTTCCGGAGCAGTTTTGGGTAGGTTAGCCCTAGTTAAGATAATTGTAGGGTGTTAGGTAGCGGTGTTGGACTGGCCCACAGGGTTACAGGGGAATCTAATTTATCTAATAGTTTGAATGAAATAAACATGCTTTTCTGTTTTATAGGCGATTACACTGTACCAGGAATTACATACACATGCATCTGTTTGTCTCGTTCATGCTGAGGGCTGCAAGCATCTTTGTTAAAGATAAAGTTGTACATACCCATATAGGAGTGAAAGAACTTGATGCCATGTTGATGGGAGACCTAAGAAGCATTATGGTATCTCCAGCTCTGGACAAATCACAATATGTAAGTTGATGCATGTTCTATTCCATGGTGAAAGTGACTGTTTAGCCAAAGTGATTTTTGATATTTATGGTAGTTTACCTACCATGTAATCCACCCCCCTAATGGGTCACTATGGGACTGATCAGTACAATAATATTCTTAAAATCGGCGCGCTACTATATATTAATGTGCCGATTATAAGATCATTCGAGTACCTGGAGGATCCCCCACCTCCCCACCTTCCATCTGGACTTATGCTGCCTTCAAGTAGATTCAGCATGGTCCAGTGGAGGGGAGAGATCAAAGCAGATGCTGCATTTCAGGGCGGATGCTGCATTCCAGGGCGGTGTGTTCAGAAAACATACTGTAACTTGAAGCAGGAAGTCAGGAGCTGTAAAAGGAGGAGTAGGAGTGGCAAGGAGAGGACGATGGGGGGAGATAGCTGGAGGGGGGAGAGCTGTATACCATAGATAGCTGGAGGGGGAGCTGAATTAAAACTATTTGTGGATTTTATTTTTCATTTTAGTGTATATTTATTAGGCATTATTTAAAGTTTGTTGGGGGTGGCTTATATTGTATAATGTACCCCCTACTCTAAATTACAAGGATGTTAGAAGTACCCCAGAGTTCTGTGCCCTGTGTAAAAGCAATCTCCTTGCTGCCTTGTGCATTTATATGGTCACGGAACTCCTCGTGATTTATAAAATTCTTATAATCCGCCCCTTACATGGAACTAAATGGGGACGATCTATCAATAATAATCTTATAATTATATGTAGTAGCGTGCTGATTATAACTTTCTGGAACTGATTTCCCCTCTCTTCTTCCCCTGCCTCACTTTCCCCACCTCTGTTTTCTCTCCCCTTTACGTTTACTTTCGGTTCTACTGAGTTCCGAGGCTCCCACTTCGTTTTACTTTGTGCACAGAACTGAACAATCGCGTGGGGGACTTCCTAATCACTTGCGCAATTAATCAGCATTCTGCAGGATGTAAAACGAAGGGGGGGAGCGCCATCCACAGTGGTGCGGGAGCCGCGGAACTCAGTGGGAGGCAATGGAACCGAGCGTAAACCTGAAGGGGGAAGAAAACGGAGGTGGGGAAGTGAGGAGGGGGGAAGGATACAAATAAGTGACAGAGGATTACTCCCACCCCCAATCCCTGCACAGGGGCCAGAATGGTTCTCAAATAAGGGGGGGGATTATAATATATAATGCACCCCCTACAAAAAATTATTCGGATATTAGTTGCCACCTCGGCCTGTGGCCTCGTGCTTTTATATGGTCACGGAACTCCTCGGTGACTTCTAATATACTGATAATTTACAGTAGGGGGTTCACAATATAATGCATCAGTGATTACTAGATAACAATGTGCCTGACAAATTCCTCACCTTTGATACAAATATAGCAGTATATTTGGACCAATGGCTAAGCATGCTCATTTGTGTAGACGTTGCCACACTTTTTAAATGCACACATAAGAATATGCATGGTTGAACAGTTAATTTCGACTACTTGTACTGTACAGTAACAGTAGGCAGCAGATCACTACATACAGAATATCGAGTACAGACACCATGCTGTGTGAGTTGAAGCAATGATCATTGGGAAGTGCCACAGTACAAGCTATTAGTATTGGAAATTCCCATTACATAATACAGAACTCATTATACAGAGTTACAAAGTATTGCATCAAGAAATTGTGAAATTCAGAGTGTCCCCATGTATGTAGAATAGTTGTGCAAGGAGGGCAAATGCATAAAAAAACAATGTATGTCCTACTTTCTGACAAAAAATACATTTTCACACAACAAACATAATATGTGCAAGTGTACTTCATATTAGTGAGATGTTTGAATGCATTTTTTAAAAAAAAATAATACTTTTGTATACTTCAATAATGTAACAAAATATAAGAGAAGAAAAATCCATTTTGTGGAGAAATGTCTTAAAGCAAACAGAGGGGTTTATCATGAACAATTTTCTATGGCACTCCATAGCAAATCACTTCAAAGATTTTCCTACTGCGCAAATATTATGCAAATATGGATGCCTTTTTGATAAGGAATTGATGTTTATGCAAAATCAAGTTCTTTTATTCCTACTAACACAGGGGACCAACTAGGATTCTTATTGCTAAACATGCGTAAAATGGTCAAGATCTTCTTCAAGAACTGAAAGATTGTATTTTAGATTAGTTTTTTTTTAATTCTGTTTTTTTAATAGAAAATGTTACTGAAGTGAAGTTCACAAATGAACTTTTAAAAAAGATCAAATAATGCAGAATAGTATTTAGTGATGCCTTTGGTAAATACCACTAACTGGGTGGCAGCATTATTTAGTGATTAATTTGCACCTGCTAGCTGTTTTTACAACATGGGGCATTAAATATTGTCTAATATATATAATCTAATCTAATCTATTGTTCCCTGCATGGTTAGCCAACATTCAAAACATTTTTCTTGAACTTCAATGGAAAACTAAAATATTTAAACAGGAATTTGACTTGTCCAAACAGCAGCGCAAAAGGTCCTACAAACTGCATTAAAATTGAGTAGGAGACAGAAAGAAAATCAGGTATTATGCTATTACCAAAGGAGACCTAACAACTAGATGGTGCTAAATTGCATGCTCCTGGGTGTTTCCTAAGTAGCTCATGGATGAGTTTTGGTTTTCTTCAAAGGATAACTATCATGTGTTTATAGTTTTTTTAAAATACAGTTAAAATGAAAAGTACTTTGGACAGGGACATAGGCCTGGTTATTCCTACCTCCCAATATTGTTTCTTGGAGGATCATCAGCCCCCAAAACTGGATTCAGCACTATCTTTAATAAATGATTAGTCCAGGACTAACCTGGCAAATGAAAACTGTTAGTGCTGTAGCTCCTTTATGAAATGTCATTGTGAGGTAGAAATAATCAATCCTACCTCCCTACCCCAGGTACTTTCCATTTTTAAAAGTATAATTATCCTTTAAATATGCCTACTTGAATTTATATAAATGACTATGCGGGCAGATTAGACAAGTTAGGGCTGTTTACATTAGAGAAGCGATGTTTGCGTGGGAATACGATCACTTTATACAAAGCTCTTGTGTCTTCCTCTTATCAACTATTAGGTAGGGGAAAGGTTGGAATTAATGGATGTAAGTCTTTATTCAACCTCAATTCCCATACTATGAGTATGTTTTCCAGGTAAATCCAGAACTAAATGCAAAAGTGTTTGTTCTTGCTAATTCTACCTTGTCTGCAGAAACTATTATTTTTCCAGATCCCAAAGAACCCTCTGGAGATGTAGGGCATCATTTACGGAGAGCCACTGGGCCAAAAAATAATTTATTAAAGTCATACACACCAATTTAAAATGTTAAGTTTGGTTTTAAGAATTGGTTTTGTGACCGTTTCCCTAACCTAGCCACACAGCCAGCACAAAGTGATCCAATATTATGATTTGTACGAAGCATATATTAAAGGGGAACTAGTCTCCAGACAACATTGCCCCAATAGAAAGAGTACATTCACAAATATACAAAAAGCTGTGTGAGTTGAGCCTCTCCCTTTGCTGTGCATTTTGTGTGATTTATGAAAATACCCTGTGAGTATTAGGGGTCAGCTCCCATAATTCACCTTATTTGCGAACACCCAGCTAAGTGACACTTCACAAGAAGCTGCAGCCTTGCTTCCTGGAAGCTGACAGCCAATCATGTTACAGCTCAAAGATCATCCCTCCTTCTGACACAGAACAGAACACAGATTTCAGTGCAGCTTTTGTGTAAACACATTACAAATGCTCCTGTCCCTAACAATGATAAATTCCTTTTCATACAAAAAAGAAAAGTAATCTTTGCAGTTTCTTTCTCTGCTAACATGGATGTAAGAAAAAGAATATTAACATTTTAGTAAAAATTAAAAGTAAATATAAGGGAATCAAACCTGAAACCTTCCATACCAGTGGTGGCAAACCTATAGCACATGTGCCAGAGTTGGCACTCAGAGCCCTCTCTGTGGGCACTCATGCACAAAACCTGGTGAACTCTGCTGTTCACCATAGTTTGTTAACAGAACAAGCTCCAGACAAGACAGGGAAAGAGGGATTTCTTACCCAAAATAAATGTAAATTAATTTTATGTTTGTGCTTTAATGTTCAGCTCTGCTTTAGTCACTGTTTTGTATATCAAACTCTTGTCTGGTAATGCAGTTGTACTGGCAACAACATGGAAGCCTTCTTTGTTACAGAATCTATTACTTGTCTTATATGTACAAAATGCAACTTACTAGAGAAGAATCTTACAATGTATAGGTTTTCTGGGGAGAAAAGCTTTCACATTTGGCTTTTAAAAATGTAAGTTTAGTTCTTCTTTGAGGGAGAAAGCAAGCAAGTTTTGTCATTAAATAATAGGAATCATTTTTATAGTTATGTTCTTTACTTTGATACATATTTGTCTTTAATTTGCAGGTTGGGTGTAAAATTGCTGTTGTAATGTTTATTTACTTCTTGGCAACAAACTACTATTGGATCCTTGTGGAGGGACTCTATTTGCACAGTCTGATTTTTGTGGCCTTCTTTTCAGACACCAAATACCTTTGGGGATTCACACTTATTGGCTGGGGTAAGGTGTTTTTATTGTTCGTACAGACATATTTCTCTCTATTTTAACAAACCCCATTTGAATTTGAACATTAAATCAAATTAAATGTAAATAGAACATTATGGGGCTAATAAAATAAAATTTGCAAAAGTATATCTGTGCTATAGATTTGCAGCAACCAGTCAGATAATACCTTTTCTACTGGTCTACTTCAGAAACATAACATCTGATTGGTTGCTGCAGATTTATAGTAACTCATAACTCATATTATATATAAACAAATGAAATTATTTTCTATACTGTGTTTAATTCCAGTATTTATATACATACTATTTATGTGAGTAAAAATCATATTATGTTCTGGCCAACATGCTACCCTGGGAGAGGGAAAGTGTATACATACAGTGACCAGCTTGATAAGTGTGGTCACTGTAAGAGTGTCTGTCTGTGTGTGTCTACCTGTTTGTCTGTGTGTCTGTCTCTGTGTGTCTCTCTCTGTGTGTGCTTGTCTGTCTGTCTGTGTGAATGTCTGTATGTGTGTGTGTCTGTCTGAGTGTGACAATTATATCTTCTGTGGGATATACTGGTTGGTCTGTGTGTGTCCATCTGTCTGTGTGTGTCTGTCTGTGGTTATGTGACAAGTATATCTATATAGGCCTATAAATCTATTGTGCGGCCCTCAAATGTGATCAGGGGCCGCAAATGGGATTTGAACTCAATGGGGTTGATTTAAGTCATGAGTCAATAATAAATTGATTTTAGAGGCCTTTATAATACAACACAGAATGCAAAATTATATATAATTCACAGTTTATCCAGTTAAAGATTAGGCAAGCTGTAATATATTGAGAATTATGTATGCATAAAAATATAATATACTGTACTTAGTGTATAAATACATATATACAAATTATAAAGATATTAGGTCACAAAGGAGTTGTTATGAAATAACAGTCTTAGAACTAAAAGGTATTTTTTTTAAGTTGTGACTGCTAATGAGTGGGGATTAGATTCAGGTTCATGACAAACCCAGTTCTGAATCGAAACTTAAGGTTTTGAGATAATACGGAACATTTCTAACTTATTAAAACCAGAAATTTGAATATTTTATACCAATTATCGAATGTTCAATACTGATTGTAGAAAATTCAATACTGATTATTGATTAATCAATATCTGTCTCCCTTTGTCTTCTATTGGGTTTCTTTTGGGTTCTAGTAGTGAGTCCCAGTTCCATAGCGAACCTGATTTTGATTTGGAACTGCAGGTTTTGAAAATTTTTAAAACTTGTGATAAAAAAATCTAAAATTGAATATTAGAAAACCGAAAATTTGGAAATAATATTAAAAAAATTCAATTATGTTCTGAAATTCTGACTAAAAATGTTTAAATTTTCATCAAATATTCGAAAATTGTGATAGAAATTTAGAAAAATTATGACTCAATTTGGTTTGGATCAGATTATCGGAAATTGTGGATTTTCAATAGTAACAAACTAACATAGTTATTGAGTTTGAATAAAAACATACGTCCATCAATTCTAATCTTTTCACCCTCCTTTATAACCCTATCAGTAGAGATGGCTGAAACTCACCAGTTTCGTTCCGTTTTCGGATTCCCGGATCTCGGGAATATCCCGAAGATCTGAAAGTCTGAAAATGGAACAAATTTTCTATTATTATCGAATGTTCAAGGTTATTTTCGATAATTTTTAGCTTTCATATTATTACAGTCCTCGCTATAAGGACTAGGATTCTCTATAGTGAATTAAAAAAAATGGTTTAGCACATTAGCCTTTTCAGCATCCATCTCAGCCCCATTATTTAAAATTTCCACGTTTTCTGTCCTCATCTTTTTACTATTGATATACTTCACTGACAGCCGCTCTGTCCCGACCACGCATGCGCGCCAATACAAAAGATAGGGCGCGCGATCGGGAGAGAACAGCTGTTCAGTGAAGAAGCGGCTGTGAGTGGAGCGGCGGTAAGATAAGGTCCAGATCCCCCGAGAGTAATATTATTCACAGGGAGGTGAGAATAAGTGTTCTCACCTCCCTGTGAATAATACAAATGAATGGAAAATACTTATTTTGTTGGGTTTAGTGTTCCTTTAAAAAAAAAATTTGGAGTTAAACATGCTTTGTTCTGTTATCCGTATTTCGTTTTCTATTTTAGATCGTTTAATTGCTTTCTTGCACTCCTTATAACAACTTTTATACTCCCTGTTTATACAGCCTGTTCTAGTCCCTCTGATTAAAAAAAAAAAAAAAAAAGCCTTTTTCTTTTTTTTCCATTTCCCTGTTTACCTGAGCATTAAGCCAGACAGGTGAAAAACCTAATTTTTTTTACACTTGTTCCCAAAAGGTGTACATTTAGCAGTGCACTTCAGCTCAATATATTTTCCTAGGAACAAATCCCGCCATCTATAAGCAGGAGTGATTTCTTTTATGACATAAAATTATCTTAACTAAAAAAAAATTTTGGGGGGGTGGGGTGGGGCTGGGTTTGCAACATATATTAAATTATACTATATCATCATCACTATTCCCTAAGCTTCATCTCCAAAATGAGCTCAGGCTTATTAGATATCACCAGATCCAGCTTCGCATCCTGTCTAGTAGGAACTTCTTCAATCTGTGCTCATATAAAAGATTTGAGAACTTGATACCTTTTGAGGTGCTGGCTGTTCCCTTACTCCAATCTATCTCAGTGTAATTGAAATCCCCCATAGCCAGAACATACCCCATACCAGCAGACTGCATATGGAGATTCATTTCCACATCCTTACTGGCATTTGGCAGCTTATAACATACACCAACAATTAATTTACCCACCTTCTTGCTTCCTGTACACCAGTGCTCCACCAATTTTGTTTCTGTCTTATCATTTATACCTCAATCTACCCTTATCTTTTAAATTTGGCTTCAGTTCTTGTTATAAATACTTACATGCTCCGCCTCCTTTCTTATTAACTCTATCATGTCTAAATAAAGAATAGCCTTCAATATTTACTGCCCAGTCATGTGAATCATTAAGCCATGTTTCTTCTATACCAATCATATCATACCTTTTCTTTAAAGCTATTCTAGTTCCCCACTTTTCTAGCCAGAATCCCTGCATTTGTAAACATGCATTTTAGAATTTCATTCAATTTACTTCCATACTTGGACGTACATGCCTTCATATCCTCTATGCTCCCCCTTCCCCCATCTGCTTACTCCATTATCTTATTAGCCCCCTGATCCCTAGCCTCTCTATCTACCCGTGTAGTCCAACGTACCGTCCCCCCATACCTAGTTTAAAATCTTCTCCAACCCTCTAGCCATCTTCTCCTCCAAAACAGCTGTGCAGTCCATCTCTACTAGAGCCTGTAGCCAACAGAAAAGTCAACCCAGTTCTCTAAAAACCCAAACCTCATCTCCTTACACTCCCATTGCCTCCCTAGCGTAGCATGTGGCTGTAGTAGTATTTCTGAAAACACTACCCTCGAGGTTCTGATTTTTAACTTAGCCCCTTATGGAAATCTCGGAAATCATTAAGGACCTTGCCTCCTTCTCTAGCTTTGCCTCCTTCATTACAATGTGAACCAAGACTGCCAGGTCACTCCCAGCTAGCCTGTCTACATGATCCACCATAAGTTGAACCCTAGCACCTGGCAGGCAACACACTGTTCGGCATGTAGGGTCTTGGTGGCAGATTACCCTATCTACCTTTCTAATAATGGAGTCCCCTACCACTACTCTCTGCCTATCCTTCCTAGCCCCCAGTTCTCCTTCCCTTGTATTAGAGATGGTGGTCTCCTGGGTGTTCAAGGAAATGGCCCGCTCCATACATGCTAGTTCTGAGCCGTCCCCCCCACATTTTCTTCTAAAACAGCAAATCTGTTGGGATCGACTAGCTGGGAAGAAGCAACCCTACCCTTCCATCCCTTACTTTCCCTGGTGACCCTTACAAATCAATCGTCCTTTACCACCTTATCTGCCCCATTTCCACCCTCCAGTTTTCTTGCCCCTGCCAGTACCCGCATTTCCTCCAGGGTTGCCAAGCCCTGCAATGCTGCAAGTTTCCCCTTAAAGGACATGTCCACCCTTTTTAAAAAAATTTCATATAATATTTTCCATCCCCCCATCCCCAACTGCTATAGTTTTAAGTTCAGAAAGTATTAATTACCTTCCCTCTTTCCTCCGCCGCACTGACAGGCCCTCTGCTTGCGAGAAAATGCAAGCAGAGGGGTGGGACCGGCAGTCGCGTCTGTAATTGGCTGAGCGGCAGCCAATCACGGAAGCAGCTGCCGGGAGTTCAGTGCGGCGGAGGAAAGAGGGAAGGTAAGTAATGTTTGGGGCACTTTCTGATCTTAAAACTATAGCGGTTGGGGATGGGGGGACAGGGAGAATATTATATGAAAAGGTTTTTACGCTAGGGGGAGGGAATCTAAATCGGGAGGGAAAGGGAGGGGGAGAAGGGCTGAAGTGCGCATGCCAAACTTCTCCCCCGGAGGGGAGACAGGAGGCAGAGTCCTATATGGACTCTGCAATACTCCTGGTGGGTGTTTTTTTGGACTTTAGGGGGGGATAGCAGAAGAACCAGATGGAGCTGGGATGTAAGGTAAGGATTAAACTACACTACACAATGGGGCCAGTAGTGGGGGGTTTATAGTTTTGGGGGTGGACATGTCCTTTAAGATTCTGCACCTCAGATTCTAAATGGGAAACCCACTCACATCTTACACATACATAGGTCCCTTGGAGCGCCTGCTCCAAGATGCCATACATGTGGCAGGATGCACATTGCGTGTCCCCAAAATACTGTCCATACTTAACACCGCAAAAACTGCTCAGGCAATTTAAACCAATTAGCTACAACCCCATCCAATCAGAGAGGAAAGAAAAAAAATGCCTTTCTTTTGTCTCTTACCAGCCCGCGTCCTACAGTTAACAATGCTGCTGAAAACAAGTATTTATTTTAGAAACCTTGTGCTTGAAGTTTACAATCCCTACTAACTTACCGTATTCCAGTTGTAAGCAGTTAAAAAACAGAAAGTGATTTTATTTACTAACAGGCACACTCCCAGAAATAAATACGGTAACAAGAAACAAAATGTCCGTATAATAAAATAGAATATAATATTTTGAATAACCAATAACTTTCAGGGTTTTATAAACTCTCTGAACATTTTTTGTTTCATATTATGTATTATAAGAAGAAATGTGCAGACTTGTAAAAAGACTGAAATCTTTATATACAGAAAAAAAAGCATGGGACTTTAAAATGTCATTGCATACATGCTGTAGTTTCATAACTGTACAAAAAATCTTTAAACTTTGCTAAAAATATTGCTCCCAGATAGCTACCACAATGTCATCCGGGTAATTTATTGGCAAAGTCTAAAACATGTAACAAGCATTATCTGAAATTAAAAAATCCTCTAGATAAAAAGATCCACTTTACTCCCATTATCTTCCTTTTGCTCTCAGCTCGTTAAAATATAAACTTCTTAGTGTAAATTAAGATATCAGTATTACCATCTAGCTAGCTATTAATTACCATAAATTACTAGTTCACAGCATAGTAATAAGAAGCAAACGTTCAATGAGAAAAACATCAAGCCTCCTAGTTAATGGTAGGTTTTAAATGTTCCCATGGGGGGAGATGCAGTATTAGAAGCTGGCTCTTCTAACATGATTAAAAATGGGCAAGTAAGATCACCGGCTTGAAAAGCTTTTATGGGTTGATGGAATATGCGGGTGTGCTGTTCTATTTCCAAAAATATTTGGAAATGGTGTATGCCTGTAAAATGAGTATAAAACCCATGCTGACCTGATAATGCATTTTATAGCATGGATTTTACATACATTTATGTATGGATGTACGATATTGCGTATTGATAAACAATAATTATTGTAAATGATTCAGTAATTATTCTAATTATTACTGTAGCATGTGTGCTAATTGATTCTATTCGGAACCTGTCATTGTGGGGATCGGTCAGCTGTGCACCCATACACAAGTTGATTGTATTGGCTCCCTCTACTTAAAGTAAAGGGAGCTAATTCAGAGGAAAGCCTGACCTGATGCAGACAACGGTTATTTAGTTGGCATCATTGTTGGTCATTTTTGGCCCTCACACCTTAGCCATATTTGCCAAATACCATTGGATTGTTATACAATGCAAGTATGGTACCTCATATTGCATTGCGATTCCATATTATTATTTGTGCTGTTTTAAGACCTGGTATTTAGGAGCATGAGTTTAAATATTACATTTAATAAGAAATCCAGCTATTCCTTAAATCTTGGGTCATTATTATGCAAAGGCCAATTAGTTATTGACATTTTGGCCTTTGCAGATATTTTTCCTCTTGGCATGTGGTAATTTTTGGGTCCATGGGTCAGAGCTATAAAATATGTTTCTAAAAAAAATTATTGTGGAGATGTATGTACCTCCTCATCCTTCTGGGTTCCCGAGATGCAGTATTCACTTAGCGGGATTTATTGCAATGTGGGAACCTGGAAATTAAGGTGCACAGAGGTAAAAAGGAATTCTTTTTAAGGCTACAATGTAGCGTAAAAATAACCATAGGGGATTTTACATTGGGTGCTTGTACCCTATACTACCCTATACTTATTTTACAGAATAACAAATTATATTACATCTCGCTGCTAGTACGTATCTCTCCCGATATATTTGTTAAACCCTAGGTTTTTAAAGGGAAATTCCACCCCACCCCTCTCCCACCCCTTCTGTGCACAGAAGCAAGGAGAAGGGACTGGGCCAGCATCCACGAAAGTGATTGCCTGAGATGCAATGTCTCAGCCAATCACTGGTGCTGCTGCCAGTCGAGCCACTTCTGCTTGCTTCCGTGCAAGGATCCTAGTGAGGTCTAAGTTTCTGGGTGTGATCTGTAATTTGATTTTGTACATCTTATAAAAGCCATGCTGGTCCCCTTTGTATTGTATTAATAGTGTTAAGGGGTAGTTGATATTATGCGCAGCATTGATCTTTCATGATGTATAATAAACTAACAGCTTCTTTATCCTCTATGTGAGCAATGCACTAAGGTTAGGATACTTCCATGCAATATGTTAATGGAAGTCAGCTCTGCAAGCAAATACATATCATATATACAGAAACAAAACTCATATACACCAATACCAGTATTCAAATATATATCTGGCAATGCGTTTCTGTAGTGTTGCAGTGTGGCCTCAGCCTAAGTGTGTGGGAGTAACAGCTATGTAGCTGACTTATTTTTATAAGAAAATATTCCCCCCATTGTGTTATTTGGCACTTTTATGTATTATATAAACTGTATACATTATTACACAAAGCCAGTGAACAGACCCTGTATCTTCATTATATCAGAGCCTATAATTTTACATTCATATTTATTTTACATTCATATTAATGAGAATGCCCTTAGTTTACGTCTTGTGATGTTTTGCTCTAGGAAAAGACCATATATTATATTATATTATACTCTATGAAGCATTAGGTACCTTTTTGTCTTTTGGGGTTGCTTAATTTTGATGCAGCAGACTCTCTGTAGGTGACATTTTCTATATGACACATGTATTTCGACATACACGCACATGGGCAATGAGGGAATATGGGGGGCAGGGATATCCAACCTGTGGTACTAATGATGATACTGCCAAGTATTTACAGTACCAACAACAAAAAGGGAATGTAGGGGATTCTGTGAATTGTAGTTTTCAAACATCTTGGATGCCTCAGGTTGGACATTCCAGATATAAACTCTAACACACGATAGGGAAGCTGGTTCGGGATGAGGTTTGTAATGTGATTTACTAGTAGAAGTAATATTTGAAGTTATAATAATATAATACTTTTTAACTCACCCTTTTCATTAATGAATATGCAATTATTATAGAAAGTTTGACTGCACAGTAGTCCAGTACCCCAGGGATAGGGTATCATAAACAAGGTACAGTACACTTTCTGAAAATAACTCAGGAACCAGAAAACATAGATAGGTGAAGCATTGTCCACTGAGAAAATGGACATACCAGTTTTCAAATTTTTAATATAGTATAGAGGAACACTGATGCAGTCAGGGAATATCATACTTTGGCTACTGGCTCCTGTTTTATTACAGTGAATCTAACATTACTTATAAGCAATATATAGCGAGTATAGAACAAAGACCATAGATAAGATAAACTTATAAAGTATATGTCCACCCCCTAAACAAAAATTCTTGTGTTCACTGGAAACCCCCCCATAACCTAGACCTTGCATGGTCAAATCAGCAGCAAAATATAATTCTGGTGTATTCTGTGCCATTTTCGTGCATGAAAGCAAGCAAAAGGGACTGATCTGGCAGCCGCAACAGTTGTGGCTGTTGTGGGAATGAAGGCTGGTAAGTATAGTTAGCTGTCGATTTTACCATGCAAGGTCTTGGTTATGGGCAGTTTTCTGTGATGCAAAAAAAAAATTCCTTCCTGACTCCAAGTGGCAATTGGAAATATCCCTGTATCAATACCATTCTTTGCTTTTGAAATGATATAATTACATCACACAGTTCACATCAATTAACTAATAAATTACCTACACTGCTCTCACAAGTATATTTTTCCCATGTTTATTTTTCTAAAATAAAAAACCATGCACAACAACAACATGAATTTCACAGAAAAACAGTGAAATAAAAGCGGAAAGTCCAAAACCAATGCATAATATGAAAAACTCACCTCTCCTATATGAATACCGAATGTATGTGGGCACACAGAGATGTAACTAGCTCTTTGTCCCAAAGTGTGGCAATGCATACAACATTTATAGCTACAAAATTCAGCTAATGGTGTATTTGAACACTGTCTCGAAATCCCCCCCTACATTTTTTTGTAGCCTACATTCCTTCAGCCATACTCAAGTACCGTCTTTACATTTACACCCAAGTTCTGAAACATTATTGAAGGTAATGTGAAAAACCCAACTCAATCTACCACATATGCTGAATCAAATGGTATGGAACATGCATAGGTGTTTAGAAACTAGTTGCAATTAGCGTTGATGCAAAATGGTAATTACAGAAAAAAAATTAGCCTATTCTACTTTTTCAAGCTAAACATCCCTCTATTTTGTAAATAAGCACAGCAAACTATATATGAATTTGGAGTTTTTCTGAAAAATGAATTTAAAACATGATTCAAAGTTAGAAATCTTGCCCAAGCTCCCATAAAGTCCTATTTATCATCAATCTCCCACGTGTGTTAAAGGGCATGTCCACCCCCAAAACTATAATCCCCCCACTACTGGCCCCACCATGTAGTGTAGTTTAATCCTTACCTCACATCCCAGCTCCATATGGTTCTCCTGTACATTTTTCGCCTAAATTGTGTTATCTTTCCATATCTCCATTTCCTACAGGAATCAGCCTCATAGTTTGGCAACAAAATAAAGGGCATCTCCACCCTGAAGGGAAACTTTTTATATAATGTAGGGCATCCCTGCCTACCCCAAACTACTGTGTCAGATTGTTAAAAAAAAGATTCAGAATACTACTTACAGCACCTCGATCCTGCAGTGCACCGGCTCCCTGCTTGCCGGGACTAACAACCAGGGGCCAGACTGGCCACTGTGGCTGTGATTGGCCGAGAGGCAGACAATCACAGATGCGGCTGCAGTCAATATAGAGCACCAAGAGAGAGATGGTCTGTAAGTAGAGTTCTGCTTCTTTTTTTAACAATCTGGCATGGTGGTTGGGGATGGGCAGGGGTGCCCTACACTACAGAAAATGTTTTTAATGCCAGGTGAAGGGCAGCCAGGGAGAGATCAGGAGGGAGGGAGGGGGGAAAGGTAATTTTCCTCCGTATGCCACTGTCCTCTCAGAGGACAAGGAGGAGGCAGAAACCTTTTGAACAGGAAGACAGCTCCTACTCTTCAGTTTTCTGGACAAGCACTTCAGGAGAACCATAAGGAGCAGAGGAGTAATGTCATGTTTTTTTTAAACTACACAAAGGGGCCAGAAGTGGGTTAAATTTTAGTTTGGTGGTGGACATGCCCTTTAAGGCTACACAATTATGCACTACTATTTGAGGATGCGAACACAGATTTTACAGGTTGTACTCATTTTAACCTGTGGAATACCACCAATGTATTTTGGAGTATACAAATCTTAAGCTATTCTTAAGTATGCAAAGCAAAATATGGGTTCTACCAACCCGTACAGTAATCACTGTAATTTTCCAAAAGCAGGAATAGTAAATGAATGACTAATATACTATTATATATATCGAATCGGTACTAAAGCCCTGAACCCTTTGCTGAGCGATAAGATCATAATCCCCAAAAAGTAGTGTTAAACAAATGTACATCTACTCTTGCTTCCAACAGGTGGCCCAGGTGCAAACTGCCCCAGGCCCATCGCTGGAAGGATCTTAGGAGTGACAACTTTGATTTCACATGGTTTTTAGATATTATATTTTTTACTGTTAACACATTGTCACAATGTAGCACTTTGGGACTTTCTTATTTATATATTTATATTAGCTTAGGTTCTATATCTAATTTTATATCTTGCTTAATAAGCACAGTTATATTTAGTTTAATAAGCACAGTGATATTAATTATGCTTTTGACATGAAATAATGTTTGTGGTTCTAACTACTAATGTAGTAGATGAATTTGTTATATGATATACATTACATTTGATTTTTTTTTAGATATGCACTTTGCACTTTTGTATGGCGTTTATCCCGTAAAGATCGGAGCACTTATGATTGGCTCATATGGGGGGCGGGTTTGTTTCACAGGATATGTTGTTGTTCACCTATATAATCATGTTCCAGACTGTGAACCTTTCTCTTGCTTATGATTAAGGACTTTCTATGGTCCGAAACGCACCAAGTGATTAAAGTTTGATTTTTCATTTTTGAAGTGAGTGTTCCGTTATGTGGTCCAGACTGTTCATCCTACCCGGTGACATTAATGTTAAGCTATTCTTAGCTATTCCTGTACTGTGTTACAAACACAGGTCTTCCCTATTGTTTCACATTTTTCCAGATTTCCTTTAAAATGAATACCAGGCATCTATATAGCTTAAAGGAGCAAAGAGCCCTCCACAGAGCATAAAATAAAATAAAATAGAGCCCTCTTAAAACAGAAGGTACTTTGCAGCCTCATGCTACAGTGATATGAAAAACTATTTGCCCCCTTCCTGATTTCTTATTCTTTTGCATGTTTGTCACACTTAAATGTTTCTGCTCATCAAAAACCGTTAACTATTAGTCAAAGATAACATAATTGAACACAAAATGCAGTTTTAAATGATGGTTTTAATTATTTAGTGAGAAAAAAAACTCCAAACCTACATGGCCCTGTGTGAAAAAGAAATTGCCCCCTGAACCTAATAACTGGTTGGGCCACCCTTAGCAGCAATAACTGCAATCAAGCGTTTGCGATAATGTTCTTTTTGCTTAAAAGTGGTTTGCGCCTTGGATATGTGCCATGCAGGCCGTTTTTGCCCGGTCTCTTTCTTATGGTGGAGTCGTGAACACTGACCTTAATTGAGGCAAGTGAGGCCTGCAGTTCTTTAGATGTTGTCCTGGGGTCTTTTGTGGCCTCTCGGATGAGTTTTCTCTGCGCTCTTGGGGTAATTTTGGTCGGCCGGCCACTCCTGGGAAGGTTCATCACTGTTCCATGTTTTTGCCATTTGTGGATAATGGCTCTCACTGTAGTTCGCTGGAGTCCCAAAGCTTTAGAAATGGCTTTATAACCTTTACCAGACTGATAGATCTCAATTACTTTTGTTCTCATTTGTTCCTGAAATTCTTTGGATCTTGGCATGATGTCTAGATTTTGAGGTGCTTTTGGTCTACTTCTCTGTGTCAGATAGCTCCTATTTAAGTGATTTCTTGATTGAAACGTGTGGCAGTAATCAGGCCTGGGGGTGACTACAGAAATTGAACTCAGGTGTGATAAACCACAGTTAAGTTATTTTTTAACAAGGGGGGCAATCACTTTATCACACAGGGCCATGTAGATTTGGAGTTTTTTTTCTCACTAAATAATAAAAACCATCATTTAAAACTGCATTTTGTGTTCAATTATGTTATCTTTGACTAATAGTTAACCGTTTTTGATGAGCAGAAACATTTAAGTGTGACAAACATGCAAAAGAATAATAAATCAGGAAGTGGGCAAATAGTTTTTCACATTACTGTATATGAATAGCATTGCAAACAGAAAAAAGAAAAAATGAGCAATTTCTCACTCCCAGGTTTCCCAGAGTAAGGGGCGGAGATATGCAAAATTTCTCTTCTATGTCCCATGGGTAATGCATGTGTCCTGAACCGCTGGCTTATTAGTATGCAATACATGATGCATGGTGTGTACACAGCTTAAGATTTTGTGGGAAATGCAATTCATTTCAGGATGTCAGTAATTTTAAATGGCCATCCATTAATAAAGCATGTTTTCTGGTGGTACTATCGCTTTAAATTAGAGGGAGCCGTGACTTACATGACACAGGCAGAATACTGCTACAACTCTTCCCCCTCCCTTCTGACTGGTCAAACGTCCCTCTAACTCCTCCCCTCCCTCCCCTCTGCACACATTATCTTTCTATATCACTAGTTCCCAGGTGTTGAGGGGTCGGAGCTGGAGCAGTGCTGAGTCCTCATTGCAATGGAGAGAGAACCTTGTAAGTCCTTTACTAATCCAGGAACCTTCTCTGTCCTCATCTGCTAGTGCTGACTGGTGATACACTGCACAGCTGGGTGGGAGACTGAAAGCTGTGCACTGAGCTGTATCAGGTTTCTGTGTTGGAGGTCAGTAGTGTATATGTTTTACTTCGGGAGACACTGACTTGTGCTGCCTGGGAAAGGGGAGGGTTAGCTGCTGGTCTGTATTTATTTCTGAGATCCCCAACATTGCCTTTAGCTTTCTTCAAAGTCCTGCTCAGAATGCTAGATTTTCAGTTTATTACTGTCTGACAGTCTGGACAACACTTTGAAGGAAGCTTAAAGCAATTATGGGGGTCTCAGAAATAATAAAGAAATATTCTAGTTCCCAAACCAGCTTTACTGTCAGCCCTCCAGTTCACAAACCAACTTTACAGTCAGCCCTCCAGTTTGCCAGTTACTGACAACAAAACAGCACACAGCAGAAAACTTTATGAAAGAAGGCACTTGACAGCTGAAATGTAAGTAGTTTCAGTAACAGACTTATGAATGAGGGCAGCGTTAACACCGACTAATAAACTGCAGCACTGATTTAACACCAGATAATGAACTGGAGGGCTAACTAACACTGGCTAATAAACTGGAGTTCGACAATTCTGGGTAACAAACTGGAGGGCTACCAACACTGACTAATGGACAAGAGGACTGGAGGGTACCGGCTAAGGCACTGGATGGGTGATGTAACACTAGCTAATGAACTGTAGGGTAGACAACACTGGCTAATGAAGTGGAGGACTGACAACACTCGCTAATGATCTGGAGGGCTGACAATATTAGCCAATGAACTGGAGGGCACGGGCTAATGAACTGGAGAGCTGACTTAATACTGACCAAGGAACTAAAGGACTGTCTAACACTGGAGGACTGACACATCTAGCTAATGAACTGGAGGGTTGACAATACTTGAGAATGAACTGGAGGGCTGACAATACTTGGTAATGAACTGGAAGGCTGACAAGTAGTAGCATACAGAGAACACTTGCCAATGACTGGCTGATAAACTGGAGGGCTGACTAATACTGGCTCATGAACTAGGGGGCTGATAACACTGGCTAATGAATTGGAGGGCTGATTAAAACTGGTTAATGAACTGGAGGGCTGACTACCACTGGATAATGAACTGGAGGGCTGACTACCACTGGCTTATGAACTGGAGGGCTTACTACCACTGGCTAATGATCTGGAGGACTGACTAGTGCTGGCCAATGAACTATTGACTTACACTGACAAAGCTTGCTTATGAACTGGAGGGCTGTCTACATGGCTAATGAACTGGAGGCTGTCTAATTGGTATAAACTGGGGGGCTGACAATACTTGGTATGAACTGGAGGGCTGACAATACTGGGTAATGAATTGGAGGAATGACTAACACTGGTTAATGAACTGGAGGGCTGTTCTTCTCTCAATATCATATATTACATTAACGTAAAGCATGTAAACCAAGCATTAAAAAATTGACCAATCAGGAACGGATTAGGGTTTTCTGCAAACCTATATAAAGAGGTGCACTCCGCCACGTAACTCAGATGCCATCGCAGTAGATGGCTGAAGAAAGAAGAACGAAGCGGCTGGCAACATCAGCTCCGAAGCGGGCTCACTGGCGGCCACGGTGAGCCTGCCTGGCATCGGCGACCTCAGTGGGGTTGGTGTTGCCAGCCCGAAAACGTTGTGACGGATCAAGGCGCCGGCAACATCGGCCTCGTTGAGGTACCCCTGGCGGCCGCAGGAGTACCTCTCGGGGGTCGGCGGCCTCAGCGGAGCTGGTGTCGCCGGGACTGGAAGAAAGAAGACGCTGCTCACGCTGCTCCCGGTTCGAGCTGCGGGACCCGCGCAAAAGGCACTTGTCAGTGCCACAAGGGCCGGGGAAGGGGGTCCCGGTTCGAGCTGCGGGACCCCTATGCCCCAAAGGACTCTTGTCAGAGCCACAAGGGCACTTGTAAGTGCCGCAAAGGCCCTGATAGGGCGGGGAGGGGGGTCCCGGTTCGAGCTGCGGGACCCCTTAAGCCCCAAATGGCCCTTCTCAGGGTGCCTCCACCCCTCCCAGCGGGCCCTTCCCCTCCCCGCCAGCGTTGGGGCAGGGGGCTTAGAGGGGCTGCTGGGGAGGGGGTGCACGGCGGGTGGTCATGACCACCTGCTGCGGCCCCTTCCCAGCAACCCCTCCTAGCATCCCACTCCCTATCTTCGCCGCGAGCGGGGATGGGGTTGGGAGGGGCAGCTGGGAAGCGGCGGCGGTAACTGTTCACATAGCCGCGAAAAGTTAACGCCACTTATAAATCACGATTTTTGCAAAAATGGCGGGAAAAACAGACGCGAAAAGTTAACGAACCATTATAAATGTGCCCCTTAGCTGTAGCAAACAATGCCAGGTAGCAACGGCTAGAGCGAGAAAGATATTGTCTTGTATAAAGAGGGGAATCGATTCAAGAGCGAAAGATATTATTCTCCCTCTTTACAAGACACTGATAAGGCCTCATTTGGAATATGCAGTGCAGTTTTGGAATCCCATATACAAAAGGGACATCTTGGAAATGAAAGCAGTTCAGAGAAGGGCAACTAAATTAATAAGGGAAATGGAGGGGCTTGAATATGCAGGCAGATTAGACAAGTTAGGGCTGTTTACATCGGAGAAGCAGTGTTTGCGTGGGGATATGATAACCGTATACAAATATATTAATGGGGCATACGATGAACTCTCTGGTGCATTGTTTACTAATAGGTCATATCAGAGGACTCGTGGACATCCTTTAAGGTTGGAAGAAAAGAAGTTTCATCTTCAGGTTAGGAAAGATTAATTACAGTAATAAGTAATAAGTTCTCTAGAACACAGGGGACTAAGGATAGTAGCATTTTATTGGCACATAACTTTACTACACTGTGTATATAATAGTAGAATACAGTGTGGGGAAGGTTGGGTAGGGGGGGTTTGCAGATCCACTGCAGATGTTGTGAAACTACAACTTCCAGCAGTAAAGCATGTTGGGAGTTGTAGTTTACAAACACCTGAAGTGCCAAGTGGTCATATTTCTACCCTCGACTTATACTCGAGTCAATCACTTTTACTAATTGTTTAGGTAAAAATATGTACCTAGACTTATACTCGGATCGACTTATATTCGAGTATATACGGTAGCTTTAAAAAGGCCTGGATAAGTTTCTAAAACTAAAAAATATTGAGAATTATGGTAAATACATATAGATCTGGTTGACCAGGGATACTTTCGCGATTGCCGTTTGGAGAAGTCAGGAAGGAATTTTCCCCCCCTTTTAAGCTGGGGTTTTTGACTTCCTCTGGATCAACTGTTAAAAAAAAAAGAGCGTGAATAGGTTGGACTTGATGGAGATATGTCTTTGTTCAACCTGTATTCCAAATCTGAGGCACAAGAAGGTACCAAACAGTGCCAGCTGCAATGCCCATCGTGAAGCCAATCCAAGCCAAACCAGCTGGGAATTGACTGCCCATACAGTCCTACGGCTACTGGCATCTCCGCACTGGCCCTGTCCCCATCCCCGCACCATAGGCCTTTCAGCTCCTAGAAGGAGTTAAGCTGCAGAGGTGGAGGAGGATTTTTCCGGATCCCAATCCTAGACCTGTTTCTTTGCAAACTCTCTTTTGAAAGCTTGTTTGCCGGCCCAGATTTTTAATTGGAGACAGCCTGGGGGTATTTGCCACTCAGCCTACTGGTCCAGTCCCCCACTGTGCATAATACATCACTGCTGTGACTTTGTTTCTGGAGCACCCAGGAAGTAAAAGGAGTTTGCTGAGTATAATGGACAGTCAAGGCCATAAATGTACGACTACGCCCAAATGAATAGTTACAATTAACAATCGTCACTTTACAGCTACAGGTTTAAAAATATGCCCATTAGTTATAAAAAAAACAACAACATGCATACTGCATGTACTAACAAATTAGAAAAAGAGTAAATTAATATATATTAAATTAGAAGTAATAGGTATCCACCACACACTAGTCTTAAGAAATATTTAATGCTTTATTACACAGTTTCGGTGCAGCTAGTACACCTTTGTCAAGGATCAAACAAACAAGTGATTCACACACCTATCTATATCCCTAAAGCCCCATACCCTCTAGTGTCATGGTCATTCCCTCGATTAGGGCTAGCTTGCATACAAAAACAAAGGACAAATTCCCTCTTAAAAGCTATGGGGCATATTTATAAACGATCGCTGTTTTCACCATTTCGCTATCTCAGGACATCGCAATGACAAATAGCGCTATTTTCACCTTATTTATAAAAGCGATCGTTTTCGCCTTTGCGGAAAAGTATCGCTGAGGCGATGTGTGGTGATAGTTTTCGCCTTATTCATTGCGTTAAGTGTGGTATCACAGCAAAAAGAAAGATTGCTCTCTAGTGTAATTTCAGAGCTATTTTTTTTTTATTTAAAGCTATTTATAAATAGGTGAATTTTTGCCTTTTTGCCCCTTTTCTCTCTTTTGTTGCATTTTTTTTGCAGTTTTACCAGAATTTTTGCCAAACATCATTACTTACTGGAATGTTCCATAAACATGACTATTTCTTACACAGCACTATGGTATGTCCCCATATTAATGTAACTGGTTTGATAATTAGCTGCAGTTTGCTGAAAATAAGCAATACTAAAAAATGTGTCTTATTAATAAAATAGAGAAAATTTGCCTTTTGTGTTTCACACTATCAATCTATTAATGAAATAGAGAAAATTCTCGTTTTGAGTTTTATACTATTTATATCTTTGGCTGAAAAAAACACCAAATGTGTTAGGCTATTTTTAAATAACAAAGATAGGTGTTCAGTGTGTACCGTATATACTCGAGTATAAGCCGACCCGAGTATAAGCCGGTGTACCTATTTTTACCTCAAAAATTAGGAATACCTTATTGACTCGAGTATAAGCCGAGGGTTGAAATTGACCACTACTGCCTTCTGTAGCCATGTGCATTTCATTACACACTGGTAGCCATGGGAATTACTGGTAGCCATGGGAATTACTGGTAGCCATGGGAATTACTTGTAGCCATAGGAATCACTGATAGCCATGGGAATTACTGGTAGCCATAGGAATTACTGGTAGCATGAGAGTTACTGGTAGCCATGGGAATTACTTGTAGCCATGGGAATCACTGATAACCATGGGAATTACTGGTAGCCATGGGAATTATTGGTAGCCATAGGAATTACTGGTAGCATGGGAGTTACGGTACCATGAATTATTGGTAGCCATAGGAATTACGGTAGCATGGGAGTTACTGGTAGCCATGGGAGAATTATTTGGTAGCCATATGGGTACAGGTTAGCTGGTAGCATGGAGTTACTGGTAGCCATGGGAATGGTACTTACAGTTTGGTGTTCCTTCCGGACGCCTTACCGACGTAGCGCGCAAGCAGGAGGAAAGCCGGCAGTTTCCCAGTAGTGGCTTGCGGGTGCGCATGATGTCGTCGCGGACGCAAAGTACTACTGGAACTGCCGTTTTTTCTTTCTGACTCGCGGCGCGTCCGAATTTAGTGAAGGTAGCCCAGCTTGACCCGAGTATAAGCCGAGGTTCATTTTTAAATACCTGAAACCTCGGCTTATACTCGAGTATATACGGTATTAACCAATTTAATACTACTTGAAAATCCACCAGGGAGTATTACCGATTTACCATCATATTTGCTGAGCTTTTTCAGCATTATTAGTGTTACTTTTGCTAGATAATTTTCGCTTTTGATGAAAATTCGCCTTTTTAATAACTTTGAAAAGTTGAAAGTTTAAAAAATTATGGTAAAGGTTTGTGGGAAAAAAAAAAGCAAAATAATGCCTGTTAGAATAATATCCTGCACTAGTCACACGAACCCTGTCCTGTCTTAGACCCACTAAGAGACCCTTCAGCGCTGGGGAAAGGATTACACAACACGTTAGGTGCAGTAAAACCCAGTTTCTCAGTTTATCATTTCTTACATTGGAATATATCAAACCAAAAAAGGGGCTTTGCCAGAGAAAGGGGCATTGCCAGACTTTGTGTCTAGAGTGTAATAAAAACATCTATTGGAATCGAGGATAGAGTCGGTTGACACACACATGTAGGAGGCAAAGACCTTGAGATAAAATATTATCTACATCATGAGACAAGAGAGAGATACTTAGTACATTTCGAGAAACAACATCTGAATATAGGAACACAAAATGGAGTCAAAGAACAAAATGGCTGCTATTAGGCAGTGATTATAGAGAATATATAAAAACCTAACAGTTCCACCCTTTATCTCCCGAAGGGAAAACTAACAGAAATTATTGTAATTTATAGCAAAATTATCAGCGGAAATAGTATTCAGAGCAATTACATCATAATACATAGCCACATAAGAAACCGTTTTATGATTAGTAGGAAGCTTACAAATGAAGAGAATATAGAAAAACATCATGGGGCACATAGAAGACCGCAGCAACAGAGAATTAAAACACATATGATAATTATAATTGTACCAAAAATATTGCGAAGCTGACCCCAGGAGGGAAGCCACCAAAAACAAAAAACCATTCCATAAAGAAAATTTACCATCATCTACTTGATGTGGTTGCTAAGTTGTTTGCAAATTACTGATCTAAATATTTAATAGTGAGGGTATGATCAGAAAGATTAAACAGCACATATCTTCAACACTTTCACATCCTTGACTATGCACAAGAAATATATAATCAATACAGCACGATTCTGGAGAAGAGCATGTTCAAGAGTATATAGTCAGTTACATATTGGTAAGATAGAACTTGTTATATTTATTTCTTTAGCTACAACACATGCAAGATAAAGCAATTGTCTAGCAGTATATTGTTAGACCTGAATGCCTACGATACTAGCACCTAAAACAACAACTTGAGTTTCAGATAGTGGATGTACATTAGACTTAAAATCTTCTGCTAGTTATAAGACCCTGCGATTACATTTACCTGCAGAGAGGAAAGAAGAAGATTGCAAATGTGTGCTTGGCCACTATCACCATACTTAATCTCGATCACAAGGACCTCCAAATGTCAGCAGGTAAATAAGTGTAGCTAACATTCCCACAGGCCATAACTCATCCCTCTGAAAAAAAAACAATGTGTACATAATTTGATATCGTTTGGTAGGTGAGATTAACTTCATGTTATTCTCACAGAACACCTTTTGCTCAGCAGGGCAACAAAATAAACAAACTTCAGCAGCAGAAGCATTTTGAGTCCGAATCATAAACCATATCTACAGTTCGTTCACGGGAGGTCTGTTGAGGTATTCTGGAAAATTTAAGCGGGTTACACCACCTTCCCGGATACTTGTATCCATTATCTTATAGTGCTGATCAGTCAGATAGTATTGGAGACAGGTTTGGACCGAAGCTGGAAGGCGATTAAACAAGTACTTATAATGTCCGAGCACCTTTTTACATTTCCTAAACAAAAGTCAGTTGTATTTAGGAGTCTTCTTTGAAATATACTCCCAAATGTTACCTGGGGGCAATGGAACACAGGGACAATAGAGCGGGAAGCTCTGTTCATTCCAATAACTTTAAAATGGGAAAAACCACAGAATAAGATGAAAAATGAACAGGTCAGGAAAATGTATTTCATCTGGAGTATAACAATTCCCCACCGGCTTGGGGTCTGGGCTCATCTTAATCTTCTTCCTCAAGGGTGGGTGTGTTGTCATCTCTGAAGTCATCTGGGTGGTCATCTCGGTGGTCATCTCGTTCTCCAATCAGCAGATTTGATGCGCGCTTTACTCTGGAAGCATGTATCCACGATGGATTGCCTTCAACCAAGATAGCTGTGCGAGTCACGGCTTCAAAAGTCACCGGAAAACCATAGGCTCTAAAGATTTGTGTTGTATAACGCCTTTACCAAGACCACATCACCTGGTTTGAACGGGTGCGTCGGAGAAGGTAAAGGAAAAGAAACATCACCATAGATACTATTCAATTTTTCAATCAGTTTTGTCACATAAGCTTCTTGATAAATTCCGGTCACCTGTAATTAATGTCCCTGTCTTAACTGCCCAAGGCGTAGGAAATGGTCTATACCTATTAAAATTTCGAAAGGGAAACAACTTGGATGTAGAATTGGGGGCCATAACGACTTTCTGCTAATAACAGCTGTAAATAAATATCCCATTTACTGAAAGAACCTGCAGTGCCTTCCTAAGTTTCTCTTTTATGTCCGTTCATTCGCTCAACAACACTGAACTCTGTGGATGATCAGGATATGAAACTTCCATTCAATGAACTCAATTTTACAATCTCTCGTATTAGTTTAGAAATAAAAGCTTGTCCTTTATCTAAATCTATCCTACGGGACAACCCCATCTAGGAATAATTTCCTTACATAAAATTTGTCCACAATCACCAGTAAGTATATACATCCTGTAGTAGATTTGGGCAATAAACATTGGGCTAAGACTTTTATGAGCCATATATTACTATAACTATCCCTCTTTATAAAGACCCAAAGGTCTAAACACAATGCTTGAAAAAAATCTTGAAAAAAATGAATCGGAGAAACAAAAACTTATACTGAAATAATAACATTCTCAGGGAACATGGGGAATGCAGGAAAGAAAACAAAGAAATGAAGAACAGAGTAGCAACTTACACAATATATGAGATAACATTCCCTAAACAACATGAAAAATACCACAATCATTTCATTTGAATAACTAAAACATAAGGAAAATATAATCCACAAATTAATTAATGTAAAGTCAGCTCACCATTCTCATTTATAAACTATCTACTGCCAAATTCTACCAAACCAACTATATTAAATCATACTGGAATCATGAACTAACAGCTTAAACCTTAAAAAAACACCGGTACGGGTTAAAGAAAGATTAAGCTAAATAACAAAACACGGTAACGGACTATTTTAAACAGAATCTGGGAATGAGAGCTATACCACTATACACAAACACTTACAACCATACCAGCTCTAATTGGTAGAGAATCAAATCGGACTGGAGAGAGATTTACCCTATATTTAAATATTAATTGCTTGGGTATTATTTAACCTGTAATCTTAATGCAGTAAATAAAAGGAATCCATGGGTAAGTCCGAATATATCTAACGTTTAAGACCATGATGGATTTAAAATAACCTTATACTCTTGAGGCACGGATTGTTCATATCCTATTCTTTAGCATTTATAAACATGATTGGATGTCATTAAACATTCTCCGTACCCAGTATATAGAGTTGGAGGCCTCAATGGCCATTGCACAGCTGCAGGGGTGCACAAACATTAAGGCATCCCCTGAACAGTGACTGCCAATGATTTAGAAAAATAAGGACTAGTTTCAAGGTGTCTCGTGATATTGTGATAAAACTCCCGCCATGGTTTTACAATGTTCTCTATAATACAAATGAAAAGATATATCATAATTCAAAGGCTCAGAGCAGGGGCAGAGGTAATGTTATTACAATTATTTAAACATTCTTTGTTTATTTTGGTGTCCTAGAATGATGTTTGGACAGTCTTTAGTGGTGCTTTTTGGAGCATTTGGTCCCAGTGGGAGCTGGCTGGGATTCATTGTTGCTAAAAGTTCATGAAGCTGACCAATTCACCTTTATTACAGGGTGTTTGAAACGCAAAAATGTCCTTTATCTCTGGCGGGGCTGACCAGATGTTCACCCTTAGATATTACACAATCAAAATATTGAACTGAGTCTTTGCAATATTGTATTTTCTGGAACGTTTTGATGCAAGACAATGAGGAGAGAGAGACCTTTTTATATACCTCCATGCTCTGGATACACAATAACCACATTAACATATTTGACAATTAAACATATTTCAATAATTTCAATAATCCTAGAACCATGTGGCTGAACCCATTATTATTTTGACACTTCACAGAGAGCCATAGAGTCTGTCACTGGCAAGTCCACCAAGTCTTTATTTCAAACTTGACACATGAATGGGACTCTTCAAAAAATGAATACAAAAGACTGAGCCGTAGCACCAGCTGACATGCAGAAGGAAAGCGGGTCTTAAAATCAACAACTGTAAACATTGGGTATTGCAGAAATGCTAATAGGGCTTAAATATCCAAAACTATAGGAATATCTGTATTAGAGCGGGGCTATAATAGGGGTAAAATGGAAGATAGTCTTTGTAATTACTCATTGCTTTACAAAGTGACAAACCATTGGCAGAATACTATTAATTATATCTTGTTAAAGGGGGGTTAGTGGCATTAAAATAATCCATACATCAACTTTACTTCAAACAAGTTATGCCACTAAAGAAAATTGAGGTACCCAATTACTTACTAATTCCTATATTATCAAGTTAGTGGGGTAATCTGGAAATAATTTAAGGAAAAAGAAGACAATAACTAGGCCATCATCCCTATTAGTGAAAAATATTTTGTATTCTTAGTCTCTGCAAGTACCCTAATAAATCTCTACCAAAAAAACTTACAATCAGCTGAGGGACCATTAATATAAGGAAGCTTTGATAGAGAGGCACATAGTCCCTGTATCATTAAAAAAAACTAAACAGATTACCTTGTATATCTGAAGAACACAAATGGATTACACATTTCGTCCATGAGCTGTACCACAGCGAGGAAATCACTTGTGGGAAAATCCATTACAACTGCCATCATAGGGGATATCTATCTGTGACTGTATTTTCACATCCTATTTCTATATGGATATAACGGGCACTAGCTCACTAATGAATCTAATTTATTACAATAACATCTCTAATATTATTAAACTGATCATTATGATAACTCCTCTTTGAAACCACCAGAAACTCTAACCACTTTCTAATCTTCACTTTCTCAAAACCTCTATAATATAAAAAAAAACTTCTGTAGACATTTCTACCTCTTTTGCCTATCCACCTTCCTCTTGATAACCTTCCTCTTCCATTAACACCTCTTGAACCTTCTTACACCTAACACATTTATTATCCTTAAACTGTACACGTGCAGATGCAAAACAATTAATCACTATGCAATTATATAAGTCCCGCTAAACTAGTTACACATTAAATCTACTTTTGTTTCCACGAGCAAAGAAGAAGGAGGGGGAAGGCGGTAGACACTGCAAATAATGATTAGACACAGAATTTTACCTTACTTGAAAAATCCGGAAGGAAAATACATTTTAATAATAAACATACAGGGTTATTCAATAAAAGTTCTTATCGTTTAAATGGTGATAATTTGCCCAACCAATCAATTTTAGCTTTCAAATGTTATAGATCTGATTGGTTGGGGCAAAATTAGCACCATTTTACACGATAAAACTTTATTGAATCTCCCTGATAGAGTCCAACATTCTAAGTGAAACCAGCATTAACCAATTTAACCTCACTTATTTATATTAATTAAATTCTAATAAAATTCACTAAAGAGCTCTCAATAAGAATATACATCTTTCCAACCCTATATATCATCAAACCATGCACTTAAATCCGCTGTCGTTCCCAGTAAATTCTTTGGAACTTCTGTACCAGTCTTGCTATCAGCATTTTTCCCACACATTGGAAACCTGTAACTTAGAATTAAAACACTTTAATATACTTTAAAAAGACTTATCATGTTTGGGTCAGACACCTTACTGTGAAACTTTCCATCCTGTAAGCAAGAAGGTTAACAATAAGTGCAAAGTAACAAGCTCAGCAAATTACAAATTTGACAGGCAAAACTGTTACACATAAAAACACAAGACTACAAGGTAGGGTCTTTTAATGTTCCGTATAATGCTAGCTAGCAGAGAAACACATCTCAGAAGTTCGAACTCAAATGAACTGGACCACACTGTCCGTTCTATAACTGGCTAAGCTTAACTCTCTACCGTCCCCATCCCTAACCTCCTTGTTTTAAAAGTTCACGCCGGAAGCAACTCCTGTTAAGAGAAACATTACGCTCAATGTGCAGGTCGCGCCTGCGGAGTATTATCTTGTAGTCCAACCACAAGTTATGAGTCCAACCCGCATTAGGGATCCTCTCAATCGGGAAATATATCTTGTGGCTCCCAGTTAACTCTTCCAAAGAGAATACTAAAAATGCAGATCGCCACCTGCGGAATCTACCTTACTCGTTTACTCTTTAGAACACCCAGCACCAAGTTTTTATCTCCACTCAGGAATAGCTCTTTCAGAATATCACACTCCACCCAAGGAGCAACTTCGTTAAGAGAACTCGATCACAGGTCCCAGCCTGCAGGCATTCCACTTACAGACCCCGTCTGTAAGACGTGGGGCATGCGCCCGCCCTTTCCAGACCCACGTTTTAAAATCTATACCAATGTGCTGATACAAGTTACAGAACAAGCAAGACAGAACTTAAAATGAATAAGCTCAATACTTAAGGTCCTGTCTGTTGTATCCCACTTCTGACACCAGTTGTTAGAATAAATATCCTGCACTAGTCACGCCGGACCCTGGTGCCTGTCTTACTAAGAGACCCTTCAGCGCTGGGAGAAAGGATTACACAACATGTTAGGTGCAGTAAAACCCAGTTTCTCAGTTTATTCATTTCGTACATTGGAATATATCAAACCAAAAAAAGGGGCTTTGCCAGAGAAAGGGGCATTGCCAGACTTTGTGTCTAGAGATGTAATAAAAACATCTATTGGAATGCGAGGATAGAGTCAGGTTGACACACAATGTAGGAGGCAAAAGACCTTGAGATAAAATATTATCTACATCATGAGACAAGAGAGAGTACATTTCGAGACAACAACATCTGAATAATAGGAACACAAAATGGAGTCAAAGAACAAAATGGCTGCTATTAGGCTAAGTGATTATAGAGAATATATAAAAACCTAACAATGCCCCTTTATAAATATGTCCCTCAGACCCATTTGATTTTATTGGTAAATAAAAAAAATCAGAACCTTAAAAAAAGATCTTTAAAAAGCAAAAAATGAACCTTAAAAATGCGAAATCTCAGATCGTATTACAGTAAACGCTGGAAAATAGTCTAACACCCCCCTGAGTACTTATTAGTATTGAGAAACACCCCACAATGTACTGACACCTCCATGGACCCATTAGCAGGCTAAATAAATGCCCACTTATACGTTTTCACTACCTCAGACTTGGCGAGTTGGAGTGGCTGAACTTAGAGCAAAAATACACTTTTCACCATTTTATAAATATGCTTGAGCGGTTACCGAAGCGATGTATGTCAAAAAGGGAAATGTAGCGATAATGACCTTTCACCACTGGTTATCACTTCTTTATAAATAGGGAAAAGTCCAAATTAGGTGAAAAGGCTGCGTTAAAGAAGGCGAAAAGTTTAACGAACTTTTATAAATATGCCTCTGTCTTAAGGAACATTAACATTCTTATACTGCATATCCAAATACAAAAACGAAATTTAGGATTACCAAACAGATTATATATATGCATATAAACAGTAATCAATCATCTGATTGGTTGGGGCAAAATTAGCACCATTTTAAATAAGAACTTTTACTGATATATTTATTAGTTGGTACATATGAATCCTTTATTTAACAGTTTTAACTCACCCTCCTCAAGTTGTTTAGAAGACAGATTGATCACAATGGTAACAGAGTTTTCCTTGTTCTCCCTCTCCTTGCGGGTGCGTTGCTTTGTCCTCTTGTCCGGTCTTTTGAAAAAAACGGTGCAATTTGTGTGGATGTATTAACACTAGTAGCTGTCAGTGCAGTGGTTTCCGTCTCATCCCCTGTTGAATCTTTGGTAAGTGCATCTGAGTCCTTACTGGCTCGAGTCTCCCTTCTGTGCCTTCCTCTGATGTAGGGTGTCCCTACCCGGTAGACGTCTGTTTTGCTTCTTATAAACCCCTGTAAGCCAGGATAAAGGGAACCCTCCTGGTAGTCTTCACATACTGTACAATATTTAGCATGTTTAAAATTCCTGAGGTCGTCTCTGTACTTTGACAAGTCCATTTCCAAACTTGCAATTTTTTCTTTATAGTCATTTTGTAACTTCCCTGCTGGTATTAGTCCTTCAATATGGGAGAACTCATTATCCACTACTAAAAGCTGATTCTGGACCTCCTCGATCACTAGGAGGATCAGGTCATAGGAGCATTTATTAAGGATCTCGCATCATTTGGCACAGAATTCTTTATTATTCCTTCCTATAGTGGGCGGTTCAATCATATCCCTTGAATCAGTGTGGGGGCTCCAAGTACCACTGCCCCAGTCAGTCGATCTAAAAATATAGATGCAAATTTGGTAATTCATCGAAATGTTTGCACTAGATAAATAAAAAGTCAAGTAAAATCTAATTTCAGCAAAGTACAACACCCCCAACCCCACAAAAAAAGACTGACAATGTAAGTACACAATTTCTGAAAAGTCTTTGTTCTAATAACCAGTGCAGCATATGTAGTGGTAGGACACAGAGGATTGCACTGTTTATCTTTGGTGAAGGAGAGGACCATTACTAATTGCTATGTGTTGTCGGGAAAGAATTTTTTTCACCCTTTACGCTGGAGTTTTTTTTTGCCTACCTCTGGATCAACTGTTAGGTAGGGCTCATGGGTAGGCTAAAAAGGGTTAAACTAGCTGTACGTATGCCCATTTCATGAGTGTGTCTATGACTACCTTTTCCAGGAAGCTCTGGGATCCTTGTGCTCTTCTTGCCCTTATTAAAAATAAACAAATTGCAGGGCTATTGCATCTAATTTGCAAATGCCAGAGAGCTGCTATGAATATGAAGAAGACACTCTGAGCTTCAGGAAGAGATGGGATTTCTGTATAAAAAGCCCATGTACATAGAAGCTGTCCCTCCAGCAAATTGTAAATTTGATGTTTTTTTTAAAGGGGAACTGTGGTCTCCAAACAAGTTGATTTTAAATGAAAGGCAAGGTTCCTTTCCTTAAAATGAGCCATCAACCACCTCTCTACGTGCTGTACAGCCCAAGATATGAAGAAATCACTGATGAAAAAGTTAGGGGGTGGGAGGTTCTGAATCTGTGGCCAAAATACTAGTTCCTCCTTCTAACTTGTTCTGTGAAGCAGAAAGCAGAAAAAAACAGGAAGAGATTGAGTTATAGTGACTGAAGGGGGGTGGGGGAGAACAGCACAGTACAGCCCACAGCATTTTTTAAATGATTCTCACACATGATTTCAGAGCAGGAAGTAGGAAGTGCAGGGGCTCTGGTGCTGCTGCTACAATATCTCACCTATAAATGTAAATATCTTCAAATCATGTAAAAAAAAAAATAATGAAAGTAAACCACAGTTACCTTTAATGATTTTTAACAGTTTTTTTAAAATGTATTTATTTAACCCCTCTAATTGTTTGTTTAAGGGAATAATAATTTATTAGCTGGTGTGCTATGACAAATTTGACATGTGTGGCACATTATGAAAAACCACTGTATAAGAAATTGCATCCACATGAGCCACATTTAAAAAAAAAAAAATTGTTGAAGGTCCGCATTACATTGGGAATCCCCTAAATATATATTTATTACTAGATTATTTAGTTCCCATGCGATCGTTACATAGTAGATAAGGCTGGTTCAACCTTTTTACGTGGCACAACATTTTTAGGTCACAACCCCGTACCCACCCAAATAAAAGGGCATGTCCTCCCCCAAAAATAAAATTTCCTTCCACTACTGGCCCCACTGTGCATTGTTTAAAAATCCTTATCTTACCTCTCTGTTCCAAATGGTTCTCCTGCAAGCAGAAGGCCGGGTCTGAACGCTGGGGGAACAAAGCTCTGTAAGTACCTTTATGATTCTTTTTTTTGCAAACAAATATGGGGGTTGGGGGTGGGAAAGGGTCCACTACACTAGAGCAAAAGTTTATATAGAAATATAATATATTCCGCGCTCAACCCTTTCTACTATAAATGGTACTATACACATATGAATGTATCATAAAATACAAAATATATATGTTTATTAGCACATCATAAGTCATAAAACCAAATCTAAATAAAAAAACATATGCTAAACAATATCATAAAAACAATTGCCTTAAGAGTAAACCCTTAAGGCACTATAACTCTATACCCTGCCGGTGGGTAATGAAAAACTCTATAGTGCAGGGACAGCGGTTTCCCAATATTCCAACAAGGCTGTGTGATGACATCATTGCGCCAATATGTGCGGCGACATCATCAGTCGTGAAATACTGCTGGGAAACTGGAAATTCGGGGCACTACTATTAGGTAGGTTGTTCATCTGCCAGGTTATAATAGAAATTTTAACTGTTTTTAAGAACAAACATTATCAGGGCTATGTACTGAGACCTGCTATCGCAAAGATTGTCTAAAGGTAACCGGCGTTGTTTGTATTCAATAAAGCATTTGCAATCAATATTACATAAGTGTTTGCGCTAGAAAGTCACGTTAACAGCTTAACGTGTGTTTTCGTACTAGAGTTGCGTGAGTCTTGATAAATTGCGTTATAATGAATCACCAACACTTCTCACACCATTTCTTGCAGAATTAAAAGCCATAAAACGGAAATGTGGATAAAATTTATTTTGCCTTATGTATTGTAAACGTGATTAAAACACTTCAGCAGAGTAAGGAGAGCCACATACATTTGTAGCCCTTCTATAGATACCAACGTACATGTATGTAATGTGTCATTTCTCCTAAATATATGCACATATATATGTCATGTTTATATATATTAAAAAAATTTATATATAAAAAAATATAAAAAAAAAAAAAAAATACGAAATATACTTCCCCCCTCTGCTGTTATTTATAATTGGTTTGTTTAAGCTCGTAAGTAGTGGCTACAAAAGTATTTAACTAATTGTATTATCACACACGATAGTTCATAATGATCATACATTAATAAATATATAGGCAGCATAAATGTTTTGCGTTGCATATATAACGTAACATCCATAAATGTTTGCTTGCAACACACATGCATGTTTGACTTCTTATTGTTCTGTCAACCAATGACACAGTACAAAATGGGCCAGTCTTGAAGGAGAGATCACACGATAGCAATGTTGACATATACCGCCTCTCTGTACATTGCCCTTTTTCTTTTAACGTCTGATTAAGACCATCATTGTGGTGGCGTTACAAACGCTCTAAAATATCACGTTACATTCACGCATTAATGGTATTAAAATTTGGTACATTGCTTGCGTTGTCTAGAAGCGCAAAGTTAACATGAATCACGCACGCATTGGACGTTACGTCTAAAAGTCACGTTAACTGTTGATAAATCCCAGTTAAGACATCAACGGAACTTTAAGACCTAATTTTGCGATAGCGGGTCTCGGTACATAACCCTGTATATGCTCTATAATTCTAATTTTTAATTGAATACATGTATATAGCACTTACGCTGAGGTGTGTATTTTGCTTGAATGCCCTCAGTCCAGTACTTGTTTTGCTCAGATTAAGGACCCCTCTCCCTCTTTTGACCACTCCCACTTCCATCTGACCTGACTTTCTGTGAAATCAACCATACCAAATGTCAAAACTCCATACAGAATACTATTAAAAACATTCCAGCTACAGCAAAAAAAATTTACAGAAGAAAGGTTTATAATTACTTGATTGACAGCTGAAATGCAAGATGATTCATATTGGATATCTAAATGAATAGGGGACATATAAACAAAAAATAATGGTACAATGGTATAGTTCTAGTAATGGTTAATTTAAAATAACATATTTTTCAGTATAGATGCCCTTTAAAGTAACATTTAAAAGGCCAGGCCTTTCTTACTACTAACTGAAAGCAAATGGAGCAAGAGGCCCGGCTTCTGCAATGCAACAATCACTTTGAAGCAGTTATGGCATCACAGGAGCATAGTCAGGTAACTAATGTCAGGTAGCAGGAGGTTTGTACCCCAATGTGTCTGTGCTACATCTGGAAGTAGTGCAGGCCCTGTAACAGGATTCTAAAAGGCACACCAATGCGATATTAAATGGGGTAGTATGGAGTTTACTATTTTACCAATAGCGGGAAATGTTGCGCAACCTTCTTGTGTATATAAACATTTTTGAACTAAAGATAATTAAACTAATAAGGGTAATGGAGGAGCTTGACCTTGTAAACTGACTAGATAAGTTAGAGATGTTCACACTTCTTTTTTCTTTAATAATATAATTAGTATAACACAACTGCATGACTCTTTATGTTGTTAAAAAAGTAACTATTTAAACTCACAGTTGCACGTGCTTTATACAAGCAAAAATGCAGGTTTTTTTTAATCATGGATCCTTTTAATAACCTCTAATGCTGTTATATTTTACACAAGGGATAACTAAAATCTTATGTACAGTACAAAAAAATAAAATGTAAAACTTACCAACAGCTTTCTGCAAAGTTAGCAAAACATACAGCCTTTCTAGACAGTGATAAATGGAAAATCATTTTTTCATACCTCAGCAAACCCACTAATAAGCACTTGAGACACAGTGTTATAGTTTCCTTATCTTGGGCTTTCATTGCTTCTTAAAGATTATCTGTCAGGAAACCCAATGTGACTGATGAATCTCAAAATTAAGATTATTCCCCTATGTGTTTCCCTGTGGTATGGATGTGTTTTGTGATAAATGTATTTTGGAAACAAATATTTTGTCACATTTAGTGATATTAGGGATGCAGATGTGTATCTTCAGTCTAATATATGATAGAAACTAGATAAGCAGCCATTGATCTACAGTACATACTTGTGTGTGCATAAATACTGATTCCATTGCTTGTGAAGGTTCTCATTCATTCAGGTCATGGTATATCTGTTGTATTCAATTAGATCAACTGGACTTGAAGTTTAGTTCTTGAAGACGTTTCACTGGTCATCTGACTGGCTTTCTCAATTCAGAATGACTTGTACAAGAATCTGTGGCAATTATGTACCCTGGAAAATCCCAATTTGCATATCACAGCCAGGTGTTAAGGGTGTGATTGGATAGTGGCTAAGAGGTGTTATAGGAACGCCCAGAGTAAGGTGTCAAAACAGCATTGTACATGGAAGACAGTTGGTGTCGAACCCCCCCACCTCTATTTAGGCTTGGTTTCTTTATTTTCACATAAATGGCCTCCTTGACACCTCTCTTGAACCAGTCATGTTCCTTTGCCAATATGTTAACATTACAATCTTCAAAGGTATGTCCTTTATCCTTAAGATGCAGATACATGGTTGAGTCCTGACCCGAGGAATTGGCTCTTCTGTGCTGGGCAGTTGCTGTTTGGTCCCCCCACATACAAACCAGAGCAATTTCCAGGGTACATAATTGCCACAGATTCTTGTACAAGTCATTCTGAATCGAGAAAGCCAGTTGGATGACTAGCTAAACTTCTTCAAGAACTAAACTTCAAGACCAGTTGATCTAATTGAATACAACATATAAGATATACTGATTCTATTGGTTACAACCTTGCTCGCTAATATTCCATATAAAACTACAGGAGCTGACATCCTATTGGCTTTAATGTAGAGATAAAATCCAAAGATGCTTCTAGCAGTACTTACCCACCCTTCTTTCCCCGGCGCGCTTCTACTTGCTTCCATGTCTTTTACGTGCATGGAAGCAAGTAAAAGGAGCCGGAACGGCAGAATCTCCTGTAATTGGCTGACACATCGCGTCTGAGCCAATCGCAGGAGACTCTGCTGGTCCGGCCACCTATTTTAAGTATATTAATAAAGAAGATGAAGTTTAAAAATGTGGAACCATTAATTAATAGAGATAACCTAGTTAAGGGGAATAGATAAAGCAAATGTCTTGAATAATTTTTTCCCCTCTGTATACACCACAGAAGATCCAAGGGATGCAGATGTGTATACTATAGAGTATAGTAGCAATAATAGTGTTTTCGAGATCCAGGAATCCAAAAACGGAACGAAACTGCTAAGTTCCTGCCATCTCTATTAAAAACTACAGAGGATATGCAATTGTTTCAGGTGGATCTTGATAAATTATCACATTGGGCTACTAAGTGGCAGATGAGATTCAATGTTGATAAATTGTGCATTTTTGGATAAAAAATCATTGTGCTACTTATACCATTAATGGCTCTGTGTTAAAGGGCATGTCCACCCCCCAAAATTTAACCCCGTACTAGCCCCACTGTACAGTTTAAAAAAATCCTAACCTTACAATTCTTCTCCTTATGGTTCTCCTGCAATCCATGTCCAAAGTCCAGGAAAGTGCAGAGTAGTGGCTGTCTTCCTGTCCAAACGTTGCTGCCTTCTGTCACTGCTCCAGGTGGAATGGTGACATGCGCACAGGAGCCCTTTCAGCTCCCTCCCGATCCCTCTCTTCAAATACCTCCCCTAGCATAAAAGCTTTTATACTTATTGTAGGGCATACCCTCCCACCCCCAACTGCTAAGTTAAAAGTTTAAAAATCTTTTCCAAACTGTAGTTACAGCTCCCGGCTGCCAGCGTCTTCTCCATTGCTGGCAGCCATGGCTGTGATTGGCTGCCTCCCAGGCAGTAGATTCGGCAGGCAGGGGAGGATTGGCTGCCTCCCAGGCAGTAGATTCGGCAGCCAGAGCGACGCTGGAACCAGGAGGTGTAAGTAGAGTTAGGAATTGATTTTTGCACTTTTAACTTAGTGGTTGGGGATGGGAGGGTATGCCCTATGATCTAAATTAATGTTACTACGGGGGGTGGAGTTTCCCTTTAATTGAAGGGAGCTACCGTAGCTGTTGAAAAATGATCTTGGGGTTTTGGGGGATAACAAACTTAAAGGTAGCAAGCAGTGCCAGGCAACAACAGCTAGAGTCAGCAAGATATTGTCTTGTATAAAGAGAGGTATGGATTTAAGGGAGAAAAATGTTGTTCTCCCTCTTTACAAAACATTGGTAATACCTCAGTTAGAATATGCGGAGCAATTTTGGAATCTTGTGTACAAAAAGGACACTTTTTTTAATCTGTTTATTAATAATTTGGTTGTGGGTATTGTCAGCAAGGTTTCTGTGTTTGCTCATGACAGTTACAGGTGGATTTTGATAAATCGTCACATTGGACTGCTTTTTTAAGTTTTGGACTTAAAAATCCTTGTGCTGCTTATACTATAAATGGCTCTGTGTTTTAAGTTTTGGACTTAAAAATCCTTGTGCTGCTTATACTATAAATGGCTCTGTGTTTAAGGGCATCTATAGTGGGAAAATGTAATGCCGGTGTAGTGTGTAGGCGTACACACGTTTTAAAGCAAGTCTCCCAATGACTCCTTCCTGCTCACTTAAATTCTTGGCAAATACTGGGTTAAAAACAGAAGTAAAGGGAAGGAGAAATCCCCCTCCTCCCAGTCTTTCACCAATTTATTGCCTGTCAAAGGGAGATCAGGCTTCAGTGATAAGGCAGGAATTGGGTAACTCATCCCGCTCCTTATGTAGCAAGTATCTCCAGAACAACAGAGACAATTCCTCTCTACAGGCTTACATACGGAGGTTGTTTTTTTTTTTTTTTTGCAAAGGTTAGCGTGACGTGTTGGAGGATTAATGCACATGAGCATCTTGGTTCACAGCCGGATTATATATGGGAGGGGATGACCATTGGGGGGAAGTGGGGGGCTCTGTAGTAAATCAGACTGTGTGCAAACATGGAGCCACAGAGGAAGGTGGGAATAAGGCAGCATAGCAAACTTGATTTCGGGCCTAGGCACTCTTATTAGCCAGTTAATTCACAAGGTGCTCCACCTGCCAGGTCCTCTACCAATGGCCCTTAGCTATACAAAATCGATGCAAGGGGCACTCTTGAGTGTAAATCACACGTCTTTATTAAATCACATCAAAATATGACGTTTCAAGGATCCCTGGCTGAAACGTTGTATTTTGATGTGGTTTAATACAGACGTGTGATTTACACTCAAGAGTGCCCCTTGCATTGATTTTGCTTGTGCTCTTGAGAAATGTCAGTTCTGCTTAAGTTCAGTCATATATCTGGGCCATGTAGTTTTCACAGAGGAAATGTCTACTGATCCTAGCAAGATTGAAGCAGTTGCTTCCTGGCCAAAACCTGGAACTATTACTGAGCTTTGGTCATTTTTAGGGTTTGCTGGATACTGTAGAAGGTTTGAGGAAGGATTTACCAAAGTAACCCAACCTAGAAACCAGTTACTGCAAACAGACTACAACAATCAAGAATATGAATCCTCTACAAAATAAAAGCAGGTGTAAGCCAGAGGTGTGCCAAGGAATCCATTGAAGAGAAGTAGACTGAAAAGTGTGAGAAGTCTGTTATCCCCCAAAACTCCAAAATCCCTTCCATTGGGTATTCACTTAAAGGGCATCTATAGTGAAATTATATACATTGCTCCAATCCAGACATAAAAAAATGTTAGTGTATGCTGCTTATTCCCCAAGCAAAATCAATGCAAGGGGCACTCGAGTGTAATCACACGTCTGTATTAACCACATCAAAATACAACGTTTCAGCCAGGGATCCTTGAAACGTCATATTTTGATGTGATTTAATAAAGACGTGTGATTTACACTCAAGAGTGCCCCTTGCACGATTTTGTTTGTGCTATAGCTAAGGGCCATTGGTAGAGGACCTGGCAGGGGAGCACCTTGTGAATTACTGGCTAATAGCCACAAAGAGAGTGCCTAGGCCCCGAAATCAAGTTTGCTATGCTGCCTTATTCCCACCTTCCTCTGTGGCTCCATGTTTGCACACAGTCTGATTTACTACAGAGCCCCCCACTCCCCCAGGTCATCCCCTCCCATTAAATCCGCGTGTGAACCAAGATGCTCGTGCATTAATCCTCCAACACGTCACGCTAACCTTGCAAAAAAAAAAAAAAAACAACCTCCGTATGTAAGCCTGTAGAGAGGAATTGTCTCTGTTGTTCTGGAGATACTTGCTACATAAGGAGCGGGATGAGTTACCCAATTCCTGCCTTATCACTGAAGCCTGATCTCCCTTTGACAGGCAATAAATTGGTGAAAGACTGGAGGAGGGGGATTTCTCCTTCCCTTTACTTCTGTTTTTAAACCCAGTATTTGCCAAGAATTTAAGTGAGCAGGAAGGAGTCATGGGAGACTTGCTTTAAAACGTGTGTACGCCTACAAACTACACCGGCATTACATTTCCCACTATAGATGCCCTTAAACAGAGCTTATAGTATAAGCAGCACAGATTTTTAAGTCCAAAATTAAACACAGAGCCATTTATAGTATAAGCAGCACAAGGATTTTTAAGTCCAAAACTTAAAAAAGCAGTCCAATGTGACGATTTATCAAAATCCACCTGTAACTGTCATGAGCAAACACAGAAACCTTGCTGACAATACCACAAACAAATAATTATAAAACAGATTAAAAAAAGTGTCCTTTTTGTACACAAGATTCCAAAATTGCTCCGCATATTCTAACTGAGGTATTACCAATGTTTGTTGTAAAGAGGGAGAACAACATTTTTCTCCCTTAAATCCATACCTCTCTTTATACAAGACAATATCTTGCTGACTCTAGCTGTTGTTGCCTGGCACTGCTTGCTACCTTTAAGTTTGTTATCCCCCAAAACCCCAAGATCATTTTTCAACAGCTACGGTAGCTCCCTTCAATTAAAGGGAAACTCCACCCCCCGTAGTAACATTAATTTAGATCATAGGGCATACCCTCCCATCCCAACCACTAAGTTAAAAGTGCAAAAATCAATTCCTAACTCTACTTACACCTCCTGGTTCCAGCGTCGCTCTGGGTGCCGAATCTACTGCCTGGGAGGCAGCCAATCCTCCCCTGCCTGCCGAATCTAGCCTGGGCGCCAATCACAGCCATGGCTGCCAGCAATGGAGAAGACGCTGGCAGCCGGGAGCTGTAACTACAGTTTGGAAAAGATTTTTAAACTTTTAACTTAGCAGTTGGGGGTGGGAGGGTATGCCCTACAATAAGTATAAAAGCTTTTATGCTAGGGGAGGTATTTGAAGAGAGGGATCGGGAGGGAGCTGAAAGGGCTCTGTGGCATGTCACCATTCCACCTGGAGAGTGACAGAAGGCAGCAACGTTTGGACAGGAAGACAGCCACTACTCTGCACTTTCTGGACTTTGGACATGGATTGCAGGAGAACCATAAGGAGAAGAATTGTAAGGTTAGGATTTTTAAACTGTACAGTGGGGCTAGTACGGGGTTAAATTTTGGGGGGTGGACATGCCCTTAACACAGAGCCATTAATGGTATAAGTAGCACAATGATTTTTTATCCAAAAATGCACAATTTATCAACATTGAATCTCCTCTGCCACTTAGTAGCCAATGTGATAATTTATCAGATCCACCTGAAACAATTGCAATCCTCTGTAGTTTTATAAGAGATGGCAGGAACTTAGCAGTTTCGTTCCGTTTTTGGATTCCTGGATCTCGAAAACACTATTATTGCTACTATACTTATAGTATAACATTGCATCCCTTGGATCTTCTGTGGTGTATACAGAGGGGAAAAAATATTCAAGACTTTGCTTATCTATTCCCCTTAACTAGGTTATCTCTATTAATTAATGGTTCCAATTTTTAAACTTCATCTTCTTATTAATTACTTAAAATAGGTGGCCGGACCAGCAGCGTCTCCTGCGATTGGCTCAGACGCGATGTGTCAGCCAATTACAGAGATTCTGCCGTTCCGGCTCCTTTTACTTGCTTCACAGCACGTAAAAGACATGGAAGCAAGTTGAGAGCGCGCCGGGGAAAGAAGGGTGGGTAAGTACTGCTAGAAGCATCTTTGGATTTTATCTCTACATTAAAGCCAATAGGATGTCAGCTCCTGTAGTTATATGGAATATTAGCGAGCAAGGTTGTAACCAATAGAATCATGTATCTTATATGTGTATTCAATTAGATCAACTGGTCTTGATTAGTTCTTGAAGAAGTTTAGCTAGTCATCCAACTGGCTTTCTCGATTCAGAATGACTTGTACAAGAATCTGTGGCAATTATGTACCCTGGAAATTGCTCTGGTTTGTATGTGGGGGGACCAAACAGCACTGCCCAGCACAGAAGAGCCAATTCCTCGGGTCAGGACTCAACCATGTATCTGCATCTTAGGATAAAGGACATACTTTGAAGATTGTATGTTAACATATTGGCAAAGGAACATGACTGGTTCAAGAGAGGTGTCAAGGAGGCCATTTATGTGAAAATAAAGAAACCAAGCCTAAATAGAGGTGGGGGGGTTCGACACCAACTGTCTTCCATGTACAATGCTTGTTGACACCTTACTCTGGGCGTCCTATAACACCTCTTAGCCACATCCATCACAACCCTTAACACTGGCTTGATATGCAAATTGGGATTTTCCAGGATACATAATTGCCACAGATTCTTGTACAAGTCTCGAATTGAGAAAGCCAGTCAGATGACCAGTGAAACGTCTTCAAGAACTAAACTTCAAGTCCAGTTGATCTAATGAATACAACAGATATACCATGACCTGAATGAATGAGAACCTTCACAAGCAATGGAATCAGTATTTATGACACACAAGTATGTACTGTAGATCAATGGCTGCTTATCTAGTTTCTATCATATATTAGACTGAAGATACACACGCATCCCTATATCACTAATGTGACAAAATATTTGTTTCCAAAATACATTTATCACAAAGCACATCCATACCACAGGGAAACACATAGGGGAATATCTTAATTTGAGATTCATCAGTCACATTGGGTTTCCTGACAGATAATCTTTAGAAGCAATGAAAGCCCAAGATAAGAAGGAAACTATAACACTGTGTCTCAAGTGCTTATTAGTGGGTTTGCTGAGGTATGAAAAAATGATTCCATTATCACTGTCTAGAAAGGCTGTAGTTTTGCTAACTTTGCAGAAAGCTGTTGGTAAGTTTTACATTTTATTTTTTTGTACTGTACATAAGATTTTAGTTATCCCTTGTGTAAATATAACAGCATTAGAGGTTATTAAAAGGATCCATGATTAAAAAAAACCTGCATTTTTGCTTGTTATAAAGCACGTGCAACTGTGAGTTTAAATAGTTACTTTTTTAACAACATAAAGAGTCATGCAGTTGTGTATACTAATATATTATTAAAGAAAAAAGAAGTGTGAACATCTCTAACTTATCTAGTCAGTTTACAAGGTCAAGCTCCTCCATTACCCTTATTGTAATTATCTTTAGTTCAAAATGTTATATACACAAGAAGGTTGCGCAACATTTCCCGCTATTGGTAAAATAGTAAACTCCATACTACCCCATTAATATCGCATTGGTGTGCCTTTTAGAATCCTGTTACAGGGCCTGCACTACTTCCAGATGTAGCACAGACACATTGGGGTACAAACCTCCTGCTACCTGACATTAGTTACCTGACTATGCTCTGTGATGCCATAACTGCTTCAAAGTGATTGTTGCATTGCAGAAGCGGGCCTCTTGCTCCATTTGCTTTCAGTTAGTAGTAAGAAAAGCCTGGCCTTTAAATGTTACTTTAAAGGGCATCTATACTGAAAAATATGTTATTTTAAATAACCATTACTAGAACTATACCATTGTACCATTATTTTTTGTATATGTCCCCTATTCATTTAGATATCCAATATGAATCATCTTGCATTTCAGCTGTCAATCAAGTAATTATAAACCTTTCTTCTGTAAATTTTTTTTGCTGTAGCTGGAATGTTTTTAATAGTATTCTGTATGGAGTTTTGACATTTGGTATGGTTGATTTCACAGAAAGTCAGGTCAGATGGAAGTGGGAGTGGTCAAAAGAGGGAGGGGGTCCTTAATCTGAGCAAAACAAGTACTGGACTGAGGGCATTCAAGCAAAATACACACCTCAGCGTAAGTGCTATATACATGTATTCAATAAAAATTAGAATTATAGAGCATATACAGGGTTATGTACCGAGACCCGCTATCGCAAAATTAGGTCTTAAAGTTCCGTTGATGTCTTAACTGGGATTTATCAACAGTTAACGTGACTTTTAGACGTAACGTCCAATGCGTGCGTGATTCATGTAACTTTGCGCTTCTGACAACGCAAGCAATGTACCAAATTTTAATACCATTAATGCGTGATGAACGTGATATTTTAGAGCGTTTGTAACGCACCACAATGATGGTCTTAATAGACGTTAAAAGAAAAAGGGCAATGTACAGAGAGGCGGTATATGTCAACATTGCTATCGTGTGATCTCTCCTTCAAGACTGGCCCATTTTGTACTGTGTCATTGGTTGACAGAACATAAGAAGTCAAACATGCATGTGTGTTGCAGCAAACATTATGGATTACGTTTATATGCAACGCAAAACATTTATGCTGCCTATATATTTATTAATGTATGATCATATGAACTATCGTGTGTGATAATACAATTAGAAATACTTTTGTAGCCACTACTTACGAGCTTAAACAAACCAATTATAAATAACAGCAGAGGGGGGAAGTATATTTCGTATTTTTTTTTTTTTTTTATATTTTTTATATATAAATTTTTTTAATATATGTAAACATGACATATATGTGTATATATTTAGAAGAAATTACACATTACATATATGTACGTTGGTATCTATAGAAGGGCTACAAAGTATGTGGCTCTCCTACTATCTGCTGTGAAGTGTTTAATCACGTTTACAATACATAGGCAAAATAAATTTTACCACATTTCCGTTTATGGCTTTTATTCTGCAAGAATGTGTGTGAGAAGTGTTGGTGATTCATTATAACGCAATTTATCAAGACTCACGCAACTCTAGTACGAAAACACACGTTAAGCTGTTAACGTGACTTTCTAGCGCAAACACTTATGTAATATTGATTGCAATGCTTTAGAATACAAACAACGCCGGTTACCTTTAGACAATCTTTGCGATAGCAGGTCTCAGTAGACTAGACCCTGATAATGTTTGTTTTAAAACTAGTTAAAATTCTTATATAACCTAGGCCCGATGAACAACTACCTAATAGTAGTGCCCCTTTCCAGTTTCCCAGAAGTATTTCACGACTGATGATGTCGCGCACATATTGGCGCAATGATGTCATCACACAGCTGTTGGAATATTGGGAAACCGCTGTCCCTGCACTATAGAGTTTTTCATTACCCACGGCAGGGTATAGAGTTATAGTGCCTTAAGGGTTTACTTTAGGCATGTTTTTTGATATTGTTTAGCATATTGTTTTTTATTTAGATTGGTTTATGACTATGATGTGCTAATAAACATATTATTATTTTTTTGTTTATTGATAATATTCACTATTGTGTAAGTACCATTATAGAGAAAGGGTTGAGCGCGGAATATATTATTTTCTATATAAACTTTTGCTTATGTAGTGGACCCTTTCCCAACCTTTTTCAAAACTTAAAGGTACTCATAGCTTCAGAGCTTTGTTCCCCCAGCGTTCAGACCCGGCTTCTGCTTGCAGGAGAACATTTGGAACGAGAGGTAAGATAAGGATTTTTAAACAATGCACAGGGGGCCAGTAGTGGAAGGAAATTTATTTTTGGGGGAGGACATGCCTTTTATTTGGGTGGGTACGGGGTTGTGACCTAAAAATGTTGTGCCACGTAAAAGGTTGAACCAGCCTTATCTACTATGTAACGATCGCAGGGAACTAAATAATCTAGTAATAAATATATATTTAGGGATTCCCAATGTAATGCGGACCTCAACATTTTTTTTTTTTTAAATGTGGCTCATGTGGATGCAATTTCTTATACAGTGGTTTTTCATAATGTGCCACACATGTCAAATTTGTCATAGCACACCAGCTAATAAATTATTATTCCCTTAAACAAACAATAGAGGGGTTAAATAATACATTTTAAAAAACTGTTAAAAATCATTAAAGGTAACGTGGTCCAAAGATGATTTAGGTAAATTACAGAATTGCTTCTGAGTATTTTGCAATTACTTCATTATTTTTTTTTTACATGATTTGAAGATATTTACATTTAAGGTGAGATATTGTAGCAGCAGCACCAGCGCCCTGCACTTCTACTTCCTGCTCTGAAATCATGTGTGAGAATCATTTAAAAATGCTGTGGGCTGTACTGTGCTGTTCTCCCCCACCCCCTTCAGTCACTATAACTCAATCTCTTCCGGTTTTTTTCTTTCTGCTTCACAGAACAAGTTAGAAGGAGGAACTGTATTTTGGCCACAGATTCAGAACCTCCCCCCCCCTAACTTTTTCAACGTGATTTCTTCATATCTTGGGCTGTACAGCACGTAGAGAGGTGGTTGATGGCCATTTTAAGGAAAGGAACCTTGCCTTTCATTTAAAATCAACTTGTTTGGAGACCACAGTTCCCCTTTAAAAAAACATCAAATTTACAATTTGCTGGAGGGACAGCTTCTAGTACATGGGCTTTTATACAGAAATCCCATCTCTTCCTGAAGCTCAGAGTGTCTTCTCATATTCATAGCAGCTCTCTGGCATTTGCAATTAGATGCAATAGCCCTGCAATTTGTTTATTTTTAATGGGCAAGAAGAGCACAAGGATCCCAGAGCTTCCTGGAAAAGGTAGTCATAGAACACCACTCATGAATGGGCATACGTACAGCTAGTTACCCTTTTTAGCCTACCCATGAGCCCTACCTAAACAGTTGATCCAGAGGTAGGCAAAAAAAACTCCAGCGTAAAGGGTGAAAAAATTCTTTCCGACAACACATAGCAATTAGTAATGGTCCTCTCCTTCACCCAAGATAAACAGTGCAATCCTCTGTGTCCTACCACTACATATGCTGCACTGGTTATTAGAACAAAGACTTTTCAGAAATTGTGTACTTACATTGTCAGTCTTTTTTTGTGGGGTTGGGGGTGTTGTACTTTGCTGAAATTAGATTTTACTTGACTTTTTATTTATCTAGTGCAAACATTTCGATGAATTACCAAATTTGCATCTATATTTTAGATCGACTGACTGGGGCAGTGGTACTTGGAGCCCCCACATGATTAAGGGATATGATTGAACCGCCCACTATAGGAGGAATAATAAAGAATTCTGTGCCAAATGATGCGAGATCCTTAATAAATGCTCCTATGACCTGATCCTCCTAGTGATCGAGGAGGTCCAGAATAGCCTTAGTAGTGGATAATGAGTTCTCCCATATTGAAGGACTAATACCAGCAGGGAAGTTACAAAATGACTATAAAGAAAAAATTGCAAGTTTGGAAATGGACTTGTCAAGTACAGAGCGACGACTCAGGAATTTTAAACATGCTAAATATTGTACAGTATGTGAAGACTACCAGGAGGGTTCCTTTATCCGGCTTACAGGGTTTTAAGAAGCAAAACAGAACTCTACGGGTAGGGACACCCTACATCAGAGGAAGGCACAGAAGGGAGACTCGAGCCAGTAAGGACTCAGATGCACTTACCAAAGATTCAACAGGGGATGAGACGGAAACCCACTGCATGGACAGCTAACTAGTGTTAATACATCCACACAAATTGCACCGTTTTTTCAAAAGACCGGACAAGAAGACAAAGCAACGCACCCGCAAGGAGAGGGAGAACAAGGAAAACTCTGTTACCATTGTGATCATCTGTCTTCTAAACAACTTGAGGAGGGTGAGTTAAAACTGTTAATAAAGGATTCATATGTACAACAATAAATATATCAGTAAAGTCTTATTTAAAATGGTGCTAATTTTGCCCCAACCAATCAGATGATTGATTACTGTTTATATGCATATATATAATCTGTTTGGTAATCCAAATTTCGTTTTTGTATTTGGATATGCAGTATAAGAATGTTAATGTTCCTTAAGACAGAGGCATATTTATAAAAGTTCGTTAAACTTTTCGCCTTCTTTAACGCAGCCTTTTCACCTAATTTGGACTTTTCCCTATTTATAAAGAAGTGATAACCAGTGGTGAAAGGTCATACCGCTACATTTCCCTTTTTGACATACATCGCTTCGGTAACCGCTCAAGCATATTTATAAAATGGTGAAAAGTGTATTTTGCTCTAAGTTCAGCCACTCCAACTGCCAAGTCTGAGGTAGTGAAAACGTATAAGTGGGCATTTATTTAGCCTGCTAATGGGTCCATGGAGGTGTCAGTACATTGTGGGGTGTTCTCAATACTAATAAGTACTCAGGGGGGTGTAGACTATTTCCAGCGTTTACTGTAATACGATCTGAGATTTCGCATTTTTAAGTTCATTTTTTGCTTTTAAAGATCTTTTTTAAGGTTCTGATTTTTTTTTATTTACCAATAAAATCAAATGGGTCTGAGGGACATATTTATAAAGGGGCATTGTTAGGTTTTATATATTCTCTATAATCATTAGCCTAATAGCAGCCATTTTGTTCTTTGACTCCATTTTGTGTTCTATTATTCAGATGTTGTTGTCTCGAAATGTAATCTCTCTTGTCTCATGATGTAGATAATATTTTATCTCAAGGTCTTTTGCCTCCTACATTGTGTGTCAACCTGACTCATCCTCGCTTCAATAGATGTTTTTATTACATCTCTAGACACAAAGTCTGGCAATGCCCCTTTCTCGGCAAAGCCCCTTTTTTGGTTTGATATATTCCAATGTACGAAATGAATAAACTGAGAAACGGGTTTACTGCACAACCATGTTGTGTAATCCTTTCTCCCAGCGCTGAAGGGTCTCTTAGTAAGACAGGCACCAGGGTCCGGCGTGACTAGTGCAGGAATTTATTCTAACAAACTGGTGTCAGAAGTGGGATACAACAGACCGGACCTTAAGTATTGAGTTATTCATTTTAAGTTCTGTCTTGCTTTTCTGTAACTTGTATCAGCACATGGTATAGATTTTAAAACGTGGGTCTGGAAAGGGGCGGGAGCATGCCCACGTCTTACAGACGGGGTCTGTAAGTGGAATGCCTGCAGGCTGGGACCTGTGATCGAGTTCTCTAACGAAGTTGCTCCTTGGGTGGAGTGTGATATTTGAAAGAGCTATTCCCTGAGGGAATATAAAAAACTTGGTGCTGGGTGTTCTAAAGAGTAAACGAGTAAGGTAGATTCCCGCAGGTGGCGATCTGCATTTTAGTATTCTCTTTGGAAGAGTTAACTGGGAGCCGTACAGAGTTATTTTCCCCGATTGAGAGGATCCCTATTGCGGGTTGGACTATAACTTGTGGTTGGAATACAAGATAATACTCCCGCAGGCGGCGACCTGCACATTGAGCGTTAATGTTTTTCTTCCTTAACTAGGAGTTGCTTCCGGCGGACTGTGAACTTAAAACAAGGGAGTTAGGGATGGGGACGGTAAGAGTTAAGCTTAGCCAGTTATAGAACGGACAGTGTGGTCCAGTTCATTTGAAGTTCGAACTTCTGAGATGTGTTCTCTGCTAGCTAGCATTATACGGAACATTAAAAGACCTACCTTTGTATGTCTTGTGTGTTTTATGTGTAACAGTTTTGCTGTCAAATGTTAATTTGCTGAGGCTTGCTTACTTTGCACTTATTGTTAACCTTCTTGCTTACAGGATGGAAGTTTCACAAGCTGTAAGGTGTCTGACCCAACATGATAAGTCTTTTAAAGTATAATAAAGTGTTTTAATTCTAAGTTTACAGGTTTCCAATGTGTGGAAAAATGCTGATAGCAAGACTGGTACAGAAGTTCCAAAGAATTTACTGGGAAACGCCCAGAGGTTAAGTGCGATCTGGTTTGATGATTATAGGGTTGGATTAAAAGATGTATATTCTTATTGAGAGCTCTTTTAGTGAATTTTATTAGAATAATTATATTAATAATAAGTGAGGTTAAATTTGGTAATGCTGGTTTCACTTAGAATGTTTGGACTCTATCAGGGAGATTCAATAAAAGTTCTATCGTGTAAAAAGGTGCTAATTTTGCCCAACCAATCAGATCTTATTTAACATTTGAAAGCTACAATCTGATTGGTTGGGGGAAATATCACCATTTAAACGATAGAAGAACTTTTATTGAATAACCCTGTATGTTTTTTATTATAAATGTATTTTCCTTCTGGATTTTTCAGTAGGTAAAATCTGTGTCATCATTATTGCAGTGTTACCGCTTCCCCCTCATTCTCTTCTTTTTGCTCGGGAAACAAAAGTAGATTTATGTGTAACTAGTTTAGCGGGACTTATATAATTGCATAGTGATCTTATTGTTTTGCATCTGCACGTGTACAGTTTAAGGATAATAAATGTGTTAGATTGTGTAAGAAGGTTCAAGAAGGTGTTATAGGAAGAGGAAGGTTATCAAGAGGAAGGTGATAGGCAAACAGAGGTGAAATGTCTACAGAAGTTTTTTTTTATATATAGAGGTTTTTGAGAAAGTGAAGATTTAGAAAGTGGTAGAGTTTTGGTGGTTTTCAAAGAGGAGTTACTATAATGATCAGTTTAATAATATTAGAGATGTTATTGTAATAAATTAGAATCATTAGTGAGAACTAGTGCCCGTTATATCCATATAGCTAAATAGGATGTGAAAATACAGTCACAGATAGATATCCCCTATGATGGCAGTTGTAATGGATTTTCCCACAAGTGATTTCTCGCTGTGGTACAGCTCATGGACGAAATGTGTAATCCTATTTGTGTTCTTCCGATATACAAGGTAATCTGTTTAAGTTTTTTTTAATGATACAGGGACTATGTGCCTCTCTATCAAAGCTTCCTATATTAATGGTCCCTCAGCTGATGTAAGTTTTTTGTGAGAGATTATTAGGGTACTTGCAGAGACTAAGAATACAAAATATTTTTCACTAATAGGGATGATGGCCTATTGTATTTGTCTTCTTTTTCCTTTAATTATTTCCAGATTACACCCACTAACTTGATATATAGGAATTAGTAAGTAAATTGTGTACCTCAATTTTCTTTAGTGGCATAAACTTGTTTGAAGTAAAAGTTGATGTATGGATATTTTTATGCCACTAACCCCCCTTTAACAAGATATAATTAATAGTATTCTGCCAATGGTTTGTACCTTGTAAAGCAATGTGATAATTACAAAGACTATCTTCCTATTTTATACCCTATTATAGCCCGCTCTAATACAGATAATTCCTATAGTTTGGATATTTAAGCCCTTTAGCATTTCTGCAATACCCAATGTATACAGTTGTTGATTTTAAGCCGCTTTCCTTCTGCATGTCAGCTGGTGCTACGGCTCAGTCTTTTGTATTCTTTTTTTGAAGAGATCTTCATGTGTCAATGTTGACATAAAGACTTGGGGACTTGCCAGTGACAGACTCTATGGCTCTGTGAAGTGTCAAAATAATAATGGGTTCAGCCACATGGTTCTAGGTATTGAAATTATTGAAAATTGTAATTGTCAAATATGTTAATGTGGTTATTGTGTATCCAGAGCATGGAGGTATATAAAAAGGTCTCTCTCTCCTATTGTCTTGCACAAAGCTTCCAGAAAATAAATACATATGCAAAGACTCAGTTCAATATTTTGATTGTGTAATATCTAAGGGTGAACATCTGGTCAGCCGCCAGAGATAAAGACATTTTGCGTTTCAAACACCCCTGTAAAAAGCTGAATTGGTCAGCTTCATGAACTTTTAGCAACAATGAATCCCAGCCAGCTCCCACTGGGACCAAATGCTCAAAAAGCACCACTAAAGACTGTCCAAACATCATTCTATGGACACAAAATAACAAAGAATGTTTAAATAATTGTAATACATTTACCTCTGCCCCTGCTCTGAGCCTTCTGAATTATGAGATATCTTTTCATTTATTATAGAGAACATTGTAAAACCATGGCGGCAGTTTTATCACAATACACAGAGACACCTTGAAACTAGTCACTATTTTTCTAAATCATTGGCAGTCACTGTCAGGGATGCCTTAATGTTTGTGCACCCCTGCAGCTGTGCAATGGCCATTGAGGCCTCCAACTCTATATACTGGGTACGGAGGTTTATAGACATCCATCGTTATAAATGCTAAGCATGTAGATATATGACATCCGAGCCACAGAAAGTAAGGTTATTTTAAATCTGTCTCTAACGTAGAATATTCCGGACTACCCATGGTATATTCCTTTATTTACTGCATTAAGATTACAGGTTAAATTAATACCCAAGCAAATTAATTTAAATATAGGTGTAAATCTCTCTCCAGTCCGATTTGATTCTCTACCATTAGAGCTGGTATGGTTTGTATAGGTTTGTGTATAGTGTAATAGATCTTCATTCCAGATTCTGTTTTAAAATTTAGTCCGTTACGTGTTTTGTTTATTAGCTTACTTTTCTTAACCTCTCCGGTCGTTTTGTTATAGGCTTAAGCTGGTTAGTTCACTGTTCCGGATGCAGTTCTAATATATTGGTTTGTTAGGTAAATGCGTCGAGTGTGTCGTTCTTAATGAATGCGTGAGCTGCCTTCACCTAATTATACGCGGACTCTCTCTCCTCATTATTTTTCTTTCAGATCTATTACAAAGTCGACCGATTGGGAGTCTTTGCCTTGTCGTGAAACGTGCACGCTTCCCTTTATAAGTTTTGCAACTCGGGCCCTCTGTCTCTTGGACTTTTGTTCTTTCGCTCAATAAGAGGTTCCCTGCGATGAGCCTAAGTAGTTCCGTCTAAGTTTTTCATGAGTTTCCCCTTTTCCTATTTTTCTCCAGCATGGTTTTATTTGATTCTGCCCAGACTAGGTCTACTTACGTTAAAGACGCGGCCTTCTCCCATGTTGCGATCTTTATGATTGGCTCATACCTTTCTCTTAGTGCCCGCCCCCTCATGGATCGATCCCCACACTCCTACCGGCTGTCCTCTCCTACTGGTCTTTTGCCCCCTTTCTGTCCGTCCTTCTCCTAGATCGGAGCGCCCCTTTCCAGTCTAAGACGTTTTCGCTCAGAGTACCGGACAAGTTGTTTTCTTTTTTCCCCCACACTCATAGCGCGCGTGATCACTGTTCACACATACTGTTCATTGCATTCCCTTTCTCTCCTTCTTGACATCTCCAGTAGGTTTCCTTGGCGCTTTGTTGAACGAAAGTAACCCTGTAATTAAAGATGCTCCAATTCTTAGGTACGCCATGTTCCTTTTTTCAGTTTCATTGGTAGAAACCCGCCATTCCCGCTGTCTTCTCTCTTTTCTGTCCCCCCTTTCCCGTCCACGTGCAGACCCCACTTTCGAGACATTTTTGTTATGATGGTACTATATAGACCTACGGCCCGTGGGGTTAAGACAGGGGACATTCATTCCAGGTGGACTGGACTTATCACACGACGCCGTGCCCCTGATTGCCAACGCCTCGTCCTGGCGGCCCGTGGTGCTTTCTCGGACGACCTTGTCTGACGTACCCTCCCCACAGTGATGCTCTGGCTTGTGGTTAACAGGCGTCATCTCTCAGACACACAAAATCTTCGAGCCCGTTTGGTGACTCTTTTGAAGCGCGGATGGACCGTAGAGGACTTGCCGTAAGATTGGGTTTTTTGAAGGCCACGTCTGATCGTGGCTCTGTGATCTCCGAGTGGTAATCGTTGCGTCCATCACTATGCGTATGTGTTTGTAGACGAGGCGACCCACGAGGCAACGGTATTCTTCAGACCCTTCGATTTTGTGCCCTATGATCGCGCTGCATCACACACATCCTGTGCGGCAGAACGAGTTCAGCTGCCGCCAGATCCCCGCGGTGTGGAATTGTATATAGAGATCACCATGTTTTCCTGGATCTGTTCCATTTTTATTATTGTCTGCGTATTATATACCTGGTTTTTTCAGTTTAACGCCTCTGGATTTTCCTACCCTACTGGCGGTTCAGGTAACCGAGCTTCCCCCGCTCTCGCTCCTAGTGGTCATTGCCCAGGTCCACATTTGGCGCAGTCATAGACTTCACCAGCAGCTCCCTTATCTCGACTACCCTGTATTCTTTTGTCTGTTTAGACCTGAAACACCGCTCGCGGACATTAAAGTTTTTCCGTTTTTAATCGCATTGCTCTATATGTTTGTTATCTCCGGTCCAACTGTTTCAACACTATCGTGACTTGTAGTGCAGCGACTATACGACCGGCTCCCCGTTCCAGTTCGGGGCATATGGTGTTGGCACCGCTTCCTTTCCGTAACCTCTCAACAGATCCGCCCCGTGCATCACGGAGTCCAGCTTTGATGAGTCGGTCCAAGGACTGTGATGCTGAAGCCTCCGTTGCTTTATTATTCTGTTTGCTGTTTGACGCCAAAAGTCCGCTCTCTGGTAGACTATATCCATCATTGCCGGTGTTATATTTATCCCTATCACGCCTCCACTCTGTACACTGTGTTTTTTTTCAGTAGGTTTCTTTATGGCTTTGTGATGTTCGCTCCACTTATTTTTACCCGTACTGATACTCTATCTGGGATTGTCCTCTTTGCTATCGTGTTGATATAATTCTTGGTCCCTGTATTATGTTTCCGCTATCCAATCCTGTGCAATTTCTTCCTTTTCTTCTGCACGGCTCATACATTGTACTCGCTGGCTCTTATCTCCTATGCGCTATGTAGATGTTTTCCGTTACTTCCTAAACTCCACTCTTGTGACCTCACTTTTTTGCTTGTCGGTGGTAGTATCCTTCGTCTCCGTTTTCCCCTCCACTTATCTCCATTAGTTGCTGTAGCTGACACCGCCGCTTCTTTAGCTCTTTCGCCCCGTATGATGAAGACAATCACTACATATATATAGCGGCACTTGGTACGCACACTCTCTGTAACACCTACCACCTTGACCGCTCTGTTTCCCCTCCCCCGTCCGGTATGCTTCACTCTGTGTTCTATTTCGGCGTGTACAGTGTTGCATACGCTGGTCTGCCCTTCTGCTTATCCATCACCTTCATAGCTAAACATTTGCTCCCAGTCCGCCAAAACTTAGCCACCAAGATAAAGTGTTGGATGTGGCAACTTTTTATGGCATGGTTTTTGGTGGCACCTCTGGGGTCAGCCTCCCTCTTTGCACACATTGTCTGTATATGTGCCTTCTCTGTGTTGACCGTGTCTATATTGTGCACTGATTGTTTCTTAAATTTCTCATTTCGTAGTTTTCTACATCCGACCCTCCTCATTAGTATAGCCAGTCGGCTTAAAGTCACTGAGCCCTTCTATTGTATTGGACCCTCGTAATTCCTATTCTGATGACTTTGCTAATTCCCTTATATTAGTTCGTCTCACTTCGGTGTTTCTCAAAGTTTTTGGAAACCTTGTTTTCTGTTCTCGTTACTCAAGCTTGATAGCTTGCAGCATCTTGTTCTGCCTCCATTCTGTGCTTCCTATACTGATGTTGTGTCTGACGGACTAAGATATCTATCCTCTGGCTACAGTGAATGTAGATGATTATTGTATGTTCCTCGAAGGTTCTTGCAACTGCCCTACATCTTTGGCACCCCCTTGTGTCCTCCTCTGTATCTTAGTTCTCCTCCTTCTTCCCCCGTCATTCCCCCTCCTCCCTGTCCCTTTTCTTCCAATTCCCCCCTTTCCCTTCTATTATCCCCTTTCTTCCTGTTCTCATCCATCCCATTCCCCCCTCTTCATACCATTACCCTTCATCCCTTTCCGCCCCCCTTGCGCTACTTCCCTCTTCTGCTTTCTAATCCCCTCTTTCCCCCCTCCTCCTTTCCCTCTGCCCACTTCCTTTCTCTCCTATGTTTCTCTCTTCTGTCCCCCTGGTCCTACCCTATGTGTCAACTCCATATGAGTATTTCCTCCTTCCTCGCCTCACTTCGCCCCCGCGCCTCTTTACTTCCTACCCCCACACCGCCTGGTCTCTCACCTCGTCCTCTTTTTTCTTACCCCTCCTGCTCTTCTCCTCTTTCCCCCTCCCCAACCATCCCTCGCCCCTACCAACCATAGCCATATATCCCCATCCTCACCCGCTTCAACCCCCCGCTCCTTCTTTACTTCTCTCCAGAGTTCACACCTCTTCTTTTCTTTTCTTCACCCGGTATAAACTTGTCCCATACTCCACCATTCCTCGCCTTTATAACAGCGAAGTACGACCCAACCCCCAACCAGTCTCCTATAAACAACGAACAAAGAGCTAGGCAATTTTATAGGAGAACCCAATGACAAGACCAAACTAAATAATTGCTGACACACACCAAAAAAAAACACAAACAAACAAACACAACAAAAAGAAACAATATGGCGAAGTCACATATGATGGTAAATCGGTATACTCCCTGGTGGATTTTCAAAGTAGTATTAAATTGGTTAATACCGTTATATACTAGAGTAAGCCGAGGTTTTCAGGTATTTAAAAATGAACCTCGGCTTATACTCGGGTCAAGCTGGACTTAACCTAAATCCGGACGCAGCGCGAGTCAGGAAAGAAAAACCGGCAGTTCCAGTAGTACTTTGCGTACGCCGGCACGATGGACTCATGCGCACCCGCAAAGCACTACTGGGAACTGCCGGCTTTCCCTCCTGACTTGCGGCTACGTCGGTAAGGCGTCCGGAAGGAACACCAAACTGTAAGTACCATTCCCATGGCTACCAGTAACTCCCATGCTACCAGTAATTCCTATGGCTACCAAAAATTCTCATGGCTACCAGTAACTCCCATGCTACCTGTAATTCCTATGGCTACCAATAATTCCATGGCTACCAGTAACTCCCATGCTACCAGTAATTCCTATGGCTACCAATAATTCCCATGGCTACCAGTAATTCCAGGCTATCAGTGATTCCATGGCACAAGTAATAATCCAGGGCTACCAGTAAACTCTCATGCTACCAGTAATTCCTATGGCTACCAGTAATCCCATGGCTATCAGTGATTCCTAGGTGCACAAGTAATCCCATGGGCACCAGTAATTCCCATGGCTACCTGTGTGTAATGAAATGCACATGGCTACAGAAGGCAGTAGTGGTCAATTTCAACCCTCGGCTTGATACTCGAAGTAATAAGGATTCCTAATATTTGTAGAGTAAAAAAATAGGTACACCGGCTTTTATACTGGGTCGGCTTATACTCGAGTATATACGGTACACACTGAACACCTATCTTTTATTTAAAAATAGCCTAACACATTTGGTGTTTTTTTCAGCCAAAGATATAAATAGTATAAACTCAAAACGAGAATTTCTCTATTTTCATAAAGATTGATAGTGTGAAACACAAAAGGGCGAATTTTCTCTATTTTATTAATAGACACATTTTTTAGATTGCTTATTTCAGCAAACTGCAGCTAATTATCAAACCAGTTACATTAATATGGGGACATACCATAGTGCTGTTGTAAGAAATAGTCAGTGTATGTTTTGGAACATTCACAGTAAGTAATGATTGTGGCAAAAAATTATGGAAACTGCAAAAAAATGCAACAAAAGAGAGAAAAGGGGCAAAAAGAAAGCAAAAATTCACCATATTATAAATAGCTTTAAATAAAAAAAAAAAAGCTCTGAAATTACACTAGAGAGCAATCTTTCTTTCGCTGTGATGATACCACACTTAACGCAATGAATAAGGCGAAAACTATCACCACACATCGCCTCAGCGGATACTTTCCGCCAAAGGCGAAAAACGAATCGCTTTTATAATAAGGTGAAAATAGCGATATTTGTCATTGCGATGCATGAGGATAGCGAAAGGGTGAAAACAGCGATCGTTTATAAAATATGCCCATAGCTTTTAAGAGGGAATTTGTCCTTTGTTTTTGTATGCAAGAAGCCCTAATCGAGGGAATGACCATGACACTAGAGGGTTAGGGGCTTAGGGATATAGATAGGTGTGTGAAGTCACTTGTTTGTTTGATCCTTGACAAAGGTGTACTAGCTGCACCGAAATGTGTAATAAAGCATTAAATATTTCTTAAGACTAGTGTGTGGTGGATTACCTATTACTTCTAATTTAATATAATTAATTTACTCTTTTTCTAATTTGTTAGTAATGCAGTATGCAGTGTGTTTTTTTATAACTAATGGGCATATTTTTAAACCTGTAGCGTGTAAAGTGACGATTTGTTAATTGTAACTATCTATCTGTCGAGTTGCTGGTGCGTAGTCGTACATTATGGCTTGATGTCATCCATATATCAGCAAACTCCTTTACTCCGGGTGCACCAGAAACAAAGTCCAGCAGTTGATGATTATGCACAGTGGGGGACTGGACCAGTAGGCTGAGTGGCAAATACCCCCGGCTGTCTCCAATTAAAAATCTGGGCCGGCAAAAAAGCTTTCAAAAGAGAGGGTTTGCAAAGAAACAGGTCTAGGATTGGGATCCGGAAAAATCCTCCTCCACCTCTGCAGCTTAACTCCTTCTAGAGCTGAAAAAGGCCTATGGTCCGGGGATGGGGACGGGACAGTGCGGAGATGCCGTAGCCGTAGGACTGTATGGGCAGTCAATCCCAGCTGGTTTGGCTTGGATTGGCTTCACGATGGGCATGGCAGCTGGCACTGTTTGGTACCTCTTGTGCCTCAGTGGATACAGGTTGAACAAAGACATATCTCCATCAAGTCCAACCTATTCACGCTCTTTTTTTTTAACAGTTGATCCAGAGGAAGTCAAAAACCCAGCTTAAAAGGGGGGGAAAATTCTCCTGACTCCAAACGGCATCGGAAGTATCCCTGGATCAACCAGATCTATATGTATTAATACCAGTAATTCTCAATATTTTTTAGTTTTAGAAACTTATCCAGGCCTTTTTTAAAGCTACCGTATATACTCGAATATAAGTCGATCCGAGTATAAGTCTAGGTACATATTTTTCCTAAAACAATTAGTAAAGTGATTGACTCGAGTATAAGGTCGAGGGTAGAAAAATATGACCACTTGGCACTTCAGGTGTTTGTAAACTACAACTCCCAACATGCTTAGCTGCTGGAAGTTGTAGTGTTACAAACTCTGCAGTGGATCTGCAAACCCCCCCTACCAACCTTCCCAACTTGTATTAACTGACTTTATATACACAGTGTAGTAAAGTTATGTGCCAATAAAATGCTACATATCTTAGTCCCTGTGTTCTAGAAGAACTATTACTAGTACTGTACATTAATCTTCCTAACCTGAAGATGAAACTTCTTTTTCCAACCTTAAAGGATGTCCACGAGTCCTCTGATATGACCTATTAGAAACAATGCACCAGAGAGTTCATCGTATGGCCCCATTAAATATTTGTATACGGTTATCATACCCACGCAAACACTGCTTCTCCGATGTAAACAGCCCAAACTTGTCTTAATCTGCCTTCAATTCAAGCCCTCCATTTCCCTTATTAATTTAGTTGCCCTCTATCTGAACTGCTTTTTATTTCCAAGATGTCCCTTTGTATATGGGATTCCAAAACTGCAATGCAATTCCAAATGAGCCTTATCAGTGTCTTGTAAAGAGGGAGAATAATATCTTTACGTCTTGAATACGATTCCCCTCTTTATAAAGACATATTTTTCGCTCTAGCCGTGCTAACCTGGCATTGTTGTACAGCTAAGGGCACATTATATGGTTCGTTAACTTTTCGCGTCTGTTTTCCCGCCATTTTTGACAAAAATCGTGATCTATTTAAAGTGGTCGTTAACTTTTCGCGGTATGGGAACAGGTACCGCCGCCGCTTCCCAGCTGCCCCTCCCAACCCCATCCCCGTCTGCGGCGAAGATAGGGAGTGGGTGCTAGGAGGGGTTGCGGGGGGGGCCCGCGGCAGGTGGTCATGACCACCCGCCGTGCACCCCTCTCCCCAGCCAGCCCCTCTAAGCCCCCTGCCCAACGCTGGTGGGGGGGGGGAAGGGCCCGCTGGGAGGGGTGTGGAGGCACCTGAGAAGGGCCACATTTGGGGGATTAAGGGGTCCCGCAGCTCGAACCGGGACCCCCCTCCCGGCCCTATCAGGGCCTTTGCGGCACTTACAAGTGCCCTTGTGGCTCCGACAAGAGTCCGTTGGGGCATAGGGGTCCCGCAGCTCGAACCGGGACCCTTCCCGGCCCTGTGGCACTGACAAGTGCCTTTTGCGCGGGTCCCGCAGGCTCGAACGGGAGCAGCTGTGAGAAGGTCTTCTTTCTTCCAGTCCCGGCGACACCAGCTCGCTGAGGCCGCCGACCCCCGAGAGGATCCGCGGCCGCCAGGGTACCTCAACGAGGCCGATGTTGCCGGCGCCTTGGATCCGTCACAACGTTTTCGGGCTGGCAACACCAACCCCAATGAGGTCGCCGATGCCAGGCAGGCTCACCGTGGCCGCCGTGAGCCGCTTCGGAGCGCTGATTGTTGCCAGCCGCGTTGTCTCTTCGTTCTTCAGCATCTACTGGATGGCATCTGAGTTACGTGGCGGAGTGCCTCTTATATAGGTTTGCAGAAAACCCTAACCGTCTGATTGGTCAATTTTAATGCTTGTTTACATTGCTTTACGTTAATGTAATATATGATATGAGAGAAGAAACAGCCCTCCAGTTCATTAACCAGTGTTAGTCATTCCTCCAATTCATTACCCAGTATTGTCAGCCCTCCAGTTCATTACCAAGTATTGTCAGCCCCCAGTTATTAGACAAATGTAGACAGCCCTCAGTTCATTAGCCAAGTAGACAGCCCTCCAGTTCATAAGCAAGCTTTGTCAGTGTAAGTCAAAGTTCATTGGCCAGCACTAGTCAGTCCTCCAGATCATTAGCCAGTGGTAGTAAGCCCTCCAGTTCATAAGCCAGTGGTAGTCAGCCCTCCAGTCATTATCAGTGGTAGTCAGCCCTCAGTTCATTAACAGTTTTAATCAGCCCTCCAATTCATTAGCACGTGTTATCAGCCCCCTAGTCATGAGCAGTATTAGTCAGCCTCCAGTTATAGGCAGTTATAGTCAGACCTCCATTCTTTAGCCAGTGCTATTGGCCATCCAGTTCATAGCCAGTGTTGTCTGCCCTCCAGTTCATTAGCAAGTGTTTCCAGCCCTCCAGACCATTAGTCAGTGTTGTGAGTCCTCCAGATCATTAACCAGTGTTGTCTGTCCTCCAATTCATTAGCAAGATTGGGTCTGTATGCTACTACTTTCAGCCTTCCAGTTCATTACCAAAGTATGTCAGCCCTCCAGTTCAATTCCAAGTATTGTCAACCCTCCAGGTCATTAGCTAGATGTGTCAGTCCTCAGTGTTAGACAGTCCTTTAGTTCCTTGTCAGTATTAAGTCAGCTCTCAGTGTCAGTTAGCCCGTGCCCTCCAGTTCATTGGCTAATATTGTCAGCCCTCCAGATCATTAGCGAGTGTTGTCAGTCCCCACTTCATTAGCCAGTGTTGTCTGCCATACAGTTCATTAGCTAGTGTTACATCACCCTCCAGTGCCTTAGCCGGTGTACCCTCCCGTCCTCTTGTCCATAGTCATGTTGGTAGCCCTCCAGTTTGTTACCCAGATGTCGAACTCCAGTTTATTAGCCGGTTAGTTAGCCTCCAGTTATTATCTGGTGTTTAAATCAGTGCTGCAGGTATTAGTCGGTGTTAACGCTGCCTATTATAAGTCTGTACTGAAAACTACTACATTTCAGCTGTCAAGTGCCTTTTCATAAAGTTTTCTGCGTGTGCTGTTTTGTTGTCAGTAACTGGCAAACTGGAGGGCTGGCTGTAAGTTGTTTGTGAACTGGAGGGTGACAAGTAAAGTGGTTTGGGAAACTAGAATATTTCTTTATTAGTTTTGAGACACCCATAATTGCTTTAAGCTTCCTTCAAAGTGTTGTCCAGGACTGTGCAGACAGTAATAAACTGAAAATCTAGCATTCTGAGCAGGACTTTGAAGAAAGCTAAAGGCAATGTTGGGGATCTCAGAAATAAATACAGACAGCAGCTAACCCTCCCCTTCCAGGCAGCACAGTCAGTGTCTCCCGAAGTTAACAACAACCACTACAGCCTCCAAACACAGAAACCCTGTACAGCTCAGGGTGAAGCTTTCAGTCTCCACCCAGCTGTGCAGTTGTAGCACCAGTCAGCACTAGCAGATGAGGACAGAGAAGGTTCCTGGGATAGTAAAGGACTTACAAGGTTCTCTCTCCATTGCAAAATGAGACTCAGCATGCTCGCTTCGCACCCTCTAAAGGTAGCAAGCAGTGCCAGGCAGCAACAGCTAGAGCCAGCAAGATATTGTCTTGTATTCTCCCTCTTTACAAAGCATTGGAAGGGCCCATTTGGAATATGCAGTGCAATTTTAGAATCCTGTGTACAAAAAGGACATCTTGGTAATGGAAAGGGTTCAGAGAAGGGCAACTAAATTAATAAAGAGAATATGAAGACAGATTTGATAAGTTACAATTATATACACTAGAGAAGAATCGCTTACTTATGATTATACACAATATGATTACTGTGTATAAATACATTAACAGGCCATACAATTGGATTTTTCACTGTGAGAACAGTAAAACGATGGAACTGTCTTTCTTTGGACGAGGTAATGGCAGGTTCATTGGACAGTTTCAAAAGAAAGCTGGATTATTTCTAAAAATAAGTAATGTTGCATGTTACTGGTATTTTAATATATATAATAGAGTTGATGTATGGATATTTCCAACTGCCACTTGAAGGAATTGTTTCCCCCTTTATAATTCTGGTGGAGTTGTTTTGCCTTCCTCTGGATCAACAGTTAGAGAGGAAATGTGGGTATTGCTGAGTAGGTTGGACTGGATGGAAGTATGTCTTTATTCAACTTTAAATACTGTACTATACTACAGTATACTATACAATACAATACTGCATAGTTGTAAAAATCCTTTTAAGTGTTAGTGAACTGTGACAGTGAACTAATCCTTTTAACAGTGGTAATTGTACATGTAAAATGTTCAGGGCATGTAATCTGTAATTATTTAGTATAATAATGCATTATTGGGCCATATTTTGTAAAGGACCCTTTTTCGGAAAAGTATGATATTGTTCCTTTATAATGGTTAAAAACAATACCGCTCATATCACATTCATTTTCACATAGCTTCCAAATGTACATTGCAGCTTCTGGTTAAAGTGGTTATCGCCACAAAATGCATCAATCTGTATCTTTGTTTGCTGTCTCTGTCCATGAACTATGACACTTTTATAGATTTTTTAATAAAGTATGGTTTTTAATTTGTGAGTAGCCCCATCTGGCCTTGCTTTTTCATATTGCAGCAAGGTGAGGATACTGTATGTGTAGCAGCCAACAATTCAAGTGTTAGTTGCCTGGCCCCTCTGCAATATATGCTTTGAGAAATGGAAAAATGGGGGAGAACATTAAAGGGGATCTACTGTAAAGGGGAATTTGTGTGTGTGGCAGTACCTGTTAACCTTTTGCATTACATTTGTTTTTCTTAACTGCTGGTTTAATTATTAACCTGATAGGGGATCTGAACTCCTATGCCTGTTCACATGTCCCACCTTCTGGATATGTGCAGTGAATAGCAACATTGTATCATCTGCTTTAAGAGTTAATTAACAAGGTCATCTCCCAAAGCATATAATACAATGTTGCCATTTCAGGAATGTCTTTAATGTGTAAAATCAGCTGCATGGATCTCTGGCATAGAAGAAATTGGGAAGAGAGGTACAAGCAGCTTCTGATGCTGTAATCTTACTTTAGCAGTCACAGTGCCTTTGCTTCACCGGTAAAGGGAAGTCTACGATTAATTAAAGGACAATTATACTTACCTTAGGCCTCTTCTTTTCTGGGTCAGTTGTACCCAGGATGAAGACCTAAAACTGCTAGATCCTGATCCCTGGGTTTAGCCTGTATACCGTATATACTCGAGTATAAACCGAGTTTTTCAGGCTGAAAAATCAGCCTGAAAACGTGGACTAGGTTTATACTCGAGTCAGTAGCTTACCTGAGCATTCGGGCAGCCGCACGATCTTTCTGTGTACTGGCGCGCCGGCCTGACGTCACTGCCCGGCGACGTCAGCCGGCGCGCCAGTACTGGAATGAGCGCGCGGCTGCCGGAATGCTCAGGATACCGCACCTGCCAGGAAGCCCTTGGATGTAGCAGAGCCCTTGGATGTAGCAGAGCCCTTGGATGGAGGAGAGGGGAGAAGAGCCCACAGGTAAAAACTGAACTGGGTGAGGGGGGCATTCAAGATGTTTGGAAACTACAACTCCCAGCATGCTTATTAGCTGGGAGTTGTAGTTTCCAACATCTGAATGCCAGTGGGTGGCATTCAAGATGTTTGGAAACTACAACTCCAGCTAATAAAGCATGCTGGGAGTGTTGTAGTTTTCAAACATCTTGAATGCCACCCTCACTGGCATTCAAGATGTTTGGAAACTACAACTCCCAGCATGCTTTATTAGAGCTGGGAGTTGTGTCTCCAAACATCTTGAATGCCAAGTTTCTACCCTCGGTTTATACTCGGGTCAACAACTCTTATTAGGATTTTTAGCCGAAATTGGGTACCTCGGTTTATACTCGGGTCGGTTTTTATATACGGTAATCTTTCGGAGTGAGTGGATAGGAAAGGGGTTGCTGTCCTTTATTATACCTTTAGAGTCTGGATCGGTGGTTTTGTAGGTTACTCATCCTAGGCCATCCAGCAGTATAATAGAGATGTTCCGCTTTCGGATTTGTGAAAAAATCTATCGAAGGAAGTCAATTTGAGAAGAAAATCTGAAAGTTTCAATCGAATTTAAGGTAGAAATACCGAAGGTAAGTTAGTGCACATGACACAGGGACGTAAACGTAAAACAAATTAAAATGAACGTCCTTTACACGCAAGCTATTTTTGAGTTTTGGTAACCTTTGAATGTAGCCTTGTATAATCGGTAACCTTTGAACGTAGCCTCATATATTGGGGTTACCCTCTAAAGTAGCCTAGTATATTCGTTTACACTTGAAAGTAGACTTATATATTTGGTAACCCTTGATATAAGATAACCCTCGAAAGTAGTTCCGTATTCTCTAGAATTATTAAATCCTAAAGTCACAATCAGTACCTTCAGAACCAGGAGTCTGAAATGGACCCGGATACCACCACTGCTATATAAATAGTGTGCTGAAGGGGATATGTTACACATTGTCACTTGTCAGTTAGTCTGGTTAGTAACTCTATCAGTGAGATCCTTAAAAATGGTTCTAATTTTTCCCCAACCAATCAGATGTTATTTACCATTTGCTTGCTAATATCTGATTGGTTTGGGCAATATAAGCACCTTTTTTAAAGATAAGCAGGGCATTTAAAGGGCATGTCCACCCCCAAAACTATAATCCCCCAACTACTGGCCCCACCATGTAGTGTAGTTTAATCCTTACCTCACATCCCAGCTCCATAGGGTTCTCCTGTAGTCCCCCCCAAAGTCCCAAAAACTGACCACCAGGAGGCTAGCAGGTCCATATAGGACACTGCCTGCTACCTGGCTCCGGAGATCCAGCCATGCGTACTGCAGCCCTTCTCCCCCTCCCTCTCCCTCCTCTCCCTCCCGTTCTGCTATCCCTCCCCTAACATTTAACCCCTTTAACACAGCCTTCCCCCATGTCCCCCAGCCCCAACCGCATATTTTTTATTTTTATAAAGCTCCCCAATGTTTTACTTACCTCTCCGCTTTCCTACGCGGAAGTGAGCTGCCGGCAGCCGCGTCCGTGATTGGCTGCCGCTCAGCCAATCACAGACGCGGCTGCCGGTCCCGCCCCTCTGCTTGCATTTCCTCGCAAGCAGAGGGCCGGGAGCGCAGCGAAGGAAAGAGGGGAGGTAAGTAGAGTTTGGGGGGCTTTCTGAAATTAAAAATTACTCGGTTGGGGCTGGGGGACATGGAGGAACAACATATAAAATTTTAATTTTCAGGGTGGACATAGCCTTTAATAAAAGTTATACAGGCTCATTTACCGAGGAGCACTGCTCTTAACGTCGCGCTAACTGATTTACGATCATGATGTTAAGTCTCGCTTTGCTGCGGCTGCGCAAATACCATAAGAGGCCGCAGGCTCTGCCTCCTTTGCTGCTGCAATGTGCCCTTTACGTTCCCAGGAATCAGCAGTGGATGCTCGATTGGTAATGGCTGTCAGCCATTGACCGTGACGTCACTGTCACCGTTGTGACTGATGGACTTACCAGGAAGCAGAAGAGAGCCTCTGGGGTGGATTGTGGATCTTGTAAGTCATATTCATCAGCCTGCAGACATATTCGGACAGAGTGAGTACAAAAGTGTTTTGGGGGGTCATGCACATCATATAAAATTGTTACAGACAGGGTGGACATGCCCTTTAAATCATTTAAAATCACAGCATTTCTAAGGAAAGACCTATTACTTAAAACAAAAAATAATATCGGATTTGTATCCCTGACCTCTTACTAAGATCTTTGGCTGCCTGCCAGCACACTTTCTGCAACAATCAAGAGAGTTGGCAGCAGAAAATAAGGAAGGGAGAGGGAGGGGGATATGTGTAAGCAGAGCAGTGTCCATGGTGAGGCTGTGCAAAACTACTACCAACTTTTATAGCGAACTATTCCTTTAAAGAGCAAACATTTTCAAAAATTAAAACTGTGGATTACTACACCCACATTTTTTCTCTTAAATTCTATTTTAATTTATTTTATTTTACAGTTTATTCTCTTCTCGGTGCACTACTTTATGAAAAAGAATACGGAGTGGAGGCCGGAAAGGGTACGGCTGGGGGGATGGGAGAAAAGGGTAAGGGGTTGGCCATTCAGGTGCCCATACACTCCTTTTCAATTGAATACGGTAGCTTATTTGATTTTATAAATCATTTTAAAATGTACTTCCTAATATCTCTATTTTTATCTTACCTCTTCCCTTTTACTGTTATCCGCAAAAATGATGGCAAAGGCTGATCCTTAGTAGAGATGTCCGAACTTCGCTAAATCCGGTCCGCACGAGGATCCGCAAATTTCCGAAAAAATTCGAAAATCCGCGAGCGGACCCATTAAAATGAAAAATATCCTCAAAATTACAAGATTCCTTCGGCTTGCATTTCCTCGCAAGCAGAGGGCCGGGAGCGCAGCGAAGGAAAGAGGGGAGGTAAGTAGAGTTTGGGGGGCTTTCTGAAATTAAAAATTACTCGGTTGGGGCTGGGGGACATGGAGGAACAACATATAAAATTTTAATTTTCAGGGTGGACATAGCCTTTAATAAAAGTTATACAGGCTCATTTACCGAGGAGCACTGTCTTAACGTCGCGCTAACTGATTACGATCATGATGTTAAGTCTCGCTTTGCTGCGGCTGCGCAAATACCATAAGAGGCCGCAGGCTCTGCCTCCTTTGCTGCTGCAATGTGCCCTTTACGTTCCCAGGAATCAGCAGTGGATGCTCGATTGGTAATGTCAGCCATTGACCGTGACGTCACTGTCACCGTTGTGACTGATGGACTTACCAGGAAGCAGAAGAGAGCCTCTGGGGTGGATTGTGGATCTTGTAAGTCATATTCATCAGCCTGCAGACATATTCGGACAGAGTGAGTACAAAAGTGTTTGGGGGGTCATGCACATCATATAAAATTGTTACAGACAGGGTGGACATGCCCTTTAAATCATTTAAAATCACAGCATTTCTAAGGAAAGACCTATTACTTAAAAAAAAAATAATATCGGATTTGTATCCCGACCTCTACTAAGATCTTTGGCTGCCTGCCAGCACACTTTCTGCAACAATCAAGAGAGTTGGCAGCAGAAAATAAGGAAGGGAGAGAGGGGGATATGTGTAAGCAGAGCAGTGTCCATGGTGAGGCTGTGCAAAACTACTACCAACTTTTATAGCGAACTATTCCTTTAAAGAGCAAACATTTTCAAAAATTAAAACTGTGGATTACTACCCACATTTTTCTCTTAAATTCTATTTTATTTATTTTTTTTTACAGTTTATTCTCTTCTCGGTGCACTACTTTATGAAAAAGAATACGGAGTGGAGGCCGGAAAGGGTACGGCTGGGGGGATGGGAGAAAAGGGTAAGGGGTTGGCCATTCAGGTGCCCATACACTCCTTTTCAATTGAATACGGTAGCTTATTTGATTTTATAAAATCATTTTAAAATGTACTTCCTAATATCTCTATTTTTACTTACCTCTTCCCTTTTACTGTTATCCGCAAAAATGATGGCAAAGGCTGATCCTTAGTAGAGATGTCCGAACTTCGCTAAATCCGGTCCCACGAGGATCCGCAAATTTCGAAAAAATTCGAAAATCCGCGAGCGGACCATTAAATGAAAAATATCCTCAAAATTACAAGATTTCTTGTATTTTCAATATTTTTAAATTACGCGTTTCCACGTATTTTCGAAAATTTTCGAAAATACAAGAAAAATGTGTAATTTCGAAAATTTTCGAAAATATGTATTTTCAAAAATATGAGTCATCCTCGTAATTTCGGAAATTTTCAAAAATACATATTTGCGGAAATAAGAGAAATCCTCATATTTTCGAAAATTTTCGAAAATACGAGAAATCCGTGGTACAGAAGTTCGGGAGGCGGAAAATCCGGAAAAATCCGCTGTTCGCGAACGAAAGAAATCCGCGGCGGATCCGGGTTCGGATCTGCGAACAGGCCATCCCTAATCCTTAGCACACAGTTTTTATTGCATTGGCTTGTTGTGTGAATGTATTTTGATATAACAAACGAACTATCAATATTTATTTTTAAAGCAATTTATATATGAATTCATTTAAAGTACAAGTGCATAAGTTGTGATAAGTTATAAGCATTCGTACAAGCAACTCATACAGACAGCACAAGGTGTCAAAATGCTGCTGTGTGTAGGAAGTATATCAGCTGCAGTGCTTTCATCAGAGTTTCAGTGTTGGTGGCTAAAATGACAGCAATATAACTGTTCTGAATCAAACAGAGGGGAAGATGATTTTCTTTTTATTTTATGATTTTCTTTTTAAAAAAAAAAACAAAATAAATAAGGAAAGGTACATTTATGATTTATGGAGGGTTTTTTGCATGGTGGTCGATTATTTATAGGTGAACTAAATAGCTATAACAAATATACTTGTGTGGATATATAGATATATTTATTTTTTGTTCATTAGATTTTTTTTAGTGTTTAAAAGGTTTTATATACCGTATATACTCGAGTATAAACCGACCCGAGTATAAACCGAGGTACCCAATTTCAGCTAAAAATCCTAATAAAGTTGTTGACTCGAGTATAAACCGAGGGTAGAGAACTTGGCATTCAAGATGTTTGGAAACTACAACTCCCAGCTAATAAAGCATGCTGGGAGTTGTAGTTCCAAACATCTTGAATGCCACCCTCACTTGGCATTCAAGATGTTTTGGAAAAACAACTCCCAGCATGCTTTATTAGCTGGGATTTGTAGTTTCCAAACATCTTGAATGCCAAGTAGGGTGGCATTCAAGATGTTTGGAAACTACAACTCCCAGCATGCTTTATTAGCTGGGGTTGTAGTTTCCAAACATCTTGAATGCCACCCTCACTTGGCAATTAAGATGTTTGGAAACTAAAACTCCCAGCTAATAAAGCATGCTGGGAGTTGTAGTTCCCAAACATCTTGAATGCCACCCTCCCCCTCCCACCCAGTTCAGTTTGTACCTGTGGGCTCTTATCCCTGTGGGCTCTCCTCCATCCAAGCAAGGGCTTCCTCCATCCAAGGGCCAGCATTGAAGAAACGGTATCCTCAATCATGCTCTGCATTCCGGCATCCGCACGCTCATTCCTGTACTGGCGCGCCGGCTGACGTCACTGCCCAGCGCCGGAATGCTCAGGTAAGCTGTGACCACCAGAGCTTCTCTAGGTGGGCTTGGTTGTTTCCATGAGGCTGCTAACAATATTCTTGCGGCTGAGCTGATATGCATTATGAGGGTTTGTTCTTGTTTGCAGTTTCTAGCTGGTAGATTAAATAGTGCTAATACTGTAAGGTTTATTGAATATTCTAGCTATCAAGGATTCACACTGTTTCCACATTATTCGTACATAGCTACATGTCCACTAGCAATGTAGGTGTTTTGCAGGGGGAAAGTGTTAGACACAGCAGCAGCCCCCCTCCCCATCCACTATCAGCAGTGTCAGGGAGATATGTTAATGAGCTGTATAGTGTTGGGTTGTGAATGCTTCTCAGAATGTACAAGTGTCAGCTGGATTTACAAGTGGACAGTGACTAAGGGGGGGGGAGTTAGGAGCAGTTAGTAAACATTGAAAATTCACTAAAAAAGCAGGCAAAGACCCACATGTAAGTAACATTTTACTACCCTAACATTGTACTTTTACAATATGTAAAGTTGTTTGAGTGAGTATAGCGACCCTTTAAGTTCGAGAATGTCGTGCCACATAAGTGCATTTAAATTTTATATCAAACCTTTGGAGTTTATTGCCGTGGTACATAATTTCTCAAGTTGGGAAGGGATGTGTTGTGTAGGTCACTGTAGGGATAAACAGGGTTATTCAATAGAAGTTCTTATCGTTTAAAATGGTGCTAATTTTACCCCAACCAATTAGATGTTATTTAACATTTGAAAGCTAACATCTGATTGGTTGGGGCAAAATAAGCACCATTTTAAACGATAGGAACTTTTATTGAATCTCCCTGAAAGTGAATTAATTGAGTATAATTGGTACTAGTGGGTATGGTCTGTTCGGTACTTTATTTGTATTGACTGCCGGGGTAATGGGGTGTTGTTATGATCACATAAATCTTTAGCTTTCTCTCTGGGTCCAAAATGGTTGGATAGCCCTGGGGGAAAGGAAGGGTTATAGAAAAAGGGTTGGAGGAGTGTAACTTTTGGGTTAAGTTTATAAGTGGTGTTACATTTTTTACATATTTTTAGAGTGTGGTGTATTGTAGAAATTGTTGGCGGGGAGATGAAGTTCCGTTCAGCAGGTGCCACACAAAATTTCGAATATACATTAAGAGGCAATGAGAGTTTGTTCTTGATGCCTACCCAGCTGGTTTTATTGGTTCCGTTTGCCCACTGAGTTTTCGGGGCTAACCTTGCTTCTTCATAATAGTTGTATAAGATTGGAAACCCACCCCCACTCCCAATGTCTTATGTATAGAAAGATATGTTTATAAATTTGGTTATTGCTTGTTGAAGTTTGGCCAGGTCAGATGTTTTGAGGGACAGTGGTAGGGAGCGAAAAAGATATAGGATTTTAGAGAGGATTGTCATCTTAACCGCATTGATTCCTTTTAACAGAGATAATGGATAGGGTTGCCACAAGTTTAATAAATCTCGTTCTTGATCATAGGTTTGTAATTAAGTGTGAATAAGGTATGGTCATAGCTAATTGCACTTACTCACGTTTACAACTGTGCTGCCATCCCTTAGATATAACACAGCAAAGATGAGTGCTAAAAAGCCCACCTCCTAGACGGCCCTGGGCCATGGTTAACATAACACTTTTCATTGGTTGGTGGGAATGTCTGTTACAACCTCTCTCCTCCTCCTCTGCCAGTCAAGCAAACTTAAAATTGCTACATAATCAAGCTGACCAAGGATGGGTGGAGGAGTGTTTTCACGCATGCTAGCTTTGAGTGACAGTTAGAGGCAGACATAATCGTTACACCCCCTTCACAACATGGCTAATTGAAGGCTAATTTAAGGCAGAGAGAGGCTCCAAATCAGTAAATAAATGTATGGGGAGGGCTGCATACCTTTACTCGTTTTAAAGCAACTAAAAAAAAAATGCATTGAGGCAATACAGTTATCCTTTAAAGCCTGATATTGTTCCAAATTCATCAAGAATTTTGTAGATGGAGGGGAGGGAGTATTGTATGCGAATAGAGAAATCTTTGATTCCATTTGGCCTACTTTAATTCCATGGACATTTGGGGGAGGAGTGAATCATTTCTGCAAGAGGTTATATATAGATATATGTATAGAGAATGGGTATTGCAGTTCATTATTACGTTAGTAGCTACCTAATAAAGACTAATGTTGATAATGTTTTTATTTGCTAACATTAAGCTGAAATTAAGATATCTCAGTTTTTTTAGATGAAAAGTATTACATAACCCAGTGCTGGTGGTATTCAGCCAGTGCAGAACACACCTGTGTTACATATCTGTTTTTAGTAAACTCTTAGTGGTATCTACCAACACACAAAAAATGATGTTTATTCACACAATTGTAAAAAAACCACTTCACATTAGTAATAATTAATAAATAAATAATAAGTCTGGATGTGGGGTTTGCCAGTGTCAATAATGGGGACCTCAATAGCTATATTTACAAGACCCTACATGCTTAGCAGTGTGTTGATTACCTGGTGCTAGGATTCGACATGTGGTGGAGCGTGTAGACAGATTATTGAGTGGGGCTGGGGTGACCCAGAGGTCTTGGTTCACATAGGTGCCAATGAGAAAGTTAGAAGAGGAGGAGAGATCCTTAAAATGACTTCCAAGAGTTAAGAGCCAAATTAAAAGTAGCAAATTAGAAGTTTCTGAGTAGCTGCTCAGAAACTTCTACAGCAGCCATGTGCTATGCTGGGGAGGCAACAGTAGCTTAGGGGTATTAATGCCTGGCTAAGAGCTTGGTGTAAGGAGATAGGGTTTGGGTTTTTAGAAAACTGGCCTGACTTTTCTGTCTCTTTAGTAGGGAAGTGCTGCACTTTATCCATGACACTTGGCTAAATAATTATCATGATTGGGCAGTACATTTTGAAGGATACTACTTGTTTAGACATGAATTGGAGACAAATCTAAAAGATAAAATAGCTGGGGTAAGGAGATAGGGTTTGAGTTTTTAGAGAACTGGGTTGACTTTTCTGTCTTTTTAGTAGGGATGTGCTGCACTTTAGCCATCCTCTCACCCAAAACATCTCTCCCATAATCAGTAGAGTATTGGAATAGATTTTAAACTGGCTATGGGGGGGAGAATGTATTTAGGACTATACTGGTGTATAGATAGAGAGGTAAGTAATCGGGGCTGATAAGATAATGGAGATAAGGGACCATAGAGGAAAGGGAGGTATGTACGGAATAGCAGAATCATGGCTAAATAATTCTCATAACTGGGCAGTACATTTTGAAGGATACTACTTGTTTAGACCTGAATTGGAGCCAAATCGAATAGATGGAATAGCTGGGGGTATAGATGATAAGGCAGAAACAATATGGGTGTAGCTTTGCACGGGAAGTAAGAATGTAGGTAAATTAATTGTAGGTGTCTGTAACATGCCAGTGAGGAGGTGAAATTGCACCTCCATATGCAGTTGGCAAAGGCAGCTGGTATTGGGCACATTCTGTTCCTGGGGAATTTCAATTATCTTGACATAGATTGGAGTAGGGCAGTGAGGCCCAACATGCAAGTAGCCCATCTGCGGACCCATGGGTGGGCATGGCAACAGACAGGGCATGGTGGAGTGGGCTTGGCTACACCACGGCCCAGTCACTGCATGGGGGGATGTTAGTGCGGCCCCCAGTGTTGCTCAGGTTTGGCACCTCTGGAGAAGAGGAACTACCAGCACCACAAAAGTTATCAAGATCCTAAATTTGCTTTATGAGCAGTGTTATATAAATTTATAAGAATACTGAACAGAAGTGGACTGCTTTTAAAGTGGTGTTATGCTATTACACTCCTAAATTTATACCTTTAGGGAAGAATTGTAAATAAATAGGTATGCTCCTGTGTGGGATACTGCTCGGGTGATAAGAAGAATGGAGAAATGTAAAGAAAGAAAGAAAATGGCATTTAACATTTTTAAAGGCTATGTCCACCCCTAAAATAGAATTTTAATATTATGCTCCCCCATGTCCCCCAGCCCCAACCGCATGATTTGTTTTTTCAAAAAGCTCCCCAAACTCTTACTTACCTCCCCTCGATCCTCCGCCGCACTGCCGGCCCTCTGCTTGCGAGAATGCAAGCAGAGGGGCGGGACCGGCAGTCGCGTCTGTGATTGGCTGAGCGGCAGCCAATCACGGACGCGGCTGCCGGTCATTCAGTGCAGCGGAGGAAAGCGGAGAGGTAATTAAGAGTTTGGGGAGCTTTTTAAAAAAAAAAAACATGCGGTTGGGGCTGGGGGACATGGGGGAGCATAATATTAAGGGGGATTTATGTAGGGGGAGGGATAGTAGAACGGGAGGGAGAGGGAGGGGGAGGGAGGGGGGAGAAGGGCTGCAGCATCGCATGGCAGGAATCTCCGGGAGGCCAGGTAGCAGGCAGTGTCCTATATGGACCTGCTAGCCTCTTGGTGGGCAGTTTTTGGAACTTTGGGGGGGGACTACAGGAGAACCAGATGGAGTTGGGATGTGAGGTAAGGATTAAAAATAACTACATGGTGGGGCCAGTAGTTGGGGGGATTATAGTTTTGGGGGTGGACATGCCCTTTAAATCAGAGGAAACAGAACAGTCCTACATGAATTATAAAAGCTGTAAAATAGAAAATGAAATACACTTCTTTGCTATATCAATAGTAAAAAGATGAGGACAGGGAATGTAGGGCCATTAAATAATTGGGCTAAGAGGGTATAGAGGATGTTAAAAAGGCTAATATTCTAAACAGCCCCCCCCCCCCCCCTTGTATGTACTATAGAGAATCCTAATCCTTATAGTATTGACTGTAATAATATGATGGTATAAATGAGGATTATTCAATCTGGCTGAGAGAGGATGTGGTATGGAAACAATTATTCAAAGTTAAAGTAAAAGTAATCTTACATTCTTTAAATTCTAATGTAAAAGCTTTTCTCCTCAGAACACCTGTACATTGTAAGATTCTTCTGTAGTAACTTGCATTTAGTACATGTAAGTTATAGATTCTGTCACTATGAAGGCTTCCATGTTGTTGCCAGTACAACTCATATTCCATGTAGGCTTCAAAGAGCCACGCCCCCTGACCCCAATAATTACTGTCTCTATGCAGTTTCTAGCCTCTGTTTGTAGCAAAAGATAGAAAGATAATGTTTCAAAATGTGTGTGTATTCTTTGATGTATTTAGGAACAAAAACATATGTTTTTAGGAACATACAGCACAAAGGTTTAAATCTCCTGGCTTACTTATGATAAAATACAAAATAGTCTACTGTCTGAGTTTATTACTTTTTTTTTGTTTGTTTGTTTTTTTTTTTAGGAAGCTATAAAGTTTTCACATGTACCTACTAACTTTTTATATAGCAGATCTGTTTTTTATTTAACAACCAGCGTGAATTGCTGACAGCCTTCCTGAAGAAATACAATATTTTGCCAACACATTTTTTTTAGCAAAAGATAAAGATTCTAAATGTACATACTTCGTTTGCATGTACAGGGGTGGCTCACTGGTTGGTTTTAGAAACACGCAGACCATTGAGTCACAGGTCCAAATACCCAGACTTCAAAAGCAAATGATTTATCATTGTTAGGTACAGGAGCAAGACAGTGCAATTTTCTTCCTGTTTTAAGGATGGAAATTATGTTTTAAACTTAAGTAGTCTGAGCTTTTTTTGAAAATACTATTTAAATTGGAATGTAAATACACAATACCCAAACATTGGTGAGTACTATTTTAATATCTGAAAGCAGTAAAGAAATACCAACAAGGTGTGCAATAGGGAACTACAAATATGAATAATTAGTGAAAGTAAGTTGCATGATATCAGACAGGTAGGGGAAGTGAGAATGAATTACACATATAATGGCTCAGAAACCCCAAGTCCTATTTGGGCCAATGGCTGTGGTATTAAACAATAGGATTCATTTTAAATTGTCCTTTAAGAATAAACATTTGTATTACAATGCATCATAAGTTTAATTTATATTTAGAAATGTAATTAACATTATGTTATAATTATAGGTTTTCCAGCTGTTTTTGTAGTCATATGGGCAGTGGCACGTGCAGCTTTAGCAGATTCGAGGTAAGATTTGAATGCCTGTAATGTATACTTATATGATGAATTATATGATAGTCTTTATATGGCCATTCATTTTTACTTTTATACTGTAGGTTGGATGGACCCTTACTGTCATTACTGGGTAATGAAGTTAAAAAAAAACTATAATAACTTAAAAACTTTTCTTCCCTCTGAAGAAATCAGTGCTTCTCTCAAAAATTCTGAAAAATATATATTAATTGCTTCCCCCCCCCCCCCAACTTTCCCTCACTTTTTGGATGATTAAGTTCAAATTGCTCAGGAGTTAACTTAGATATTACATTTTGTTCCAAAAACTGCCTAATTTTGTCCAAATTCAGCTGATTAATTCCAGGTGCTTTTCATATAAAGGGAACTATAATAGTCCAGAAATACCTTGGCTGTCTGACAAGGATTATAGTTTATTACTAACATTTCTTATTTTATCAATTCTCCTTTTCATAGCTGTTATCTGCATCTCCAAGTTAGCACCTGCTATATTACCATGTTCATAAGGAGAAACATGAATCATATCCCTAAATCTACTCTAAGCATATACTTTATCTATTTCTTATTTCCAGCTGTCTCTATACTTGTATTTTTTTTTTTTCAATTCTCTTCTTTTCATTTTTATGTATTTTCATCCTTTAATCATTCAACTAAGTTAAAATCTAAATTATTCCCCCTTATAAAAGCCTTATGAGCTGTCCAAATAACCATAGGCTATATATATCCCATATATTTTTGCTTAATTTAGAGAAACGTTTGCTAATTTCTGATATTATTTTTATTTATAACAAAATAATAAAGGGGGGGAGGAGGATGACCTTTAAGGGTATTTCCACCCACCAACCTAAAATTTTCTGTTTTTGTAAATAAGCTCCAAAAACAGATTTATCAGTGTTCTTCCCTTGAATCTCTGCTTCCAGCTCCCTGCTTGCTGCCGGCTATTCAGAGGGCCGAGGGTAGGTCTGTTTCTGGGGCTTGTTTTACAAAACTAATATGGTGGTTTGGGGTGGACTGGGGTACCATACACTACAGAAAAATATGCTAATGGTAGGTGGAAGAGGCAGCCATGATGGGATCTGGAGGGTGGAAGGGAGGGGAGGTCTCCTGCACAAGAAGCAGCAGGGACCGGATGAGAGTCAGACAGCCCCTACTCTTCACTTTTTGGGAAGTTGAACAAGCACTGCAGGAGAACCATTTGGAGCACAGGAGTAAGGTAAAAAAAAATGAACACTATACAAATAACAAATACCATATAGATATAATCTCTGTGTTGAGAAAGAGACACCCTTAAATCTTGTAACTCTGGAGCATATACTTACTTGTATTTAATAAAATTTTATTTAGGACTTTAGATAGTTGAGTGTGCTGCCAATGACACAGTTTGGAAGTAGTTCAAAGAAGGGCAACTAAAATAATAAAGGGAATGGAAAGGCTTGACTATGCAAGCAGATTAGACAAGTTAGGGCTGTTTATATTATAGAAGCGCTTTTTGTGTCGGGATATTATCACTTTATACAAATATATTAATGGGCCATACAATAAACTCTCTGGTGCATTGTTTACTAATTGGTCATATCAGAGGACTCATGGACTTCCTTTAAGTTTGGAAGAAAAGAAGTTTCATCTTCAGGTTAGGAAAGGTTTCTTTACAGTGAGTACGGTGGAGCTGTCTTCCAGAAAGTGACATAGTAGGTGAAAAGAATGTTCTAGAAAGTTATGAGGTATCATTGATTTGTTACTGTTTTTTAATATGGCACTACGAAGTTTCACCATGGTATTTTAGTTTTATTTAGTTTTATCTGTATTTGTCATTACGTAGGTTAATGCAGGGGGGTGGTGTTGTGCAAAGGCCAAGGAGAGGGCACTTACCTTCAAATAAGAGTAGTTATCCAAGATGGAATATCCTAGCGATGGCTTACCAAAGGTCTAGTTCTTGTTTAATAAGGTTTTTAAGAGCCCAGCGGAGTGCACTGTCATCGGTTCTGAAAATCTGCTGATCCAGTGGGAATTATGCAAATTGCAGTAAAAAAAAAATCACAATTGAAAATCTCAGATGAAACCTATAAATTGTGTTAAAAATTCATTGTAGAAAAATGAAATTAATTTAAATAAATTGGTTTTAAATCAGATTTTCAAATATGTATGTATGTATTATTTTATTTATAAAGCACCACTAGGGTACGCAGCGCTGTACATTATAAAATACAGAGTATACAAACAAGGGGATAAGTGCAAGCAATTATACAGATAAATAAAAATTATATACCGTATATACTCGAGTATAAACCGAGTTTTTCAGGCTGAAAAATCGAGTTTATACTCGAGTCACAGCTTACCTGAGCATTCCGGCAGCCGCACGATCTTTCTCTGTACTGGCCTGACGTCACAGCCCGGCGCCGGGCAGTGACGTCAGCCGGCGCGCCAGTACAGGAATGAGCGCGCGGATGCCGGAATGCAGAGCATGATTGAGGATACCGTTTCTTCAATGCTGGCCCTTGGATGGAGGAAGCCCTTGCTTGGATGGAGGAAGCCCTTGCTTGGATGGAGGAGAGCCCACAGGGAGAAGAGCCCACAGGTACAAACTGAACTGGGTGGGAGGGGGAGGGTGGCATTCAAGATGTTTGGGAACTAGAACTCCCAGCATGCTTTATTAGCTGGGAGTTGTAGTTTCCAAACATCTTGAATGCCAAGTAGGGTGGCATTCAAGATGTTGGAACTACAACTCCCAGCTAATAAAGCATGCTGGAGTTGTAGTTCCCAAACATCTTGAATGCCACCCTCACTTGGCTTCAGGATGTTTGAAAAACTACAACTCCAGCTAATAAACATGCTGGGAGTTGTAGTTTCCAAACATCTTGAATGCCAAGGGAGGGTGGCATTCAAGATGTTTGGGAACTACAACTCCAGCATGCTTTATTAGCTGGGAGTTTGTAGTTTCCAAACATCTTGAATGCCAAGTTTCTACCCTCGGTTTATACTCGAGTCAACAACTTTATTAGGATTTTTAGCTGAAATTGGGTACCTCGGTTTATACTCGGGTCGGTTTATACTCGAGTATATACGGTAAAATTCATACATAGCTTAAGAATACAAATATTTAAATTGTAAAAAAAATTGGTGTATCTAACATTCCTTGACACATTAGAAATGAGATCCCTGCCCCAAAGAACTTACAATCTAATTTTAATGTGTTCAGTGCAACCGCTGTCAGAAAAACTCGGCAGTTTGGCTAAACTCTAGTTAAAATGTCACTGATGTCATTAAATTTACTTTAAACTCAGCCTTGTTTCTTTGCATAAGTTCAGCATTTAAAAAAAAACCATCTGATTAAGTGCATTGGGAGAGAATAATGCTAAATGATAAATCAACCTTTTTTTTACATTTTTAACATTTTCTAAATATAGTGCATCGATTTCCATGAAGTAACCTGTCACCTCATTCACGTAACGCAACAACAAAGCATTCCAGCATTTACATTACACAACTTTTTTGCATGATATCAGGAGGATTGGATCCATTTTTCTCGATAATGATACTCTCAGATTGTGATTATTATGTTTTGTTGCTATTCACATTACAAGACCAGGTATTTATCCACTAATGTGCTGCCTGTATTAAAAAAAAAAAAAGAAAAGGGGAGGGGGAAGTAGAGGCAAATTAATATGTAATCTGTTGCCAAGATATAGTAGTATTTTTTCAAACAATAAAGATATAATGAAGGTGCTGATTTATTGTGCAAAACACGTGTTTTGACCATGAAATGGTCACCCTCCAGTGTAAATGCTTTAAAACTCCTCACTCAATACTTATTTCTTATATAAATTATTAAGCACTCTATAACTACACATTAAATTGATAAAAATTTTAAGAGGCTGGTGTAATAAGGTGTAATAATTTTCTAACTCAGTAAAAAGCTATCATCTAATTGGTTGCTATAAATTAATAGCATGGGCAAGCTTCTGTACCTCCTATTGTATCAACCCCTTAAGATTTACAATCTAAACATTTCTGAAGCCCCCCATCCCCCACCCATACACGGTATCGAAAACAGTTTTTCTTATCAACTACTTAACAATGTAGAGGGGTTTATTGTAAAAACAAAGATCGGGCCAGGCTACCCCATCTTCAGTCCCCATCCCTCCACAGATTTTTACTTGAAATAGATCAGAGCCTTGAGGTTGGAGGATTTGAGCGGTTATTCCAATCGGATTTCCGATCATTGCACCCGAACAGATATCTGTTCAGAGGAACACTTGCCCGTGTATGGCCACCTTATATACAGTATAACTGGTAAACATATCCATTATTTGCAGCAACCAATCAGATTAAGCTTTTTACTGAGTTACTGCACATAGAAAACATCTCATTGGTTGTTGCAGATTTATGGCACTGGTGGACGTTTGCACCTTTTTAATAGCATTAGCCCCATAGTCCTTAATAACTAAAAATATTCCAATCTATATATTAAACTACAAAATAATTATAATGTTATGTTTGGGTAAGAACATGAAGCTGAATTAATCTTACACTGTCTCCTAGAATGAATGTGTCTTTTCTTTTGACACATTTTACTTATACTTGTACTATGAAATGATAGTGAAATATTTAGTTACATTTAGTAATCGATCCTGTCATGTTGAATCTATTGATTTGTGTAAAGTACTGTTAATATTACCTTGGTACTATAGTATATAGTTATACATTTCTTTCCAATACTACATTGCTGTTTAGGACTAATCACTTATTTTCTATCAACTACATCAGCCCTCTCATGTGCTTTATCATCTGAATCAATGACATAACCTTGTTCAGTAAATCAATTTGAAAGTTAGCCTTCTGTTGAATGAAATCACAATTGGAATAGATCCATAGAATACAAATAAACTGGCCAACTGGGAATCCCCTTAGTTGTGACATGCAATGTGAACTATGATAATGTAAAAGCAAATTCTTATTATTAGGGTTTCTATAGACGTTTGATAGTACAAAAGTCATCGATCTGGAACACAATATTGAAGCAGAGAAAAATCTGAACAAATTAAGTTATATCTCGGGCTTTAGAATATTGAACAGAATTTCAGTTCTTACAGTATATTTAAAACCTCATAATAGTGTAATGTACCGTATATACTCGAGTATAAGTCGAGGTTTTCAGGCTATAAAAACAGCCTGAAAACTGACCCTCGGCTTATACTCGGGTCAGTCACTAACTTGTTAGAAGAATCCGGCTGCCGCATCTCCCAATCGTCGCATCCACTGACGCACTACTCGGCGCGGGTAGTGAAGACAGGCGCCGAGTAGTGACGTCAGTGGATGCGACGATCGGGAGATGCGGCAGCCAGATTCTTCTAACAAGTTAGTCCCATGTCGATCGGGAGATGCGGCAGCCGGATCTTCTAACAAGTTAGTCCCCATGTACTCCGCACTGGTGTTGGACACTTCTCTAGACACAGGGGGCTAAGGATAGTGCGTTTTATTGGCACATAACTTTACTACACTGTGTATAAAAGTCAGTTAATAACAAGTTGGGGAAGGTTGGGTAGGGGGGGTTTGCAGATCCACTGCAGATGTTGTAAACTACAACTCCCAGAGCTAAAGCATGTTGGGAGTTGTAGTTTACAAACACCTGAAGTGCCAAAGTGGTATATTTTCTACCCTCGACTTATACTCGAGTCAATCACTTTTACTAATTGTTTAGGTAAAAATATGTACCTCGACTTATACTCGGATCGACTTATATTCGAGTATATACGGTAGGAGCAATTTCTTAATTTAACTTTCTCTTGTAAAGTAATTGCAATAGTTTTAAAAGCAGACAAATCACTAAAGCATCCAGTAATTGTGACTGGATAAAAACTAATAGTATGAAAAGTAAAGACTAGCCTAATGGCGTATTTTGGGTGACCGTATACCAGTCTTTTGAATATCCTTACATATACTCACTACAGGCATCCTTATAGTCTTATAGGAGGGATATTTGCTTCATTTTTAATGATAGACATTGTTGTAACTTCAACAGTTTTATACCTTTTGTTGGTGCATTTATAAAATGGCACAATTTAACTGCCATGGCAAAAAGTAGCTTTAAAAATGGCAAAATAAACTGTCAAAAATGAAAATCCCAAACAACAGATCAGGACATGGTAATTTTAATTAAGTAACATAAAAGAATAGTTTTTAAAAGACATTTCGGCACTTGTTGAAATAGTCACACCACCCTGCAGAATTTCTACAAACAAATGTACAAATGTTTAACACCCCCAGGTTTTACCTATATAGTTCAGCCCCCTGATGAAACCGCATTTTGCAATTTAATTAAACTTTTCAAAGGTGGGGCTGAATCCGCAAGGTAAATATTTTCTAAATGGTTGGAAATGCCCAAAAAACTTTGCAGCGGTTTAGCCAGGTTAGGTTGAACTGCACCAAACTGATTTGTATGTGGGGGGCCCTTCTAAAATCTTGTTTGGGGCACTGTGTTATCTAGCAATGCCCCTGGGCATAGCACTGCAGTCTGACTTATCACCAAGTAATCCAGGCTGCATATGAATTAATGAGGCAGCTTGGGCACATAAGGGAATGTGCAGAATTGGGATGGGCATGTGCATTGTGCTGCCACTGCTAACACTGGGTTATGGGGGATGAAGCATAGGTGCAAACTGATAGAACTCCAGCACACAACTGTTAATGTCTGTGGGGGCCTTAAAGTGTGCATTTATTTGTATGTAAAACTATTTGAAGATGTGTATGAGAGAAAGAGGGTGTGTATTTTTTGTCAGTGTGTGAGAAAGGGTGTGTATGTGGTCAGTGTGTGTCCAGTTTTAGAAAATAAACTAGTAAGATCAGTATAGGTGATCAGCCTGTGTTATGCAAAAAGCTCAAGCAGATCTATGTCTAATTAAGACACTTTTTTGTGGCTGGGGGCCCCATCCAAAAATTTGCTATGGGGCCCAGTGATTTCTAGCTAACCCTGTTGCTCACCTCACCTCCACACCCAATACCTCAAACTGACCATACATCCAAACACCAGAGTTACCGTACTCCAGTGTCCAATAGGTCCTAGAAGCATATTTGATTCACAATCAAATGAGATCACGCTTAGGTTGTAAAATGGCGCCTCCAGTCATGCTGCTTTCCCTGCCCATGCACTAGTAGTGCAGCATGCAAAGAGGTCTTAGTACACAACACATCAAGTGACACTTGAGAAAGGACTACTTAGTCCGAAACATGTTGTGTGTGTTTCACTCCAATAAAGAGCACCATTGTAACTACTTGTGTTGTGTACTAAGACCTCTCTGCATGCTGCACCATATTTTATTTTAAGCCAATTTGATGGTTAAGTCCGAGTGGGGACCAAGCTAGTTTTGAGTACAAGTACTAAGTCCTAGTGTGCCAGCTTTGAACTGCTGTATACATTCTCCCTGACCTGCCCACCGCTGTACTCTTCCTGGTTAATGCTCAGTCCGCAGCAGATATTCATTGGATGTGATTGGCTGCTACGCTGTTATAACCTGCAAGGCTGAAAGACCAGGGAAGAGGGATAAGTGAACTGCAGAGACCAGGGTGAGTTTTACAGTTCAGGAATGGTAGGGAAGTAAATATTGTATCCAGGTCTTGTATTAGCACTATGATGACAGCGTGTATTTATTTGCCTGAAGGGGTTAAGTATATACAGTGTCCATGTATTTATGTGGAGGTTAGTGAAGCAAGGAAAAAGTATTTTTCTACAGACTGTCTAGGGCCAAAAAGGTATCTGGAAGTCAGAGATCAGGTAGCCACAAAAGAGGTTACCCAGAGATTACCCTCATATGAAAATTAGGAATATTATGTTTCATGGGAGAGATAGAAGCTAATAGACAGCATAATAGTATTTGGGAAAATGTAAGCTTTAGAATGATACCACACACACACACACACAACTTCTTGTATGATTATTTAGGAATCAAGTACCGTATATAACCTGAGAAATTTTACCCTTAAAATCATACTAAAAGTCTCCCCTCGGTTTATCACTGGGTCTTGGCTCATATGAAAGCTTGAAGGACCAATTGGACAAAATTACACAGCCCTGGGGATTAAAAACTGTACCTGAACTGTACACAGAATCCTCTTAAGTTTTGGTGGGCAATAGTTGTCCTGCTTACTCGATCCAGACTGCAAGGGAAAAGTAAAAAATGATAGAAGTAACTAGATTCAACAGGCTGCACAGAAGGTATGCAGGCACATTGTGTATAGGACTTTCCATGGGGCTGTGTATTGGACTTTATGGGGCTGTGTATGGGACTTTCTGTAGGTTATGTATGGACTTTCTATGGGGCTGTGTATGGGACTTTCTATGGGAATGTGTATGGGACTTTCTAAGGGGCGGTGTATGGGACTTTCTATGGGGCTGTGTATGGGACTTTCTGTAGGTCTATGTATTGGACTTTCTATGGGGCTGTGTATGGGACTTTCTATGGGAATGTGTATGGGACTTTCTAAGGGGCGGTGTATGGGACTTTCTATGGGGCTGTGTATGAGGATTCTATGGGACTGTCTGTAGAACTATCTATAAGGCTGTCTATGGGAGAAAGTCAACCTTGGTTTATACTCAAGTCAATCAGTTTTCCTGTTATCGGTAAAATAAGTACCTTGGTTTATATTCGGGACAGTTTATACTTGAGTATATACAGTAGGACATGGCATTGGCCTGACCCTACCCCATGTTTGGTATCAATGTAATCCATATATCATAACTAATAATCAGCTACTATTTTAATGTGTATGTAGACTAATTTACCACAGTGTAAGGGTATATATTATTTTGACACCATGTGATGTATTTTTTCTGTGCTGCATTTGTATAAAAAAATTTAATTTCATCAGCCATTGCAGGAGTGTTCACAGGGGATATAAGACACCTACACACCACTGCAAAATGGCAGAAAGAAACAAAAGATTTAAAAACAAATCAGTAATAGAGATGGACTAGAACTTTAACCCGAGTTCAAGTGGGCTATTCGAGTTTGAACAGACTCGGTCTTCTCAAACTATCCTGGACCGAATTTTTTGGACTTTCGATAATTTCCGGACTTTCGAAATTATTGAACGTTAAGCGTGAATATGCGATTAAAATGTCTATTATACCAATACCTGAGTAAATATCAAATTAACGAATATGCAAGTAAAATGTCTATTATACCAATACCTGAGTAAATATCAATTAATGACTATGCAAGTAAAATGTCTATTATACCAATAAGCGAGTAAATATCGAATATCGAATCTGCATCTGCATCTTAATCAGTAATAGTTTAGTTAAAAAAGTAAAAAATAAATCATACGTGTTGAATTAGTGCATATCAGGAGACCATTAGCAAATTAAATATTATTATTTTCTTTTGTGCTGTGTATAAATTGTCTACATGTATATACTGCTTACTTTCAGGTATCTCTGCAATAACATTTTTGACCCTGGAAAATATATAATTTAATTTCTTTAATTCCCAGGATGATTTGTAGCGAGAAATGCTATAAAGCAGTTTTTCCTTGTCTTTGGTGTGATTAATGTACATTATACACTGCCACATATTTGTTATTATACCCCTACTGGTTTGTTTTGTTTTATAATAAATGAATTAGGAATGAATGCTACCATCTGGCCTTTTTCTATTTCTTATATACATTTTGGTAGTTTTCAGATTGTATAGTCATTTATGTGCCAGATTTAAATATGAATTAATTGTTTTACTTGTAGTTATTTCTGTAACTAAGGTTTTGACTAATGTGTTATTACCAGTGTACTATATTTTTTGTTTTTTTTATTTTTTTTTGCTTTTTTATTTAGGTCATTATGGAGATATACTGTATACACTGACATAAACAGTATTTACTTATGTGTGAGCTGTAGCTGTGTTTAAAAGGCCTTAGACCAGACTGCATGAAAATAAAGTTTAATAATATAAGAATGGTTTCTTATTTCTTTTTGTGCTTTTTTTAAATCATCATTTTTTCCACTGCCCACGAGTTTCAAACTGTTTGCATCTCATGGCAACCTTGTCCTTACAGCAAGTCATTTCTGGGAAATAACTATGAAAGTGTGTAGAGAAGCAAGATATCTAATAAAATGATAATGATGCATCTGTTAAAAAAATAAGGAATCCTTCAAATTAAGTCAGCATCCTGAAAAATACATATACAAATATAATGGATATAAACAAAAGTTAATCTGACAACAAGGAGAAATAACTTTCATCTTTATAAAATATGTATTACTGTACCAAATATGATGTTGTTTTTTGATCAAGATGCAGTTAAATTTATTGAACAACAACATAAATATGTTCTAAAAATGCTTTGAGAACAATTTGAAGGGTATGTAAACTGGAGAAAAATCATTTTTTAAATGTCCTATTACTAGTAACTATAATTCTTGCCAGCCACCATTTTTTTTATCTGTGTCTGGTGTCTTTTTGCAAAAGACACCATTGCAGCTGATGCTCACGATTTAATATTTGGGTACTCACGAGTGCTAACGCACTCCATACTTCCGTATGGATATTGTAATAAATGTTAGCAGGGAAACGCACTCTTTCAAATCTCAATCAGTTTATTTGTGACATGCTGGTTCACACAACGTTTCAGGAAGGGGGAGGACCCCGAAACGTTGTGTGAACCAGCATGTCACAAATAAACTGATTGAGATTTGAAAGAGTGCGTTTCCCTGCTAACATTTATTACAATAGTACATAACTGCCAGTGGTGAGCGGAATTTGGGTAAACAGCACAACAATAACATAATTAATCGGAGTGCGGGGAATTATAAACGACTTCCGTATGGATATTAACCAGAACGATAGTGGCTCCTGGTAAATGAGTCCCTTTGTGTTTAGAGAGCTATGGAAATCATTTAGTTTGTAATATAATTGTATTTATAATGTTTAATATTTAAATGTCTGAAATAAATGTTGTGTCACATAAGAGTAAAGATGGACTAGAACTCGGATCTAGAACCCGAGTTCATACGGACTCTGACTTCTCGAACTATCCTGGCCCGAATTTCTCGAACTTTCGATAACTGGCAAATTCGAAAATCAAACGATCTTCAAAACGTTTATGGGATAATTATTGAATGTTCGAATCGTTTATGGGATAATTATCGAAATCGAATGCGGGAGCTCGAAAGTACCGTGCGTGAGAATAAAATCGATTTTTCTGGATATTCGAACATGTTCCCCAGACCATTTCCCAGGTCCCTCAGCCATTTACATTAAGTTACCATTGATATTTTAATTGTATTTCATTAGAACTTTTCAAACTATTTGACTTCAATGTGTCGGTTTTCGAACTTTCCATATAGTTCGAAAACAGACCGAACTTTCGGAAGTTAGCCACTCTCTACAGTACTTAAGAGACATTTTATTAATAAAAAAAAAGTAAATTTGTTAGTTATCTCTTCGGATTAGGACACTTTCACCCTTTGGTGACCATAGGGCATTTTTTTTCTGTCTTTCGAGTCCTTCACAACATTTTAAATCAATAAAGAAAACTAATGCTTAGTGTTAAAGAGTACATATCCTAATAATAATAACTAGCAAGTAATGATATTTTGCTCAATAATTTGAGAAAATGCTAATAAACTGTGTTAAAATTGCAGATGTTGGGAACTTAGTGGGGAGACATCAAAGGATATATCAAGCACCAATACTAGCTGCTATTGGGGTAAGTTATTGTAATGCTGTTAATATGCAGTCCATGTCAAATAACAAATAGAACATTTGAAAAGCATTTTTAAAATGTGAATACATAATTAATAGCTAAAATTATTTTTTAAAGATTTAATTAAGTTTTACCCAAATTAAAATAAAAGTAAAATAAAAATAACAGACAGGAAGTCTATAATGAGGAGAATATCTACTGTAGAAGTATTTGGGGAAACGGTCTGTTTGGTTTTGTATTTTAAAACAATGCTATATTTTAGTTTACGAGTTCACTCAGGGTTCTGAGACATACAGCTGGTGTGGTCAGCTGCAGTAAATAGCATGTTAACTTGCTATTCACCTCAATGTAAATGCAATGTTAGCCCACAGAAAGTAAATAGATAGATATGCCACGACATATGCCCATCTTGTCCAAACTTAAGCCTACCTAGCAGATGATTCAAATAAAGGAAAGAAAAAAAAAGGAAAAGAAAAAATAGGGAAACAATTCCTTACTGACTCAAGATGGGAATCAGAAAGAATCCCTGGATCGACAAGAACTAAATGTATTAATACCAGTAATTCATTTTAGAAACGTATCCAGCCCTTTACCATCCTCGTTTTAAATAAACAATTCCTGTCTAATTCTAATCTAAAGAATATCCACAGGAATTGTTTAGGTAAAAATATGTACCTCGACTTATACTCGGATCGACTTATATTCGATTATATACGGTAGGAGCAATTTCTTAATTTAACTTTCTCTTTGTAAAGTAATTGCAATAGTTTTTATAAGCAGACAAACTCATAAAGCATCCAGTAATTGTGACTGGATAAAAACTAATAGTATGAAAAGTAAAGACTAGCCTAATGGCGTATTTTGGGTGACCGTATACCAGTCTTTTGAATTATCCTTACATATACTTCACTAACAGGCATCCTTATAGTCTTATAGGAGGGATATTTGCTTCATTTTTAATGATAGACATTGTTGTAACTTCAACAGTTTTATACCTTTTGTTGGTGCATTTATAAAATGGCACAATTTAACTGCCATGGCAAAAAGTAGCTTTAAAAATGGCAAAATAAATCTGTCAAAATAGAAAAATCCCAAACAACAGATCAGGACATGGTAATGTTAATTAAGTAACATAAAAGAAGGGTTTTTAAAAGACATTTCGGCACTTGTTGAAAATAGTCACACCACCCTGCAGAATTTCTACATACTAGGGCATGTCCACCCTCCTAACAAAAATTTTACCTCATATAGTTCAGCCCCCTGAAACCTCATTTTGCAATTTAATTAAACTTTTCAAAGGTGGGGCTGAACTACGCAAGGTAAATATTTTCTAAATTGGTTGGAAATGCCCAAAAAACTTTGCAGCGGTTTAGCCAGGTTAGGTTGAACTGCACCAAACTGATTTGTATGTGGGGGGCCCTTCTAAAATCTTGCTTTGGGGCACTGTGTTATCTAGCAATGCCCCTGGGCATAGCACTGCAGTCTGACTTATCACCAAGTAATCCAGGCTGCATATGAATTAATGAGGCAGCTTGGGCCACATAAGGGCAATGGTGCAGAAATTGGGATGGGCATGTGCATTGTGCTGCCACTGCTAACACTAGGTTATGGGGGATGAAGCATAGGTAGCAAACTGATAGAACTCCAGCACACAACTGTTAATGTCTGTGTGAGTGCCTTAAAGTGTGCATTTATTTGTATGTAAAACTATTTGAAGATGTGTATGAGAGAAAGAGGGTGTGTATTCTTGTCAGTGTGTGAGAAAGGGTGTGTATGCTGGTCAGTGTGTGTCCAGTTTTAGAAAATAAACTAGTAAGATCAGTACTAGGTGATCAGCCTGTGTTATGCAAAAAAGCTCAATGCAGATCTATGTCTAAATTAAGACACTTTTTTGTGGGCTGGGGGCCCCATCCAAAAATTTGCTATGGGGCCCAGTGATTTCTAGCTACACCCCTGTTGCTCCACCTCACCTCCACACCCAATACCTCAACCTGACCATACATCCAAACACCAGAGTTACCGTACTCCAGTGTCCAACTAGGTCCCTAGAAGCATATTTGATTCACAATCAAATGAGATCACGCTTTTAGGTTGTAAAATGGCTGCCTCCAGTCATGCTGCTTTCCCTGCCCATGCACTATGTAGTGCAGCATGCAAAGAGGTCTTAGTACACAACACATCAAGTGACACTTGAGAAAGGACTACTTAGTCCGAAACATGTTGTGTGTGTTTCACTCCAATAAAGAGCACCATTTGTAACTACAATTGTGTTGTGTACTAAGACCTCTCTGCATGCTGCACTACATATTTTATTTTTAAGCCAATTTGATTGGTTAAGTCCGAGTGGGGACCAAGCTGAAGTTTTGAGTACAAGTACTAAGTCCTAGTGTGCCAGCTTTGAACTGCTGTATACATATCCCCTGACCTGCCCACCGCTGTACTCTTCCCTGGTTAATGCTCAGTCCGCAGCAGATATTCATTGGATGTGATTGGCTGCTACGCTGTTAATAACCTGCAAGGAAGCTGAAAGACCAGGGAAGAGGGATAAGTGAACTGCAGAGACCAGGGTGAGTTTTACAGTTCAGGAATGGTAGGGAAGTAAATATGGTATCCAGGTCTTGTTATTAGCACTATGATGACAGCGTGTATTTATTTGCCTGAAGGGGTTAAGTATTAATACAGTGTCCATGTATTTATGTGGAGGTTTGTGAAGCAAGGAAAAAGTATTTTTTTCTACAGACTGTCTAGGGCCAAAAAGGTATCTGGAAGTCAGAGATCAGGTAGCCACAAAGAGGTTACCCAGAGATTACCCTCATATGAAAATTAGGAATATTATGTTTCATGGGAGAGATAGAAGCTAATAGACAGCATAATAGTATTTGGGAAAATGTAAGCTTTAGAATGATACCACACACACACACACAACTTCTTGTATGATTATTTAGGAATCAAGTACCGTATATAACCTGAGAAATTTTACCCTTAAAATCATACTAAAAGTCTCCCCTCGGTTTATACTCGGGTCTTGGCTCATATGAAAGCTTGAAGGACCAATTGGACAAAATTACACAGCCCTGGGGATTAAAAACTGTACCCTGAACTATACACAGAATCCTCTTGATTTTGGTGGGCAATAGTTGTCCTGCTTACTCAGATCCAGACTGCAAGGGAAAAGTAAAAAATGATAGAAGTAACTGGATTCAACAGGCTGCACAGAAAGGTATGCAGGGCACATTTGTGTATAGGACTTTCCATGGGGATGTGTATTGGACTTTCTATGGGGCTGTGTATGGGACTTTCTGTAGGTCTATGTATTGGACTTTCTATGGGGCTGTGTATGGGACTTTCTATGAGAATGTGTATGGGACTTTCTAAGGGGCGGTGTATGGGACTTTCTATGGGGCTGTGTATGGGACTTTCTGTAGGTCTATGTATTGGACTTTCTATGGGGCTGTGTATGGGACTTTCTATGGGAATGTGTATGGGACTTTCTAAGGGGCGGTGTATGGGACTTTCTATGGGGCTGTGTATGAGGATTTCTATGGGACTGTCTGTAGAACTATCTATAAGGCTGTCTATGGGAGAAAGTCAACCCTTGGTTTATACTCAAGTCAATCAGTTTTCCTGGTTTATCGGTTTAAAATAAGTACCTTGGTTTATATTCGGGACAGTTTATACTTGAGTATATACAGTAGTGACATGGCATTGGCCTGACCCTACCCCATGTTTGGTATCAATGTAATCCATATATCATAACTAATAATCAGCTACTATTTTATATGTGTATGTAGACTAATTTACCACAGTGTAATTGGGTATATATTATTTTGACACCATGTGATGTATTTTTTCTGTGCTGCATTTGTATAAAAAAATTTAATTTCATCAGCCATTGCAGGAGTGTTCACAGTGGATATAAGACACCTACACACCACTGCAAAATGGCAGAAAGAAACAAAAGATTTAAAAACAAATCAGTAATAGAGATGGACTAGAACTTTAACCCGAGTTCAAGCTGGACTATTCGAGTTTGAACAGACTCGGTCTTCTCAAACTATCCTGGACCCGAATTTTTTTGGACTTTCGATAATTTCCGGACTTTCGATAATTATTGAACGTTCAATGCCCGTGAATATGCGATTAAAATGTCTATTATACCAATACCTGAGTAAATATCAAATTAACGAATATGCAAGTAAAATGTCTATTATACCAATACCTGAGTAAATATCAAATTAATGAATATGCAAGTAAAATGTCTATTATACCAATAAGCGAGTAAATATCGAATTATCGAATCTGCATCTGCATCTTTAATCAGTAATAGTTTAGTTAAAAAAGTAAAAAATATATCATACCGTAGTTGAATTAGTGCATATCAGGAGACCATTAGCAAATTAAATATATTATTAATTTCTTTTGTGCTGTGTATAAATTGTCTACATGTATATACTGCTTACTTTCAGGTATCTCTGCAATAACATTTTTGACCCTGGAAAATATATAATTTAATTTCTTTAATTCCCAGGATGATTTGTAGCGAGAAATGCTATAAAGCAGTTTTTCCTTGTCTTTGGTGTGATTAATGTACATTATTACACTGCCACATATTTGTTATTATACCCCTACTGGTTTGTTTTTTGCATATAATAAATGAATTAGGAATGAAATGCTACCATCTGGCCTTTTTCTATTTCTTATATACATTTTGGTAGTTTTCAGATTGTATAGTCATTTATGTGCCAGATTTAAATATGAATTAATTGTTTACTTGTAGTTATTTCTGTAACTAAGGTTTTGACTAATGTGTTATTACCAGTGTACTATATTTTTTTGTTTTTATTTTTTTTTGCTTTTTTATTTAGGTCATTATGGAGATATACTGTATACACTGCACATAAACAGTTATTTACTTATGTGTGAGCTGTAGCTGTGTTTAAAAGGCCTTAGACCAGACTGCATGAAAATAAAGTTTTAATAATATAAGCAATGGTTTCTTATTTCTTTTTTGTGCTTTTTTTTAAATCATCATTTTATTCCACTGCCCACGAGTTTCAAACTGTTTGCTATCTCATGGCAACCTTGTCCTTACAGCAAGTCATTTCTGGGAAATAACTATGAAAGTGTGTAGAGAAGCAAGATATCTAATTAAAATGATAATGATGCATCTGTTAAAAAAATAAGGAATCCTTCAAATTAAGTCAGCATCCTGAAAAATACATATACAAATAATAATGGATTATAAACAAAAAGTTAATCTGACAACAAGGAGAAATAACTTTCATCTTTATAAAATATGTATTACTGTACCAAATAATGTATGTTGTTTTTGATCAAGATGCAGTTAAAATTATTGAACAACAACATAAATATGTTCTAAAAATGCTTTGAGAACAATTTGAAGGGTATGTAAACTGGAAAAAATCATTTTTTAAATGTCCTATTACTAGTAACTATAATTCTTGCCAGCCACCACTGTACCATTTTTTTGCAAAAGACACCATTGCAGACACCATTTTGCAAAAGACACCATTTTGCAAAAGACACCATTGCAGCTGATGCTCACGATTTAATATCTTGGGTACTCACGAGTGCTAACGCACTCCATACTTCCGTATGAATATTGTAATAAATGTTAGCAGGGAAACGCACTCTTTCAAATCTCAATCAGTTTATTTGTGACATGCTGGTTCACACAACGTTTCGGGGGAGGACCCCGAAACGTTGTGTGTAACCAGCATGTCACAAATAAACTGATTGGATTTGAAAGAGTGCGTTTCCCTGCTAACATTTTTACAATATTACATAACTGCCAGTGGGAGCGGAATTTGGGTAAACAGCACCAACAATAACATAATTAATCGGAGTGCGGGGAATTATAAAACGACTTCCGTATGGATATTAACCAGAACGATAGTGGCTCCTGGTAAATGAGTCCCTTTGTGTTTAGAGAAGCTATGGAAATCATTTAGTTTGTAATATAATTGTATTTATAATGTTTAATATTTAAATGTCTGAAATAAATGTTGTGTCACATAAGAGTAAAGATGGACTAGAACTCGATCTTGAACCCGAGTTCATACGGACTCTGACTTCTCGAACTATCCTGGACCCGAATTTCTCGAACTTTCGATAACTGGCAAATTCGAAAATCAAACGATCTTCAAAACGTTTATGGGATAATTATTGAATGTTCGAATCGTTTATGGGATAATTATCGAAAATCGAATGCGGGAGCTCGAAAGTACCGTGCGTGAGAATAAAATCGATTTTTCTGGATATTCGAACATGTTCCCCAGACCATTTCCCAGGTCCCTCAGCCATTTACATTAAGTTACCATTGATATTTTAATTGTATTTCATTAGAAATTTTCAAACTATTTGACTTCAATGTGTCGGTTTTCGAACTTTCCATATAGTTCGAAAACAGACCGAACTTTCGGAAGTTAGCCCATCTCTACAGTACTTAAGAGACATTTTATTAATAAAAAAAAAAGTAAATTTGTTAGTTATCTCTTCGGATTAGGACACTTTCACCCTTTTGGTGACCATAGGGCATTTTTTTTCTGTCTTTCGAGTCCTTCACAACATTTTAAATCAATATAGAAAACTAATGCTTAGTGTTAAAGAGTACATATCCTAATAATAATAACTAGCAAGTAATGATATTTTGCTCAATAATTTGAGAAAATGCTAATAAACTGTGTTAAAATTGCAGATGTTGGGAACTTAGTGCTGGAGACATCAAATGGATATATCAAGCACCAATACTAGCTGCTATTGGGGTAAGTTATTGTAATGCTGTTAATATGCAGTCCATGTCAAATAACAAATAGAACATTTGAAAAGCATTTTTAAAATGTGAATACATAATTAATAGCTAATAAATTATTTTTTAAAGATTTAATTAAGTTTTACCCAAATTAAAAATAAAAGTAAAATAAAAATAACAGACAGGAAGTCTATAATGAGGAGAATATCTACTGTAAGAAGTATTTGGGGAAACGGTCTGTTTGGTTTTGTATTTTAAAACAATGCTATATGTTTAGTTTACGAGTTCACTCAGGGTTCTGAGACATACAGCTGGTGTGGTCAGCTGCAGTAAATAGCATGTTAACTTGCTATTCACCTCAATGTAAAATGCAATGTTAGCCCACAGAAAAGTAAATAGATAGATATGCCACGACATATGCCCATCTTGTCCAAACCTTTAAGCCTACC